>CM057449.1:329017500-329667500 GCA_016271365.2 Neoceratodus forsteri | reverse complement strand
ATTTAACGTCAGAATGGTAAGTGCTCATTGTTCATATATCTTTTGATAGCACTTCTCTATCAGTATTTTGAAAGTGGCTACTTAACTGATTTCAGATTTGGAGATATTCAGGCTTTCTATGTATATGTATATCATTTATATAGTATGCTGCTTCTGTTATTCCATTCTGGTGTAGTTAAATTTATCTTGTTACAACATTTATTAGTCGTAATGTTTATCTAAACACAAAGGAGTAACTGTGCCTTCAACTCTTTAAAATGATGTATGAGCCTGGGGTGGGTAGTAAATACAGTGGTAATCGTGACAAAGTTGACCGGTACCACGGGGTGCATGTCATTAAATGGTACCACTACACATGTTATTCAATGGGTAACGCATGCGCACTGCCTCAGTATACCATGCTACTGGTCAATTTTTGCATGACTACCACTGTATGGCTAGTATTATTTTTTACTGTTACTGTTTACATCTTGTACAAGCATCACCTAACACCCAACAGGGCACAGGAATATTTGGACACATTTCTGGACTTCTTTGTTTTGGATTTATTGCCATGTGCTCTTGGGCTACACTTCTACAGATCTGGACTTTTGAGTGGATTTTTATTGTTGCATAGTGGTAGACTCTCCAATTAAGTGTAAACAAGCAATACTGCATTTTCCTATATAATATTGGATACCTATATCCATCTGATAACTGAGTTAAAGAGTGTTCCTCGTATGGATCAAATTTTATTTTCTGCATTTTCTTCTAAAATGAATGAAATATATATAAAACAAACAAACAAAAAAAACAAACAAGTGACCCTGCAGGCCCTCATAAAGCAACTGCTAATGATGCACTGTGCACTAGACCACAAGTGGCCTAAAACATGCCCCTTCCATTTGGCTGCCCATTACATGCGTCTTGACTTTGTTTCTTTTTGCTTTTCTTTTGGCCATAATTTAGCCATTTCAGCATCAGATCAAGTCACCATCCTACTCTGTGACCACAGTAAGTGGTACTGTACCTTATTAATCCCACCAGAAATGTGTTTTGGAGGCAGCATTTTAGGTTAGATTTACCAGTCTCTTGTGATCATGAGGTGGAGTGGCACATAGCCCTCACTTGAAAATTGGTGAAAATGGGCAAAATGGAAATTGTACCAGTAAAAAAAAAATGATTGGAAAACAAACAACTGTAAGTCTATGAAGGAGTGTTCTGTGTATGTGCATAAACTTATTTTCCAAGTTTTTTTTCCTTTTAGCAATAACTTAGTCATTTTGGTCAATTTGGCCCCAAATGTTCAAGGTGGCCAAGTTGCCACCCACCTCACAATCATATAAGTAGCACCATGTAAAGTGGGAGGTATTGTTGACAGATCTAGAGTCTGCCAAACTATTCCAACAAAATCTGGATCAGCTTGCAAATGGGCCAATGATCATTAACTCATTTTTAATGAGGCTAAATGTAAAGTGATGCACCTAAGTAGAAATAACCCTGCTATAATTACACATTAAATGGTACACAATTACGAAACCAAGGATGAGAAAGACCTTGGTGTATGCATAATACTGCTCTCAAGTTTGACAAACATATAAATATGATCACCAAAAATGCTATGGTATCCTTCACTGTATTCTCAGAAATGTAAAAGCAGAGATCCTGATGTAATCCTTCCATTATACACTTCTTTGATTAGACCACACCTGAATATTGTTCTCTATTTTGCACTCCATACACAATTGAAGGCAAAGTAAAATTGAAAAAGTTCACAGGAGATTAACAAAAGTTAAAACTTGAATAATAAACCTTACAGCATAAAATTAAAGGAACTAAACCTGTATTCTATGGAATATAGGAAAATGAGGAGATCTATTCCTAGCCTTTAAACCATATCATAATGATGCTCTTTTAGAAACATTAGGACTAGAAAAACATAGCTCTAATATTAAAAATACTAGGTCACATATGTGTAAACACAAAGGAGAAGTGAATAAGACTCATAAAGGAATCAATGATATAATCAAAGAATGATTACATTATGGAATACACTTCCTAGAAGCATAGTTGAATGTGAAACTATGGAAACTTTAAGAAAAGACTAGACATACATATGAAAGAAAGAAAAGTTTGCTTACCACCATTAAACATAATGGTGGCAAGTTCATTAAAGGACTTAGGTTGAAAGAAATTATTAACCCTTCTATGATTCTGTGATTCTATGTACAGTCAGTTTTGGATGTATGCACATGGTCGGGATGTGCATACAACTGAAAATGCATATATCGGAAATTAAAATTTATCCAGACCATGGCTGCTCAGTACCACAACCTGAACCATGCAGCTATCTGGTACTGCATAAAACAACATGTACTGAATAAAAACAACTTTGGGAACATGAATGAAAATGTATTGCAGCCACAGTACTGTACAAGACAAACATTACAAAAATTAAAACATTAAAAAAGTAAGACTTTATCTAGTCCTTTTTAAAGAAAGCAGTAATTACAGTTTGGCATGTTTGCACTATTGCAAGCAATTCTAAGTAATGCTCAAAACTTTAAAACCAATGGAAGTATCTGGTTTCTTTTGTTTCAATAAAACACTTTTTTTAACAGAAGTCTACAGTTCACCAGTGGAAGGGTGGCTCTTCTTCATCCTCTAAATCTTTATCATCAGTTTTTTCTGAACCCCCAAAACACTGTTGCATATCTCCGTGTCAGTCAGTTCACCGGAGGCTCCCCCTGATCTATAGCTAGGTAGACAGGAAATCAGCAGCCAGCATATCAGCAGGTGAGGCAATGGGAGCTGTGTCCTCTTCTATTGGTTTTGTGTCAGTCACCTGTGAAATGCTGGCTTTTCTGAAGCAGTTCTTTATAGTGATTGAGGTTTTTGACTGTGTTGCAAAGGTTATACATGACAGCGTGGTGGTAGATGCGGTCTACTTAGACTTTAGCAAGGCCTTCGACTCGGTTCCACAGAGGCTGGTAAAGAAACTAGACCACGCAAGTTGGATCAGAAGTAGTTAGATGGGTTAAAACTGGTTACAGGGCAGAACCCAGAACGTGCAGGTAAATGGTGCACTGTCAACAGAAGGTAGAGTAACCAGCAGTGTGCCCCAGGGTTTAGCACTGGGGCCCCTGCTCTTCAATATTTTCATATCGGACATAGCTAATGGACTACAGGGAAAGGTGTGTCTGTTTGCAGTTAACACCAAAATATGCAACAGGGTCAACACCAGCAGGAGTGGACAAGATGGAAGCTGCCCTCAAGAAAGTGGAAGAATGGTCTGGAGCATAACAGCTGAGATTCAATGCCAAAAAGTGCAAAGTCATGCACATAAGAAAAAGAAACCAAATAAGGCATATTATCTTGGAGGGAAAGACTAGCTTCCTCCACCCAAGAGCACAATTTGGAAATCATTATCTCAGACAACTCAAAAAAGGTAAACAGTGCCAGAAGGCAGCATTAAAGGTCAGTGGTATGCTGGGATGCATTGGGAGGGGAATCACAAGCAGGAAGAAGTAAGTGATCCTGCCGCTGTACAGATCACTGGTTGCACCTCACCTGGAGTACAGCGTCCTGTTCTAGAGGCCCCAGCTCAAAAAGGACATTGACTGAGTGGAAACGGTATAGAGAGGCAATAAAAATGATTCAGAGACTGCACAAGATGTCCTGTGGGGATAGACTGAAAGAACTGAACATGTATTCCCTGGAATAGAGAAGAGAGAGGTGACATGATCGAAACATTCAAGTACATAAAAGGCTTAAACCAGATGCAGATAGATGATCTCTTCCAATTTAAGAAGGGCAGCAGAACCAGGGACATGATCTAAGGCTACAAGGAGGGCAGTTCACCACCAACACCAGGAAGCTTTTCTTCACAGAAAGAGTAGCGGATGCTTGGAATAGCCTGTTTGCAGAGGTGGTGGGGCAAGCACGGTGGTAGGTTTCAAGAATGCTTCTGCAGATACAAGGGAGCCCTTAAACCCAAGGACAGTTAGAAGGCTAGGCTAAAAGACAATGGGCAGACTAGATGGACCTGGTGGTCTTCTTTTGCCATCAACTTCTATGTTTCTATGTTCGTGTCCATAGTAACATCTTGCCACGATTGTGTGATTAGGTGAATGGCATCAAGCAAACTGATGATCTTAGCTTTGGCATTGAAATGCTCTGTTTCACTGTCAATGTCTCTTATGATCTTCACTACAATGTGGTCATGGCTGTGCAGTTTTAAGCAGTTAATTACTGCCTGGTCCCACCTGGTCCATCGGCTGAATCAATGAGGTGCAGTTAGGAGGTAAGAAAAACAGTTTTACATTTCTAAGCTTAATTGTTTTATGAGCTGGGCAGTTGCCAACAATCATTGCAATACGTCTTCTCTGCATTCTCATTTTTTTGTCCACTGCTTTCAGCCACTCATGAAACAAATCAGCTGTCATCCATGCATTGCTGTTTGCAGCATATTCAATTGGCAGTGCTTCAATTTCAATCCTTAAAACATCTAGGCTTTTAGATTTTCCACCAGAAGCAGTTTAAGTTTTTCTGAGCCATCACAACTTTCACAGACCATAATGGACTTGCATTCTTTAGCCTTTTTTTTTAACTTTATTTTTATAGTGTCTTTCAAAACCAAGGCGCTTAACATAAGAACAGGCAACCAATATAAATAACATTAAAACATTTAAATTACGTTATAAATCACTAAGGAAAGCCAAATCAAATAAATAAGCTCAGTTTTAAATCTACTGACGGTTGGACATTCTCTCAACCGGCGAGTAGAAAATTCCACAGGGTCGGTGCAGAAAAAGCAAAAGCACGAGAACCAGACATCTTTAATCGTACCCTGGGAATCTCTAGCAATCCCTCATCGGCGGAACAGAGAGGGCAGAGGGGGCTGTAAGATACCAGGAGATCTTTAAGGTAGCGGGTCCCTGATCATGTAGGGCTTTGAAGGTTAGCAAGCCAACCTTAAGGTGATCTGCCACTGAATAGGCAGCCAGTGCAGCCCGTGGAGCATGGCGTAATATGACTGGTCCTAGATGTCCCAGTCAAAGCCTGGATGCCGCATTCTGCACCAGCTGCAAGCAGCAGATATCAACCCCTGGAAGCCCTAGGTAGAGGATTGCAGTAGTCAAGACGGGTAGTAAAAGGCGTGAACCAATGTTGGAAGATCATCCGAGGGAACCAGATGTTTCACCGGGCAATATTCCTCAGATGATAAAAGAGGATTTGATGACAGCTGACACCTGAGATTTTAAGGTCAAGCCATCGTCAAAAATAACGCCCAGGTTATGCACCTGATCTGAGGTAGTGAGTGGCACACCACCAAGTAATAAATCCGATGGTTGTCCAACCCCAAACCCACCCTCGGATGACCGGGTCCACAACCAACACTTCAGTCCTGTCTGGATTCAGCCTCACTTAGTGATTCACTGTGGAATGCCAGGGTGCTCTAAAAAGGTCTATTTCTCCAGCATTAAAAATATTTTTACCTCATACTCAGACAGTAATGTGGGCAAGATAGCTCTGATACAGTCATCAGCCACACCTTGGTCAGATTAATCTTTTCACTGTGAACACATTGGTACCCAATACAGTGCCTTTCTTTCCAGAGGGTCAGCCAGTCGAACGTAGGTTCAAAGCCCTGATCCCCATAGTGGATGCCAGATTGTTTGCCTTCTCCATGAGCCTATTACTGGTCACTGGAACACCACAGTCTTGGGCAGCAGAAACCAATGGAGCAAGGCTTCTTCTATGTGGGCATTTCACCATTCCATTTACTTTTTCTGTCTTGGACTGCCCACACCCCAGTCATTCAGAATGGCCTTTCGCTGTTGCATTATCCAACCAACACAGGAGACATCAACACCAAGCTATGCTACCAATTCTTTTCAAGAGAAAAAGGCAGATTTTCTATCAACTGGACTTTCTGATTCAGTGATAACACCGTCCGCTTTGTCTTGTCCATGGCAGGATGTGTACCTAAGCTGCTAAGGCTAATGCTTAAACAGCTCACTAACGAGCACCAGCAAAACTAATCACAGCCAATTAACACCTAGCTTCAGCAGAATGGGCTACTGAGCTACTGATTAGGCAAAGATTAGCACACAGACACACAGAAGCTGTCTGGGCTGTAAAAAAAAGCCATACAACCAAAAAAACATGGGAGTATAAATGAAAACTTTATTATGGGAGAGCCAGGAAAGGAATCAGGACCAGCCACTCATGTGCATACAAACAGAATGTGCATACAACTGAAAGGCATACAAGTGGAACAGACTGTAAATCCAACTAAAGTGTGTTTTGGGGAGATCCCCAAAATAATTTTTAATTTTATTGACAATGACTGCAGACTAAGACCATTGTTCCTACCAGTCTGCCCATAATACCCTATCATACCCCAAGACCTGTTATCTATATGGGTTTCTGTCCACTACCCTGCCCCATGTTCCCTGCCTTACTTTTACCCCGAGTAACTGCTAAGCCCTTAACTCAGTCCAAGCCATGCTTAAAACCATGAATGGTTTTGTACCTCAACCAACAACTGTTCCATGGCTCAGTGTCATCAAGGCACAGGTCAGGAAGCATAGGGAAACCAGGAGCAGTTATAAAAGTCACAAGTAGCATTTTTTATTATCAATAACAGTAAAACAAAAATAAAAATTATTCAGTATAACTATTTACACGGCAGTACAAACAGAGAAACAAAGTCCTTCGTCTGAGGGTATTTCTAATTCCAAGTTTCAGTCTTTCCCCAGCAAAGATTGCTGCCCTCTTTATAACAAGTCTTGGTCTGACAATTAACTTCTTCATCCTGAGCTTGTTAAGGAGACATCCGGTTTCTCACAAAATGTTCTTGTCAATTTCCTTACAGGTACAACAAAATAGAACATGGTGTCCCAGAAATGACCTCCTGTTGACAGCTCTGCAAAAGGGCTGTGAACAAGCCGGAGAGGAACTCAAACTGCATCTTAGGTTAATCCCTTATGTTCCAAATAGCTTTTGCAATAATTTCAACAGTATAACTATATACATTTCAAACCAAGGATTCCAGTATTACATAAAGATTCATATATATTATTATAACCACAGCTATGCAAAGGGTAAGAAAAGACAGAAACAGCAAGTGAAGGTAGAGAGATAGAGAGAGGTGGAGAAACATGAAACTGTCAGAGTGATCAGTTCCTAGCTGTCACGAGAACATTTGTTTGTGCAACCTGACATACAAGAGACAGAAAGGAGAGGACAGAACAGATCTTTGCTTTTAGCTCTTTTGCATAACAAATGGGACTGGGCCATATTCAGCCCTGTCACCTCAATCACTCTCTCTTAACTCATTACCTCAAATAGCTTCTTCAGAAGTCCAAACTATCCATTTTTATCTGACACAAAATGGCTGCCCAGGGTATAATGAGTTAAAATAAAACTTTTTCATGTCCTTCCTGAGTCTTTCCACCTGCATCCACTAATGTCCCTGGTTCAAGATCTGCTCTACTGTTGAATTGTTCCTCGCATTTTACCTTGTTCATTCATTTCAGGAACTTAAAGGTCTCTATCATATCCTCTCTCTCTCTTCTGGTCTTCAGCGTGTACATGTTCAAGGCCCTAAATTGATCTGCATAGAATCTGCTCTGCTGGCCCTTAATCATTTTAATCACCTTATGCTGCATTTATAGGATTCATAGGATCAATATCTGGTCAATTAGCGCTAGCCATGTCAGACCAGCACTTGTTCACTTCATGCTACAAATCTGTAACATAAAGCACCATAATATCTATCTATTGCAGGGGTGTCCAAACTTTTCAGGGTCATGAGCCACATTTACATTTCTGTGTAAGATATGAGTCACAACAATGTGCAGCCCGTACCACATCAACATGCAACCCTTACTATACCCATATTTAGCCATATTTAGGAGTTAAAATAATAACATAGTCATAGTCGATAGTCAATAGCTGTGTTTTATTAAGATTTAACTTACAGTATTTTTAAAAATAGTTGTAATTTTAAAATAATTATTCAGAGAAGCTCTGGTGCTTTAGATTTGCTTGCATGCTTAGTAAAAGTAGCTTGTTGAGCACTCAGGGTGCTTTTCAGTTCCTGGACTTTGACTTTTCTCAAACACGTGCTTGTGAACCCTCGAGAACCACATCAAACTGCTTCAAGAGCAACATGTAGCTCAGGAGATACAGGTTGGTCATCCCTGATCTATTCTATCTGGTATCACTACATAACACCAAAATGCACCTGCCCGACACCCAGCATCCCAACACCAAAATCCTGACACTAGTTTGCCCAACAGTTCGATTTTGTGTGTGACGGAATTAGCAATTGTAAATATAGGGGGACAGGGGAGCAAAGCCCCCGCATTGGAGGGTGTGTGGAAAAGCACCTGAAATGTGCATAAAACTGCTTAACTGTCGGGCAAACCAGTGTCGGGATTTTGGTGCGGGATGTTGGGTGGCACACAAGTGCGTTTCAGGAAACAGTAGTATATCTACTGCATCTTTAAACTGTCTCATGTTACTGCAAGATACTACATCCGATGGCGGAGCATTGTATCTAGCCTGTCTTTGTCTTTCCTTAGGTGATGACTGCAGAACTGGGCACTTCTCTAGTTGTGGCTTCACCAGTGATCTATAGAAAGGTAATAATAACGCTTTCGTCTTTCTGTCAAAACCATTCCCAATAAAACCCAGCATCCTGATTGCCTTACTGTTGACCTTGTTACATTGGCTATATTGTTTAAGTAAGTCATGTATGATGACTCCTAGGTCCCTTTTCTCAGGCGTAGGGCTCAGCTTGACTCCTCCCATCCATTTTTCCATCCCTATGTTGTTGTTCTTCTTCCATATGTGCATAACCTTGCACTTTTGGTGCTAAATTTCAACAGCCAAACCTTGCCAAACCTCAGTAACTATTGCAAGGTCCTTGTGCAACTCCCTAACCCACTCCTCACTGTCTACTTTACCACAAAGCTTGGTGTCACCTGAGAAGAGAAACATCTTGCCCTGAATTAATACCCCATATTGCTGATGGACACATTGAAAATGACTGGACCCAGGACCGATCCCTGTGGTAGCCATTGGTAACTCCCTCTCCCAGATTTGACTCCATTTATCACTACTCACTGTCTCCTTTTCAACCAACATTGGTTCCATATCATAACAGTGAAAATTCTTGGGTGACTACTTAAAAAAGCAGTACACTCTTAAAAAACAATTTGCACATAATAAACACCGAAGACCAACTCAGCACATATTAATGTAGCACCCATACAAATGGGGTTCCCTAAAAGTCTGCCTAGAGCTTGCCTAAATGCTCACTGCCAGGCTGGGGTACTGCCAGTTTGCAGTTTAAATGTATTGCCAGAGAGTGCCTGTGTAGCCTCTATGTACTGTCGCTTTAGAGCTGCCTAGTCTGCAGTAATAGTTAATCTGAAAGGGGGTTGTGTTCTCATGCTCGAGTCCCACCCGCACTGCCAGGTAATCACTCCATTTCTGCCATCGTTAATTGTGCAGAGGAAGCTCTGTTGGAGGATGTAACTATTTGTTGAGAATCATTTGAAGTGATAAAGATATTGTGGTTTGTTCTAACCTGCTTTCTTTGCAGCGAGGGTTTATGCCTATCTCCACCATTTTGGTCCCAAAACTGCGAGTGGACCAATCAGTACTTGGGACTCTAAAATGGAGACTGCTTATAGGGTTGTGTGGGTGAAAGCTTGGGAACTATAGTTTTGGACTGTTGGCACTTTTTACGACTGAAGGAGAGCTCTTGCTTTGACTGACAGCTGAATCAGCCAACTCGAACCTTTTGGATCTGAGAAATCCTCAAGCTGCCTGCTGTTTAGGCAGATCTAAGTTGGAAACTGAGAGGGAGCAGTTTGAGATATTGAACAAGCGTCTGAGTAGTTTCGGCCGGGAGAACTGAGGGAAGGCCTGAGTTGAGGCCTGCAAGTCTGCCTGTTGCCCTGAGAGGAAGAGAATTTCTTTTGGACTAAATTCGAGGTGGTGAGACTGAGTTAAGCCACTGAAGAGTATCCAGGCTCAACCTGCTAAGGCCGAAGTTTTTGCTGCATGCGATCGGTCCGTTAGGAACTCCAGCTACTTCTGAGCTCCCAGTTTGAGCAGAGACTGTCGATCGTGACTGGGGAGCATTTTGCCTAGTACAGTAAGAATTCTGTGCATATAAATGTGCTGTGTACTGAAAGAGGATCGCGATTTAGCTCTGCTTTGTGTGAACTGTGAGTTGATTGCTGGAAGCTGTAACCAGCACGAACTGACTGAATCAGCGGTTAGCTCCATGCAGCTGGGCCTTGTAATAAGGGCCTTGCCATACTACTCTGCTGCAAAGAGAAGAACCATCAATGAGAGACCTGCCCGGGATCAGACCCCTGCTCCATGTTTGAACAGGAACAACGCCTCGGTGAATCGTGCAGGCCCTGCTTCTCCTGGCACTCCAGAGAGTTCACCTGCTGTCTCAATTTTCATCCATAGTGTGTCCAGTCCTGGGTATCGTGAGTAACCACCAGGGTAGCTCCTGCAACTACAGTTTAATTTAAGTGTGTCATCTGATTGCTTTGTTGTTTCTCTTCTTTCATGAACTGAGCCATCTGGCTCCAGAATACAAATAGTCTGTTGTGCAAGCTGTTTTCCATCATAGGGCCCTGACCAGCTGCAGCCGGCCTACCCCAGGCAACAGTCCTGGCTAGCCCACCTTTCTTCCAACTGGGTATCCAGAGAGTGTGACTGTGTTAGAGACTCTGACTGCATGCACAGCTGTGAGATTGATAGAGTAATTAAGCTAATTAACCCGATTACCCCTTCCTTGTTCAACCCCTGAATAAATCAGACCTACTTGTTTCTGCATTCAACCAGACTGTAGTTCCAGTTTGTGCTCAGTATTGTACTGTTGCCATTTGCTCTGTCTAACCTTGTTTTACAGAGGCGGGTCCCCAGGGTTGCACTGGAGAAACCAGCCCTGGTGGTAAGTACAAACTCAAACTGTGTGGGTACTGGCAAAGCATATCAGGGTATTGTGAAAGTAATCGTGTACTGTTTTTGCCACTAGCAAGGAAAGATGAGGGTTACAGTGTCCCGGAGGACTGTGCCCAGGCTAGTTTGATCACTATCATCCCTGACCTCTGGGTGGAGGCACCCGTTTCAGAACTCAGGCCCCTTAACTTGCTACTAGCCAAGCAGGCAGGGTAGTAGCCCTTGGGATAGTGCCACCCAGGGGTTACATTTAAAATAATGTTTAATGTGAGGGCTATGCCCATGCACCTCTCTTTGAGGACAGACCCGCACCCCTATACTTATATAATCATCTTTGAGGGCAGACACTGGAGGAAGAAGAGGTACTGATGGCGACAATAACTAAAAATATAAAAACAAACACCTACTAAAGCAAAACACAGACTGTACCTGTATGCAATCCCTAACCTGGTACCACCAGCACTGCAGATGGTATCCCTACCGCTATGCTAGACAGGTAGCTCAGCAGCATCACGCTGCACGTTCCCATTATCCCATCCCTCTTCCCCCATCGCTATTCCCTGCCCTGGCCATTCTTCCCATCCTCTCTTGTTATTCCCTCCCTCGCTATCCATTCTTCATCGCTGATCCTGAAAGTGACCAAACTGAAGCGCTCATTTCTGAGTCGCTCAATTTGGTTCGGCTGTTATAACATGCTACCCACTAACTTCCACCCATCTAACTATGTTGTTTGCTGCATGTAGATCATTTTTCCATGCATGCACCCATTCTACCTTCCACCATTGAGGAGAGGTAACAGTAGAGTTCCCTTCAGGATGAAGTGAAAGTGGTATGCTTTATGGTGTGCTGTTTGTGGGGTTTGTGGGCATGTACTGCATTGGAAATTTTAATTTTAATACTTCTGTGGTTGGCAGTGGCAGTCTGGTATTAGTTTGCAGTCAGGAACAACGGTCCAGCATTGTGGTGCAACCAGGAGTAGCTGTCTGTACTGAGGTGCATCACGGAGGAAGAACTGGAAGTAAGTATGGCAGCAGCATGGAGGAGGTGCTGGCATGGAGGGTTGACAGTGGAAATACTCCTGCAGCATTGAGGGATGTGGCTGTCTGGTTAGTGGTGTGAGAAGGATCTGATCTGTTTGGCTGTTAGGTTAGGCATTTTCAGGAACAGAAGAGAAAATGAGAGAACAAAATGCCATGGTGGAAATATCAGGGACTCCATAGCCATGGATGTGTCTCTGTTCCTCCTGGGAGTACTGTTAATGATGATTACACCCTTGTATGTAAAGGATTGTTCTATGTGGTGTGTAGTATATGATCACTATTGCACAGCACTGTACATGTGCTTGGAAATGGTGAGCATGTTGAGCTTATAATGGGGAAGTCATGTTTAACTTAAAATAAAACCTACAAAAGAGCTTTTACAGTGTTTCATACCACAGCACAATGGCATACTGTAATTGCTTGAAATTAATATACAAAAATGACTAACTGAAAAAAGCATTACTGATGCACTGCAGAGAAAAATTATCATAACATTGAGGCATACATGTACAGCACAGATGTCACTCACATGCCTGTTGCATGTACACCATGCAACAACAACCAGCAACACTTTTTTGTAAATGTCCAATGTATCTTCTGCAGTGATGTTGTTTCAGGATTTTCCAAAGCTCTTTTATGCCATCAACCAGTTCCTACTTTGTCGATGGTTTTGTTTTTCTTCTAATGTGTGTTTTGATGGCAGGCCACACTTTCTCTATAGTATTCATGTCAGGTGATCTGGGGTGAAAAACAGAGACAGCAGGCACAGCATCACTACTTAGCATGACAGGATTGGCCATAGACTACTGTATAAGATGCAGCATGTTGGTACTGTACAGCAATTTCAAGTTCAAGTTTATTTGCTGGAAAACTCCATTGAGCACACTCACTTACAAGGAGGCCCTGGTAGGACATCTTAGTACGGTATACAAAGTGTTACAATAATACAACAGAAACATAGAAACATAAAAGTTGACAACAGATAAAGACCATAAGGCCCATCCAGTCTGCCCATTTTTTCTACCTTATGAATGTGCCATAGGCCTTTACTCTGTCAAAGGCCTATCTATTCACACTCATCTGTATTGCTCCCTTATGCCTATCCATGCCTGTTTGAAGCCCTGCACTATATTCATATCCACCACTTCCTGAGGTAGGCCATTCCAGACATCCACCACCCTTTCTGTGAAGCGCTTCCTCACATTACCCCTAATCGGCCACCCTCTAATCTCACGCTGTTTCCTCTTGTCCTGCTATTTTTCTTATATTAAAACATGTTAGACTCTTTCACCTTGTTAATGCCCTTAGGATGTTTGAATGTTTCTATCATATCACCTCTCTTCTTTGCTCTGGGGTATACATATTGAACTCTGTTAATCTGTCCTCATATGTTTTCTGATGTAGTCCCTGCACCATTTTGGTTGCCCTTCTCTGGACTGCATCCATTTTGTTAATGTCCTTGTGCAGGTGTGGCCTCCAGTACTGTAGCAGTACTCCAGATGGAGCCTAACCAGTGTCTTGTAAAGAGGGATTATTACCTCCCTCTTATGACTTGCGATACCCTGCTAATACACCCCAACATCCCCCTAGTCTTACCTACTGCTTTAGTGGTCTGCTTGGATGTTTTCAGGTCATCTGTGATGATGATGCCCAAGTCTCTTTCTTCCTTTGTGATTGCCAGGAACTCCCTCCCAACCTATAGGTGGTTTCAGGATTTCTCTTCCCTATGTGCATGATCTTGCACTTCTTTGCATTAAAACCCAGTTGCCACACTTCTGACCATTTTGCCAGTTTATCCAGATCTCTCCTCATTCTGCCCACCTCATCTGGATCATCTACTCTGTTGCAAATCTTGGTGTCATCTGCAAACAGTCAAACCTTACCCTCAGTCCATCTGCAATGTCACTGATGAAGACATTGAAGAGGACTGGCCCAAGACTGATACCAGAGGTACCCCACTTGTGACTTGCATCTGTTCTGACTGTATACCATTTACCACCACTCTCTGTGTTCTGCCTGCCAACCAGTTTGCAACCCAGTTGACCAACCTCTGACCCACCCCAAGCCTACCCAGCTTGTTAATCAATCTTCTAAGTGGAACAGTATCGAAAGCTTTGCTGAAGTCAAGGTAAGCAACACCAACTGCACTCCCCTTGGTCCACCACTCTGGTTACCCAGTCAAAGAAATCTATGAGATTAGTTTGACAGGACCTTCCTGTTGTAAACCCATGCTGTCTTGGATCCTGTGTGCCTATGGATTCCAGGGGTTGCACTATCCTTTCCTTAAGGAGTGCCTCCATAATCTTGCCCACTACTGAGGTAAGACTGACTGGTCTGTAGTTCGCTGCCTCCTCCCTGCTACTTCTCTTGTGAGCGGTATCACATGAGCCCTTCTGCAGTCTTCTGGGACTTCTACAGTGCGCAGAGACTTACTGAGCAGTTCTGATAATGGCTCTGCTAGTTCCACCTTAGCTCCTTTAGTACCCTGGGATATCTGTCATCCGGTCCATTGCCTTGTCCACCCTGAACTAGCCGAGCTCTTGTGGGACCCTTCTTTTGTGAAGGGACGTGCACACCTCCCTCCCCCTGTGTCCATGTTGCTGAGCTGTAAGCCCTGCCTACCTTCTCCTCAGTAAATACTGAGCAAAAGTATTTATTTAGGATAGATGCTTTTCCTTGGTCCTCCTCCACACACTCCCCTTATCCCTTTGATCTTAGCAATACCCATCTGAACTTTCTGCTTTCACTAATGTATCTATAGAACGTCTTGCCCCTTCTTTTACTGTTCATGCTAGTGTTTCCTCAGTTTGGGACTTTGTCTGCCTTACTGCCTTCCCTGCTTCCCTTAGGGAAGTTTGGTATACTCTCCTTATCTTCATCACGCTGTGTTGCCTTATATTTCCTGAAGGCTAAACATTTGGCTCTGACCTTTTCTGCTACTGTTTCTGAGAACCAAACTGGTTTCCTCCTTCTTTTGCTCTTGCTTTTCTCCCTAACACAATGGGATGTTGCTTCAAGTATTGCATCCTTAATGCTTGCCCACTTTGCACTGTACCCCCACCTGTATTTCTTCTTGCCAGAGCTAGCTTAACTCTCTTGGCCATCTTATCAAAGTCAGCTCCTCTGAAGTCCCATATTTTTGCCTTGGAATGGGATGATTTAGTTCTAGTGGCCAAATTGAACCATACCACATGATGGTCACTGGCCCCAGGGTGACCTTCTACCAGAGATCTGCAATCAGTTCCTGTTAGTCAGTACTAGATCTAGGATAGACCTGTCTCTTGTGGGTTGTTGTACCAGTTGTTTGAGGCCCTCCTCTGCAGGAATCCACTATGTGTCTAGTTCTGGCGGATGTTCATGCTGGTATTGACCAGTTTGTATCTGCCATGTTGAAGTCTCCATTATCAGAACCTCCCTTTAGCTGTCATGTTTTGTATATCTTCTAACAGTAATGTGTCTATGTCCTCCCCTGGTCTGGAGCCCTGTAGACAACCCCAGTTCATATGGCTGTCCCATTTCCTGTTTCCAAGGTGACCCACAGTTCTTCTGGCTCCTTATGTGTATTCTGAATTTCTGCAGCTTTGATATTTTCATTGACATAAAGAGGCTACCCCCTTTTTTTGCACCTCGGTCTCTTCTGAACACTACATAGCCAGGTACTGAATTCTTCCAAGTGTGGTTACTGGTGAACCATGCCTCACTAATGGCTATTATGTCCAGTTTAGCCTCTGTCATTGTTACCTGCAGGTCTGGGATCTTGTTTCCCAGACTGCGGGCATTGTGTACATGATTTTCCATTGGCCAGTTTTCGGTCGTTAGTTGTTGGATGAGGTCCAGCATTTCCCTGTGCATTGTATGGGAGCCAGACCTTTTCCTTACCTGGTGATGCAAATGAACTACATACATGATGAACTCCTGTTTGATCACTAGCTGAGGGGATGGGGTGTTCTTTCCATTCAATGTACCAGGTGCCGCACCTCTCCCTTTGCTACTTTAAATATTCTGCATAGACATCAAACTTCTACCCGATGCACTGACTCCCTCCTTAGTCAGATGCAGTCCATCAAATTTAAAAATTTCACTCCCAAAACTGTTGCCAGTTAACTACAAATTTGTGTCCTTTTTCCTGGCACCAGCCCTTGAGCCACATGTTTAGCTCCCCTATCTCCCTTTCTGTGACCTTTCGTCCATTTGCCCTCTCTCCCAGACCAGCAGGATCTCAGAGAGGAGATGCTGGATGAAATGGATGACAGTTTGTCTCCCAGCCTGGTCAGGTGTTCCTTGGTCTCCACAACTGACTGGCTGATGAGAATGTTAGTCTCTATGTGTACCAGGACATTGATGTCCAATAGCATATAATACAGTATAATACAGCTGCAGTAAATGAATTCTGCTTGGTTTTGACAAATGTAAACAATGTACAGTAAGAGTTGAGATAAAGTAACTTTTACGCAGAGCTAAAGAAGCAGAGTTAACAGGCAAGAAGGGAGAAAGAGGGGAGCTGGGCCAGCAGGCAGGAAGGCAGAAACGAGGGGCATAAAGAGTTTACAGTCAAGTGCTTTAAAGGTTGTAGGGTTCTCCACTAGGAGGACTATTTTGTAACCTGTAACTGGATGCCACTCTATTCAGGAGGTATTCTGACCAGTTAATATTTACAGCAGCAATGCACACCCCTGATGCTGTATATGTAGAATCATTGCACTGCAAGAAATGAGGCCTAGATGGGAATTTTATTCTGTGTGTAGTCTTTGATGGTACCAACAATAATATGATCTCTGAACAATAGCCTATCCATGGTTCTGGGTATAAATCAACAGACAGAGTACAGTGAGGTCTGGGTCATGGCTTGCATGCAGTTTGCTTAAAGAAATTAAAAGTGCCTTGGTGGTGCCAAGGTCTCACCCTCTAAAGATATATTGACCCATGATCCCTCCTGGACATAAAGCCCTAGACATGGATATTCAGTTGATGTTTTGGCTTTGGTTTTATAGAGTTCTGCTCCTTCTTGTGGAATGACATTGTGACAAACTGTGACAAACTGTCATGTCATCATTAAAAATGCCATCATGGAACCTTGCATTGTTCTGTATTCAAGTCCTGGCCTGCTCAAGTCATTTAGGCTTGTTGATGTCCCTTATCATAGGACAAAAACTTGGGAAAACAATGATTGTTAGAAGTGAAGTACTAGTCACATTGAACTGCCCCACCAATGAGTTGGGTTTGCATTGTTATTAAAAGCTGGGAACATAATTGACAACTCACAGTGTGTTGATTTTCAACCCTTAAACAGCTCAAGAGCAGGTTTCATCAAATATTTTGCAATTCAGTTGGAATGCACCTGAGTTCTATCATAATGCAATGCAAAACTGAGTTATAGCTCATAGGTAACGGCTTTTAAATGTCTTTGCATTGGACCCAGCAAAACCTATGCAACTTGTGGAAAATTGCTAAAGCAACTAGTTAGTGAGACAGTTTAATGTGAATTGTACCGCTATAGCAACAATGATATATACTTCATAGCAATAATTGAGAATTGCTCAACAGCATACAGCATTTGCTTTTAACATGTAATTTTATAAGTCCAGCTCATTCGGTGGCACATCCTCTTGACCAAGGTAACCAGTTTAGAAACCCCATGTTCTATGCTTAGACATCCAGACAGGTTCCTCACAGTGCTCTAATCATCCTCACTGAGCATGTGTCTCAGCTCTGTTTTTGGCTCCCTTGAGCTAGCAGGGATATACAACTTATCAGCCTTACAATCTCCCAGGTTCCTCAGATCTTACCAGGAGACTGTTCTAACTTGCATGGTGAGCCACTTCCCTCCAGAGGCTGATAGGGAGGGAGTAAGTATATGCTAATCCAGGTTCCAAGGAGATTGAGAGATGCCAGGAGCCGGGTTTCATGGAGCTGTGACTACGTTTTTTAGCTTGCGATATCTCCTGATGTCATGGATGTGCAATTACATCAGTGACACACAGCACAGGCTCCTGCATGCTGTGTACTGATGTCTGACATGCCTGCCAATCCTAGTACTGCTGGCGCACTCCAGGCACACTGACTCTGACTACCACTAAAGTCAGACTATTGCCAATCACCTGTTCCCACCCACCAGAAGGATGACAGCTATCCAATGGAGGAGCTGTCTGATGAAAGCTGTCCTCCTCCCAAGTCGACCCTCTAATGCTTGGGTTCCTCCCAAAGCCATGCTTTTGGTGCTGCAAGTGTTAGGGCTACTGCTGTGCTTACGTGCTGGCTATAACTTCACTGAGCATGTGATCGATAAGGAGCATGTTCTCACTGTGTGCAAAAGGCAGAAACATTATTTATTTATTTATTTATTGAAATGTTTCACCAGGAAAGGCACACTGAGCAACAAGCTGCTCATCTCCAGAAGCGACCTGTAGGAGGGGAAACAGAGGACTGGATAACACGAGGTTATTGAGTGAGATACAATTAACATAATTATACAGTGAGAGGAGGTTACATTTAGTACAACTTACATAGGTACCATAGGCTCAATGCCACATAGGTATAATCATTGATACATTTAGGCCATGATGAAAGGTCCAAAATATTTGGTCACATACATTAACACTACATAATGAGCAGTAGTGTAGTACATTACTGTGTACAAACAGTGGGCCCCAGGGGTCACAGCATGGGGTGGATGTTTCAACTGTGAAACAAAACAAACAAAGGCACACACTGAAGAAAAAAACACAATGGTTCTCAAAAGTAGGCAGGGAAGGTTAGGGAGAAAAAGATGGCATTCAGGAGTATAAGGAAACACAGAAGGGATGGGACAGAGAACTGTCCAGTTAAAGCAGAAGAAACAGGAAGCCAGTCAGAATAGCAAAGGCCCAAACCGAGGAAAAGATAGCCAACTCAGTTAAGAAGGGGATAAAAACTTTATGGGTACATTAGGGAGTGAAGAAAGACCAAGGAGGGATAGTGAAGCTTAATAAAGAGGAGGTGGGTGGGCACTGGCTAGAGAGGGACAGTGAAAAGTAGGATACTGAATGAATACTTCTGCTCAGTATTCACAAAACAGGCGGAGGAGGGTGAGGTACCTAATCCAATCAACAGAAGCACTCTGGATAGGGGGATCGATACCAGTCTTTTCACAGAAGAAAGGGTTCTGAAAGAACTCCTAAAACTGAAGGTGGACAAAGCAATGGAGCCTGTTGGGATTCACTCCAGAATTCTAAAAGAACTAAGGGAGAACTAGTGACACCACTGGCTAACATTTTAAATAAATCATGGGAGGATGGGTGGTACCTAAGGACTGGAGGAGGGTGGATGTGATTCCCCTTCACAAAGAGGAGCAAAGCAGAGGCAGGAAACTACAGACCTGTTAGCTTGACCTCAGTGGTAGGAAAATGATGGAATCACTTCTGAAAGAAAGAATTGAGTGCCTACAGGCCAGCGGGGCACAGGACCCATGGCAGCATGGATTCACAGCATGAAGGTCATGTCAGATGAATCTAATAGATTTTTTGACTGGGTGACCAAAGCAGTAGACCAGGAAGGGCTATGGACATGGCCTACCTAGGCTTTAGCAAGGCATTTGACACAGTCCCACACAAAAGATTAATAAACACATTAGCCAGCCTGGGAGTAGGTCCCAGGGTGGTAACCTACAAAAAAAATGGCTGGACAACAGGATACAGAGGTAATAGTACGGAGTCCACTCTGAAGAAGAGGTTACTATTGGAGTACCGCGGGGTTCAGTACTGGGTCCGTCCCTTTTTAATGTCTTTATAAGTGACATTGCAGAGGACTGGAAGGAAATGCCTCTTTGCAGAAGACACAAAGATCGGCAACAGGGTTGATACTCAAGGGGGTGGAAAGGATGAGAAGGGACTTGGCAAGGTTTAAGGAATAAACAAAAGTATGGCAGCTTAGATTCAATGCAAAAAGTGCAAAAATGCACCTGGGAAACAAAAACCAGGGGAAGAGTACACAATGGGAAGTATTAACAACAACAAAATGGAAAGGGACCGGGGTAGTCACAGCAGATGACCTAAAGGTAAGCAAGCAATGTGAGAAGGCAGTAAGAAGGGCTGGGGTGATACTGGGATGTACAGGACAGGCATCACCAGTAGAAAACAGGAAGTTGTTATCCTCTGTACAGACAGTTGGTGAGACCCCATCTGAGTACAGCATGCAATTCTGAAGACCCCATCTCCACAAGGACATAGACAGGATGGAGGCAGTCCAGAGAAGGGCAACTAAAATGGTGCAGGGTCAGCAAACAAAGCCATACGAAAAAGACTGAAGGAGCTTAATATGTATACCCTTGAGGAAAGGAGGCAGATGGGGACATGATAGAAACTTTCAAGTACCTCAAGGAATCAACAAAGTCCAAGAGAGTAGCATCTTTCAGAAAAGAGATGTGCAAGAACAAGGGACACAATCTGAAGATAGAGGGGACAGTTCAGGGGCAATGTGAGGAAGCATTTTTTATAGAGAGGGTGGTGGACACATGGAGACGGCCTTCCTGAGGAGGTCGTAGGGTCAAAAACAGTGGGGGAATTCAAGAATGCATGGGACAGACATAAGACAATTCTGGTGGGGGTAGGAAGAAGTAGGCTGTTGGTTAACTAGGATCTGCAGCTTATCCAATAGGTAGGGAAATGGGCAGACTAGGTGGGCCAAGCAGTCTTTAGCTGCCATCAAAGTCTATGTTTCTACGTTTCACTGTCTCAGTGCAGAAATATTAACTTTATGCATATAAAAACAAAGTGCTCCATGAATCCCACAGCAATGTCGGCCACAGGGACAGAGGAAAGAGAGTTCTGAGCCAATCAGCCAGTCCTTTCTGGAAGATATCTCTAAGCTAGCCAGATGGATAAGTGAATGGTGGCACAAATCACAGCTACTCCTATATCTAACAATGAACCTGATTTAAAGACACAGTTTGTACTTCTTGAACACCCGCTGTAGCAGAAATTGAACATATGGTACAATACTTTTGCCTCGATGACTGTTAGTTTGACTCATACACAGAGAGGTCTAAGAGTTCTAGAACTACTTTCAGTTAGCATAACAGCTTTTCATAGAAAAGCCACATGGGAGGAGGCACTATATAGCTATTCGATTAAATTAATTAATTGACTATTAGAAGAAGAGGAGTCTTCCTGTGGAAGTGGCTCTAACCTACCACTAAACAAGAACATCCACTCCTTCTGCATCTCATCTTCCACCATCCATCAGTATTGCGAGAAAATACCACTTCACTCTCCACTGGAGAATCATCTGTATCCTGAAGATGGGACAGGATAAAAATACCTGGCAAGGAATTGCAGAAACCATCAACTAGACACCACAGCTCCAGTAAATCTCCTCCAGGGCCTTGGAAATCATGATTGGCTTGACGGATGAGGAGGAACACTGAACCAGCCATGGCGCCTCCATTGATCCAGCAGGAGTGGCAAGCATTAAGAAAATGCTCCACCACAAGATTGATGGAATGGTCTTGGACATCCATAGAGACCTTAGAAAGCTAGAGCAGCAAATGGCTGAGGTGGAGTACTGTATGGGAAGCCTCCAGGATGACAACATGAGCCTCGGCTGCTCCATCATATATTGCCTTTAATGGGAAAGAGCCTTAACAAGCAGAGCAGAGAATGCTGAAGCCCAGGCAAGGAGAAAAATATAAGGCTTTTCAGGTTTCCAGAAGGTGCAGAGCAAGATGACATTTATAAATTTCTGGACATTTGGCTTAAGTATGAATTGCATCTGGGGTGATTTGACAATGGAAATTGAGAGGGCTCTCAAGGCCCTCGACCTAAAGCTCAAACAGGGTGCTCCACCATAGTCAATTGTGATAAGTTATCCCGTTAAAAACAGATCCTACATAAGCATGGGCCAAGAAAGATCCCAATATTGATGGGCAGTGAGTGTATGCAGACCAAGACTTCCTTCCTAACATGCTGGCAAAGAAAAAAAAATACACCAAGGATAAAAGTCCTGAAGGACAAGGTATTAAAGAGAACAGGAAATGAATAACGACTGCTGTAAAAATCAATGTGTTTTTAACATTAACATATGTTTGTCCGATGATTGACTCGATGCAGTTCTGTCAAGGTTTTTTTGTTTTATTTTCATTATCTTGCCACTGTTTCCAAATATGGCCATCATAGTGGCTTATGAGCAACGTTCCCAATCTCAGTTCATTGATGTGAATGAGCCTGAAAGTCTGTGATATCTGTAATTGAGTTTTGGAGCCACCTATTGCCCTCATGTAATGCTGACAACATCGTCACATAGATGTGGTGCACACAGGATTATGTTTTGTTTCATTCCCATCCTGGATAATTTTTAATAGTTTGCTGTGTTATTCTTGCATTTTCAAATGTATAACATGCCAGCTTACATAGAACTAGAGAAATGACCACACTGCCAATGTGATTTTTTTTAACTCTGTTTTGTACCCCGCTACTACTGAACTCTCTCAGTGACCTCCCTGTTGTAATCTCTACCTCCTTGCATTGCTTGATGACCTCTCCACTCCTCTCAGCTCCAGGCATCCCCAGGTCTGCCCTCCAGGGAAGCATCACCCTCGCCCAGGGCACTCTATCTATTAGTGTTGAGCCACCAGGCTGGAGAGGGGAGGAAGCGGAGGGACCAAGCCCGACTCCAGGAGTGCGGACTGCGAGGGCGCCAGCCTATCAGCGGTGGAGGTTTTTTGCCTTTTCTCCCTATGGAGCCCAGCTGCCAAGGCAACGCATGCCATGGCTCCACCCCAGCATACGCCATGATTCTCATTCGGCTACCCCTGGCCTCCACCAGGGGTCACTCATTGAGCATTCACCACCCCAGCCCTCCCGCGGAAGAGAGCAGTCCTTCAGATGCTCAATCTCTTTCCACCCACTGACCCCTGGCCGCCCAGGTCCGTTCCAGAATCCGGTCGCTGGTGTGACCACGAGTGTGGCGTCAATGCTTCAACACTCTGCACCACAGGGCCAATGTGATTTTAATTTAAATTTACAAGTAATTTTAAACAACAAAGCGATTACATGTAGGGGTTGTGAATGGGAGCAACAACATCAGATGATCTTATCTTAATGTTTTGTGTATTTTAACCTGTTGGGAATAATGCAGAAGTTCTGAAATGATAATCTGCATTGATAATACATTGAGAATACAATAACAATTCTAATAAATGAAACTGTATATCATCACAAACTGCCCACGTCCTCTCCCAGTGTTTGTAAACTAAAGAAATGAATGGAGCAATGTATAGATCTAGATTAATGCAACTGAAGCCGAGTCCACATACAGAACAATCTGGACTGCTACATTGTGACAGTATGTATTTTAGATAACCTATTAAACAATGCAGAATACAGTTTGTTTCCTTTCTTCTGTTCCTTGCGGGATGCTGCTTTATTAAATTCCAGCACTGGAGTTGCATTGTGAATGCTAGTAAAATATGTTACATCTGCTGCAGTCAAATTGACTCAGTGGAGAACTGAAGATCCATTTAAAAGTATGTTTCTGTTTCATATGTACCATTGTTGTGAACATGAGTGAGCAAGCGGAAGAGTGTGACTGTGTAAAACAAGCAGATAGAAAAAGCAGAAAACACTTGCACTTAACCAACATGATTTTCCAGTACTGGAGTATTTCATTGAGAATATCAACAGTAGCAAATGTTATGAGAGACACTGGCTGAGCTGTGTATGGGACCTGAATGTAAGTAAGCACTTGTTTGCATACGGCAGGTATTGGGAAGGGACAAAACTGTGAATTGAGAATAGGCAGATGTCATTTGGTAACTCATTTAAAATCAGCATCAAGATGAACTGGTGACAATGAGGTAAACTAACTTCTGCATTCATCTTTCCTGTCATTATGTTTGCCAGTTAGGGATCAGATGATGGCAGGAATTATTTTTAGAGCAAAACAACAACAAAAACACCGTTGGCAGGTTAAATTAAGCCACTAAAAACTATGATGCATGCATACACATAGCGCTGTGAGGATATGCGACAGAAGGATCTGTAGTAAAATAACACCCAATGTCATGATAACAGCAAAAATTAAAATCAAAAAAGACTGCAGGTCATACAGTCACCAGTCAGACTAAGATAACCTGCAGGTTAAACTGATGACTGAGTTCTGCGATCAAACATTAATACTCGGTGCACTGATTTTTACATTTCAAAAGATAACCGTTGGTCACTGAAAGAACAGTAACACTGACAACAGAGATAAAAAACAGTACTTCACAGTCAAAAAACATATTTTTCAACAGAATACCTTGCTTATGATTTGAGCCCAAATGTATGCCATACTGCTAGCTCAAACAAGGACGTTATCTGGAACTCAGATTTTGTCAAACATCTCTCATGCCATAGAAAGAATTCTCAGTAGCAATCAATCAATCAATCAAACTTTATTTAGCCAGGCGTAAGCACCGTTGAGCAAGTTCATTTTCAAGGCGATCCTGGACATTAATACAGATCACAGGCAACAAATGATTGACAAAGGAGAGACAGTACAAATGGAGGAATATTCAGGCCTATACATATACCTATAAGTACATAGTTAACATCGGTATTACAGTTGTTGGGTCATAAATGATAGGCCTTTGTATACATGGCTAGCATAGAAAGGCAGTTACCAGAACAAAACTAGTAAACTCGCTTAGGTAGAGAGTTAAAACTTAGGTGGTCAACAAGATAGGGTGATTGTTATCTTTATATGAATGGTTATGTAGGGAAAAGAGGAGGATGTATATGAAGTGGGGGGCAGAGGGAAGGAAGGGGAAGGGAGGGAGATTAATAAGTGCTAGGTGCTCCCTGACAGGGATGAGAGATTGAATGGGTTGCAGTAATTTCAGCTCTGTTGATGAAAAAGCAGCAACTGGTTGGTGAATTATTGAAATAAATCAAATCCAAATGATGACAGGAGTCAGTATGATGTAAAAATAGTTTAATTAACAAATTTGACATATTTTAGACAGAAGTATAGATCAAGACCCTTTCCTGTCCCTTAAATGGGTAAATGAGATACCCGTGAAGTTAGTTGTTACCACTGAGAAGGGTCCCTGCATTTACAACTCACTGCTTGCTGCTGCTGCCAAATACCTTTAGCTCAGGACATTGAACTCTGGTACCTGCAAGAGGAACAAGTGGAGAAGAAAACTGAGGATATTGTCAGGAACAGAGCTGAGTTGAAGAAGTCTGCTTTAAAGCACAGAGGAGACAACACTGCACTACTGTACCCAGATATAAGGAGGTTGTGTCAAGCAGTGATTGCTGGTGATAAATAAGGTTTCTGTCGTGTACCTCCATGGATGGATTCTTTTCTCCTTTTAAAGAGATCTGTCCCACTTATGCCTTCACTATTCACTGAACTCTCCATTACCTACTGAGGTTGTGACTGAAGTGTCAAGGAGTCCCAAAAGGCAGTCTCGTGTGGACTCCAGAGGAACATCTCATCTCCCTAGGTAAGCATGAGAAGCCATGGATCAGGTTCTACAACAGGCTGCTTGGAGGAGCAGCCCTCTCCCACACTCCCTTATGAAACCATGCCCTAGATAGGAGCTGTGCAGCACAGTCTGGGGGCAGGGGACAATTGATAGAACTGGACCAAAACGTGGACACTCTAATGCCCCACAGCATGCTGTGACTTCGTGGAGCAGCAGAGAAAAATCGGACACTTGACCTGGTCACCAGTATTTATGCTTCTGGCAGTGCAGGCTCAACTGAACAGTCCACTTTGTGCATTCACATGGCAGCTGATCTTGCATCTCCCTGGTCAGGAGGAATGGCGGCAACTGGACGGCATGATGAGGCCAAACAATAAGGCAGAACTGTTTGCAGTTTATCATGCTAGGAGCCTCCATCTCCAGACACTGATGTTAACAGGCTGCCCACAGACCAACAAGGACTCTCAGTTGCTGGACACTGGTGTCTTTGAATATTCTGACTTCTGGTATTAATGGGGGGTTCTGGTCATTCTGGTCAAAGGGATGAGGGCAATCAAGTGGAGGCATTGTGGACCTTTTCTTTCCAGCAATGAGGGTTTCTGAGAGCATGGCAGACACTGGGTTCTCAGGACATGAGGTGGTGTCACAGGATATTACTAGCAGGTTCTACTGGGTGTTTAATATAGCCCTGGAGTTAGGGGAGGGATTTGTTGTGGGTTTCAAGTTTATGAGTCTTATTTACTGGGAGGGTGGTGGAAAGTGGAGTTGAAAATAGGGTCAAGGAGTATAGGGAAGGGTTGATGAACCCTCACACTCTTGACATGGCCCAAGATATTGCTTATGTACAACAAGGGACCACTGGAATCATTCAATCGCAGATGCCACCATAGAGATCTCCATCCTCAGCTCGGCTCCTTAGGAGATCCTCTGCACTGGGTGAGAGGCTTGGTACAGGTGTGGTCTATACTATACCTATGGGTGTGCCTACTGTGGTGTTTGTTTCTCAGGAAACATTCAGGATAGGATAGGATAGGATAGGATAGGATAGGATAGGATAGGATAGAATGGAACTTCATTTATATGACGCTTTTCCAAAGCCTAAAGCACTTTACAATAAATTAAATCTAATACAAATAATAAATCACCACAGCAACAGGTCTAATCTAATAAATAAATTATAATATAATCCACAAAATTTAAACCTAATAGTCTCTTAAAAATGCCTGTTTTAACAGCCAAGTCTTTAACTGAGATTTAAAACTCACACAGAAGAGGCAGTGTGGATAATGAATGGAATATTATTCCAGAGTCAGAAAAGCTTAGTCCCCAGAAGATTTTAATCTTGATACTGAGACTTGTAAAAGTCCCTGGGAATACAAACGAAGAGCTCTAGAAACCCAACAAGTCTCCTGGTGGGTTGTCAACAATTCACAGATGTAGAGGAGGCCTAGTCCATTTAAGATCTTATGTAACAACAAAAGAACTTCAAATTCAGCACGCCATCTAATTAGAAACCAGTGCAACTCCTTTAAGGCAGTAGTCATATGGCTACATTTTGATATTCTGGTCAGTAATCTGGCCATTGAATTTGCAACAACTGTAGACAACGTAAATGAAGAACTGGAAAGCTGTAGTAAAGTGCATTGCAGTAGTTGGTTCATGGGGTAATAAAGCTTGAACTAGTGGCGCAGATCAGCGGGATCGAGAAGCGACACAGCCCGTAATGTTTTTAGGTGGTAAAACCACTTTGAGAATAGCAGTAATATGAAATGAAAAGTCCAAATTACTGTCATATATAAATCCCAGGCTACGAACTTCATCCCTGAACTGCAGCAATTCACCATCACAGGTGCAGGAACAAAATTTTCCTTTGTTGCAGACACAAGCTGATTTGAGCAAACAGAAGCAACTCAGTTTTGCTGGGATTAAGTTTCAACCAGTTTGTACTCATCCAAAACTTGATGGATACTTCCTTGATGGCCTTCTCAGTCACACACAATGTATCTCCTGGCCAGGCCTAAATGAAAGTTATAGGCATTTACATGTTACAGTTTAACTATTTTATGTTGTGTTTGGTACTGAGGTTCAATGCTTGTATCTTCACACTGGTCAGGTGCAGCGGTATTAAAGGGCAATCAAGCAACAATGTTGAGGAGTATTTTACCCAAGGAACCATCATATAACAGACATGGGGTCTGTTAAGGTAAAATCCCTTAATGTTAAGGGTATAAATAATGCAATTGAGAGGGCTAGGATTTTACAGGAGCTGGGGAAATGAAAATGCTATGTTGGTTTGCTACAGGAGACACATTTGTCAGTCACAGAACACCTTAAATTGAGACGGTCTTGTAGAGGTACAGTGTATGCAGACCCCATCCAAAGGAAAAAGCTGGAGTGGTGGGGCTTATCAGAAAACTGCAGCCATTTAAGGTTACTCATAACTGCAAAGATAAGTCCCTAGTTGTGCAATTACTTTCTCTGTTGTTTGGTATTGTATCAGACTGTTTTTTACTGTGTTTCCTCCACTGTGGTGATCTTGCTTGGGAACAGCTACAGCTATTCAATCTAGGCTTCATGCCCCAGTGGTAAACGGATTTGTAGAATAATCAAGTTCATCTCTTTCAAACTTGCTTTGTTTGCATAAAATGACCTTCTTTTCAGATTGTGCCACTTAATTGTTAACACTTTTATCAAAACTGCCAAAGTCTTTATGATCTTCAAACTGCTGCAAATTTGTCTGGGTCTCATCAATTTCTTTTCTACCATTAACTAGATTTAATTGATCTTCCCTCAATTAAAATTTCCATAAGCTCAGAGAAACATTTATCCAAGACTATTCCCATCTTTCCTTTTGTCTAACTGTTGTGTGATGAGTTGATTGAAAGGGGAACTATATCCTGGAGCTCCATAAAAACTTGCATTGTAAATATTGTAGCTGCTGAACATTTATTGTGAATAGTTGTATGATATAATTTATTGTGCCATGAATGTATTACTTTATAATATTTGTATGTTTGTAACCAGTATCTTCAGATATGAAACTGTTCCATGCACTTGGGACCCCATTGTAAATGAGCCTTGGCTCAACTGGACTATCTTTTTCTGGAAATACAGAATAAACTATTTTACTACTACTACTACTTTTATTCTTAAGCCATGTGGGGTCGGTGTTAATTTCATACAGTGAGACAGTATTGTTCTGTTGTAAATCAGATTAGTCTCTTGGATTAGACATTTTCAATTTAAAAGAAAAGTTCTTTCAGACTAAGACTGGGAGCTTGACTTTCAAAGGGTGACTCAGAACTTGCATTAAGCCCTGCATCACACCTGTTTTTGATGCAGCTGTGCCAAACATCTTTGACGCTACTGCACCTGATTTTAGTACATCGATTTGGCATTCTGGATTGAAAATCCTGATTAACGGCCAGGAAAATGCTACGAGCCCCACACACCAAATGACTGGGGTACCAGGGCTTGCAGGATTCTCAGGGCTTTGAAAATTAAGCCCTGGTACTTCTAGATTCAGATGCAGAATCATGCTCTTTAGGACCAGATTATTCAGTTGCATTACACTTTTCACTGAGCACCAACTTTGGCCATCTGAAAACAGAATCATTCAGAGGTCACTGTATCAGCATCCATTATAGCTTAGAGCTACTCCTGGCTAGGAGCTAAGCACAAAATGAATCAGACGATGAGCCAAACTGAAAATGAACCCCTTTAAAATTAACAAGGATTCAACGCACTACTCACCAGGCTATATTGGAATGTGTTCTCCAATAGGATCTGTGGTTGATCTGTAACTCAAGAGAGCTGAGTGCAGGGAATCAAAGTGCTGAGAAGCAAACTGAGACAAGGTACAACAGTCAACAAACTGAAAAGAAGCAAGTGTTTGTCAATGCCAAATGTTTGCTTGCTTGTATTACTGTGAAGTTGTGGGGCATAGATAGCACAGTAGGTAAAAATAAGTTAATAACATGAGTCGTAATAGTGAAATTGTCATGATAGGGACATGAAGAGGTTCAGACATAAGGATGCCCTCAGAGTTCAAGGCAATACTGGTCCTTGCAGGTCAACAAGGACCCCTCCCCAAGTTTTGTCACTCACTCTGAAACTTGCCTATGTGTCAGCATTTAAAAAACAAAAAAAAAAAAAAAAACAATCCCAGTTGTCAAACATTCAAGGGGCAATTCAGGTTTGATTTTAATCATACAAAAGATGCCTTACATCAGAGATCTTGGATATGCATACAACAGCCTTTGTTGTCAAAGCAATGAAATCAATAAGATGCAGGAAATTGTACACATGAGGAAAAAAAGTAAATACTTTTTTTCTTTTTTAACAAAACATCACTAAACATAGATTGTGATGGAATGTTCATACACTGTAAACGTTAAGGCCATATGTGTAAAATAGTTGGGGAGGGGCTAGCGCCTCAACCCTGTACTTCTGAAACCAATGGGCAGGACCAACTATTTAGCAGAAAGGTTTTCCAGAAAGCAGAGTGCTCCGATCCTGACCAGCAGGAAATATATACTTATTACACAAGTTTCTTGGGGTGCAGTCACCATGTATGTTGTTTGCTCTCTCTCTCTCTCTCTCTCTCTCTCTGAATCCCCATAAAATTGAGATTTATCTGAAGAAGAAAGCTGCTAGTAAACTGCCAAAGCAACAAAAGCAAAATACGTACTTTTCCTCATCATCCAAAGCAGACTATGTGGGCAGCCCAGGAATGCAGAAATGCTGAAGGTAGGTAGGGTGGCTCAGGATAGGGTACAAGTCAAGATCTGATAAACTGTAGTTTAGATTTTGAGACTACTTTTAATACTACATCACCAGAGGTGGAGAAAATAGTGAGCATTTTTTGTCTCCATACTGATGTCAGGTTAAGGGACTATATCAGCTAATTTGATTATGCAAAGGTCAGTGAACCCTTGAGATGGGGCAGTACTGAATCTGGTGCTTACTAACATTGATAGTGTTGCAGACGTCAAGCTGGGAAGCCATCTAGGAGCTGTGATCATCACAGTGTGGTTTGACATTAGAACAGCTGTGGAATCCAGCCACACAATGGCAAGGGTCCCGGACTTCAGAATGACTGATTTTATTAAGATGGATGAATGCCTCAAGAATGACCTGGCAGGGGAGATGACAAGGGATTAGAGGAAAAGTGGGCCAAGCTAAAGGGGCATAGTGAAGGCAATAAACCTCTGTGTCAAGCAGATAAGCAAAAGTAAAAGAAAAGGATACCACTATAGTTCTCAAGGAGGTAGAAAAAGGTGATGGCTAAGAGTAGCATTCAAAAGTATAAGGAAACCCAAAGAGAGTAGGATAGGGAAGTGCATCAGCGAAAACAGAAAGAGGCAGAAAAGCAGTAAGGAATGCAAAGGCATAAACTGAGGAAAGAATAGTTCAGGGGTATCAAAAGGGACAAGACATTTTTAGGTATTTTAGCGAAAAAGGAAAATAAAGGGAGGAATTAAATGGTTAAGGAGGGAAAGGGTACTGTATGGAGGGAGATCAAGAAAAAGCAAACATCTTAAACAAATACTTTGGCTCAGCATTCAAAGTAAAAGGGAAGGGAAGGACCACGCAAGGGCACCAGGTACTTTGCTAGGAGGAAATGGACATTAGTCCATTTTCTGAGGAAAGATTCAGAAGGAGCTCACTAACCTGAAGGTGGACAAAGCTATGGGTCCAGGCAGGGTACAGCCAAGGGTACTGCGGGAGCTTAGGGAGATAACTTAGCTGTACCTCTGAAAGACCTATTTAACAGATCATTGGAGACTGGCATGGTCTTGGAGGACTGGAAAAGGGCAGATGTACAGTAGTCCACTTCACAAAAGCAGTAGCAAGAAAGAGGCAGGCAATTATAGGTTGTCAGCCTGACATTGGTGGTGGATAAGTTAATGGAAGCACTACTAAAGGAAACGATTGTGGAATATCTTGTATCCAGTGGATTACAAGGCCCAAGGCAGCAAAGATTCACAGAGTGATGGTCATGCCAGTCAAATCTGATAGATTTCTTTGTCTGGGTGCTAGGGAGATGTTAGGCGTGGCACATGACTTCAGCAAGGCTTTCAACACCATTCCACATAGGAGACTGGTAAGCAAGTTGGGTAGCATGGGGTGGGTAATAAGGTGGTAACCTGGGTAAGAAACTGGTTAGCAGATAGGACACAGAGGGTAGTAGTAAATGGAGTTTGCTTCAAGAAAGGAGGGTGACCAGTGGGGTACCTCACCTCAGTGATCAGTGCTGGGACCAGTCTCTTCAATGTCTTTGTAAGTCACATAGTGGAGGAACTGGAAGGAAAGGTTTGCCTCTTTGTGGATGACACCAAGGTCTCCAATTGAGTGGACACTCTGTGGAGGTGGAAAGGATGGGCATGTATCTAAAAGACTGGAAGAGTTGTCAAGGGTATGGCAGTTAGATTTTAATGCAAAAGAGTGTAAAATAATGTACTTGGGCCATAGAAACTGAAATACTGAGTTTAAAATGGGTGGAGTTACACTGGCAAAGACTAAGCAGAAAGAGACCTAGGGATAATCATATTACATGATCTTAAGATGGCCAGACAGTGTGATAAGGCAATCAAAAGGGTGAGTGGGATGCTGGGGTGTATAGGAAGGGTATTGCCAACAGGAAGAGGAGGTGGTGCTGCCCCTATGCAGACTGCTGATAAGACCTCACCTGAGTACTGTGTCCAGTTCTGGAGATTACATCTCAGGAAGGACATAGAGTGGAGGTGGTCCAGAGGAGGGCTACCAAAATGGTACAGGGTCTGCATCAAAAGCTCTATGAGGAGATGCTAAAGGAGCTAAATATGTATACCATGGAGGAGAGGAGAGGAGATATGAAAAGAGACCTTTAAATGCCTCACGGTGGTAAATAGGGTACAGAAGGGCTATTTTTCAGAGAAAAGGAGCTCTACAACAAGGGAGCATGATATGAAGCTGTAGTGGGTAAATTCAGGAGGGATGTGAGGGAGAACTTCTTCACAGAGAGGGTGATGGATACCTGGAACAGCTTCCCAGTGGCGTGTAGTGGGGGCAAAATCAGTGGTGGATTCAAAATGCCTAGGACAGGTACAAGGGAACTCATAGGGATAAGGAAGGGTGAAGAGACTGCACCATAGATCAAGCAAGGTCTGCAGCAAAAAATGAAGGTTAACAAAATGGCAGACTGGGTGGGCCTAGCAACCCTTATCTGCTGTCACATTCTGTGTTTCTATGTTTCTGTTCCACAGGTTTGTTTACAGAAGGCACTAACAAACATAATCGGTTGTGCACAGTCTATAGGTCAGTAGAAATAATATTTTGAATTGATCCACATGGATACCTGACCCTCTGATTGGCAGCTATGCATGTGGATGCATGTGTATTGTAAAGTCATTATATGTGGTTCAGGCTCAGTGCTTGTATTATATACTGCATCTACATAATGTAGGTTTGAGTTTGGATACAGAGGCCAGGTAAGTAAGTTAAATGATGCTTCCAGGGTATAGTTGTACGGATGAATAGTGCTTAGGTGCCTAGGCATGAACATGAGGTAAGCCAGTGATTATAGTACATGATGAGCTGAAGTAAGATAGTGCTAGATACTGGAACAGATGAGTTATTCGTTATGAGTAGATGGTTTGGCTATGCTCTGTATCCCACCATAGAAAGGATGGTTAGTTGATTAGAATGTGACACCCCCTGGTGGATAAGAGTGCGGAGAAGGAGGAGGTGTAAGGGAGGATGGAGGATGAGTCGCCTCGCTTAAGCAGAGCAGCAGGGCTCTGCTGCTTAAATAGGTTATGGGGAGGAGCTCTTCCCATATAGCCACAGGCAGAGTCTTTCAATTACATGTGGTTCAGAGCTCAGTGCTTGTGTTACATACTGCATCTACATAATGTAGGTTTGAGTTTGGATACAGAGGCCAGGCCAGTAAGTTAAATGATGCTTCCAAGGTATAGTTGTATGGATTGAATAGTGCTTAGGTACTTAGACATGGACATGACTAAGTCAGTGATTATAGTACATGAAGAGCTGAAGTAAGATAGTGCTAGGTACTGGAACAGATGAGCTATTCGTTATGAATAGATGGTTTGGCTTTGCTCTATATCCTGCCATAGAAAGGATGGTTAGTTGATTAGTATGTGACACCCCAAAAATATGATATCCCATGATTATTTCCTTCAACTCCAGAGAGTATGGCTGGCAGCACGCAGGACAAGAAACCCCACTTAAGGCAAAACCTCTAAAGACCCATGGCTACTGATCTGCCAGTCTTTCTGGGCATACTAAAGGAGCATAATCCTAAATTAATTAAATTATTGGCTAGTCCAAGTTACAGATTACATATGATCCAGCAGAATAGTTCGTAGTAAGAGACAAAAGGGCAGGAACAGGCTTCCAACTTGCGTGAGGGCAGGTAGCTGTATGAACAATGCGGAAGCATCCAGGGTAGATGTGCTCTGAGGCGAGCAGCGTTGGAACACGTCTAACAGGTTCAGGATAGGCTGGAAGTGAGGAGCTCCTAAGGCTAGCAAATGATAGATAGGCAAATATAGAGTAAATATATCCAGGCTTTGATGCTGGCGAGGCAGGATGAAATAGAAGTAATCCAACCTCCAGGCTTCTGCTGATAGAAGGCTGATGAATTTCATGGAATGGTAGAAGTTTGAAATGAAGCTGATGACTGACGAACCCAGATAAGTTAATATCACGAAGAGAGTAGAATTTATGCCTAAGTCACGATATAGAAGGCATATGGTAGTAGAGGTGAGCTGAAATCCTGGCAGAATTTGAGGGTAGTACAACCAAGCAATACATTGTGAGGTTAGGAAGCATCCAAGGGAGTATAACAGGCCGAGCCCAAATAAGTTTGTTCAAAAATATCTCTTGTTTTTAATATCATTCACCAATAAGGTGTCATACTTGCTGTACAGGTTTCTTGGGTTGCAGTTGCCATGTATGTTGTTTGTTCTCTCTCTCTCTCTCTCTGAATCCCTATAAAATTGCCATTTCCTAAAGAAGAAAGCTGCTAGTAAATGGTCAAAGCAACAAAACAAAAATACATACTTTCTCTCATCATCCAAAGCAGACTGACCATTAAAAGCCTTTGCTGTCATGAAGAAACCCATAGTTAAATTCCTATCTACTGCTTATTCTGGCCTGGAGGAAGCTGCTTACACTGCAGCCACATTGAGTAGCTATGTGGCGCAGCCCAGGAGTCCAGAAATACTGAAGGTAGCTGGGGTGGATCAGGATAGGGCATAAATCAGGATCTGATAAATTGCTGTTTAAATTTTGTGACTACTTTTAACACTGCATCATCAGAGGTGGGAAAATATTTTTTTCCTCCATACTAATGTCAGTTTAAGGGACTCTATCAGCCAGTTTCCCAGGTTTATTTAGAGAAGGCACTAACATACATAATGAGGTTGTCCACAGTCTACAGGGGTAGAAATAATATCTCTAATAGACCCTCATGAATGCCCAACCCTCTGATTGGCAGCTGTGCATGTGGACATTATGAGTATTGTAAAGTCATTATCAAATCTGACATTTTGGTAGTAATATAGTAAATGAAATATTTTACGTCAGGGGTTTCATAAATTGCAATATGGACAGTGTAGTTTATTTAGTAATGTGCACATGCAAATCCTACCATGTAGGGATCACAGAGAACAAGCTGCAGCTGGTCATCAGTGAGCACATTAGCACAATCAGAAGAGATAAAGAGAAACTCCCCAGTGGTACATGTGAAACAGAATGGTGCAGGGTGCCATTTTTGTTTCATGGGAGTTGAAAGATCTGAACTGGAACTAGAGGTAGGGATTTCAGTAGATGTATTTTGCAGCATGAGGTGTTTTGGATATATCACCTAGGGGCTATGATGGGCAACAGAATGAATGAAAGACTCAACCTGGTCCCTGTTTTTTGTTTGTTTGCTTGTTTGTTTTGTTTTTGTGTAAGGACCCCCACTTGCATGTCTAGGGCTATTTAAAGATGGTAAAGTTTGTGGGGAAGGGTGGCCCTGTATAGCCCAGAAAACACAGTCCAGAAATAAAACAGGAAGGCAGTACTTGGATTCCCTATGGGTGTAGCAGTTGATGGATTGGCTCCATCGGGTGCCCTCAGACCTTCAGGGGCATCAGATGGTACACAGTGGGGTTGAAGAACGCTGGCTCTTCACCTGTCTGGCCTTGCCAACTTTGCCCATAGGCCTTTGTAGACTGTTTTCATCAGGCAGGCCTCTCAACATCTTCCTCTGTGGTTTCTCTGGTCCCGCTCCTCTAGATGCCACCCTGGAACACACTAGAGACATGGCTGTGGAGGCAGCTTCTTTTAGCACAATACAGTTTCTCCAAACAAAAGAGACAAAAATCAGAATTTCAGAAAACAGGGGATCCCATTTAATGAACAGTTAAATTGAACAGAAACAGTCACTCCATCGAGCACTAAAGCACAGAAACGTTGCTCAAGACTGGTTGGTCACATGATCACATCAGAAGCTCATAATGTCACGTTGGACCATGTGGTCACATTCAAAACTGATAGGTATTCTAGACCCAGTGGTCACATTTGAACAAGATGTCCAGGTGGCTGCTCCAAAATCAGCAGCCAGACAGTCCATACACAAGTAGTAAACTCAGGGCCAAAATAAGGCCTTCAAACAGCAGGCAGCATTAATTATCTGTCTCTCACCTTCATACATCCTCACAGGAGCTTGGACCTCCAGGGGTGCTCTGCACATTTACAGCCCCCTTACCATCCACTCCTCCTGCACAAGCTTTAATTCTGGTTCTGCTTCTTTGAGCTAACCAGTTTCCCATCTTCCACTGGAGCAACAAGCCACAATGGACAAGGGCAGTATGAGACCTTTAAAACTGTCCAGCACCCAGTCACTGATGCGTGTCTGTTCCGAGCATCCCAGGAGAATTTCACCCTGGAGATCCCAGAGACATGGAGCAGATCCCTCATGCAGTGATCCCAGTCCAGTACAGCCTTTATTGTGGGGCTATAGCTAAAGTGCCATGAGGAAGCAAGAGACAGCTGGTTCCACCCTTGGAATGCTCTCGCGGTAGTGCACCCGTCATTAGAGCACCAGTCAGCAATTTTGCCTATCAGTGTTTATGCAAGGCTGTGCCCCAGTACCCCTGTGGGAGGCTGTGTCTCACACACCCCAACCAAGGATTCCAACTACAGGAGGGTGAACATCCGGGAGGGTGGTGAATTTTGGTTTTGGCACCCTAGTGATGGGCACATAAATGCCAGCATCCTGAACAGATGCAGTGGAAATGGCCTGTCACACTGCCTCCTGCCCCAATGACCAACCCACAGGTCTCCTCCTGCCTTCTCCGGACCCACACCCATGGAGCTCCTCTGCATGTAGTGGCTATCTCATCCAGGTGACCCTGGGATCGGCTACCATCTTGGTCCCACCACGATCTGGGCTGCCACCACCAAACTGCTCACCGGATCCCCTCAGCCATAAGAGGCCCAGCTACAAGCCTTATGAATCAGATTCCATGCTGCACTCATCTGAGGATTGGACATTACCACCGGATCCCTCAACTCATACCCATCTTAGGCGGCTGCATTTTCCTTCTTCCTCTCCTGGGATTATCTGCAGTTTAGCCCCAAATCACTGGGGCTCCACAGAACTGGCAGATGCCACTTTCCTTTTCCCAACTGTAGCACTAGAACTTCAATCAACAAAAGAACAATGCAGCCACATGGTCACATGGACAAACGTGCAAGCACCCCACTCCAACCTGCTCATCCTTGCTCTCTCACGAATCTCCTGGTTTCAAACACTGTTTTAGAAGTGCGTGCTGGGGTGCTGGTGCTCATAAAAATTCAGTAACTTGTTTCCTCACAGAATTGGGCACTCTTCAACAGTATAGAGTAGACTCCAACCACTTACAGATTTTACTTAATATTTATTTTAACACATATAGGCGACCCACAGGGGTAATGCTTGACACGTGTTGGATTAATATCAGATTCTTTATCAAAAGCTGTTATCCCAAATAAAATAATTGTGATGTCACAGAAAATGGCAGTTGATGGTGTGTACATATTGTCTTGCAGTTTTGGAATAACAGCTTTTGATAAAGGACCTGGTATTGATCCAAACGAATCAGACATCACTCCTATGGGTCATCTATATGTGTTAAAATAAATGTGAAGTAAAATCTATAAGTGGTTGGAGTCCACTCTGTACTGCTGGTGAGTGCCTGATTCTGTGAAGAAACAACTGCTGGTTTCCCTCACTCACCCCTTTTATACCTCTTATTTTTGGCACCTAAGCTCTATGGTCCAATCCGGACCCTGCACACAGGTGCCAACTCAACTGTCCCCTCCCTCCAGTGCCCCACGGACTTGTAGTCCTGATTCCAATATTTATATTGCCCCCCCAAGGTTCCAGCTATTACTGAAAATACTCTACCTAAAAGGACCACTCACTTTAAATTTCGAGCAGTCGGCAGTCAAGCATGCACAGTGCACGTGTGTCCACCATCTTATTTACAATCATTTATCCACTCCAACAGAGCGGTCCCGAGCCCCGCCCACAAACAGGACCCAAGACTGCCCCCTCAACCACCAAAGGCACAGAAAACACTACCCACCACTCCGCCTAAACCCAAAGACTGACACCATGGAACACATGGCCTCAGCTGCAGGCCGCACTATGGGGAGTCGCAGGTGTGACTTCCACCAGAGCCACCAGACAGCCAGCACCACAGGGGAGATCGAGCGTTACAACGGAGGTGTAACCACTTTGGTGAGCTTACACACTCCCGCTGCAAAATGCCTGCCGGACCGGTGAGCCAAGACTCGCTCTATACAATTTACACTATATTTACTCTAAACCTAGACTAGTACTACCTATCCTAACACTAACCTAGCTCACCAAACCACCCGGGAATCACTTTTACTACTGGGCCACCCACCAACCAGATCTACAAAAGAACCCAAGCTCAGCCTGCCAAGCGGCATCCCCAGTCCCTCAACTAATCCCTACCCGGCTACCTGCCGGCCAGACCTATGTAGACCAAAAGCTCAACCTGACCGATGGCGTCCCAGGTTCTCCTCCCTGGCTACCCACCACTAAACCTACAGACGGATTGCTTTTATTTCACACAGTGGCATCCTAAGTTCTCAAAGTCAAACAAACTTACCACTTAAAACCTTTTACCTGCTGCCAGCTGCCTGGATTGAACTTTCTGGAAATTTTAATAGAAAAATCATACTTTTAGCAAAAGTTGAAATTTTAGCAATAGTTAACAAACCACCCAAAATAGCATTACTGTAACATTTGCTTACTTTCTACCACTCTACACCAAAGCATTAAAACTAGAAAAACAGTTCAATGTTTTGGCACCATTCTCACTTAGTAATTTTTTAAATTCCCAGAATAACATTATTTCCCTTTAAAACATTAAACACATTTTAACCGTGTGCAACTATTGCTTACTTTGGCATTACATGGTGCCACAATCAACAATTAATACACACCATACCAACAATGCAGAACATTTAGTCACATTTCTTATTTTTCATCAAGGCACAATTTCCCCAAAGCCCATTGTCTGCAAACAGTTCAAAAGTCTCTGCATCAGCTGCGTGGCAGTTCAAAAACATGGGAAACTAAATATTCATTGGAAATCCACTCCTATACCTGAGCTCTAGGTACAAGAGGCAATGCCCACAGTACAGTCTCTGCTCCCACAAAGTCCATTCCTGCACCAGCCTCTGCCTCGGACAGAAACAAGGCACATGCAGCTCTCTCAGAAAAGGTGCAAAATGACCCAGTCCCAGGCACCATTTTACTGCACAACAAATAGTCCAGCAAATGGGGACTTCCATAAACTTGTCCAGCACCACAAGGTTGGATTCAAAGGCCTGGGCACCACAAAATCAAATCCCGGATGAGCCCCACATTGTGAGCACCCTCACTTCGCTGTCTAGGGGTATTTAAAGATGGTAAAGTTCATGAGGAAGGGGGGCACTGTACAGCCCAGAAACACAGACCAGAAATAGAACAGGAAAACAGTACCTGGATTCCCTATGTGTGTAGCGGTTGATGGATTGGCTCCATCTGGGTACTCTCAGACCTTCAGGGGCTCAGATGGTACACAGAGGGGTTGAAGAACTCTGACTCTTAACCTGCCTGGCCTTGCCAACTTCATCTGTACGACTTTCTTGACTGCTTTCACTAGGCAGGCCTCTCAATGTCTTCCTCTGTGGTTTCTCTGGTCCCTGCTCCTCTGGATGCCACCCTGGAACACACTGGAGACATGGCTATGGAGGCAGTCTTTTAGCAGCAAAACAGTTTTCTAAATGCAAGATGCAAACACCAAAATTTCAGAAAACAGGGGATCCCATTTAATGAACAGTTAAATTGAACGAAACAGTAACTCCATGGAACAGTAAAGCACAAACAGGTTGCTCAGGACCGGCTGGTCACATCAGAAGCTCATAATGTCATGTTGGACTATTCGGTAACATTCAAAACTGATAGGTACTCTGGACCCAGTGGTCACATTTGAACAAGATGTAAAAGCAGACACCCCAAAATCAGAACAGCCAGACAGTCCAAACACAGGCAGTAAACTTGGGGCAGAAAAAAGGCCTTCAAACAGCAGGCAGCATTAATTATCTGTCTCTCACCTTCACATGTCCTCACATGAGCTTGGACCTCAGGGGTGTTCAGCACATTACAGCCCCCTCACCATCCACTCCTCCTGCACAAGCTTTAATTCTGGCTCTGCTTCTATGAGTTAAAGGGTTTCTCTTCTTCCACTGTAGCAGCAAGCCACAATGGACAAGGGCAGGATGAGACCCTTAAAACTGTCCAGCACCTGATCACTGATGTGTGACCACTCCAAGCCTCACAGGCAGAATTTCACCCTGGCAATCCCAGAGACACTGGGCAGATCCCTCATGCAGTGATCCCACACCAGTACGGCCTTTATTGTGGGGCTACAGCCAAAGTGCCAAGAGGCATCAAGAGAGCTTGCCACTCTGCCTCCTGCCACAGTGACCAACCCACAGGTCTCCTCCTGCCTCTTCTGGACCCACACCTCTTGGAGCTCCTCTGCATGTAGTGGCTGCCTCGTCCAGGTGACTCCGGACCAGCTACCACCTCAGTCCCACCACGATCTAGGCTGCCACCACCAGACTGCTCACTGGATCACCCCAGCCATAACAGGCCCAGCCACAAGCCTTCTGAACCTAACTCCATGCTGCACTCATCCGAGGATGGGATGTTACCACCAGACACCCTCACCTCATGCCACTGTCTTAGGCTGGCTGCATTCTCCTTCTTCATCTCCCAGGGATTCTCTGCAGTTTAGCCCCAAATCACTGGGGCTCCATGGAACTGGCAGTCTCCACTTTCCTTTTTCTAACTGCAGCACCAAGACTTCAATCAACAAAAGAACAACATGGCCACATGGCCAGCGGGCAAATGCTCCGCTCCAACCTGCTCCTCCTTGCACTCCCTCACAATTCGCCTGGTTTCCCCTTACTCACTCCCCTTTTATGCCCTCTCACATTTGGCACCTAAACTCTAAGGTCCAATCCAGACCCTGCACACAGGCGATAACTTAACTGCCCACCCGACGTCTCTGTGGGACTTGTAGTCCCGATTCCAATATTTACATTCCCCCAGTTGCCAGCCAGCACCGAAAACTACTCTACCTAAAAGAAGCACTGTCTCCTTTAAATTTCAGCTAGTCAGCGCCACGCATGTGCAGTGCATGCAGGTTTACCATCTTATTTTCAATTATTTATCCACTCCAATGGAATGGTCCCGAGCCTCACCTGCACACACAGGACACAAGACCATCACCCTTGACCACCGGAGGCACAGACAACACTACACTCCACTTGGCCTGAACCCGAAAGGTGGGAACACATGGCTACAGCCACAAGCCAAACTGCAGAGGGTCGTAAGGGTGTGACTCCCACCAGAGCAACCAGACAGCCAGTGCCACAAGGAAGACCGAGCCACCACAACGGAGGTAATCCCATTTTGGAGCTTACATTTGTTTTATTTTTGTTTTGTTAATCATTATTATTTGTTACCTTGCTTATAATGAACTTTAATTATGGGTAATAATGTTTTCTCTTTTCCACTGTGTTATACAGTAGCTCCAACTAGAGGCAATCTGGCATGAAACTAACAGAAAATAGTATGTGCCACAGCCCATTAATGTAAATATTGACCTACAGAACTAAAGTATATAAGGTGACAGCTGCCTGCTGTTCACAGCTTCAAAATTAATTTTGTGTTTATGAGCACTGTCATTTTAAGGATTGCATTACAAGCAAAAGAATTATTTTTTCCTGAATGTATGGACTCATATTGTGCTGAGTAGTTTGTTAGGAAATCTGCTGTATCTTGTTTTATTATCCTTCACTTGTTAGGTATCAATCTTGACAGTGCTGGTATATTTGTATGATGAATGGATCACTATTATGAGTGTGTATTTAATTAGCATGGGGTGAATATGCAGGTGCTTATTATTATTATTAAATAAGTTTGTGCAATACTTTCTCACTGTTGGCAAAGCACTTAATATACTGCGTGAAACATTGAGCCTTTGCCCTGCTGTCTGCCTATGATTTTAACCTGTTAACATATCTAATCAAAGTTTGTCGCCTTTTTCTACTTTAATGTGTGATGGTGAGCTTTCTTACCAGACTGGTTTGGGTGCTTTTCATGGCTTCAGTGGGTGGAGCCCTGTTGATGTGTTGCTAGCACAGTAGAGGAATGGAGCTCTTCAGATTCCTAACAGTTTCATAAAATTGAAGTTTTCTTAGAATTATGCTGCTAGAGCAGTTTGGCTTTGGTGTTTCCCTGCTCCATGATATTTTGACTGAAACTGTTTGATCCATTCATAAATCTCTTCTACATGGAGCATACTCATGCCAGCTAAAATTGCAGTCAGTGGATCGCCACTGTATTAACAGCTGTGTTTTGTTATCAGATCAGGAGGGAGAACTACAAGACAGAGAGTGTGTGTGTGTGTGTGCATGCCACTCTGTTAACCCTTTTCTGGTACATTAACCTTTTCCTTGTCAGCTTGTAAATGGTTGTACTGCTGTATGTTAGCAGTGCACAGTTTAGAACATGAAGCAGTGTGTGTGTGTGTGTGTGTGTGTGTGTGTGTGTGACTGTCTTCTAATTGCCTCCAGGATACCCTTGTATCTATCCACTCTTTCTTAAATTCTGTGACTGCTTTAGTCCCAACCCCCTCTGGTAGACTGTTCAGGCACCCATCGCTCTTTTCTTGAAAAATATTTTCTCACGTTTCCCCTGAGCCTTTCCCCTAACTTTATTTGTGCCCACTTGACCTGACTTGACTTTGGAAGATGCTTCCTACCTGTACTCTGTTTTTATACTGGTGATGTATTTGTATGTCTCAATCATGTCCCCCTTTCCTCCAGGGAATACATATTTAACTCCTTTAGTCTTTCCTCATAGGTCTTATCCCACAGGCCCTGCACCATTTTACTTGCCCTCCACTGCACCGCATCTACCCTGTCTATGTTCCTTCTCAGATGGGGTCCCCAGAACTGGCGCATGTATTCCAGGTTCAGTCTCACAAAGTGTCTTATACAGGGGCAAGATAACCTCCCTCTTTCTACTCATGATACCTCTCCCTATGCATCCAAGCATCTGGCTAGCCTTTCCAGCTGCCTTATCAAACTGCCTAGTTTTTCTTAGGTCCTCTGAGATGATAGCTCCCAGATTCCTTTCCTGCTTTGTGACTTCAGTACCTCCCACCTAGTTCATACTTTACCCTATTTTATTGTACCTATGTCCTCTTCCTTTTCCTCTTGCTAACCTGCTTAATGCATAATTCTATTGCTCTTGTAATCCCCATTTTAAATACTGCCCACTGTTCCTCAACCCCTGATTCCTGCTCCATTCCCTTAATGCCTCTTTCAAGTATCTCCCCATTTTCCCAAAGTCTTCCCCCTAAAATTCAGGATACATGTTTTTGTGTGGTTTGGTTCTGCTCTTTCTGTGATTTCAAACCACAATGACTGGTAGTCACTGTTCCCCAGGTGCTCCCCACTGTTACCCCCATCACACTGTCCCTGTTTTGAGCACAAGGTCCAGTATTGCCTTCTGCCAAGTTGGTTCCATGACCAGTTGCTTGAGGAAGGCACCCTGAAGGAGTCAGGATAAATCTGCTCCTAGTTGATGCTGCTGCTGCGATGCTCCAGTCCACGTCTGGAATACTGAAGTCTCCAACCAGTACTACCTCACCCTTGTCTGCCATCCTCTGGATGGCTAGCATCAACTCCTATCTGTTTCTTCCTCCTGGGCTGGTGGTCTATAGACCACACCTGTGTGGATGGCTGGCCCCATTTTCCTTTCCTGCTTAACCCACAGTATCTCTCCCCATTTTGTTCCTCCTCCTGGATCTCTGTGGCCCTTATGTCATTTTTCACATACAGTGCCACTCCTCCTCCCTTCCTACCTGCCCTATCTCTTCTGAATATGTTGTAGCCAGGTATGGCCATCTCCCAGTCATGGTTATCATTACACCAGGTTTCAGTGATGGCCACAATGTCCAGGTCTGACTGCACCATGACAGCCTCCAGATCTTCCATCTTGTTGCTAATACTCCTGGCATTGGCACACATGGCTTTCCATGATTTGATCTCCCTAGACTGTTTTGCTGTTCTCTCCAGCCCCTTCCTTGGTTGTCCTTTATCCCTGGTTCTCCTTGCTGTCTGCCCTTCTGCTGAATTTTGCCCTTTCTGCCTATCCACCTCTTGGGTGCTAATCTCCATCTTTTGCACACTGCTTTGTAGAGATAGCCACTCCTCCAGTTCACTGGTTCCACTGCTAGCTGTGGGGGTGAGCAAGTCATGCCATAAATTAGTACAATGAGTTAGTGCAAACACAGTGCTTATCCTAAATACATTAAAAGTTAGGGTTAGATCTATAAGTAAATAAATTCCATATAAGGCAGTGTATGTGTATTAGTGTATGTATGGCAATGCTCTGTGTGGGTAGACAGTGCACTGCTATGTTATATATTATTAAAATGAGGTGTCTAGTGGAAACCCCTCCACCCTCCAATGTCTCTCAGAGCCTGGAAAGATGAACATAGCCCCTCAATGTCTTTTCTAGTCTGTAAAAAGGTCCAACCCGCACCCTCAGCCCAAACTCCCACTGAGCACACACTCTCCACACACCACAGACCTCCACATGTATGTTCACTCAACCAAACAAATCCCAGTGTGAAGATCCACTATCCCAAAGAGCACATGTCTTGCTGCTGGAACCAGTGACTTATATGAGAAATAAGGTAAGTGCAGTTGAAAACCCATTGAAATACATTGAACAGGCAGTGTATGTGTATTAGTGTGTGAGTGGCAATGTTCTGTGTGGGTAGACAGTGCACTGATATGTTCTACTGGAATACATATGCATATACATGAATATGTATTAGTCAGTGTGTGGGTATCACAACAATTAGAAAGTGTAATTAAGTGGATCATTAGTTAATGCAAAATTACTAGTCTACATTCCACCACTATCTATATCAGTTTCAGCCTTATCCATGTCATTGCTGATGTAAATGAGGTGTCTAGTGGCAATTGTTTGCCAATAACTTTATCTGATGCTAATAATCATACTGATTTTAAACAAAGATTGAAACAATATTATATGGGTAAAGTGCAATGTAAGTGTTTTGAAGAAATGTTGTGATGTTGATGTATTGTAATGATGTTAAGTGATGTAGTGTTGTTGATGTCGCCTATGTTTCTTGTTTTTGTATCACAATATTTGATTTTGTACATTTTGTATTTTGACATCTTGAACTTTGGTCCTGGGTCATGCCTGAAAAGGGCCTTGGCTCATGACTCTTACCCAGTTAACAAAAGTTAAATAAATAAAATAAATTAAAAAAAAACACCCTCTGATGTTCATGAGCCTGAAAAGAAGAAAAGCGGTCCCTAATCTTTTTTCATCTGTAAAAATCTGTGTAGATAGTGCACTGCAATCTTACACTGGAATACAGTGTATATGCATATATGTGTATATGTATTAGACTGTGTGTATATCACAACAGTTAGAAAGTGCAGTTAGGTGGCTCAGTGGTTAGTGCAAAATTGCCAGTTTACACATTTCTCACTGCCCACAATACCATTATTTTGCAGCCATATTGGCTCTTGCTAGATTGTGTTCTTTTTGCTGTTGAAGTGGTACCTTTAATTCTAGCATCAAACTGGCAGCACAGAGGTGATATTTTGCTACAGCTGTTCAAAGAGATAAATTCATTTCTACAGCTCATTCTGGACTTAGGGAAATTGATCATGTTGCACTGGCAGTGAGTAACTATCTGGACAGCCCAGAAGTCTGGAAATACTAAACATATCTCACCCGATAGCTACTTCTGTGGCTCTGATATTGATTGAAATGCCATGGCTTCAGTCTCTGCTTTCTATACTTGATCAGCAGACCAGTTGCCACATACTGAGGAAATGAAAAAATGGACTCTCAGATGAAGCATATACAACTTAAATCAGAGGCTAAGAATATTGTAGATTTAAACCTGGTCATGGGAGGTTTGTTTGAATTCATTAGCCAGTCTGACAAATAAAAACAGACTCATTTTCCAATAAAGTACATTTTCTGGGTCTTAAACTCAATGAAATCAAGCAAGTATGGTTGAAACTGAAAACATGAAAGGAAGCAAGCTGCAATTCAATGAGATATCGATGAAACTATGGTAAAAAGTTGTACTCAGACAACTATGACACTTTATGCAGATGATGTAGTTTTGTGAAGTGTTGCTGATGACTCTTGTTCAGCTATGGTGAGTGTGCAGGATGATTTCAGCCGCTTTCAGAACTGGCTCATCTCTAGGTGCTAAACTGAAAAGACCAATCTGATGCTGTTTACGGGGACCAGGAGGAAACCTGTTTCTTTAAATCCATAGTTGATTTAAAAGATAATGCTTCGAACTAGTGGAGACCTTCAAATATTTAAGCATTTTTGGACCCCACCTGACTTTTGAACCCCACATCAGATTTCTCAAGAAAACCTTAAACCAAAGACTTGGGTTATTATAGGGTTAGACCACTCCTGTCTAATGAGTCCTGTACACTCTTATCACATCGCTTTTGTTAAGTTTATTAGATTATGGCTTAATCATCTATTCTGCTTCCACTGATAAAATCTCGGACACGCTTTGGGTCACTTACAGTTCAATCCTGAGATTTATGTCAGAAGTGACTTATCATACATATCAACGTGAGCTTTTAAAATTGTCAGATTATCTATCATTTAATAATAGAGTATGTTTTAAGTCTGGGTTTTTTTGTTCAAGGTACTTTGAGTCTTTACCACCATCTATTTATGCCCTGTTTACAAAGGCCTTAAATGGAAGTGGGACTAGATCCTAGAGTAAATTTTCCTTTACCATTCCTTTTTAAAAAGCCTTAGGCCAGAGGTCGCTACTATATAAAGCTCCTTTGCTATGTAATGAGGGGTCCTTGTCAGGATCGGCTCAGGTGACTAGTGGGTCCCTCAGGGATCAGTGTTGGCCCCTTGTCTTTTCAACTTGTACATATAATCTATACAGACTTGACACCAGTATGGGTGTCTAAGTTTACAGATGATACTAGGATTGGTTTTAAGATAATTTCTAAGGAGGATGCGGATACTTTACAATTGGCCTTAAGGAACTCGAACACTGGGCAAAAGAAACAATTCTACTTTCAATGCTGATAAATGTAGGGTTATGCATTTGGGGAAAAATAATAGCCATTATAAATATAACTTAAATAGAGTGGAGTTACAAGGGACAACAGAGGAAAAGGATCTAGGTATCCATATTACCAGCCATCTTAGATTCAGGACTCACTGTAACCAAGTTATTAGGTAAGCTAGTGGACTTTTACATTGTATAAATAAGCACATTAAAATAAAAGATAGAATAGTGGTGATGCCACTGTATAAGGCATTGGTCCATCTGTATCTGGAATACTGTGCCCAATTTTGGTCACCAGTGGGTAAATCAGTTATAAAATCTCTTGAACAAGTACAAAAAGGGCAGCTAGGCAGATGGCAGGCCTAGATGGGCTATGCTATCAACAGAGATTGCAGGAACTCGGTCTTTACTCGTTGGAGTTCGATAGACTCGATGGGGACATGTGCATGGTATATAGGGCACTTCTGGATGATGATATATGGCCAAAATTAGGCCTCGAGTTAAGGACCCAGTTATACGATACTAGGGCACATCCACTCCAAATTAAGATCAGTACTTATTGTACAAATAGTAAAAACATTGGTTTAGCAAAAGTTACCAGAATATGGAACAGTCTGCCAATAGAGGTGGTAGCAAGTGAGACTATGTCAGAATTTAAGACAACATTAGATGATTATTTGATTACACAGGGTATTACGGGTTATTATACAATGGCAAGAAAGAATCCTGGCTCCTGATTGGTCAAACTGAGACTGGATCCAGGATGTTATCCCAGCATAACATCCGGCTGTAGTCCCAGTACAGAAAATGACCAAACCACTTAAAAAATCAGTGCACTCTACTGATTCCATGCTACTAGCGACTTTTATAATCTGACCCGTAGTCAGCAGCGAGCTTCTCATAAATGCAGCACAACTCCTTCACTGCTACAATTTAAACTTTAAACCGTTAAAACAAAGCAAGGCTTTTTTTCTTTACAGTGGCTTCTCAAACTAACAAGCACGGCCAGAACCCTTACCTCCCTCGCACCTAGCACTTTCGATGTTGTCCTTAGGTTTCTCCCGGTACATCATAAATGCCACAAAACTACGGAAGAAAATAAAACTGAAATGAAATAAAAATCCGATTAGCCAACTGTGCCGCATGGATCAGCAGCGCTCTGTTTCTAACTGGCGGCAACCCCAAAAACAAGTCAACGGAGTGTCAGTAGGGGAACCGGAGTAAATACTGCCGTCAACACAGCTGACCACAGAACAGAAACAAACGCATACAGGTCAAATCAAATAAAACACACAGGTATGTTGGGTGGGGGATGAGCAGAGAATCATTTGAGTTTCAGCTGGCACGAAAGACAGGAGCCAACACCAAAATGTTTTTGTAAGGACTTACCAGTGTAGAACCACAGTTACCATACAGGAGCTCCACCTGCTGGCCAAAGAAGAAAACAGGATCTATTTCTTAAAAAAGTAAACCTACGCTTTACAAAACACACTAAAAATATACTTTTAAATAAGCGTTTTCATCTTTTCTTTTCTTCTCTGACTCCCGAACCATTGTATAATGGAATAATGCCCTCAGGGTGGGTGTTATGCTGGGATAACATCCCTTCTCGGGTGTTGGACACCCTCGCCAGTGGCCTCGGGCCCAACCACCCGAGGCGGGATGTTATCCCAGCATAACACCCACCCTGTCAGGCATTATTCCTTTATTAATATGGCAGGCCGCTATGGACTTTGGTCTCTTGGCCTTGTATTTACCTATGAGATCTATGAGACCTATGTAATGCACTCCCTTCATATATTGTGAAATGTTCAACAGTATTGTCTTTTAAAACCTTTGAAAATGGCTTAATGATTCCAATGAATGTACCTGTTTTTCATCATAGGTCCTGTACAGTTGGTTATTCCATTTAATAGGTCCATGTTTGTTGTATTTATTCTGTTTAATTATAATATTTTATGTTTGTTGTACACTTGCATAGAAAGCAGGGCAACAATGCTCATTGTGCTTACAAGTATACAAAATAAAAACAAACAAATATGTTAAACTGGGGCATTGGCTGCAACTAATATAAGAAATCAACTCTCATTAAATCATCTGATTAAACAAATGGAAAAATGTCTAGTACCATAATTTGAGAATAGTCAGCATACTAATTGCATTGACCAGAATTTCCAAACCTTTGAGATTTGATGAAGGTTCTTCTCACTGAGGTATTAAAGCTCTTGAAAGAGGTTCTACCCTTCTTTACATAACCATTTTGTTTCCCAGTGAAAACCTGCAGGGGTGAAGGAAGCTACAGGAAGTAGCAATTTATTTGAACCTGTCCTGTGGGAACAAGCCACAAGTGGTGTGTGGTGGTGGGGGTGTCTTTCAGTTGCAATGTGTCAGTATCTCCCGCTTGTGGTCCCTCATCCCTCACATTTCTATGCCAATTGGTGCTTCTGGATAACCTGATCATTGATTTTCTTGAGTGCTTCCATCGCCTTGCTTCCCTTTGCAAAACCAAAAGCGCCATAAGCTCTAAACCCTTGAGGTAATACATAGGGGAGAAGCAGCAGGGAGCAGAAATTTACCTGAACTGGGCAGGCAACCAAAGACATGACCAGAGGAAGAAGGGTGCTGCAGAGTGTGGCTGATGTGTGTCGAGGAGCGATAGGGAAATGCATGGCAAAGGGAAGCTGCAGCAAGCTGAAATTCTGTTGTACCAGACAGGAAGGGGTAACACAGAAACATAGACTTTGATGGCAGATAAGGGCCACTTGGCCCTTCTAGTCTATATATATTTTTTGTGATTAATTTCTCTTTATGGCCACTGAGCCCTACTACCCCATGAATAGGCTTGCCCTGCTATGGTACCCGACCCTTACTCCAGAAAGTCCCCTGGAGTGGGGCCACCTAAGCGGAACTGTCATGGCTGAAGGGTTGGGCACGGTCTGGTCTATACGCCAAGGTGTGATTTTGTGGCTAGAGTCCCCTTGGAGCTAGAACATGATGTGACACAAGGGTGCATGCGTCTGTCCTAGCTCCACCCCATGTCTTAGTGCAGCATGCTTTCTCCACCAGCCTCAGCTAGAGGGCAATTGGCACTGACACCCTAGAACCCTCCCACCCCAAAGAAGGAGAGCAGTCCTCCGGACACATGATCCTTCTCCTCCCTGCTGACCCCAACAACCCATGCTTGTTCCCGAACATGGGAGTGGCGTGAGATGTGGTGCCCAGTGCCTCAAACCATAGTGCCACCAGGCCGGCTAGTCTGCCCATTTTCCTACCTACTGGCTAAGCTGCAGATCCTAGTTAACCAACAGCTTATTTCTTCCCGCTCCCCATAAGTATTGCCTTATGTCTGTCCCATGCATTCTTGAATTCTTCCACAGTTTTAGACCCACAATCTCCTCAGGAAGGTGGTTCCATGTGCCCATCACCCTCTCTGTGAAAAATACTTCCTCACATTGCTCTTGAGCCGTCCCCTCTACCTTCAAATTCTGTCCCCTTATTCTTGTGCATCTCTTTTTCTGAAAGATGCTACCCTCTTGGACTTTGTTGATCCCACTGAGGTACTTAAAAGTTTCAGTCATGCCCCCTCTCCCTCCTTTCCTTGAGGGTATACATATGAAGCTCATTTAGTATCTCCTCATATGGCTTCTCTTGCAGACCCTGCACCATTTTAGTTACCCTCCTCTGAACTGCCTCCATCCTGTCTATGTCCTTGTGGAGATGGGATCTCCAGAACTGGATGCAGTACTCTAGTTGGGGTCTCACCAACTGTCTGTACAGAGGGATAACAACTTCCTGTTTTCTGCTGGTGATGCCTCTCCCTATACATCCCAGTATCCCCCAGCCCTCCCTACTGCCATCTCACATTGCTTGCTAACCTTAAGGTCATCTGATATGATTACCCCAGGTCCCTTTCCATTTTGTTGTTGTTACTACCCCCGTTGTGTACTTTCCCCGGGTTTTGTTTCCCAGGTGCATTATTTTGCACTTCTTTGCATTGAGTTCAAGCTGCCATACTTCTGACCATTCCTTCAACCTTGCCAAGTCCCTTCTCATCCTTTCCACCCCTTGTTTATCAACCCTGTTGCAGATCTTTATGTCATCTGCAAAGAGGCATACTTTTCCTCCCAGTCCCTCTGCAATGTCACTTATAAAGACATTAAACAGGACTGGACCTAGTACTGAATCTCACGGTACCCCACTAGTAACCCCTTTCTTCAGTGTGGACTCTGTTTACTATTACCTTCTGTATCCGTTGTCCAACCAATTTTTTACCCAGCCTACCACCCTGTGACCCACTCCAAGGCTGGCTAATTTGTTTATCAATCTTTTATGTGGGACTGTGTCAAATGCCTTGCTAAAGTCTAGGTAGGCCATGTCCACGGCCCCTTCCTGGTCTACTACTTTGGTCACCCAGTAAAAGATTCTATTAGATTCGTCTGACATGACCTGCCCACTGTGAATCCACACTGCCTTGGGTCCTGTGCCCCACTGGCCTCTAGGTTCTCAACAATTATTTCTTTCAGAAGTAATTCCATAATTTTCCCCACCACTAAGATCAAGCTAACAGGTCTGTCATTTCCTGCCCCTGCTTTGCACTTACTTTTGTGAAGGGAATCACATCTGCCCTCCTCTAGTCCTTAGGTACCACACCATCCTCCATGATTTGTTAAAAGGGTACTGGAGGTATCACTAGTTTCTCCCCTTAGTTCTTTTAGAATTCTGGGATGAATCCCGTCAGACCCACTGCTTTGTCCACATTCAGTTTTAGGAGTTCTTTTAGAACCATTTCTTCTGTGAAAGGACTGGTATCGACCCCTATCCAGAGTGCTTCTATTGATGGGATTATGTACCTCCCCTCCCTTCTTTTCTGAATACTGAGCAAAACCCAGAAAATAACATTTTTTCATATGATATGGGCTTGCCCTAAGGTTTCTCACTTCTGGCAAGAAGTTATATCCTATTAATGAGAAGATTAAGTAGTTCCCAGCAGATTAGTGCAGTGGATGTACTTTGGGGTTAGGAGGCCGGGGTCAAGAGGAGTGGAGTACTCCCTCTGGAAGTTGGGCATAGTCATGTCAAAACAAGATCTTGCCCAACAATGTGGTGGGCTCGATCCCAAAGGTGGCCCAGTGGATGAAGCTCCTTTACAACACATGAAACTGGAGCATGCTCAATGCAAGGCCACCAACTGTGTAGACATATATCAGAGGATCTGGGCCCTTTGGAGGAGGTACTCCACCTTCCTTGGTTCCCCACCTTCTGAGAAGTGCCCTTTGGGTTGCTCCATTGACATTCTATGATTGGAGAAGATAAACTAATAGGGGAAACACCCACAGCATTGGAACAAACAAGCAGGTACTTATGCCAAATCCTGTTTTCTATTTCTCTAGCTGTTAGGACAAAGACACAGTGCATGTTCCTAGAACAATGTTATACCTACCGTAACTCATAAGAGCTTACAATAATGGGACCGTTTAAACCTTATTATCTATAGGATACATTTTAGTCCTGAGATCGAAATGTAGTTATCGTAATACCTGCTTCTAGGAATTGCTAAAGAATGTATGCCTGTCTGTTCCTGTCTCTTGACTAACCACATCAATAAGTGTAAATTTATGTACCTTGACAAATTTTCTCTGTCATGTCATGATTTTTATAGGGACTGATGTGGTTCGATCTGTGTTGTTCTGCTGATTTCTTTAAATAAAATTTACAAAAAAGCTCAAAAATGGTAGGGATTTGGAATCTATAACGTTCAGGTTTCATTGGGTTTGGACCAACAATGAATCTGTGCTGATCAGTTTTCTACTTTTACTGGTTTTAAGATAGTAGCAAAATGTACTCAGTTCCCGTGCATGAGCAGTACCAAAAAGAACTTTCTGTGTAACCCTAGGTGGTGCTATCCCAAGGGCTACTACCCTGTCTGCTTGGCTAGTAGCAGGTTAAGGGCCTAGGTTTGGTAACAGATGCCTCCACCCAGAGGTCAGGGTTGGTAGTAGTCAAGCTAACCAAGGCACAGCCCTCCGGGACACTGTAACCCCCTTCCCTACTAGTGGCCTAAACACTGCACAATAATTATGTTCACAATACCCCTGATACATCTTGCAAGTACCCACACTGGTTGCACTTACCACTGGGGCTGGATCCTCCGGTTCAACCCTGGGAACCCCCTGTGAAACAAGGTTAAACAAACCAAACAGCAATAGTACAGTACTTTGAGCACAAACTGGAACCACAGTCAAGTTGAATGCAGAAAAAGGTAGATCTGATTTATTCAGGGGATTTGAACAAGGATGGCGTAATCAGGTTAATTAGCTTAAATGTTCCATCAGTCACTCAGCTGTGCATGCAGTCAGAGTCTTAAACAGTCACACCCTCTGGGTACCCAGGTGGAGGAAAGGTGGCTAGCCAGGACCGCTGCCCAGGGAAGGCCAGCATTGCAGCTGGTCGGGTCCTGTGATGGAAAAACAACCTGCATGACACACACTACTTGTAATCTGAAGCCAGATAGCTCAGTTAATGAAGAAAGAGAAATAATCAAGAAATCAGATGACACACTTAGATTAAACTGTAGTTGCAGAGCTACCCTGATGGTTACTCATGATACCCAAGACTGGACACAGGATGGACGAAAATCAAGACAGCAGGTGGTCAATCTGGAGTGCCAGAGAAGCAGGGCCCACCACGATTCACTGAGGCATCATTCCTGTTAAAAGGTGGGGCAGGGGTTGATCCCAGGCAGATCTCTCGTCGATGGTTTTCTCTGTGCAGCAGGGCAGTCTGGCAAGGCCCTCGTGGCAAGGCCCAGCCGCATGGAGGTAACTGCAGATGCAGTCCAAATGGGCTGGATACTGGCTTCCAGCAAGCAGAACACAGTTCACACAGTGGGAACCGAATCACAACCCCTTTCAATTCACAGCACATTTACATGTAAGGGAAAGCTACTGTACCAGGCAAACTGCTCACTTGTCATGATTGCAAAGTCTCTGCACAAACTGGGAGCTTGTAGGGTGTCTGGAAGTCCTGGCAGGCCGATCGCATTCAGCAAATCTTTGGTCCCCTTCAGGTTTGAGCCTGGTCAAACTTTGGTAGCGCACTAAGTCCTCACAAGATCGGATTCAGTCCAAAATAATTCCCTTCTCCCTTTCAGGGCAGTAGGCAGACATGCAGGCCAGAAATCAGGCCTTTCCACAGTTCTCCCACAAAAACTACACAGGCGGCTTTCCGAACTGTCTTGAGCTGTTGCTCTCTCAGCTTCCAACTTAGATCTGCCCTAAACAGCAGGTAGCTTGGGATTTCCCTCAGATCCAAAGGTTTGGTTGGCAGATTCGGCTGTCAGTCATAGCAAGAGCTCCCCTTCAGTTGCAAAAGGGCACCAACAGTCCAAAACTACAATTCCCAAGTTTTTACTCCACACAGCCCCTTCAAGAAGGCTTCATTTAGAGTCCCAAAGTGCTGATTGATCCAATTCGGCAGTTCAAGACCAAGATCATGGAGATAGGCAGAACACCCCTCACTGCAAAGAAGGCAGATTAGAACAAACTACAATATTATTACTCTCTAATAAATAATCAATAAATAAGCACATCCTCTCACAGAGCTCCCTCTGCGCAATTAGCGATGACAGAAACAGAGCGATTCTCAGGCAGACCGGTGGGAGTCGATCAGGGAAACACTTAGCTCCCTCCCGTATGAAATATAACTGCAATCAGGCAGCTCTTAAAGAGACAGCACATAGAGGCTCTACAGACAAATCTCTAGCATCACCATTTAAATGGCTATAGCTGGACACCAGCCTGGCAGTGAGCAATTAGGCAAGCTCACGGAAGACAATTCAGGAACCCCCATTTATGCAGGATTTTGTGAATGTGTTTTATGCTTTTCTGGGAAAAATGTTAATTTAATTTAATTTATTGATTAATCCGGTTGATGATATGAACAGAGATGCCCGTTTTCACAGGATAGCTTTTGTAAGGTAAAAAATTAGCTTTTGAGAGAGTTAGTGGTCAAGAAACCATTAAAAATGTTTTTGCTGAAGACAAAAACTGAGGTGGAGAAATAGTTGAAATATTAGTGCTAAAGGAAGATTCCCTGGTACTTTTGTTGCTAGATATCGTTCATTTTGTTTTCTTTTTTGTTTTGTTTTTGCAGGAAATATGTTTTTAATCACAAGTGACAAAACCATAAATACTTTCATGTTTTAGTGAGTCTGGGTTTGTCAGTTATTTTTGGTTTATTGACTGTTTATAATGCTGATAAATTATTGTGCAGTAACAATGTTAAAATGAGATGAATTTCACAGCTGCAACTTGTCGTCTGACAATTTAAGTTATGTGAGGAATCTCTTTGATATTTTTTATCATATAAGATTTTATTAGTTTTTCTCATTTGTGTACATCATATCACTTGCTTTACAATACACTTAGTTATTGCTCTTTACAAAGCGCCAGCTAAAGTACAAGTCTAGTTGCTACCTTAATAATGCTCAGTCTTTCCTCGTAGTAAACTTTGAGTATGCATAACATTACAGTTTGTCCTAACAAGTCAAGTCGTTTTACAATGTCTTATTACAGTTCTAAATAATGATCTGTCCTATAGGTATATCTTTCACAACCACAAGTAATACAGGTATGCTTATGAAATTGCTATATTTTAACAGATACGTCTAGCTTGTCGCTAGCAGCAGTCCCTAGAGTGAGCAGTGGAAAACACAGATTAGGAGAAGAGAGGTGCAAGATATATTATAGGAGCTGTATAGGATCCAGTGCATCCTGTGCTGATATGGGTGGCTTAGAACTGAGAAAAGGTAGGGTGAGAAGATGACTAACGACCCAAGGGTGGGTTAGCAGGGGAGTAGGCATCATATATAAGTGGGAGTGTAGATATGCATCCCATTTTCTATGATATCTGGGAAGACAACCCTTTCCCACCACTGTGTGCTTCTCAAAAATTGCTAGTCTTGACACAGCTGCCCTCCACATGGAGGTTCTGGGGCAGTAGGTTGTTTCCAGTTCATCAGTATGACTTTCTTCGCTTCCATAATTACAGTCATTGCCCAAGTTATGAGTGGTCCTTGCAGGGTTGCAGGGATGAGATGTCTCCTATCACCAGAGAATGTTGAGACAGGAGTATGGGCTTACCTATAATTCTTGACCAGTCACAGAGGACAAAAGACTTGGAGAACAGGGCAGGTCCATAAGATGTGCAGTAGATTGCTGGTGATGACTGGCATCTCCAGCACTCAGCATGTTTCAGTACTTTAATCTTGGCCAGGAAGGCCAGGGTTCTATACCACCTAAGGAGGATTTTCAATTGAATCAATTGACTCTTGTCATCCTTGTACATAGTTCATGCAGCTTTCAAGCAGTCATTCCATTTCTGCTGGGTGATTGGACTCTTCAAGTCATTTTCCAAACGCCTACAGGCAGAGGTGGTGTCGGCCTCGGCTTGTGGAGAGAGCCTAGCCAGACCCATATTGGCTCGTCTGTGGGTTGTGCCAGAAGAGCTCAAGCATGCTCCTGATCTGTAGATAGTGCCAAAAATCCTTTTGGGCAGGTCATAACTGTTTTGTGGCTGCTCGTATGAAATTAGCGGATTGCTATTCGGGACAAGGAGATCTCGGACCATGCGGATCCCTTTCTTTCGCAGTCTGGCCAATGTATGGGTTCCTGATCCACAGTGATGAGCCTATAGCACCAAAGGGAGCATAGGAGATGGGAGAGGACCTAGTAGTCCCTGATATACCCATCAAGCTCATCACCTGGTGCCATACATTATGGGTTTCTATCATCAGAGGGTCAGATGCTGCCCTAGACCTTTCCTATTTCCAATCAGAGCATATAAAGACTATTCTGTCGCCAGGGTGGATTCAAGGCTAACCACTGTAGGGGGTGGGGATGGGGGAGGCAAACCAAGTGGTCGCTTAGGCCATCACGGAAGGCAAGGTAGTACCCTGAAACCAGGATAGGCCCAACCTCCTCTGGTCCAATGGGCCCTTAATTTGGCTCGTCCCCAGAGTGCCTTTCCCTTCCTATAGGAAGGAGGCAATAAGTTTGTCTAGTGAGCTGAATAGTTTGTTGGAGAGAGCAATGGGCAGGTTGTTCAGTAGATATGAGACCCGTGGTAGAATGAACATATGAACAGCCTCAACTATGCCCTTCAGGGACAGTCTAAGCAAGCAGAATTGCATCTCTGCCATTAGGGTAACTATGAGAGGGGAGAAACTCACTTTTCCAAATTGCTTCATGCTGCAGATATGTATATTCCCAAGTACAGAAAGCCATGAGGAGCCCAGGATAATTCAGTACCCTTTAAGCATCCTCTGCCGCAGTTAGAGTTCAGTGGGCAGAGAAGTGTCTTTTCTGATTTATAGTTAGACCAGAAATATGGGCAAACTGTCGTAACAGCTGTAGCACCAAGGGAGGGATATATCAGGGTTTGACAAGGTGAGTAACACATTATCTGCTTCAGCGTTAACGAGGAATGTTTCTTGTTTAACCGGAATCCCTGAGAAGCAGGTATCAATGAATTTACGAATGAGTGGGTCAAGGGCAATGATAAATAGCAGGGAGAAGAGGCAATCCTGCCTGGTCCCCACTGAAAAGGAAATGGGGAAGAGGTGTCATGATTGGTAACAATCCTGGCTGTGGGAAGATAGTATAGAGTAGAGACCCATGCACGAAAGAGGCTACTGAATCCATACAGGGTAAGTACCTCTTGCAGGTAGTTCCACTCAAGGAATCAAAAGCATTCGAAAAGTCAATGGCTAGTGCTGCCATTAGCATTTTGGAATGGAGGCTATCCACTTCAGGTTGAGGACCAGGCGAAGGTTGTCTGCCCCAGACTTGCCCTTAGAGAAACCAGATTGCACAGGGTGCATTAGCCTATAGTACTTGCTTAAGTATGTTAGTGAGTACTTTGGCTAATATTTTGGTATCTACTGACAACAGAGAGATGGGCGAAAATTTGCACAATCTAGTGCGCCTGAGGATTTTTGGGGCTCAGTGTCACTAGTGCCTCCCTCATTGTAGGTGGAAGCAGTGTCACTGCTTGAGACTCAGTGAGGGGCTTGTAAAGAGAAGTGGTAATCTCCTTATCCAGGAGTTGGTAGAGTTCCACTGTCATACCATCCAGCCCTGGAGATTTCCCCTTTGCCATTTGAGAAAGGGCAGTATGTAGCTCCCTTAGTGAAATAGGGGCATCTAAAAGCTACAATCCACTTGAGATATTTTGGGAGGAAGTCCTTCAAAGAATTCTGTCATCCATGCCGAGAGCTCCTGAGATGTTAGTGAGGATTGTGTCTGATAACATTTCTGGTAGAAAGCTTGCATGGTTTCATTAATATCTTGGGGTGTAGAGACAACATTGCCCTCTTTATTTCTAAGTGCTAGGATTCTGGATGCAGCTTGCTGCTTGCATAACTAGTAAGCAAGTAGTTTTCCCCTTTGTCCCCCATGATTTATGTTTCACCTGTAATAGCTGCCATTCTGCCTTTTATGTAATAGTGAGTTGATCTGATATTTCAGACCCGTAATCTAAGATAGTAGTGGAGAGTTAAGTGGGATTTGAACGGCCACCTTAAACTGCTTTTCTAAATTCCAGCTCCTCCTGTAACTGGCATACCATTGCTGCCTGTGCTTTGTTCCTGGCTGAGGTAAATGATACAATTATCCCCCAGATGACTGCCTTAAAGGCTTCCCATGTTGTGGATGCTGAGACTTCGATCAATGTATTGAGTGAAATACACCCAAGTCTCTTCCTGTATGAAGGATTGAAAAGCCTCGTCTTGAATAAGTAATGGATTACATCTTCATCAGTGGCTTGAGCCCTTGGCCAGGTCACTGTCATACCCACTAGGGTCTTGGGGTGCATTTGTGGGGTCGGGAGGATTTGTCCATAACACATCTTGGACCAGGTTATGATCTCCCAGGCAGTATTGGTATATCTGAGAAGTGAGCCTTGAGTTCTGTGAAGGCATGGCTGATTTCTGGATAAATATACCCTAAGTCATTGTTATGTCCATATACATTTGCCACCACTATCCTTCCCCTGGGTATGACATTTGCCACCACTATCCTTCCCCTGGGTATGAAAGCCTAGCTACCACCCAGCGACCTTGGAGGTTGTATGTTTGTCCTTTATAACCCAGGGTGACACCTTCGCAGCAGGATGACCACCCCCTTGATTTAGATGTTGCACAGCTGGCAGATAACGCTCCCACCCAGAGATTTTGCAACCAGTGGATTGTTCGGTTTGTTAAATGTGTCTCCTGCAAAGTGCTATAACCACTCCCATAGACTTTAAAATTGCAGTACCTTTGTGCATTTGGCTGGATGATTGAGTCCTTTTACATTCCAGGAGACACATTTCAGCCCTGGGCAGGAGATAAGCTGCCAGCCATGCTCCTGTTGCCATCCTGTCAGGAGACTGGATAAATGTAAGTTGAAATAGTACTCACCCACAACAGTGTCAGGAGTAAGAGGCAGGAAAAAGAAAAACGCAGTAGTAGATCAGGCCAGGCAGGTCTCTAATCTTCTGTGGGCTTTCAGTGGAAAAAGATATAAAGCTGTACAATAGGCTTGGACTGCCACTGCATTGCTGGAATGGCGGCTTAAACTTTCTAAGGAAAAAGCACACAAATAACACTCAGTAACCTGAAATGAATTAACCACTTTAGAAGTAAACACCAAACCGTATTTAAAATGAACTGTACCTCAAGTTGGTATAAAGCTAACTAATGGTGCTGAAGTAGTTGTGTGAGAGAGCTAACTGGGCTCTGTACTCACACTATTTCTAGCACCAAGTGTTGAGGATGTGTCGTCACCACCATAGGTGTGCCATCCACATCTGGCCCCTAGCTTCAATGTACTATATTCAGGGGTCCATGACCCCATTTGGGAACATGCATAAAGCAACTGGAAAGGATGGGGAGAGGGAGGGATGGGAAGGAAACCTTCGCACCACCCACCAGTCATAAGATTGCTATGATAAGGCCTGTTTGGGTCACAGCACAAGGCAACATATTTAAGTAGACAGGTGACCCTAAGGCATTGCCTAAGGCCGGGGTAGGAGGACCCTGGATAACCCAGGTATATTATCAGTCAGCAGATTTAGCATCAGCGTGAGTGTCCCACAGATCTGTCACACCCCTACAGGGCTTAATAGGAGTCCTGAGATGTTGGTATTTCAGAGCACCTGAGCTGGCCATGTGGGAGAGACTAAGCATCTCCCTAGTTTGGGTATATTATTCCCTACAGAGGAAACTAAAAGAATGTAGACAAAGGCATAAGCATCCTGATTATCAGCCATCAGTCTCAGATGCCACATGTGCTCCATCAGAGGATGCTTCTGCTCCGCCTGTTCTGTGGGGAGAGCTCAACATTTTTGCAAATGTTTTGTTTCCAGGTCTCAGGACCCCTGCCTCTGCTGCTCTCCTGGCTTCTTTCTTTTCCATCTTTGTAGCCCAGTCCAAAGATGTGGCGGCTTCATTAATTTCCCAGGTTGCGAGTTTGAGCTTTGCAGCCCATCCATCCATGCCACCTCTGCCTGGAAGCTTAGCGGGGAGAAGAGGAACCATGGTTGGCTTTCGACTGAGTGGGACTCCTCGATCTTTGATGATTTCAGGCAGCAGAAGGCAGAGTATAACCACCCACTTTATCTTGTGGCTTTAACTCTGGAGAAAGTAGCCTGTCCATTTTTGTTGGCTGGAGGATGTCTGATGTCCGGTGCTGCTCCCTGAAGCTCACTGTAATGCTTGGCCTGTGCAATTGGGGATCGAGTTCTTGTGGCACCTGTCCGCTACCTACTTCTTCCCTGATGAGCATTTCTCATTGCCTATTATTCCTTTAAACATGTGATCCCCTGGAACACAGAGGCATCTGGGAGAAGTAGTTTGAGGGGTCAAGTTAGGCCACTGCTGAGTAATCCAGGTTTCGGCCTCCTTCGAGGATTCCACTAGGACGCCTTCCCTCCTTATATATGTGTACAGTGGTAAGGTTCTTGAATCTATACTGAAATGCATTAGCTTGTAGAAATTTTTATTAGGGCCAAATTCTCTTCACTTCACTGCAGCTGCAGAAAAGTCTCTGTAGAACGGGATTGTGCACCTTTACAAGTGAGTTCCCATGTCTCTGATGGTCCAGAGGAGCTTCTCTTTAATGGAGTTTTTAAAATGTAGGCAACAATTGCTCGTGGTGACTTGGGAGTCAACTCTGCTAGGTACCCTGTGTACCTTCTCCATCCAATTGGGTCCTTCCACCTGTCCCCAGTAGCTGGGGTATCCAGTTGTTCAAAAAACGCTCCATTTTAGACTCCTCCATCACCTCTGGGACCTCAATATGTGTACATTGTTCCTACTGGCTCCAATTTTCTTGGTCCTCTGCACGGTGCCAGAACTGAGTCAGTTTTATTTCATGGTCCCTTAGGTGTTGCAATATAGCCAAATGCTGCTGCTCCAAGTCCTCCGTCCTCTGCTCCAATACATTTTGTTTATGCTCAAGTTTTCGGATGTCCTCCACACTCCCAGCCAGTGATGTCCCAATACTGTCTACTCTAGTAAGTAATGCCTCAACATCTTAGTGATGTTAGTTAGTGCTTCACCAAGTTGTATGTTGTCAGGAGATGATGAGGCCTGTAGGCTGCATGTCTCCGCTGCAATACTAGCTGACCCTCCATTGGAATCACGGCACAGGGTAACAAGTAAAAATAGTAGAAGCCACCACCCTTCCCCTTCGCCTGCTTGGTAGTTGAGATGTGCTCAGAGTCACACCGCTTGCTGCTGTCGGGTGCCAAAGTAGTCCAGATATTAGTGGGAGAAGTCAGCAGCCAGCCAGATGGGCAGTTACTACTCGAGCTCCTGCAGCCTTTAAGCGTGTATATTTGCTCCTCGCAAAACTGCATCAGACATTGCCATCCTTCACGCTTACTTTCCCCAAAGCTCCAGTTTCAGGGTGGCAAAGGTAAGAAGGATTTCCAGTTGCTTAACTTGAATTTCAGTCTGGCATATTACTGGATTGTGTGTGATTGTTCACGGGATTGGGGCACGAGCTGCAATCTATGCAGCCGTTACTGTCGGTTCCTGACCACATCCCCTCTTTGATAAGTTTTGTTGAAAATGCCCATTATTTTAACTAAAAATTTTAATTTGCTGAGACATGAGTGATGAAATCACAAACACATTTATGATTTTGTGAGACAGGTTTTATGACAACATATGGAAATGGTTTTGTGAAGGTTTTCTTGGTTTTGTAAATGTTATTTAAAAAGAAATTGTGGGATTTGTTTTCAATGACTCAGTAAGGTATGCTTGTTGTGGTTTAGTTTGTCGTTATGCATTGTTCATAAAGCCCTCTAAGGAGCTGTTGACAGCAAGACACACCATTGTCTGTGTTCTGGCATGATGATGGCTAGTGTATCCCGTGCTTAGGGCCAGCAGGGCCCTATTCACAGTGAGTATGACTGTTGTAGTGGCACAGGGGATTGGTGTCTGCCTGTGAGTTGGGACTGCAGAGTCCTCCATCTAGCTAGACTTTGAACTTCCTGCTATGAAGGTGGTTGGTGCAAAGCTCAAATTATGTCAAATATTCTGATTATTCTGTTTCATGCAGGTCCCAAAGGGACATGGTGCAAATGAGTATATAATTCTTCTACCACAAAAAGAAAGAAAATCATTGCAAAATTTACATTAATGCAGACCTTAGGTTTGAAGAATGCAAATCTTGGGAGGCAGTTTAGCAGTGGTTTAAGGCTCTGAGCTGCAAATCTGGAGACCTGGGTTTGAATCCCACAGCCCCACTTGCATACACTGTGTTCCCTGAGCAAGTCCTTAACTTCCCTGTGCTCCCAGGTTGGATCTGTAAAAGCTTTCCAGTTTAGTGTGTCTCACCTGGTTAAACAATTAGAAAAAAATCTGAAAAAATAAGGCAATGAAAAATAACAGTTTGGAGTCTCAGAAGTCTTAACAAATAGGTGGTGTCATGTTTCTTTGGTTTAATGTTGGCCACTACTTCAACTCTAGTGATCTCAGGCTTCACTTGCCATTACCTAGAATAAATCCTAGGTATCTGGTCTCATGCATGGCCAAAGCACTTACTGGGATTGATGGTTTCAAGCACAGCTGCCAAATGTTTCAAATATGTCTGCCAATCTGTACTAAAGATGACAACATTGTCAAGATAGGAAGCAGCATAGGCAACTTGAGGGGCTAAAGATGGTCCATGAATCTCTGAAAGGTGGTGGGGCCCCATGCAAACCAAAGAGCATGGTCACAAATTGAACAATCCTACAGGGGTACTGAATGCAGTCTTCTCTGGGAGGCTTGCTCTAGAGAAATCTGTCAGTAGCCTTAGTCAGATCCAACGTTGTTATGTATGTGGCATGCCCAATATGGTCGATCAGATCATCTATCCTTGGCATGGGTACCCATCAAACTGTGATACCTGGTTTAACTTCCTAAACTCCAGACATAGCCGGATGCCTCCTTCCTTCTTCGGCACAACTACAATAGGGAGATGCCCAGGGACTCTTTGAAGGTATGATTATACTCAATTCCTGTAATTTCTGGATCTTCTGTTGTACTTCAGGCCTAACTCTCTCAGGGACCAGTAAGACTTTTGTCTGATAGGGGAGAAGAACTATAGATCTGATGTTTCATCCTTCAGCTTTCCCAGGTACCTTAGTAAACACCACAGCATGCTGTTTAATAACATTAAGTAGTTCTTCCTTCTGCTGTTCCTCAATGGCTGGGTTAATGGCTACCTCTTCTTCTCGCTTTTGCTCTCTAACTTCCAGGTGCTATATGCCATATCTATCTCAGACTCCTCTTTTTCTGGCATAATCAACAGACTAATAGGGGTCCGAGGTGTTCATACCACTTCTTTAAAGGTTGGCATGATAGATCTTTACACCAGGAGAGTTATCAGGGTTTCCATCTCATAGGTGATGATGCCTACCCTTCTAAGAATCTTATATGGACCTTGCCATTTTATTAGGAGCTTGTTCTCCGTAGAGGGTAGTAGAAGCAACACCTTATCCCCTTCTTGAAACCATCTCAGACACCTTTTGTCATAATAGTAGTTCTGTTTCTGTTAGGCATGACTACCATTAGCATGTGCCTAACTCTGTATATTTAACTTGTCTTTTCCTCAACTGTAACAGATAATCAGAAATACTGGTGGAACCCACATCTTGCCCATCTTCCCAATATTCTTTGACCACATCGAGGGGTTCTCGTGGGTTATGCCCATATAACAATTCAAATGGGGAATACCTGATGGACGCTTGGGAACCTCTCGCTATGCAAAAGAGTAGTAATAGAAGGTACTGATCCGTTTTTCCCTTCATCTACTACAAATTTCCAGAGCATTCTTTTCAGCATCTGGTTGACACTCTCTCTACCAACCCATCTGTCTGGGGTGATAGAGTGATGTTTGAACTGCAACCATTCCCAGCCGTTGGTACAACTCTTTCAGTAATGCTGCATTAAAACTACTACCCCTGTCTGTGGTATCTCCTTTAAGATACCCAGCCTACTGAAATCCTTACCAACTCTTGGGCAATTCTTTCAGTGGTAACAGATCATAGGGGTATGGCTTGAGGTACCGGGTTGCGTAGTCACAGATCACCAGTATGAAGAGGTTCCCTTTGAACTTTTGTCCAGTGGACCTACAATGTCCATTGCCATATGCTCAAAAGCTGTTGTTACAAGGGTAGAATTCTAAGGGAACTAGATCATGCTTTCCTACTTGCAAAACTTTCTGGAATTCTGGACATGATTTACAGTAGAAGTCACCTGTTCATGAATGGCTGGCCAGAAAAACATTGTAATAAACGGGCCAGAATACGATCTCTGCCAGTGTGACCTCATGCAAGACAAATCATGTGCCAAATGTAGTAGTTGTTCCTATATTTTGTAGGGACCATTAATTGATCCACCACTTTCCCAGTTTTAGGATACACACACCTCCTATACAGGATTTTGTTCTTTTGTACAATCACAGGTGTACCTTCTTTGGGAATCTTACCAACCTGCTGAAAAAAAGGAGTTAATGAGGAATCAATATGTTGTTCAACAACAATAGCATTTTTATCTACATTTAAGGGTTCAGGTAAGTCTTTAAGTCCTTTATCCTTCCACAAGGCCTTCAAAGTTCTTTTCATCCATTTGGACTTCCTGTCCTGTCCAGGGGTACTCATGAGGTCATCAGAAAATGGAAAAACTTCCCCAATAACTTCTTTTGTCTTGCTTGGGCACTTGTTGTAACAGCTGCAAGTTGTGGATTATTTTAAGTAAAGCTTCAAACCCTGGAAAGTCATATCCTAGGGCCACAAAACGGGCAGGTTAGGGACAATACCTGTACACACATGTCTTGTTGTTTCATTCACTGTAATGTTAACCTCTGCAGTAGGGTACTGATGAGTGTCGCCGTGGATATGCACAATGTCCACAGGTGTTTTGGGGGCATAGTTATTTTCCAGCAGTTCTGTACATACCAGAGTGTACTTGCTGCCAGTATCCAGAAGTCCTACCACAGGGTTCTTATTAATTGTCACCTCAGTCACTGCATACCCATTTGTGAGTAAAGTCAGATGTGCTGAAGCTTTCCATTTGGGACAAACTCTAGCAATATGCCCTTTCTCACTGCAGTTATGGCAAATCATTTCTGAAGAGTACACCCTCCCTCCTCTCCCAATTCTTACATCAATCTGAGTTAATCCTGGCCCTGTGGTGGGAGGGAAGATGTCGTGAGACCTTCCTACAGGAGTAGTTTTCCTTTGAGTTGGTCTAGCTGACAAATAATCTTCGGCTAATGTGATGGCTACTTCTGCTGATTCTGGGTTATGCTCTTTTACCCACAATTGGACCTCATTGGGAAGTATATGCAGAAACTGCTCTACCACCAAAGTCTCTACAATTTCAGATGAAGTTCTTTCCTCAGGTTGTAGCCATTTTACACACAATGCCCTTAATCTGATGAAAGTCCCTCTGGTGTATATGAAGACTGGTAGGCAGAGTGCAGAATCGCTGCCTGTATGTTTCTGCTTTAATGTCATAGCCTCAGAATTTCTTTTTAACCAACTCATACTTTTCTGCATGTCATGGATCCATATTACTGTGGGATAATTGGGCCTTTCCTGTCAAGTAAGAGCAGTCTCACAACCCACTGTGTCTGGGGCAACCCACAAGCTCTTGCCACTCGTTCAAAGGTTGTGTGATATGCCTCTATCTCATCCGTGGGGTCATTTTAGTCAATTTAATATCTTTATGGCTGGTATCTTGGTCTCTATTACTTAAACTGATGTTCTGGATGGCCTTTAATGTCTCAGACCATCTGTTGTCTTTCTCAGCCTATCTCTGATCCTGACGCTGCATATTGATTTCCCTGCCTCTCCATCTCATGTTGGCAGACAGCCAACCACCACAACAAGTCCATAATGTCAATTGCAGGTTCTTCTGCTGCACAGTCCTCAATAGGATCTTCCTCATTCTGGTCTGAGAGACTCCTATGCCACTGGTTCTGCCTTCTGCTTAGGGCAGCCACATGGTCCCAAGCCAGGCAGAAGCTGCTCACCAGTCTGGCTCACCATATGCCGGGTCTGCATGCCTCTGGAGTCCTCAGGTCTCTCCTCCTCACACATTACATTCTCTGCCACTTTCCCACTCCTTGTGTTTACTCATATCAGGACTGATACCAAAATTGATGTCCCGCTGGTTACTTGGACCACCAGTTATCCCACTGATGTCACCAAGTGTGATTGTGGGTGCTCAGAGTAAAACACAGACAACAGGAGTATGGTGCATAAATTCACCAGCAGTGCAGATTTATTAAATTAGGCAAGTAAATAGCATAACTTGTAAAATAAATGTAAATAAATCAAAAGAATACACATAGTCAAGACCCAGCTTTGATCTACTCTCTGTGCTTCCTCAGCCCTTTCCAAGGCTGAACTGATCTGTTTAGGCTGAGGAGAAGCCCCTTTTATAGGAAGAAATCACATGATATGTGAAACTATGCCCACTTTCTAACAAAATAGTGCTAAACTAATTTTAAAACACAAATAAATATTTTATTACATATGAAATCAACATAAACTTGCTTTAGGATCACTAGGTACCCCAAAATATCTATAATTCCATAAATTTATCTGTGTCTGCTTTGTAATCCACCCACCTCCCTAGAGTGACAGCCCCCATTGTATTTTACCAGCAGTGCAGAGGGCGCTGGCCCTAGAGAGGCAACCAGGACAACAGAGCAGGTTAGTATTTCAGCATTTGTCTCAGTTCCTTGAGCACCAGGAATGAGACACTCACTAAAACACCAAATACAAACGCAACATACTTGAAATAGGCTGGAGAACTAGAAGAAAGTTATTGCAAAGGAAAATGCTAAACATGACTTTCATAACATGTAATTTCAGCACTTTGACTGTTTGTGTGGTGCTTGTAACCTTGAACTGTAATGGCTTGCAAGTTTACAGGTGTTACTAGAATGTAGGGAGCTTTTATAATTCAAATATCCCTTAAAACTTTTAAATCTCCATTATTCATGCTTCTATGCTGTTTGTGAAGAGCCTCTGCAAATTCTGGGAGTGTTTCTTGGCACCAACTAAAACACTCACAGGGCAATCACCTCACAAAGGACAAAGCAAGACTTTAAACAGTTCTAGAAAACAAAACACACTGTCTAGAAGCAATTACAAAAGCTTTCTCTGTTTAACTAATTTTAAAGTGTTTTTTACTTATTGGGACAGTACTTCCCACGGCTACACCCAGGCAGACAAGAGCTTAGCAGTGCAGTTTTACCAGGGACAAAAACAAACTTGCAGGACAGATTCAGTTTTACCTGTGCTCTTGAATCTGCTGGTCCACAGAGGCTTCCACTTCACAGGTGGAGGCAAGTCTAACAATTGAAGGAGAACAGCAGTGTTGCTAGGGCTGAAATTACCAACTCTCTTGGATTTTTCTGCTGTTTGTAAAACTAGGTAATTTTTTTTCTCTTTAAAACAAAATGAGGCAAACTAAAAGAAAAAGACAGGACATATGCATTAGGGCAAACATGGACTGTATTATCTATGGGGAAATCTCACTCAAACAGAAACCTTTACACCCGATTATGCGCTACTAAGATCTTACGCAGGATCATGCAGGTTCATTAGCGGAACTGCCATTGCACAAAGGGGATTTAAACAAGTGCTGGCAAAATAAAGATGTTCTTAATAACATTATGTCCCACAAATACAGTGGAGACCTGGCACTTTAGTAGTACGGCAGCAAGGATACCCACAGGGAACACGGGGAGAGAGAGCTACGAAGGAAAGAAAATAAATACATAGGAAAGAAGATTAAGGACTGTAGGTGGCCGTCCTACAGGGAAATTAAAGAATAGAATGGAGAGGTGCTGTTGCGCACAGACTAAAGTAAAGAGACACTTTGCTCAATCTGAAATGGGGGGACCCAATGCTACCACATTCTTGTAACAAGTTCTCTACCTGCAGAAGAGTTCTGTGTTCTCTGTGTTTTGTACCTGCACCTGTAAAGCCCTAGGGGCACCACATTTTCTGACTGACATCTGTATCAAAATAAAGCCATACAGTACAATTCCATTCCTGTTGTGGACATTCCATCAATGTGTTAATTGTGTGAATTTTTGGGGGCCCCTCAGACATGTGTGACACACCATTGCCCAAGTAACTCTCACTCAAGCTCAGATAAAATAGAAATGTTTATTTTGTACACTCCCTCTGACCTGTTAGATGCCTAAGCCAAGTGTTGCCCTAGTCAGGGCTCATGCTTTTGTGTTTATTGCTGTTGCTTGCCTGTAGAGGGGAGCAGGTTACAAAATACATTGTGTAGTAGAAAAGACATATGAAATGTAAAACAAGTGAAACAAGTAATATATGAATATACAAATTGCACACATATTTCATCTTTCTTTCAGATACGGCTTTAACTAGAACCCTGCATTCAAGCCTTGTTTCTTAGTGCCTTGTAATCTCCAGATCCAGTCAGTCTCTTTTTAAGGATTTTGTTACCCTCCCCAGACTTGGAAATACCTTTTCAAGTCCGCTGAATGTAAACACATATTTAGTTGTGTCACCAGATTCCATAACACGTAGTGCTGTGCAATATGTTACATCTTTGCTCTCCACTACCCTAACATGTTCCTGTACTTGTGTCTTGAATTGTCTCACTGTTTTTCCTACATAAAAGCTTTACAGCTACATTCTGCCAAATATATCACCCTTGCATATTACAAGTGATTAGTTGTCTAAATCTCAAAAGCTGAGCACAATAGACACTCCAAAATTCCTTCCAGTGGTTACATGTTTACAAAAACAGTTTTTGCACAGATAGCACCCTCTAGTATTGTCTAGTCATGTTGCATATTAGTAAAAATGACTCCGTACTAGACTGTCTTTTCAAGAGGGGCACATCTGTATGACACAATGGATGGATTTTCAGTATAGGCTCGTAAGTCACTATCATTTGTCAGTACCTGACAATGTTTCCTATTCACTCTTTCAGCCAAGCTCACATGGGCTAAATATGTAGTCACATAATGGAATCTGTGACCAAAATGTAAACAAACATCAGGTTTCTTTTTGTTTTTGTCTCTTTCTAAACTGTATGTCCTTGCTTTATACAGCCAATTTATCTGGTTAATCCTGCGCCTCTGAGGAGGCACCTAGGGGTACAGCTCTCTTCACTGAAGTTTGGCACAAATCTTGTAGCAGCCTGCTAACCCATTTCTCTGTTCAAATGACTTAGTCTGTGATGCACTGCCATCTGCTTATGGTTATGTATGATATTTGTAATATAAAATATATAATATGTGATTGTCTGACACCCAGACTGCAGTGAGCACCTCTGACCACAAAATATGTCAGTGTGAGGAAAACCACAGGATATTATAAAAGACCAGAGGAAACCATTAATTAAGACATCCTTCTAGAGAGACAGTTTAGTATCCTTTATTACCTGCTGATGCCTTTAAAGTTGGTATCCCATGTAGGCATTTATGACATGCAGGAAGAGACTTATGTGGTTGCATGTTACTGAGAAGTCATAAACCCTGAGATCTCTAGCAACAGGAAATTAGCAGAGGGACATCATAGAGAAATGTGTGATCAAAGACTGTCATATTTGGGATTTTTTTTTGTTAATGTTCACATTAATTAAAATACCTCCTTGTAGAAAATTATGAAGAATTAACTCTAAGGGAGGGTCTAACTGACCTCACAAGGGAGGGAGATGCCTCCTGAAATGATCCAGCATCTGGTGAATGTGAGTCATATGATTCTTGGACTCTGAAAGAGATAGTTATCTGACTTAAGCGGCACTTAAGGTAACACTTAGATAGAAAATAATTACGTATTTGTAGTAGGGTTTGTATTCTGTAACTTTCTTAGGTTTTGTTGTATGACTGAGATTTGTGATATAATTGTTCTGTGTTTGAGTTCACCTGTTTTAACGTAAACATTTTCTTTATTATACTGCCTGAGTCTTCTCAGTCCTTTTGCATGTGATTGCTGAGCCAGTATTAAGTCTGACAGCTGTAGAGCTTGCATGGTGTTACTAAGCTTGAAAAGGTGAGAAATACCTTGGTCTCATACAGAGTTGAAAGGTTAATTTGGATATCTGGCTGGGTGCCCTTAAGCGAAAGATTGTGTTGCATCCTCCTGAAGAGAATATTATCAGGGCCTGTAAATTGAGGTATGTTAGCATAAGGTTCACAGTCTGAATCCCTGTAGAGCTTGAGGGTAATAGGTGATATGGACCCAAAACAAACAGGAAGGTTACACTATTGCACTCTGAGGTTGGCACTGTGGGAGCAGAGGGCCTGACTCAGGATTGCGTTGTGACAGATTTTGTTGGCAGCGGTATGATTTTTGAGTATTTGGTAACTCAGGCTTAACAGTTCAGAGTGTCAGACTAACACTGTACAGCTCATGTGCAAAATAAGGCAGTGATTTATGTTTTAAAAAGTAAACAGAACTATATCATTTTGCTTACAGTCAAAGTTCCTACCCATTTTATTTTGTTTGTGAGTGCAAGTTAGGTAGCCACAGTTAGGAGGAAGATGGCTTCCAACTACAATGGATACACTGCAGACTTCTTGAGGCAGTTGTGCCAGGACAGAGGAGTTCAGTATGAGGGGAAAGCCAACAAGCAGAACCTCATAGAAGCTCTGGTGGCAGTAGATGCAAGAGCCTCAAGCCACAGACTGTGACTGAAAATGACTGAACCTTGGTCATGGAGAGGCCAGTGCAGTGTCCAGATCCCATGAGGGAGGACAGCAGGGCCAGTGCTAGCCAAGGACCACAGCAGCAGGGGAAGGTCACCAGCATTCTGGAGCCAGAAGTGATCAGGTTGCAGATGAAGTTGTGGAGGATGGAGCTAGAATTTGACCAGAAGAAGTTCCACCTGCAGATGGAAAAGAGAAGAGGGAATGAGAGCAGCAAGACACAGGAGAGAAGAGGGGGCAGCTTCAGTGAGAGGCAGAGCAAGAACAGTGACAGGCTGACCGTGAAGAGCATGAGCACCAGAGGTAATATGAACTGGAGAAGCTATGACTCCAACCACCAGCACCTGAGCAGGTAAGTGACTTGAGTTTAACTGGAACTACAGGACTATGTTACCAATTAAATTCTAAATTGATAGCTGAATTTAAAGAGGGGAGGATATTGATGCCTTTTAAATTCCTTTGAAAAGTATGTATTCAGGCAAATATTCCTAGAGAGTCTTGAGCTTCCAGTTAACCCTGCTACTTACCGGAAAGCTCAGAATGCATTGGGTCAGATGGAGAATGAGGACAGTATTGATTACAGTAAACTGAAAACTGCACTCTTATAAAAATATGAGTTAACAGCAGAGGCATACAGAGTTAAATTTTGTGAGCTCAGGAGAAGGCCTGACATGAGCTATGAGGAGCTAGCCATGAAACAACATCAGTTTTAAATTGTTGGTGGGAAGGAATCAAAGCAAACTCTGTAGATAAAATTGAAAATGCTGTACTGTTAGAGCAGTTTTGGGCATGCCCAGAAGAGCTAAAACCTGGCTGTAGGACCTTAATCCAAAACAGTGCAAGAGGCTGCTGAACTCTTGGACTGCTATGCAAGAGCGATCTGCTCTGAGGCTGAATGGGGCTGGCGTGGCAGTGCAGAAAGGGAAAGCGTGCCTCAGGGCAGCTAAAACCCTCACTGTCTCCATTGAAACCAGGTAGCCCCAGGTTTCAAAGAAAAGATTTACCTGAGAAAAGAAATGAATGTTGGGTTTGCAAAGAAACTGGGCATATTGCCAGACAGTGTCCCAAAGGGCAAGCACCACACAAAGTGGTGCTAGGAAAGAAGTGAGTTGTTTGTGTGTCCCTGAAAGCATGCCATTAAACATGAGGGAACTCATGAAGCCAGTCACTGTGAATGGTGCACAGACACAAGGGTTAAGAGGAGCATCCTGACTTTGGTAAAGGGATCTGGTAGAGCCTGGTCAGCTTATACCCAATCAATCTGTGACTGTACATGGGTTCTCTGGGAAGAGAAACATTGAACCTAGCTAGTGTTCTCTAGACTGGGGTGAGACAGGGGACTTGTGCAACAGGTTGCTGTAGCTTGGTTGATGTAATTCTTGGCAACAATCTCAAACAGGATGGTGTGTGCAGTTACCCGTAGCCAGGTATGGCAAAGGAAAATTGTTGTTCCTGGACCCCCGAAGCCTCTGTGGAAACAACTGAGAGGCTGGTTCCCAGCCTGTGTCTCCTGATTTGGAGAAAATGAAAGATTGGTAGAAATTCCCCAGGTAGCAGTTAACCAAACAGCTATGGAGGGTTACTCCGAGGAAGGAGGGGTGACCCATTGTCAGAGAGTAAGGGATGGCAGTGATCCTGAGTGCCCTGATGCTAGAGCTAGGGATCCTAGTTTAGACACTGAAGGGGACCTGTTCCATGCCTTGGGAATGTGTAGGTTGCAGCTTCTCAGAAAAGTGACCTAGTCTAGAGAAGCTGAGGCTTGGCCAGACTCTGATGGAGCACAGAGAGGTGACAGGAAACACAAAGTTTATTGGGACAATGGACTGATGTATACTAAGGATGCTAAGACAGAGGGAGGAGTGATAAGCAGGCAGCTTGTCATTACCAGGGATACCGTGAGCAGTTACTCAAGATGGCACATGATATTCCCTTGTCTGGTCATCTGGGAATCCTGCATACGATGCAGCGATTGGCCCAGGCTTTCTATTCGCCCAACTTTACCCAGCAGGTGAAGGAGTATTGCAGGTCTTGTCACGATTGCGAGAAATAGGAAGGTGTATAAGAGAACCCAAGTCACCCTAATTCCTTTACCCATAGTGGAGGAGCCATTCCAGAGGGTGGGAATGGACATTGTGGGCCTTTAAATACCACCAGCTCCTCCAGGAAGAGTTTCATCCTGACAGTGGTGGATTATGCCAACCGGTACCCAGAGACAGTCGCCCTATCCTCACTGAGGACAGACAAAGTGCCAGATGCTAGGGATTTTCTCCCATGTTTGGTTTTCACAGGAGGTCATCACCGATCGAGGATTCCTTCATGTCGGACCTGATGAAAAATTTGTGGGAGAAGAATGGGGTGGTGTAGAGATGCACAACACCTTATCATCCACAAGCCAATGAGCTTGTGGAAAGATTTAATGGTACCGTAAAGTCAATGCTCCAAGCATTTGCTGAACAGCATAGGCAGGACTGGGAGAAATACCTTCCCCACCTGTTGTTTGCATACAGGAGGTGCCCTGTATGCAAACAGGGATGGTGTTCCCTTGAGCTCTTATATGGATGCTGGGTATATGGGCCCTTTACTTGATCCGGGAGGACTGGGAGGCAAGCACACTACCCAAGGAACTCCTTAGTGTATTATGTCCTTATGTTTAGGGAAAGGTTGAAGGAGTTTATGGAGACAGCCCAAAGCAAGCTGGCAGCTACCCAACAACAACAAAAGTGTGGTATGACAGCAGAGCCAGAGCTTGCTTGTACACAGTGGGTCAGGAAGTCATGGTCCTAATCCCAGTCCAGAAAGATAAGATGCAGGCCAAGTGGGCAGGACTGTACAAAGTAGTCAGAAAGGTAAATGACATAAACTATATTATAGAGTTACCTGACAGAAGACATACACAAAAGAATGTACCATGTCAACATGATGAAGCCATATGTTAATAGAGCTGACGTGATGTTTGTAGTGTGTAGTCCTGGGGAGAGGACGGATGAAGGAGACCTCTCTGGACTTGCTGGAAGAAAGCAAGTGGGAGTCCTCTGTGGAGGTAATTAAATTGGCACCTCAGTTGGCCCCGGACCAGATCCAGGAAGTAAGGGAGGTTTTAGCAGACTTTGCCCCACTGTTTAGCAGTAAGCCTGCACTAACCCCTTAGTGGCACATGATGTGGAGGCAGGGACACAGATGCCCATACATCGGACAGCATATTGGTGTCAGAGGCTGTCCAAAAAGACATTAGGAGGGAGTTGGAGGAAATGCTGGATTTAGGGGTAATCCAGAAATCCCACAGCCCCTGGGCATCACCCATAGTCCTTGTGCCCAGGCCAGATGATTCTACTCATTTTATGTGGACTATCGTGGACCCAATGCAGTCATGAAGTCAGATACCCACCTGATGCCATGGACTGATAAATTCCTGGACAAGTTGAAAGGGGCTACATTCCTTACAACTATTGACCTGACAAAGGGTATTGGCAGGTAAGGTTAACTGCCAGAGCTAGGAGAGGTTGACCTTTATCACTCCGATAGGGTTATTTGAATTTAAAGTAATGCCTTTCAGAATGCAGAACACCACGGACACTTTCCAAAGATTGGTGAACCAGGTGTTAAAAGGTGCTGAGGAGTACACTGTGGTGTAGTTGGATGACATTGCCATCTTTAGTGCCAGCTGGGAGGAACACCTATCCCACCTTAGGGAAGTGCTGGGAAGAATACAGAGGGCCAGGCTCACTGTCAAATCTGAGAAGTGCCAGGTGGCCATGGCTGAAGTGGCCTACCTTGGCATGTTGTAGACCAGGGACAACTCCATCCTAACCAAGTGAAAACAGAGGCAATCAAGGCATGGCCCAGACCAGAAATGCAGAAGCAGGTCAGGGTTTCCTGGGGACAGCAGGGTACTATAGGAAATTTGCACCCATTTACTGTGCCTGGCTGACCCCTATCTGACCTGGTAAAGACAAGGATGCCTAAGAAAGTTACCTGAACTAGCCTGTGAAAAAACCTTTTCCAGACTGAAGGAGGCACTGTGCAGTGCTCCTGTATTGACAAGTCCAGACTATAGCAGGCCCTTTATAGTCCAGACTGATGCCTCAGATGCGGTATTGGGGAAGTGTTGAGTCAGCTGTCCAACCAAGGGAAAGATCACCCCATAATGTACCTGAGTAAAAAGTTTCTTCCCAGGGAGCAGGCTTACTCTACTGTGGAAAAAGAGTGTCTTGCCATGGTGTGGGCCCTGAAGAAGCTAGAGCCATACTTATACGGGCAGCGTTTTGAGGTACAAACTGACCACAACCCTGTGGTTTGGCTGGTACAAATGGGTAAATTGAATGGTAGACTACTAAGATGGAGTCTTGCCTTGCAAAAGTATGACATGATGGTCACACACAGGGTAGGGGCAGCCAGTGAAAATGCTGATGGCTTGTTGCATCAATATGAGATATGAACTGACTTAGGAGCTCATCCTGTCAGGGCATAGAGCCCCAAATTCAGTCTAGGTGGGAGGTTTGTGACATTTTGCCATCTACTTATGGTTATGTTTGATATTTGTAATGTATAATATGTGATTGTCTGACACCCAGGCTGCAGTGAGTGACCTCTGACCACAAAAATGTTAGTGTGAGGAAAATCACAGGATGTTATAAAAGACCAGAGGAAACCATTAATTAAAACATCTTTCTAGAGAGACAGTTTATTATCCTTTATTACCTACTGCTGCCTTTGAAGTTGGTTTCCCATGTAGGCATTAATGACATGCAGGAAGAGATTTATCTGGTTGCATGTTGGTGAGAAGTCACAAACCCTGAGATCTCTCTAGCAACAGGAAATCAACAGAGGAACATCAAAGAGAAATGTGTGATCAAAGTCTGTCATATTTGGGAAATGGGTTCTTTTGTTAATGTTCACATTAATTAAATATTTCCTTATAGAAAATTATGAAGAATTAACTCTAAAGGAGGGTATAACTGACCTCACAAAGGGAGGGAAGATGCCTCCTGAAATGATCCAGCATCTGGTGAATATGTCATATGATTCTTGGACTCTAAGAGAGATAGTTACCTGACTTTAAAAGCACTTAAAGGTAACACTTCAATAGAAAAGAATTAAGTATTTGTGGTAGGAATTTGTATTCTGTAACTTTATTTTCTTTTGTTATATTACTGTGAGATTTGTGATATAATTGTTCTGTGTTTGATTTCATCTGTTTTAAACTTTTAGTAAACATTTTCTTTATTATATTGCCTGTGTCTTTTCAGTCCTTTTACATGTGATTGCCGAGCCGTACTAAGTCTGACAGCTGTAGGGCTTGCATGAAGTTACTAAGCTTGAAAAAGGTAAGAAATACCTAAGTGTCATATAAAAACAATGAGAACTGGTGCTACAGAACACCAATTGCAGGGCCAAAACCAGAAATCAGTACTCACAGGACATACATAGGTCGGCACCTGTCATTGTCCAAGCTTTCAATAAAACTGCACAGCAGATGTAGAAGGATAAAAGCCAATTTTTAATCCAAAAGCAGGCAAGCCAGTGAGGCAGGATACATGGTGCCCCTCACCAAAACAGAGCTGAACATTTTTATTTCACAATGCGCTTTCTCAAGGCCTTGAGAAAGCGTATTTGTGGAGTTTTATTGAAAGCTTGGACAGTGATGAGGTGCCAACCTATGTGTGTCCTGGAAGGTCTCATATAGAGTTGAAAGGGTTCATTTTGGATACCTGGCTGGGTGCCTTGGGTGAAATATTATATTGCATCCCCACAAAGAAAATATTATCCGAGCCTGTAAATTGTGGTATGCTAGCATAAGGTTCACAGTTTGAATCCCCTAGAACTCGAGGCTAATAGGTGATTTGGACCCAAAACAGATGGGAGGGTTACCCTGTCTGTCACCTGTTCACACTATTGCACTCTGAGGTTGGCATTGTTGGAGCAGAGGGCCTGACCTGAGGAGTGTGCTTGTGACATAGTCAAGTACTTATTTTGGCTGTGAGGTCAGTTAGGGGTACAGCCACATCACTGAAGTTTGGCACAAGCTTCTGGTAGTAGCCTGCTAACCCAAAGAGCTCACCTTCCTCTTGGTGGTAGGTCTGACCAGTTATTAACGGCCTCCATATTTTTGGTTCAGGTTAGATGTACTACCGTAGGATAAAAAAGTTTCTGTCAGCAATTCTTCTGTCAGGAATAAAACTTCTCGGGTTAGGAAATTGTCCTGTCAGGGTCAGGTCAGGAACACCCATGCAGTGTTTTTCTCACCCAGCAGGGCTTTAACATCTACAGCTAAACAGCTGAGCTTCATTGCTATGCCAGCCTTGTTGCATACTGGAAAGTCCTACTGCCTCATAAACAATCAATTGTGGGTCTGAATTGTGACAACATCCCCTTGTGTTTCATTTCTCTGAATATCACTGGAGATCCATGGTGGCATGGTGTTAGAATAGTAAATATATAGGAAAAGGGGCTAGATTTTGAAAGGCCTCATAACTTCCACCACTGTGGGAAAAAACTGGCACAAGTGATTCTCCATTTGCGGAGCCTCAGTTTTCCCAGAGCTACAGTATTTTCAAAAGTGGAGCTGGTTTGCGACTGGCTCCACAATTTATGGCAGCTTGTGGCTGTTTTCCGACACAGCTATGGGGAAAGGGTATGCCCAGGACCAGGTATACTCCCAGCTGCATCAACTAAAATCTCAGCTTCTGCAGCTGTGGATACTGTGGACCACAACTGCACTTTCAGTGTTGGACTTAGTCCCATATTGTTTAGAAAATCTGGGCCCTCAGATATAAATTCGAGAAACTGTTAAGTGCAATGAGTTCAGTGGCACAGCTCTCTCTCACAGGACAGGTTACTGACAGGAAAATCTCGTAGCACATTTACTATCCTTGCATGCCTACCCATCACAGTTTCCAAGATATGTCACATCTGACATGCCTACTGCACATTGCATGTTTCATCCTTACCATTAGGCCTTCATTATGCAGTCTTGTCAGTACCTGCCTGACTTTCTCCACCTGTTCAGCCCAGATCTGGCTGTAGATGGAATATCATCCATGTACGCAACTGGGAATTCTACTACCACATTCAGGATTTTGTCTATCATTGTAATCAGCATCATTATCATCTGGTTCAAAGTTTCTGTACAGCTGTCCCCTCACCTCCTGTGTCTCACCTATGGGGGCAGTGTCAGCAAAACAACCCTATTTGCATGCACACCAAAAGTCTGCTGAGCACTATGGGTGACTATTGGTGACTTTTTCCTATTATTTGTTTATCTGCCTTGCAGTTGGGTGGCCAGTCTCCAGCAGCTACCCCAGCCCCATCACCCACCCAACCCAGGACTTATCTTCCACCTCTTGAACCTCCATGGGTGGGTGGATGTCTTGGTGGGTGGTATGACGCTGTGTGTATACCACCATCATCCTGCCTGCCCAAACTGTTTTCCTAATAGCTTTTCTCCCCAAATCAGCAGGCGTGTTATGGTGATCAGGTACTACATGAAGACATAGTATGCCCTCAGGGACCTGCACCCCACCAGCCAGGTAGGTGACTTCTGCTACACCACCTAGCTTCCACTAGCTGGTGATTGAGCAGTGGCACATACTATTCCTCCTCCTCCTCCTCCTTGAAGAAGGACAGCCATAGTGGGATGCTCAATGCTCCTTACCCAGCTGGTTCCGATCAACCCCGCTTGCTCCAAAACTGGGTTGCTGTTGTGGTTGAGCAAGGCTGCATGCTTCAGCTTCCCATGCCACCAATTGGCCTTATTGTTGTTTTCAATTTTCCACATTGGCAACAATGCTTGCTTTAAAGAGGATGTGCCAGAATCAGAGGGGCTGGAGGATCTCATCGTCCTGTGCTCATAGAATATCATCAGTATCACTACAAAATGCAGCAGCATGCCGCAAGCAACAGCCATTCAATGGCAATTCAGCCCATTTGCCATGCAGTATTTTGCTAAATGTCATTTACTGCAGGTTTACTGTACTGCATCCTGACTGGCTCCACTGTACTTCATTGTTTTCTCCAACAGAAAATGCAGGTGTACAGGGTGGGGGACAGAAGAGTCATCCTTTGGCCTCTCTTCCACAATTTCTCCACTATTGGACTGATGCTTTCCTGATCAACAGCAGCAACATGCCCCAATTAAAATATGGTGTTTTCGATTTTACATTTTTGGCACTAAGGTGGAAAATATGGCATTTATTTATCACAAACATGATGTCACTAAACCTCTTCAAAGTAGAAATGGTCCTAGAGGGAGAAAGACTTGGTCCTGGACTGAGTGCATTACAGAAAGTGAGCACATATGTGCGCGACACCACACACACACACACACACACACACACACACACACACACACACACACTGTGCTATAGACTGCAGTGTAGGCAAAAAATAATTGGCAGCTGAAAGTCTAATTAATTAAGAGAATCAGAAAGGAGACAGCGAGAGGTACAGATGAGACTGATGAATAAATGCACACACTTTGGCAGTCTCACTATGCACAGCAACGAAAGAGAGGCACAGCTCAGAAAAATCTCAAAAGCAGATATAGAGACTTTGAAACAGAAATTCCAGCCAAAGCAACATTTTATTTTAAAACAGAGCCCAACTACTCTAGGAAACAGAGATCCAGTGATACTGCCAGTGCATTTAATCTGAAAACACACACCAGACCTAGCATATCAGAAGCTTTTATTGGGTGCACAAACTCAGGATAAAATGCAGCACACAGACAAATAGCACACTTCATGGCAGCAACCAGTAGTCATGATGAGCAGCTTCACAGTTACCCAGTAACGAAATCACAGTCAGGCTTGACCTTCCAACTCACTAGTTTTATTTTGTCTGGTCACACAGAGTCTTCCTACAGCAGATCTAGAAATAGAATGGCTGGGAAAGGCCACCAGTGTCACATTACATTTCTATGTTCATAGAAACACAGAAACATAAAATTTGTCAGCAGAAAAGGCACTTGGCCCACCCAGTCTGCCTAGGTGGTCTCTGCCTAGTCTGTCTCCACAGACCCTAACTTGTCTCCTGCAACCTCCCTCCCTCCTCCCTGCCTATTTACTAATATTCCTCTGTCTATCCTACATATGCTTAAAGCCCCTACTGTTTTTGCCTCCACCACTTTCACTGGCAGTTTGTTCCAGGCATCCACCACTCTTTAGTGAAGTAATACTTGCTCACATCCTTCTTAAACATCCACCCCAGCTTCATTGCATGCCCTGTGGTCTTGACGCCTTTCTCGCTTGAAAAGTCTCCTCCTCCAAGGTCTACATGTTGAGATCCCTCAGTTTTGATGCAACCCTGCACCATCTTATTTGCTCTCCTCTGACTGCCTCCACCCTGTATATGTCCTTTCTGTTTTGTGGCTCCAGAACTGGACACAATACTCCAAGTGGGATTCAAGAGAGCAAATACAGTGGCAACACTGCCTATTGCTGGAGATATCTCCTTTTATGCTTCCCAGCATCCCATTTCCCCTACCCACTGCTTTGTTATATTTCCCTGCCACCTTGAGGTCATTAGATATGATAACCCCAAGGTTCCTTTCCTGCTTAGTGACTGTCAGTACCCCTCCCCAATATCCTGTACTCATCCCCTAGGTTCATTTGCCCTAGGTGCATGATTTTGCACTTGGCATTAAACCCCAACTGCCATGCTCTTGATCACTCCTCAGATTTACCAAGGTCCTGACACTTATTTCTTTCACCCCCACTGAATGGTCACCCTTGGTTTTACAGATGTTGGTGTCATCTGCAAAAGGCACACCTTCCCTTCCAGTTTTAGCAATGTCATCTATGAAGAGATTGAAGAGGACCGTCCCCTGTGGCACCCTTGCTGGTCATTCTCCCTTATTAAAATGAATGCTGTTAACCACCACCCTTTATCACCTATCAAGTAACCAATTTCCTTAACCAACTGTCACTTTGGGTCCCACCCTAGGCTTCTTTACCAGTCTCCTGTGTGGCACAGTGTCGAAGGTCTTGCAAATGTCTAGATAGGGCCACATCCATCCCTCTCCCCTGATCTACTGCCCTACTCACAAGTTGAAGAAATCAATCAGATTCATCCGTCATGGCCTCTCCTCATGAACCCATGCTGTCTTTGCTCTTGTAGTCCACTGGATACAAGGTACTCTACCAACCTTGCCTTTAACAATGTTTCCATTAATTTTGTCACCACTGATGTAAGACTGAATGACATATAGTTGCTAGCCTCCTCCTTGCTGCTGCTGCTGCTAATGGAGAGGAACCATGTCTGCTCTCATCCAGTCTTCCAGAAACCATGTTTGTTTCCACTGAGTTGTTCAATAAGACCATCAGTGGGGCAGTCAGCATCTCCCAAGTTCCTTTAGTATCCTTGAATATATCCCATCCAGTCCCATAGACTTATCCACATTCAGAGCAGCAAGTCTCTTTCAGGACTCTTTCCTCTAAAATTAACTTGTGTCCATTTTCCTCTTCCCTTTGTTCCTGCTGTTCCCTGGTGGTCCATCCTCCACTGTGAAGACTGAGCAGAAGCACCTTCTGAGGACATATGCTTTTCTTGATCTTCTGCACAGTCTCCTCCTCCTGCCACCTTCCTTATCCTCACTATCCTCCCTTGCTTTCCTCTTCTCATTTATATACCTGAAGAAAGTCTAATCCTCTTTAGCTACCCCTTTGGCTATCCTTTCCTCTGTCTCAGCCTTGCTCCCCTCTCTGCCTTTCTGCTTCCCTCTGTATTACCTCGTACACCTCCTGTCTTCCTTCCTCTGCATTCAGTATACCTTCTGCATGCCACCCTGTTTTCTCACCACTTTGGCCACTTCCTAGAAAATGAACCATAATGGTTCCTTTTTCCTTTACTTTTATTTACTCCTTCAAATAGAGGTTGGTTGCCTTAATAATACCCTCCCTTATCCCCCCCCCACTGTCCCTCTTCCATTCCCTTGCAATAGCTCTTATGAGGCAGTTTCTGAGGCAGACTCCATTTCTGTAAAATCTGCCTTCTAAAGTCCAGAACCTCATCCTCATGTGATTTGTCTCTGTTCCCATCTTAATGTTAAACCATGCTGTACAGTGATCACTGGTACCTGGGGACTGTCCACTGTGATTTCAAAACAGTGGGAGGAATTCAACAATGCATGGGACAGACATAAAGCAATTCTGGTGGGAGGAAGTAGACTGTTGGTTAACTAGGATCTGCAGCTTATCCATTAGGTAGGGAACCGAGCAGACTGGGTGGGCCATGCTGTCCTTTATCTGCCATCAAAGTCTACATTACTATGTTTCTATGTCTGCAACGCCATCCTGGTTTGTAAACACCAGGCCTCAGCACTACCCTGTTCCTAAGGTGTTCCTTCACTAGCTGCCTGAAAAAGCTTGTAGGGAATTGAAGGGGAGGGATGGGAGAAAAGGCTGTCAAGGGGTGCCAATAAAGGAGGGATTCTGTCTCCACTCTCTGGGGAGCTGGAGGATTAGGAAAGGCCGACTGGTAAAGTGCAGACCAGGGGAAACAGAATCCCCATGGGAACATGAGCAGGGAAATGGAAGTATAGGGAAAGGGTGGAAGGTAGTCCTACTAAATGCCAGGAGCTTGAGAAATAAAATGCCTGAGCTCCAGGTGATGCTAACTGAGGGAGCAGTAGATGTGGCAGCAGTCTTTGAGACCTGGGCCACTGCAGGACATGACTGGGACCTGAACCTGGAGGGTTACACTATGTTCAGGAAGGACAGGGGGAGGGAAGGGGAGATGGGGTAGCAATGATAGTCAAAAACTGCATTGGCATAGGGAGTAGAGGAGGTGGAGGGAACCGTGGAAGTGATTTGGTCACCTTGATAACAAGGGGGCAAGAGAGTAAAAATAGGAGTGGTGTAAAGACCCCTGCTCTGGCGGAGGAGCTGGAGGAGAGTCTGGTGGCAGATGTTGGGAGACACTGCAGACTGGGCAGAGGAACGTGGTGGTGTTGGGGGACTTAAACATGCCAGAACAGACTGGGAGACTATGACATCTTCTGTGACCAGGGAACAGAGGTTGTTGGATGTCTTTCAAGACGCTGCTCCTAACTCAGCAGGTGGGGAACCGACCAGGGCGGGCGAGGTACTGGATGTGGTCCTGGCAGACAGTGACCAGATTAGGGGCCTGGAGGTGAGGGACCCGTTGGTGGGAGTGACCATGCCACGGTCTGGTTCTGCCTGGACCTAGGAGGGCTAGAAAGCTGCACAAAGACGGAGGTAACTGACTTCAGGGGAACGGATTTTAAGGAAATGGGAAGGATCCTTAAGGAGCATTGGATGGGATTGGGTCAGACATGGACGCTGATAGTAGGTGGGAAATCATCAGGAGGGGTGCAAGATGCTACGGCACCTGTGCAAGAGTAAGACGAAATGCGGTGAGGGCCCAAAAACCCTGCTGGCAGACCAGGGAGGTCTAGGAGGTGGTGCAGGGAAAGAAGGCAGCCTATAGGCAATTCAAGTGCTCAAGGAGTGAAAGGATCGAGGGAGTATGAGCTGATGGCTAGAAGGGCCACTAGGGTGGTGAGGGTGGCTAAGGCAAGGAAGGAGCAGAACCTGGCCAGGGAAACTGGAGAGGGAACAAGGGTTCTTTAGATACATTGGGGAAAACGAAGGGTGAATGGGCAGATTAGCAGGATTAAATCAGGGAGAGATGGGCACAAGACCCGGGGAGCTGGCTGAGGTACTAAATGAGTACTTCACCTCAGTTTTCATCAAGGAAAATGGGGTGCTGCATCACATGGAGGAGACAGAGATACTGAGGGGGGGGGACCCCACGATCGGCGGGTCTGGGGAGAGGGGGCATCACTGGCAGGAGGGGGGGGGCTAAGCAGGGAGAAGAGGTACTGGAAGTGGAAATCACAGCAGAGAGAGTGAGGAAGCCCTCAGCTGCTTAAGATGGAGAAAGCACTGGGGCCGGATAAATTACATCCCAGAGTGCTGAAGGAACTTGCGGATGTCCTGGCAAAACCCCTGGCGGAGCTTTTCACCATCTCTGAGGACAGGATGGGTGCCCCAGGACTGGAAGGTGGCGCAAAAGTGCCTATCCACAAGGGGGAATCAAGGGAGGTGGCAGGGAACTACAGGCCTGTCAGCCTGACATCGGTGGTGGGCAAGGTGATGGAGGGCATTGTCAAGGAGAGGCTAGGGGGACCTGGAAAGTCAGGGTGCCTGGATGATGACAGCATGGATTCGTCTCAGAGGAAATCGTGGTCAGACAAACCTTGTGGAGTTCTATGACTGGGTGACGAGTGCCTGGGACCTTGGTAGACCAGTGGATGTCCTCTTTCTAGACTTCAGCAAGGCATTTGACTCTGTTCCTCACATGGGCCTGTTGGATAAGCTGGGAGAAATGGGGTGGGGAACCAGATGATCAGATGGATAGGCAATTGGCTCCAGGACCGACCCAGAGGGTCGTGAGTTGGCGGATAGTCTCATCCCCAAAGAGGGTCATTAGTGGGGTCCCACAGGGATCAGTCTCTGGGCCCTCCTGTTCAACACCCACGTCTCTGACATAAGGACAGGAATCAGGAGTGAGATGAGTCTCTTTGCAGATGACTCAAAACTGGGGGCGGTGGTGGATGGGGAGGGGAGGGTGACCCACAGGGGGACCTGGAGGCTCTGGAAAGATGGTCTAGAAAGTGGAAGCTGAGCTTCAATGCAGGAAATGCAAGAGTACTCCACCTGGGGCCAGAAACCCAGGCCAAGTGTACACCCTGGGGAAATGCTACAAGTCTCGATGGCTGAGAGGGACCTGGGGTGGTGGTGGATGTCAAAATGAACAACCTCGGAGACTTGTAGGAGGGCAGCAGCCAAGGCCAACAGGATGCTGGGATGCATCGCTAGGGGATCACCTCCAGAAGGAGGGAAGTGATGCTCCCTCTGTATAACTGCTTGGTGAGGCCACACTTGAGTACTGCGTGCAGTTTTGGAGGCCACACTTAAAGAGGGACATTAAACTCCTGGAGAGGGTCCAGAGGAGGGCAACCAAAATGACTTGGGGCTTGGGGGACAGGACCTATGAGGAGAGGCTCAAGAGCTAAATATGTACACATTGGAAGAGAGAAGGGACCGGGGAGACATGATAGAGGTCTTCAAGTACATGAAGAGGGTAAATAGGGGAGGAACAGTCAGGGCACTTTGAAGGAAGGAGGAGGGGGCCACTAGAGGGCATGGGTGGAAGCTGGAGGGGAAGATTCAGGGAGAAAGGAGGAGGTGCTACTTCACTGAGAGGGTGGTGGAGCCATGGAATGCACTGCCTATGGGGCTGGTGGGGAGGGTTCAAGAGGGGCTGGGACAGGTACAGGGAAGGGTTCTGGAAGCAAAATCCAATGCAGCAAGAATATCCAGAACTGGGAAGGAGAAGCCAGAGAAGGTGAGGGAAGCAAGGTCAGCACCCAGGGTGGGGCTGACCAATTGAGCAGACTCGAAGACCGTTAGGCCTATTCTGCTGGCATTTTAGTATGTTAGTATGTTAGAATAAAGGATGGCCTTACTCCTTTACAATGCTGCAGTTGGAAAGCCAGTCCACATCTGGCAGACTGATGTCCCCAACTAGCACTTCCCCTTACTTGCTGTCCTACTGGACCGTTTATCTAGTGCAACTTCTGCCTCCCTCTGACCTTGTCTCCTGACATCCTGACTATATACATTCAAAATATGGTTATTTAGTTCTTCTACCATCCCGCCTTTCCCTCCCTCCCCAATGATCAGAAATATGACCTTGTCCTTGACATTCATTTTGTTTCCCAGGTATTGAAAAACAAATTATAATTCCCTTGTTCCATTAGGCAATCCTATATTCCTAGATGTAATTCCTCTTCACAAAAGTGGGAGCGGACAGAGGCAGGAAACTACAGACCAGTTAGTTTGACCTCAGTGGTAGGGAAAATGATGGAATCACTTCTGAAGAAAATAATTGTTGAGTACCTAGAGGCCAGTGGGGCACAGGACCCAAGGCAGCATGGATTCACAATGGGAAGGTCGTGTCAGACTAATCTAATAGATTTCTTTGACTGGGTGACCAAAAGTAGTAGACCAGGGAGGGGCCGTGGACATGGCCTACCTAGATTTTAGCAAGGCATTTGATACAGTCCCACACAAAAGATTAATACACAAGATAGCCAGAGTTGGAATGGGTCCCAAGGTGGTAGCCTGGATAAAAATTGGCTAGACAACAGGACGTAAGGGTAGTAGTAAAGGGAGTACAGTGAAGAAAGGAGGTTACTAGCGGGTACCACAGGGTTCAGTACTGGGACCGGTCCTTTTTAATGTCTTTATAAGTGACATTGCAGAGGAACTGAAAGGAAAAGTATGTCACTTTTCAGATGACACAAAGATCTGCAACAGGGTTGATACACAAGATTGAGTGGAAAGGATGAGAAGGGACTTGGCAAGGTTGGAGGAATGGTCAAATGTATGGCAGCTCAAATTCAATGCAAAGAAGTGCAAGGTAATGCACATGGGAAACAAAAACCCAGGGAAGCCTACACAATGGGGTGAGATACTGACAACAGTAAAAATAGAAAGGGACCTGGGGGTAATTATACCAGATGACCTAAAGGTGGGCAAGCAATGTGAGAAGGCAGTAAGGAAGACTGGGGGGATACTGGGATGCATAGGAAGAGGCATCAATAGTAGAAAACAGGAAGTTGTTATGCCTCTGTACAGACAGTTGGTGAGACCCCATCTGGAGTACTGTGTGCAGTTCTGGAGACCCCATCTCCCAAAGACATAGACAGAGTAGAGGCTGTCCAGAGGAGGGCATCCAAAAATGGTGCAGGGTCTGCACCAGAAGACATGAAGAAAGACTAAAGGAGCTTAATATGTATACTCTTGAGGAAAGAAGGGAGAGAGGGACATGATAGAAACTTTCAAGCACTCAAGGGAATTAACAAAGTCCAAGAGGGTAGCATCTTCCAGAAAAGAGATGTGCAAGAACAAGGGGCACAATTTGAAGATAGAGGGGACGGCTCAAGGGTAATGTGAGGAAGTATTTTTCACTGAGAGGGTTGTGGATGATGGAACAGCCTCCTGAGGAGGTCGTGGAGTCAATAATAGCGGGGACTTCAAGAATGCATGGGACAGGCATAAGGCAGTCCTAGGGCGGTAAGAGGAAGTAAGCTGTTGGTTAACTAGGATCTGCAGCTTATCTGTTAAGTAGAAAATGGGCAGACTAGGTGGGCCAAGCGGTCCTTATCTGCCGTCAAATTCTATGTTTCTATCCTGCATACCTTGTACAATCCTATCCTTTCTATGATGGCCTATACTTTGCTTCCATGGTCTTCCTGATCTCCACAATCTGTCCACTTTCACTCATCATATGTCCTCTTTTCTTCCTTAACTCCCCTGGTAGTTCATTGGACAACCGAAAGACCTCTTAGTCATCTTTCCCTTGCAACCTTGGGAATATATCTAGTCACTACAGGATGAATGATGTTAGACAAGAGCTGGCCCACTGGCACAATGGTCTGGGAGACTGGGTTGTTTTGAGTAGACTCATGGGTCCAGCTCCAGGACCAGCAGGTTTCTAGATGCACTGTGAAGCTGAGACACTCAGCTTTCAAGACAGGGGAGGTTAAGGGTTGCCTGCCATTTGCTTTCCCCTACCAGCACACCATAGACCGGGCACTGGCTGCAAAGACAGCCATTTACCTGCTGTCCTGGAGAAAAGACAGGGCATGGCTGCAGTCATGATATTAGTAGACTGTGGGGTGAGGAAACTCTTGGGAATATGGTTCTTAGGGCAACAGCAAAAATGCTCTACAATATTACAATCATATTGTAATACATGGATTATGCAAAGTGTTGCAGTGTCATGCAGGTACCCCTTCTCATTAACTACTATTTAAACACATTTTTGTATGTTTCATTTTCACTCTCAAGGTTACTACCCACTACTAAAGCCAAAGCTGCATTTGTTTCCATCTCCCTTTGGGCAGTTCATAAAAGGAGAAGCAGTTCATTTCCAATGCCATGTTAATTGTGAAGATGTCATAAGATACAGCTTGTACAAAGATGGAATGGTGACAGAATACCAGAATGACTCCAGGCAAGAAAACAATGCGAATTCTTTATTTCACGGTGGAGACAAAGCATGAAGGAATTATTATTGCCAATATGAGATAGAACAAACAAAATCCCTTGTAATCAAGTCTCCAGCAAGTGATAGCATACAGGTAACAGTCAGAGGTAAGTAGAAGACTATTTGATGCAAAAGACATGCAGGAACAGATGAAACAGATGCAGAGGATTTGGGAAGCTTTAAGCATGGTCAAAGAGGTGGCAGCTTGCATTCAATAAAAAATGTAAAATCATGCATCTTGACTACAGAAATCAGAAGGCAGGGTACTGCAGGGGAAGAGATCTGGAAGAGATGGAACAAGAAAGGGACCTAGGCATCATTATATCTGGGGACCTGAAGGTGGAAAGGCAGTGGGAGGGCAGTTGCCAGGGAAGTGGAATGCTGGGAATCATCAGAAGGGGATCACCAGTAAGAATAGGGAGGTCATAGTACCCTTGTACACCCATCTAGTTAGACCGCACTTGAGTACGGAGTCCAGTTCTGGAGGCCATACTTCAGGAAGGATATGGGGAGGCTAGAGCGGTTCAGAGGAGAGCGATTAAAATGGTAAAAGGGTTACGCCATCTATCCTATGGAGAAAGGTTGCGTGATCTGAACATGTACTCCCTGGAACAGAGAAGGGAGAGGGGGACATGATTGAGACCTTCAAGTACCTTAAGGGTGCCAGGAGGAGCATCTTCAAGATGAAGGAAATCAGAGGACGAGTGGGCATGGCCTGCAGATGGAGGAGAGGCAGTTCAGGGGTAACATTAGGAAATACTATTTCACAGAGAGGGTGGTGTAAAAGTGGAACAAACTCCCAGAGGAAGTCGTTGGAGAGGAAACAGAGGAGGGATTCAAAGGACAAGGGACAACCACAGGGAGTGTTAATTGGGAGCACAGGTCCAAGCAGATAGCTGGACAAATTGGCAAACTTGGTGGGCCTTGTTTCGGTCCTTTTCTGCCATCACACCTCTATGAATCTATTAATCTATGAAAGGTAAATGTAATCACCTTTATACTTAATTTGCCAACGGAACAACTTTGGTGTCTTCAGGTGTTCAGTGAGTAGCATGTATCTCCTATTATGACTGTTGCAAAGATGTTTTTTTAGACAGAAGATAAAATTAACATTTATTTAAAGTTTGCCAGTAGGATAAATAAGAACAAAAACACAAATGCCTATATTCATGAACCTTTGGTATTTATGAAGCACTTATTATTTTAGTTACAGTTTACCCTGCTAGTCAAGAAGCCGTTTGATAGTGTTATGGTCACACTATTTGGCTTTATACAGTATTACTCTACTTGTTTAACTCGCTCCTTTTGAGCAGTACTGAATTACAAGTGGAATAATATCATACTAAGAGTGCACAAAAGCAACAGTAAAACTGAAAAATACTTTATGGATAGCATGGTGTATAGAACTGTTAATGACCCAGAACTGCTTCATGAATATAGGCAAGACAGTAAACATCAAAGCAATACAAAATGTAAAAAACAAAACAAGACACTGCGTCAGCATGTGGTCTAAAAGCATAACAAAATGGTTATATTAAATGCACACTGAAATTAGAGAATAGAATTAAAATCTATGTTTCACTTTAGGCCTTCTTCAGGAAATATCAAAAAGAGAAAAAAACAAAGTTACTGTAGAGGAGGTAAATGAGGGCTATAAGTATATATATATATATATATATATATATATATATATATATATAGGGAAAGAAAAAGAGGAGGCTCAGGAGAAGAAGTGATAAATGGCAAGATTAAGAGAGAATCTGTGAAACAAAACGGTGATGATGGGAAACATAAAGCATAATAGGAATGAAAGAGCTAGAGAAGTCCCCAGGTGGGTCTAATTAACAGGGCCTAGTAAGAAGGCTGAACGGTGACAAATGTGGGAAGGAGACAGAGATGGAGACTTATGGTGAAAATGAAAAGAAATTAAATGAGTACAAAACAAATAGACTTTAGGAGAATAAGGGATGGCTGAAAGATGTTAGTGGAAAATAAGTCTATCATTTAAACCAGAGGGCTGCTGGGAGCCAAGGCGGATGATCAGCTTGGCTTCCATGTTGTTTCTATGGTCAAGATCCCAGAAGCCCTGCTGAAGGACACAAACAGAAAGGTCATTGAAATTGTGGTCCCTGGAAATAAAGTGGATACAATGGGATGCAATAGATATCATGCAATAAATATGTTAGACATTTGGAAAAGGTGTTGTTGAGTTAGAAGTCTTGATATATGAATGTGCATTTGCAGTCACTTAATAAGCACTTCCCTAAATTTCTGTTTTCCCTGGGAAAAGTGAAGTTTCCTTTAAGGACCAACTGGTGCATCTATGAAAACTTTGAAATTATTGCTGCAGCAAGTTCAGTTCTACCAGACAATCAAACAACTCAAACTTTGGTTGTTCAAGTGTTGTCAACTCACATGAGCTATTGGGCTGAAGTTCAGACTTTAGATTGAATAGTTTGAATGGTGCAGACTGTCACAAATGCACTCTGAGGTCCAGACCCTCTGCTCCCACAGTGCCCAATCTTGAAATGTAGTATGTGAACAGGAGACAAACAGGGACACCAGCGTATCTGTGTTGGGTCTGATCAACTACCAGTCTCAAGTCATGGGGTCAAATATGAACCCTTTTTCATTAGCATGCCCAGGTAACAGGTACAAATATCACACCTTCAGGGAAAGCAATACAATACTTAACCCAGTGGGTGCATAACCTGCTTGACAACCCCTTCTGACTCAGTTGAGACCTAGGTATTTTCTACCATGCTGCCTATGGTGGCACACTATAAGCAACTTAACAGTTTTGTCAGAATTATCAACACAGTCCCAGCTTTCACACTCAAAATGAGAAAAGGCTCAGGCAGGATTTCAAGGAAAACAGAGTTTACTAAAATTAAAAATAGTAAATAAAATACAAAACACAGAACATATAACATTAATGGTACAGTCATGAAAATAAATGGCCAAGTACAAACAAACCACCTTATACTGAGTAACTGGTCCCTACCTAGTTTTAGTTGGTAAATAGTGGTGCTGAAATTACCTAATTTGGTAGAAGTACTTCTTAAGAGTCCAGAACACAACTGCCTCTTGAAAATCCAAACACAAGTATGCAATGTTATCTCAGCAACTTGACAACATCAGGGAAACAGGATCCCACACAGCTTGTGAGGCCACAGCTCTGTGGTGATGCTGTCTCGAGGTCACTCTCATTCCTGCATACTGAATTAGTCACATGTATCTGCATTATAAACATCCCACTTAAAAAATATATACTCTTTTAATTTGTGAGTCACAGAGCATGAATTATGTATGACAGGACAGAATATCCCTTTGATCTCTAAGAACAACATGCTGCAAGATACTTCTTAGCTATGAGGAGTTCCACAGGTATCTGTCAAAGTTGGCTTACCTCCTGATGTCGTAAAATGCAATATTTTATAAGAGGTTTCTAGGTCCAAAGTAATGGCTGGTTTTACAATCTGTTACAATCTGGTGTCAAAATGAAGCTCTTAATTAGTTTTTCCACTGGGTCAAGGATAGGGCAGATCCTTCTTTTCTCTTTGTTCAAAGCCTGTGTTCCATGATGCTTTGCTGCTTGGCCTGTTTTCCTAAGCAGAAGTCTAAAACATATATTTTATGGCAAAATATAATACAAATAGCAATCAAGTCAACTGGCAAATAAGCAAACAGCAGTGTGTGTGCTTTTGAGATAACATGATTGCAAGCCTGCCAGAGCGGCAGTCACATGGTACACAGTTAGCTCAGTGCTCAGCTGCAGAAAGTAAGAGAAGTCACTTACTGTAATTAATAACTAGTTTAGCTAGGCTTTAAATGAAAAATACACTGACTTTGAAGAGTAACTTAATAACAAAACATTGCAACTTGTAGGAAGGAGGACTAGGCTCATAGGGCAGGAAGTGGGTCTCCAGGTTAGCAACCTGCCAGAGCCCACTACCAGTTGACATCTGTTTGCATTAAAAAACACAGTAAGATAATACTTTTTGCTACAACAGGATTTTCTGTGTGTGCAGGCTGAGCCGTGCAAGTGGAAACACAATTTGTGGCACACAACAAGGCAGAAAATAAAAACTGGTGAGACTGTAACTACCAACAAACCATTTAATAGCCAAGAAAGTGCAGAGCCAATCGAACTCTAGTGCCTTGCCTCTATAACTGGAGGCTTCATTGGAGGCAGGGACTGCAAACCAAGACTGCCTTTTAACAAGGAAATGATGGCAACAGTGTGCACCAAAAGAAAGACCCAACATGGAAAAAGCACCAAAGGTAGAATTTAATAAAAAAGTTTTTCCATGAATGTTTGTCTATTCAAAAATAAAAAGGGAGAAGAGTAAAGAAAATGCCAGATAATATGCTTCAGTAATAAAGAATCTACTAATTAGTTTACATTGACAATAATAGTGTGTGTGTGTCAAGAAGGGGTCCCACATAAAACAATAGTAATTGAAGCATGTGGGCACCAGAAAAAAGAGGAAAAGTGTGATGCGATGCAATTTCTTCCCTAAAACCAGACTGAGCCTTGGTTAGTATATTATTCTCTGAAATCCATTTGTTTAATCTTTCTGAATAACACCTAAAAACATTTTTAAGTTATTCATGAGACCAGCTGTCCCGTTACATTAAGTGGTCATCATGTGCTCCTTTCCTATGGATTGGTACAATTATTAATCCCTCCCAGGGCACAGGTAGTGCACTCCTTACTTAAATTGTATTGAATGATTTCAGCAAATGGGCATCCACCAGTCTTTGCCTAGCTTGTATATTTTGGCTGATAGTAGATCAGGCTCGAAAGCATTATGACATCTTAATTTGTTAAGTACCTTCAAAATTTCATATTGAGAGATTTGAGTTTGATGATTGTCATGAAAACCCATTAAATATTTATTGATTGATTGTTTGATTGCATGAGTTAGTTAGTTAGTTAGTTAGTTAGTTGTTTGTTGACGGAAAGGAGAGATTGGCAATTCCTCTATTTTTAGCCTAGCCCTGTGGTGGGGATACATACTGAAAAATGACATATTTAATCAGGTTAATCTATTGGTTGCTATTTTAGTGAATGGGAGAAATTCCCTAATCTTTTCAATAAGTGCCATGGGTTTTTAATGTCCACCTGTGCAACCAGCAGAACAGGCAGACAGGACCTTAGTTTATTATCTCATCTAAAGATAATGGGCTGGATTTTCAAAGCCTTAGATTGACACAAGGTGCTTACGTCGAACAGGTCTGATGCAAGGGCATCTTGTGCCAAGGGCTGCTAAGTGCGATTTTGAAAGGCAGCCTGCATCACCCAGCAGGCTGCCTAAAGAATGTGCTAGTGCCAGCCTTGTGCCATGAAAGTGGCTGTAGCATGGCACTGGGGACTCTGCGGCAGACCCAGACTGCCACAGCCCCTCAGATCCAGAACTGAAAGACTCCCCAGGAACCAATGCCAAGTACTCTTAGACCAGTGAGGGGCAGGTCTAAGGGGACTTAGATGGCTCCTGGGGTCATCCTGTACATGCCACTGTGTGGCCCACCCCATCCATTCCCGTGGATTCATCCCTGGTGGTCCAGTAGTCCCACCTCACCCCGTCATGGTCCCCAACACCCACATCCGTGCATCCTGCCAACCCCCATGGTGCCCATCTCAGCACTCTCACCCCTCCCATACCCCAATCCAGCGACCAGCACAGCCCTCCACATGCCACCACAGCTGGCTGCCAAATGAGCCATCAGTGTGTGTACTATATACAGTATGTGCACTGACTGTTCATTCGGCAGCCGGCTGGGGTGGCCTGTGGAGGGCTGTGCCGGTCACCAGATCGGGGTACGAGAGGAGGAGGTGGGAGTGCTGAGATAGGTACTGGGGGGACTAGCCCACCAGGGTACCGGGAGTGTTAGGGCGCCTAGTGCCGGTGGCAAAGTGGTGTTGGGGACAGTGCCCAGTTGCCAGCCCCTGTCCATGGGTTCTGCAGACTCCCGTAGCCATTGCAGCATTCCATGTGGATGTGCCATATGACAGGCGCAGCACCCCTTTGCCTCAAGCTGCTGGACTTAGGCGCTGGGACCCTGTTAAACAGAAATTCAGGCACAGGGTCCCGGTGCACACATTCCAGCGAAGCTACCATTGTCGCAGCTTGCACCGGGCTTTGAAAATCCAGCCTGATGTCTCAGAAGTGCAGCACCCCTCATGCTACACTACAGTGTCAGTTTTGGGGATTTTACTCCAAGTTCCTGGTGTGAGGCTAAAACCCACAACCTTCTGATCCTCCTGCCTCAGAGGTGAGTGTACAATCTGCTGAGCCATTGACACTGATAGCTAAAAGGCAGAAATATGAGACGAGTGACTATATTCATCAAAAGAGATAATTAAATTTGTGTAAAATTGTGCCTATGTATCATGCTGGATCTGAGCATTAACATTATCATGCCACTTAGATGTGCCCGCTTTATAATCCCTGTTGTTTATAGTTTGATGAACTTCATCCCATATATTATTTTGAAATTCTGCTCTCTTCCTCCAGGATTTTCTAATACCACCTTTAGCATCCCTTAATAAGTGCATGTTTTAGGTGCTTTGTCATTTCTTACTTGCTTTAAAATGTTATTAACATATTTCTTTTTATTTCTACAGTTATCATTAAACCAAGTAATATCTTTTGTTTGTACTTGCACTGGATCCCTAGTGTTTAAGAAAAGATCCTTTAAAGTCTGGAACTTACCTTGTTGCAAACAATGTTAAATGTTATGCTGATCTAGAAGCTAGCTAAGTAGTACTTTTATTTTTTAACAACAGGACACAAAGGGGTTGTGTTTTCCAAAAATTCCTGTATATTAAAGTTGAGATCCAGTATTAAAGATACTGACACATGATCACTATCAAACCTGATTAGCACCTGAAGAGAACTCAGCAAAATTCATGCTGGAAAGTTACCAAAAACTAAGTCAATTGTTGATGCCCCTCTATGACCAAAGAAGGTATATTCTCCTGAAAGATCACCCTGTAGATCCATTCAGGAGCAAGAATGCAAATTCATGGATATTTCTCATTATCTTTGCATTGGAAGGAATAACTTTCATGTCTTTTACCTATCATTTACAGTATTTACTATACCCAATGCTTACAGTGTTTGTTTCAGTTCTGAGGCTTCAAACGTTCAGTATTGCCAGCCTTACTATAAAACTCACCTATGATAACTACATGGGCAAGAGGGAGATTTTCTTCCAAATGATCTAAGAGGGTTTCAAATCAACTAAGATCTCTGGGTTATTATATTTAGTACTAGACGGAGGGCTATAGCTATTAACAAAAATAAAACTCTCTTGGCTGATTTGAAGCGGCACTGTCAAAATTTGGTTTTGATTTCTGGATTCTGCTTGGACAAGAACTGGTCATTAATTCTTAAAGTTATTAAACCTTCTACAGGCTGAGCACTTTTTGTGCTTCATGGCTTCAATATTATATACAATGTAGCCTTCCACTTCAGGCAATTCATCTAAATACAAGAGGCCTGATATTCAAATGTTTGCATGGGTGCTAATGAGTTTTTGCCTGCACAAACTGTGGTTTGCTCTGGAGCACCATATTCAAAGGGCTGTTGCATAGGCAAAGAGGTTTAGCACCGTGCAAAACATAATATATGCATGAAGGCAAGGGAGGGTGTGACCATGAATATACACACTAACTCATGCTCAGCAGTTAGTCCAGAAAACTCTACGACTCAGGGTTTCAGATACAGGCAGAAAAAGAAGCAAATTCAAGTCCAAACATCAAAGGAAAAGTTTTATTCTGTTATATTACAAATATCAGATCAGAACAAGTGATCACCCATTGGTGAATTTTTTTTACATGTTGTTGATTCTATGCGACAAAAGCAATTGCACAAAGGCGATCACCGTTACGGAAAATATACATTGGCAAAAATCAATTTTGTTGATATACACCCTAATGCGTGGCAAAAGGGTGCCGGATTTACATTTTTAATGTTTATGCGGGATGGCAGAGCCCCTCACACCCCCTACTAAAGGATTCTCAACTCTGGGGTAAATTAAAAAAAATTCAGGCCAGGAGCAACAAATGTATGCTCACCCAGACCCAACCCACCACCCTCACAGCAGAAGCCTGCATCCCACCCACCATGCCACTGGGCAGCTTGGCAGCCTGTCACTGCAACACGCCACACAAACTCTCCTCCCATTCTGCCATGCTCGCCTCCCCCAACATGTGCTTGTATATATAGCGACAGGATGTTGCTATACCTGCAGTCACCCACTCCATCCAGTAGCCATCTGATAAGGTGTCGCTATTGAGTCAACCTTTTTGTGTGCGCTCAATAGCGAGTGCCCTTATCACTGGATACTGATAGAAACATAGAAACATAGATTTTGACTGGCAGATAAGCACCGCTTGGGCCCACCCAGTCTGCCCACTTCCTTACCTAATGGATAAGCTGCAGATCCTAGTTAACCAGCAGCCTACTTCTTCCTATCCCCACCCCTAGAATTGCCTTATGACTGTCCCATGCATGCTTGAATTCCACCACTGTTTTTGACTCCACAACCTCCTCCAGAAGGCTGTTCCATGCATCCACAACCCTCTCTGAAAAAATACTTCCTTAAATTACCTCTGAGCCGTCCCCCTCTATCTTCAAATTGTGCCCCTTGTTCTTGCACACCTCTTTTTTTGAAAGATGCTACCCTCTTGGACTTTGTTGATTCCTTGAGGTACTTGAAAGTTTCTATCATGTCCCCTCTCCCTCCTTTCCTCGAGGCTATACATATTAAGTTCCTTAAGTCTCTTCATATGTCTTCCGTGCAGACCCTGCACCATTTTAGTTGCCCTCCTCTGGACAGCTTCCATCCTATGTATTTGCAGAGATGGGGTCTCCAGAACTGCACACAGTACTCCAGATGGGGTCTCACCAGCTGTCTGTACAGAGGGATAATAACTTCTTGTTTTCTACTGGTGATGCCTCTCCCTATGCATCCTAGTATGCCCCCAGCCTCCTTGCTGCCCTCTCACATTGCTTGCCTGGGGATCAACCAGTCCGGTACTCATAATGAGCTAATTTGGAATAAGCTGAAGAAAGAAGAGAAAAGATGAGAAACAAAATGCAGGAGCCAGTCAGGTCATCAGCAGATTTTAGCAAAACACTCACTTCTTTTTCAGAAATGGTTTTAGGTCCAAATCTGTATTTAATCCTTTAGGTTGCAGTGCTTACAAGGAGAAAATCCAGAAGCTTTCTCTGCAGTAGTCTGTTCAATCTGTCTCTCCCTCTGGGTTTCTTGTTACTAGCTCAGTAGCCATGAAATGTGTACCCTCTGGACTGTGATTATGTTTTTCATGTAGTGTCAGAATAAAAACTTTTCATTTAAAATTTGGACTTGAATTCATGTCATCTTTCTGCCTGTATCCGAAACCCGAGTGCTTAATGTTTTCTGGACTACTTGTAAACACAAGTTGGGGCTAGCAACCCCGTACTGAGCATCAGATTCCAACCGCCACTGAGCACACCAGTTTGTGGGACTCCATATTCAGCAGCATTGCACTGTGCAAAAGGGTTTAGTGTGGTCCTTTTGTGCAACTCAAATACCACTGAACAAAACCCTGACTTAACTCCGGCAACACTAGCAGCTGCCAGAGATAATGCAGCCACCAAGCCGATTGGCTGCTGGGGAGTACAACCACCCCTGTGGTCCCTGGCACCCCACTCTGATGATCGATGGATCATTCTGAAAACAAAACCATCCCTGGTGCTAGTGCTCCCCCGACAATCGCTGGCCCATTCTGTAAAATAAAACATCCCTGGTGCTAGTGGTTCTCCCCAACAATTGCTGGTCTGTTTTGTAAAATAAAGCTACCCTGTGTGCTAGTAGTAACCACCCTCCCTCTGATTGTCAGCACTGGTGGAAGAATAATATCCCTGGTGCTAGTAACCCCTCCCTATAATCGTAAGCCCCAGCAGAAAGAATAATATCCTGGTGCTGAGTGGTAACCCTGTGAGTAACCGCCAGCCTGGAAGTAAAATAGACAAACTCCCTGGTGCAGTGGCCCCCCTCCCCATGGCACAGGCATACCCTCCACCCATCTTTGTAATATCTGCAGTGCCTTGGGAGCATATGGCAACAGGCACAGTCCTTCACCACACCTCCTTGGCTGGCTGCCATATGTACAGGCAGAGTGTGCCTCTATTATAGGACACGGTGACACACCCTGTCCTATAATTAAGAAGGTACATACCCTGCCTGTACATATGGCAGCCAGCTGAAGAAGGTGAAAAGGAGGGCTGTCTCATTCCACCGTATGTTCACAGTACCACAAATATTGCAAAGGTGAGTGTGAGGGGGCCTAGTGCTGTGGGGCACTGGATGACAGGGAGTTCATTTGTTTTGCTTCCAGGCTGGCAATTGGTGTGGGTGGGGTAACACTAGCACCAGTAATATTATTCTTTAGCCAGGGCTGGCAATCGGAGGAAGGGGGGTACCGCTAGTACCAGGGATAATATTCTTTCTGCCTGGCTGGCAAACAGTGGAGAGGAGGTTACCACTAGCACCAGGGTATTATTCTTCTGCTGGGGCTGGAAAGTGGAGGCAGGTGGTTACCACTAGCACCAGGGATATTATTCTTTCTGCTGGGGCTGGAAAGGTGGAGGCAGGGTGGTTACCACTAGCACCAGGGATATTATTCTTTCTGCTGGGGCTGGCAATTGGAGGGAGGGTTACTATTAGCACCAGGGATAATATTCTTTCCACCTGGGCTGGCAATTGAGGGAGGGGGTTACCCCTGCACCAAGGATAGCTTTATTTTATAGAATGAGCCTGCAATCATTGGGAGGGACCACTAGAACCAGGGATGGTTTTATTCACAGAACGGGCCACCAATTGATGGGGGTGGCCACTAGCACCAGGGACAGTTTTGTTTTACAGAATGAACCAGTGATCATCAAGGGGACCACTAGCACCAGTGACATGTATACATGACTGGGACCAGCAACTGGGGAAGGAGGCTGTGTTAACCTGCCACATTACCCATACAAATGAGCCCATAATGGGCATGCAAATGGCCCCTTAGTGTATTGCATGCCCAATGTGCTCGCTTTGCATGTGTCCTTTAAATACTGGAAATAGCGCCCGATGCTATACATTCTGGTGGCGATTGAAGCCCTGTCGGGAAGCACTAAGGGCTGAGCAGAGGGCTAACAAGGCCCTATATTCTTTGTGAATGTCATGGAGTGCTAGCATGCCCCAAGATATGCCCTCAGACTGACTGCATGCATAGCTGTGCAATTGGCAAAGGAGATTGAATGCGTAAAGGGTGCACTGGATCTCTGGTTGCATTCCTTCTTATGGTTTTCTATGTGCTGCAGATCCACAGTGAATAAGTAATCCACCCCTTAATGCAGATTGGGCCAAGGTTTGTGTTTGGGTCAGTTTGACCATTTATTTGTTATTTCAGGCACAGTATTATTATTAATAAATCTTTCCACTGATAGAGCTGGCCACCATAGAGAATTGTCTGGCTCATTTTTTTTGTCCTGCCTAGCAGTGCACTTTGTTTTGTTTTCCAACAGTGTGTTTAGGGTCGCTATCCCCAACACGTGCAATGGCTGCATTGCCTTGAGGATGTGGCTTGATTTTATTTGGTGGCCTCTACAGTAACCTTCAGGTTGGGGTCACTATCCCCATCCTCCTTGGTTTGCCCTCATCTGATGCAGAAGTGGTCAACCTGATGGGACAATAGAGGGCCAGTTTCCTGCCATCATCCTGACAGAGGAGGTATATGCATGCTCCTGAATTCTGAATTCCATGGTTGTAGAATGTTCCACAGAATTAGCATCATGTGTAAGAATATATACAGTGCCACAGAATTCATTGTTCCTGGTGATTTTCCTTGAAATATAAATATTTTCCACGACGCCTGTCTCCTTTCTTTCCTGCTTGTCCTGAAGCCCCTTCTTTATACTCAGCATGTGATGTCATCTGTGGCATCCATTACATTTTAGCCAATGGCAAGACTGCATTCTGCCATAAATTAATAATGTATGCCCCAGGAATAATAATAAAAAAAAACACTGCTACAGAAGCATAGAATCTAGACTCACTAGACGCTAGTGCTCAGGGCACTAAATATGTACTCACTGGAGACCAGAAGGAGAGGGAAATATGACAAAGACCTTCTTAAAGGAATTAATAGAATGAACTGTGGGAACTATTTAGGCCTGAATACCAATTGTGGTCACATGGACACAAATGGAAATTAACAGGAAGTAGGTTCAGGAGGGATGTGAGGAAGCACTTTTTCGGAAAGAGTGGTGGAACCTTGAAACAGTCTGTCAGCTGAGGTGGTGGGTGTGAAAACAGTCAGGGTGGATTCAAGCAGGGCTGCGAAATAATGAAGGGAATAGTGGTTACCGGGGCAACAGGACCAAGGAGGAGAACAGAGAGAAGATGGGAGGGTTCGTGCCCTGGACGAACAGTAGGTTCCAGGGATTACAGAGAACTTGGGCAGACTGGCTGGACCTCTGGTCTTTTCTGCCATCATTGTCTATGTTTCTATATTTCTATAATCTCTGCTGCAGAAAGCAGGGCTGAAGTTCCATAGAGAACTAGGGAGCCTGGATTTATGTGAACCCCAACATGCAGTTAGGTGAATAACTCAATAGTGTTTTTCTCCTCACTTTCTCCTTCCTCCCACTGGCACTGCATGTATGCTTGTTCATTTACAGCACCACTGCACAGAAGATAACTGATACGTGCATCTAGATAGTCCCCTTGGCCCACACCAGGAAACCCTGTTTCTGGGTCTGCTTCAGGATCAATTCACTGGATATTATTAAGTGGTTCAAATAAGCATGCAGCATGTCTGTTTTCAACTGGAATGTGCCTGGCTTGTGTTTCTTGTCTGCAAAGACTGATTCTTGGGGTCACCGGAGTGGAGGTGTGTGAGTTGTGTTATGCATCCCACATGCCACTGGCACATGGAATGGTAAGGGATTGTAGGGAAAAGGGTTGGTACCTGAGAGTTCCCCAACACCCAAGTCTCTCCCCAATAGTTCCATCAAGGAAATCAACATAAGACCTCTGGTCAGGCTGCCTTGTATGTCTGGAGAGTCCCCACAAGGACTAGGTTACCCTCTGATAAACTGTATATTTATAAAAAAATACTATTCTGCATTATAGGGAAATAAAAACAGTGTCATACATGAAATTGTCATTTTCACTGCTTTTTCTGATGCCAATGTCTCAGTCTCTGCCGACCCGCCTTGAATCACCCACACCCCAGCCATCGTGCTGCTGACCCGCCCCAAAGACCCCACCAGGTCCTCTGAGTACCTGGTATGCACCACCCTGCCCAGCTGCAAGCAGAGTCATCCTCTTATCATCTGCTTAAGTTCTGAGGACACAGTGCACATCCACCCAAATTTCACTTTCAAAGCCAAGTTCTGGAAAACTCTGACATTCTCTGCTTTCAGTGTTTATTTTTCATCTTCAAGCACATCCCTGCTTCTATGTATAGATTTAATGTACTGTTAAGTAACAAAAGCAACTTTTGTTCTGCTGAAGCCTTTTAGCCTGCCCCCACACAGTGATTCATATCCCCATGATGCTTTGCACTGGGTTTAGGGAGCTTTGAATGTATGTGTAGGGTTTGGAGATACGCACAAAAATGAACAGAATTAGTCCAAAATAGTCACAATATTCTCTTAAATGTCCCACAGATTATTTACCCTTACCAATAATGTCACATTGTCCATATCCCATCTACACTCATGAAGGAGAGGCAGTGGAAATTGATGTGATGTTGGCGTATAACACTCAGAAAGTCAGTCTGTACAAGGACAGAGACCTGGTGAAGAGCAAGACCCAATGTGAACAAGTCCGCTACATCTCATTCTCCATTGCAATACAGGAGAAAACTGATGGGAATTACTCATGTCAGTACTGAGTGCAACAGCCAGAACAGAGGATCATCAAATCACCTTTGAGTGACCCAGTACAGATATTTGTAATATCAGGTAAATATTTTAGACAGTTGCTTCCTCCATATATCCCTTCTTGATTAGAGTGAGAGGAACTGGCGATATCTTCACTTGTCTGTCTTAGATTGCCTGAATCCCTCTACTGCTCCCCATCTTATCTAGCTTGGCATTTGACCATTTACAGTGTCACTTACTGTACGAGGACTGACATAATTTGACTGCCACTTGTTTTTGCACATAGAGATACCTGACGCTGTCTTCTACAAACAAGCAAACGAAACAGTAGGTAGACTGTCAGCCTCACACCAGCCAGTTTTGGGTTTCTAAACTAATTTAGAGGATGATAGTTTCTTAGATCAAGAATTTGATTCAGTGTTAAAGACCAAAATCTAGTCTTTCTGATAGCTTCTTAGATTGAGATTATGATTCAGCATCCGAGACCTGAAGTCTAACCTATTTTTGTAAATCACATTGAAAGGAACACTATTACTGTTACATGTCACTTGAAGAGCAGCTTTGAACTTCACTAGATACTTTCATAAACAATCTTACGACTGTTACAATTTACTAGAGAATACATTTTTTTTTAATTTTTTACATTTCCTTTCCAGAGTTTCTAACACATTATAATAGCACATCCTTAAAAGTCTTCACACAAAAAGTGACTGTCCCCAACTAATCTCACAGTACCTTTGTTTATGACATCATAGTGATTACTGACAATAGACTGTTTTATTTGGTAATCGGGTAAGACCCACTAGGCACAAGTGCCTGTTTTCAGGAGCAACCTGGGAGCACTGGGCAGTTAAGTGACTTGCTCAGAATCACACAGTATGCAAGTGGAGGTTGTGAGAATCAAACCCAGGTCTGGGCTGCTGGATGTAGCAAGCTCATTCACACCTCATTCCTCTAACCTCTAGGCTATACTGCCTGCCCTTAGGCTATACTGCCAGACTGTAAAGTGCTAAACAACAATTGTGTGGTAAGTTGGGACTAGTCAAAGGCTTTTGAAAGACAGAAAATAAGTATTTAATTATGTGAAACATAGTAGATCAGTGACAGGAGAAAACAGAACTAAGGAAACACTCAAAACATAATTGTTGTAACTATAATAGTTTTAAAGTATTTCTTTTAGTAGATAATTACTGTTTAATTACTCATCTGCATATACCATGTGTTGGCCTAAGCCCTGAGCTCAGTATTCTGTTACTGCTATATCCTGGGGTATGATTAAGCAATATACCACAAGAGGGTGGGGTGATGCCAGGATTTACGCACGCTTGGTATGTTGTTTGGTCATGAGGCACAACCGAGTGGACCTCAGGGAAGTGCCAGTTGGTGACACCAATCTTTGAATGCATAGTAGGTGCAGTGCAGGCTACAGACCCTTCTTATCTACCTGTCCACCAGGGATGAGAGGAGTTCCTGTAGGAGGTTGCAGACTTCATCGCCGATATGTTACTGGAATCTCCCAGATGGTTAATTCTGGGGGATTTCAATGCCTGGAGTCGACGATGAACTCTCACCATTTGGTCAAAACCTCCTCCAATTAATGGACTCATTGGGCCTGTCACAGGTAATTACCTCTGCAACACATGGGGGCATGCATTGGACTTGGTGTTCCATCTGGGGATGAAGATATCTGATGTGGAGGTGGAGCTAGTCGGATGGTCAGACCATCATGCCCTGAGGTTTAGATTTGCAGCCCTCAAATTAGGCCTGCCCCTAGGCAGTTAGTACAGTTCCGTCCTTTAAGAGGGGTTACCTCAGGAGGCCTAATGACGGAGCTGGACTTCTCGGATTTTCCAAGGATAGCATGGATCCAGGGCCTTGGTCTTAGCCTATAATAAGGTTGTGACTGAGGCCCTGGATGCCATTGCTCCAATTCATGTTCGTCCCCATACTCTTCACTTAGGGGCTCCTGGTTTGATGGGGAGGTCCGTGACTGGAAGAGGAAGAGATGAAGACTGGAAAGACACTAGGAAAACTCAACTGGAGGTGGATAGACTTGAATTGTTAGAACATTACAATTCTACCAATCAGCAATCTCCCATAAGAAGGCAGAGTTCCTGTCCAGGGAAATTGCTGCAGCAAGGAATAGACCATCCTAGCTCTTCTGGACTGTGGACAGATCAGCAATCCAGTCTGTCTCCAGACTGGTAGACCATTATCACAGGTACAGTGTGAGAAGTTTGCAAATTCTTTGCTGACAAGATATCCGCATCAGGGATGAGATCCGCCAGTGTCCTTCTATTGGACATTGCACTGATCAATCGGTGGTACTAACGCCCAGTTGTACTGATCTACCTTTAGACTACCAGCAGTAATAGATATAGTGAGGATCATCCAGACTCTGCGACCTACCTACTATAAGTTGGACCCAGGCCCTACTCACCTGGTGGTGGGGTGTGTAAATGTTATTGGCCCAGTCCTGGCTGAGATAGTGGTGGTGTCATTAAAGAGAGGAGAGATCTTTCTGGATCCCTTAAAGGAGGCGGTAGTATGCCCCTGTTAAAAGCCCTCTCTTGACCCCGACTGCCCAGCAAATTATAGACCAGTCTCTAACCTTCCTTTGTAGGGAAGGTTATTGAGAAGGTGGTCACTCTGCAACTGGAGGATCATTTGTCCAACCACAATATCTATGACCCTCTCCAATCTGGCTTCAGAAAAGGCATAGTGCAGAGACGGCTCTTGTTTGGGTATTGAATGATCTCCTGATGGCAAGAGATCAGAGGATCCGCTCCATCTTGGTTCTCCTGGATCTCTCAGCAGCATTTGACACCATGGATCATGAGGTATTGCTCGACCACCTGTGGTTTTTCTGTGGTCTGAGGGGAGCAGTCCACAGCTGGTTTTGATCTTTTTGGAGGGCAGATCTCAGAGAGTGGTGTCTGGAATTTACACCTTGGCCCCTCATTGGCTGCGCTGTGGGGTACCGCAAGGGTCGGTGCTGTCCCCTATGTTATTAGTGGTGTCTATACTTCCATTGGGGGACATTATAAGATGGTATGGGCTGAGTTTTCATTGTTATGCTGATGATTCTCAGCTCTACCTGTCTTTATGCCTGATCAGGAGTCGATTCCATCACGATGTTTAACAACTGCCTCCTGAGATTCAGGATTGGATGAGTGCTAGTTGGCTTAGGTTGAATTCAGGAAAACTGAGGTGTTGGTTGTGAACCCTGGAGGGAGGACAACAGGGGCTTGGACTGGAAACCCTTGGGTTTATATCTTGGGAGGGCCCCACTTCTAGCCTCTGGCCAAGCACGTAGTCTTGGCGTGATTTTTGACGAAAGCCTGACTATGAAGATGTAGGTGTGTGTAGTCAAATCTGCCTTTTTCATCTGAGGAGCATTGCCCGAGTAAAACATTTGGTTCCATGGGAAGATCTTCCCATCTTGGTCCACACCTTTGTCACCAGCCGCTTTGATTACTGCAATGCCTCATCTAGGGCTGCTGGGGTGGATATCCGCTGCTTGCAGCTTGTGCAGAACGCGATGGCCAAGTTGTTGATGGGAGTTTCACGATCTAGCCATATCACACCTGTGCTACATGATCTGCACTGGCTGCCAATACAGTGGGGATCACCTTTAAGGTCGCATTATTGACCTTTAAGGCACTACATGATTTGGGACCTTACTACCTGAAAGAGATCTTGGTGCCTTACTGTCCTGCCCATTCTTTTCGCCTCCTATGGTGAGGGATTGCTAGAGATTCCCAGGGTACATCTAAAGATGTCTGAGGTAGATCTTTTGCCTATATGGCACCAACCCTGTGGAATTCTCTACCTCGCCAGATACGAGAATGCCTAACTGTTGAAAGTTTTAAAAACAACTAAAACTTTCCTTTTGCCCGAGCATTTGCTGGCACATAATAATTAAGTGTACTGTATGATTGTCTGATTTCATTGTTTTGTAATGTGATTTTACTGATTTGATTTATTGTAAAGTGCCCTGAGCTTGGGAAGGCACTTAATATAAATAAAATTTTACTTATTTGGGTAAATCCTGCCATCACCCACACCCTCGAGTGGTATATTGTGATTATACATTGTCCCTTGTCAAGTTTAAAAAAAAAAAAGAAAAATGCAGTTTTTGTTTGTTATTTATATTATTTTATTTGAATTTATTGTTCCACATAAAAATAGTTCTCTGTTGGTAGGTTTAGTAATAGAGAATATGAAGGTTAATTTTTTTAAACTGTCCTACACTCCACTATGAGCGACTGACTCATTTGTTTACAGGAAAAGATGCTTGACTTCAGTTTAAATTTTGTTCTTAGCACACAGCTTTACAGTTCTCAGAAGATGTTTGGAGAATACAGTGTGTGGCACAGTGTGAGTAACAAGGTTGCCTTGCTGTGTTTCTGGGACTGACATGCCTTTAGTGGTTCTGGTTTTGCATGGCTTTGTCTTCGGAAATGGTATAGTTTCGGTCTGGATATGATTTGCTTTTTTGCTGCACTTATTTAGGTATTTATCACTGGATTTGCTATCTGTGAGGTGACAGTGTGGTGGTGAGTGAGAAATACAACCCAGAAGCGGTAAACGTGTGCTCTCGTGTATCGCGAGTTGTTTCAGAGAGAAAGAAAAAATTACTTGAATCTTTATTTTGAAATATAAAAGGATTTGGAGGGAGTTTAAGAGTCGTTTTAGGGCTGGTGTGGTAATTTTCAGCACTGCTGTCGGTGCTGTGGTCATAACTAAATATTTTGTGTTCGATGCAGGGGTTGCAGTCAGCTTTTAGTGGGAGGTGGGGAGGGATTTAAGGGTTGGTTCCTGATGTGGCCGAGAAGTGACTGGTACTTTTTTCCTGTGGGGGTATCAGGATTTACAGGTTGTAAATCCCTGATGGCTAATCAATAAGCAAGGATTTAACTTGCCATTGTATAATTAAGCTAATATATTACAGAGAGTGTGGGATGCCAGGATTTACCCATACCTGGTGTGTTGTTTGGTCACGAGGCACAACCGAGTTACCAACAACATATCAGAAGTGAGGAAACCCTGCATCACCCACACTCTTAAGTGGGATATTGCGATTATACAATGTCTCTTTTGTGTAGCGTGAGTAAAAAAATATATTTTTTCATTCAAGTTGAATTAGCCGCTTCACTGAGTAAGAGTTTAAAAGGTGCCAGTCGGGTGCTTGTAGTGATATGTCATGGGGATCAGGCAGGCATTCAGCTGGCACTTTTCCCATGAGGGTACTGTCAGATTTATATGTTGTAAATCCTGATAGCTAGCCAATCAGAAGCCAAGATTTAACTTGCCCATTGTATAATTCTTATTTTATTATGATTATTATTATCCCCCTTTATTATTAACCCTTCCAATCTCTACCTAATATGTCTCCTCACCAAGTATTGGATTTTGGGCTGTTTGTGAAATCCTCACTTTACACAAGCGTTTATTACATAATTTACATTGATAAGTCACTTTCTTATTTCTCATGTAACCTAGGATTTCATTGAATGTTCATTTCTTGTATTACAACCTGAAATTGTTAACTGTTGTTTCTCCCTGCCTCTTCCTCACAACCACCCCATATGACCAGCTTGCAAACTAGTCACCACCCTTAAATATTTAGAATGCTATCCTGGTATAAATACATCAAAATGAAATAAACAATTTTACATCAAATTAAGCAAGTGTGTCACAGCTGGCACTCTAACTTTTTTTTTGCATACTACCACTTCTCTCATATCACTGCAAGGACCCATTATGCCCCATTCTTACTGTGCCCTAAATCTATACTGACCCAGTTGCATATTGTGGCTTACCCTCATGGTGGGGCCACCTACCTACCTTAAGCCCATGGCAGACTAAGTTCATGTGCAGTCTTTGTGCCAGTTAAGATCCAGTCTAAAGGAGGCATCATTAGGCCCAGGTGACATGCCCAGGAGCCATTTCGCCTATTTCTGTGTCCCCCTCCAGCTCTCCTGCAACACTAGGGTGCACCCATCCAGTAACTGATATGCATGTGTGCTCCCAGCATCTCCTCTTCCCTCCCTAACTGATGTGCATGACTACTGGCAGACTTGGGCTGGGCAGTAGCATGTCAAGTGTCAGGTGGCTCTTGCCCACCCGACAGGGGTCACCTGATGAACTGAAAGACATGTTCCCATTCTCCAGTGGCAGAAACAGCACTTCCAGTGAGCAGTACTCCCCTCCCTGACCACCAGAATGTGGAGATCTGAGAACATAGGACAGATCTGTGTCAGACACATGGTAGCAAACACACTACCATCCAGTGACCCCAAAGATGTCTGTTCAAACCTCCCTAGGTCCTTGGGTTCTTTTACCAAACAAGGATCTTGTAATATAGTGTGAGAGCAGCCTCAAGAGGTATCAGCCTTCAGATGATACACTGGTGAGAACCTGAGGGCTGTCTGAGGACCCAATGGCAGCATGTTACACTACTATGCGGTGGCACTGCCTGGGTTCAGGGAGGGACTCAGGAAGTTGCTGTGCCAATGCCCAGGGTTCAGGAGTGGAATCAGGAAGTTGCTGTGCCAGTGCCCAGGGTTCAAAAGTGGCCTCAGGATGCTCTCTGCCAGTGTCCAGGGTTGGGTGTGGTCTGATGGTGCTGCAGAGCCAGTGGATTCAGACTACCTCTGTGCCAGTGCCCAGGGTTCGAGTGGACTCCAGGATACTGCTATGCAGGTGCCAGTGTGCAGAGTGGACCCACAATGTGTCTGTACCAGTGCCCAGGGTTCAAAAGTGGGCTCAGGTGCTGCTGTGCCAGTGCCCTGGGATCAAGAGTGGACTCAGGATGTTGTTGTGCCAGTGCCCAGGGTTCAGGAGTGGACTCAGGAAGTTGCTGTGCCAGTGCCCAGAGGTTCAGAAGTGGACTCAGGAAGTTGATGTGCCCGTTTCAGGGTTTGGGAGTGTACTGAGGTGCTGCTGTACCCGTGCCCAGGTTTCAGATGTGAATTCTGAATGTGGCCATGCCTTTGCCCATGGTTCTGGGATGGACTCAGTATGTTGCTGTACCAGTGCTCAGGGTACAGATGTGGACTCAGGATACTGCTGTGCCAGTACTCAGGGTACAGATGTGGACTCAGGATGCTGCTGTGCCAGTGCTCAGGGTACAGATGTGGACTCAGTATGTTGCTGTGCCAGTGCTCAGGGTACAGATGTGGACTCAGTATGTTGCTGTGCCAGTGCTCAGGGTACAGATGTGGATTCAGGATACTGCTGTACCAGTACTCAGGGTACAGAAGTGGACTCAGGATGCTGCTGTGCCAGTGCTCAGGGTACACATGTGGACTCAGTATGTTGCTGTGCCAGTGCTCAGAGTACAGATGTGGACTCAGGATGTTGCTGTGCCAGAGCTCAGGGTACAGATGTGGACTCAGGATGCTGCTGTGCCAGTGCTCAGGGGTACAGATGTGGACTCAGTATGTTGCTGTGCCAGTGCTCAGGGTACAGATGTGGACTCAGGATGCTGCTGTGTCAGTGCTCAGGGTACGGATGTGGACTCAGGATGTTGCTGTGCCAGTGCCAGGGTCCAGGAGTGGACTCAGGATGTTGCTGTACCAGAGCTCAGAGTACAGATGTGGACTCAGGATGTTGCTGTGCCAGTGTTCAGGGTACAGATGTGGACTCAGGATACTGCTGTGCCAGTACTCAGGGTATGGATGTGGACTCAGGATGCTGCTGTGCTAGTGCTCAGGGTACAGATGTGGACTCAGGATGTTGCTGTGCCAGTGCTCAGGGTACAGATGTGGACTCAGTATGCTGCTATGCCAGTGCTCAGGGGTACAGATGTGGACTCAGGATGCTGCTGTGCCAGTGCGCGGGGGTATGGATGTGGACTCAGGATGTTGCTGTGCCAGTGCACAGGGTCCAGGAGTGGACTCAGGATGTTGCTGTGCCAGTGCTCAGGGTACAGATGTGGACTCAGTATGTTGCTGTGCCAGTGCTCAGGGGTACAGATGTGGACTCAGTATGTTGCTGTGCCAGTGCTCAGGGTACAGATGTGGACTCAGGATGCTGCTGTGCCAGTGCCCAGGGTACAGATGTGGACTCAGGATGTTGCTGTGCCAGAGCTCAGGGTACAGATGTGGACTCAGGATGTTGCTGTGCCAGAGCTCAGGGGTACAGATGTGGACTCAGGATGTTGCTGTGCCAGTGCTCAGGGGTACAAATGTAGACTCAGACTGTGACTATGGCTGTGCCAGTGCCCAGGATACAGGAATGGACTCAGGATGCTGCTGTTTCAGTGCCTGGAGTACAGGAGTGGACTCAGGATGTTGTCGTGCAGTGGCTGGGGTTTAGGAGTGAGCTCAGGATGCTGCTGTACCAATTTCCAGGGTTCATGAGTGGACTCAGAATGTTGCTGTGCAAGTGCCTGGGGTTCATTAGTGGACCCAGGATGTTGTTGTGCCAGTGCACATGGTTCAGGAGTGGACTCAGGATGCTGCTTGCCAGTTTCCAGGGTTCAGGGGTGGAATCGAAGCTGTTGTTCCAAGTTCCCAGGTAAAGGAGTGAACTCAGAATGTGGCTTGCCAGTGCCTAGGGTACAGGAGTAAACTCAGGATGCTGTTGAACCAGTTTCCAGGGTTCAGGATTGGACTCAGAATGGTATTGTGCAAGTGTCCAGGGTTCATGAGTGGACCCAGGTTCTACTGTGCTAGTTTCCAGAGACTGGGACTGCACTCAGAATGCTGATACACCCATGGCCAGGGTTCGGGTGAGAACTCAGAATGCTGCAGTGCCAGTGCCCAGGGTTCAGGAGTGGACTCAGGATGTTGTCGTGCCAGTGGCTGGGGTTTAGGAGTGAGCTCAGGATGCTGCTGTACCAATTTCCAGGGTTCATGGGTGGACTCAGAATGTTGCTGTGCAAGTGCCTGGGGTTCATTAGTGGACCCAGGAAGTTATTGTGCCAGTGCTCACGGTTCAGGAGTGGACTCAGGATGCTGCTTTGCCAGTTTCAGGGTTCAGGGTGAATCAGGAAGCTGTTGTTCCAAGTTCCCAGGGTAAAGGAGTGAACTCAGAATGTGGCTTTGCCAGTGCCCAGGGTACAGGAGTAAACTCAGGATGCTGTTGAACCAGTTTCCAGGGTTCAGGATTGGACTCAGAATGGTATTGTGTACATGTCCAGGGTTCATGAGTGACCCAGGTTCTGCTGTGCCAGTTTCCAGAGTCTGGGTCTGCACTCAGAATGCTGATGCACCCATGGCCAGGGTTGGGGTAAGAACTCAGAATGTGGCTGTGCCAGTGCTCAGGGTTCTGGTATGGACTCAAGATGCTGCTGTGCCAGTGCCAATGGTTCGGGGTGGACTCAGTAAACTAATGTGCCAGTAGCCAGGGTACAGGAGTGGCCTTGGAATGCTGCTGTGCCAGTGTCCAGGGTACAGAAGTGGACTCAGACTGCGGCTCTGCCAGTGCCCAGGGTTTGGGTTTGGACTCAGGATGCTGCTGTGGCAATGCCCAGAGTTTGGGAATGGGCTTGGGATGTTTTTTCAGTGCCCAGGGTTCAAGAGTGTACTCAGAATGTTGCTGTACCAGTTTCCAGGGTTCAAGAGTGGACTCAGAATGTTGTACAAATGCCCAGGGTCCAGAAATGGACTCAGGATGTTGCCTTGGCAGTGCCCAGGTTTCATGAGTGGACCCAGGTGCTGCTGTGCCAGTTTCCAGGGTTTGGGGCTGTACTCAGGATGCTGATGCACCCATGCCCAGGGTTCAGATGTGGACTAAAAATTTGATCTTCTTTTCTCTTCACTGACTTTCAGCCTCATATTGCTCATCTGGGAGTCTCCACATAATTAAGGCTAAAAAAAAATATTTGTTTCATCCGACCTGTAATATTGCCCCTGACCCCCTCAAATCCTTCCTGCAGAAGTAAGGAAGGGCAGGACTTACCGCACATCTCTGAAAAAAATGTTATCTTTTCTCTTCACTGACTTTCATCTGCACATTGCTTCGACTGGGAGTCTCCACAAAGTCTAATATAGCCCTGAAGCACTCTGCCCCCCATATCCATCCTGTGGAAGTAATGAAGGTACTTACTGCACACCTCTGAAAAACATTTGATCTTCCTTTCTCTTCACTGACTTTCATCTGCACATTGCTCAGCTGGGAGTCTCCACATAACTGAGGCTAAAAATAAATCTTTGCTTCAGTCTAACCTGTTCTAACCTTTGCTTCCATATTTTCCTTTAAACAGCTGCTCTAAAACCACAACAGGAGGATAAATAGTCTTTTACTCTCTGAAATCACCCAAATGGATCCTCTCCAATCTCTCCAACCTAAAATATTCTAGCAGCAATAGAGATTGTCACTTGTGGACAATGTGGAGCCCTATTCATAGAAACATAGAAACATAGAAACATAGAATTTGATGGCAGATAAGGACCGCTTGGCCCACCTAGTCTGCCCATTTCCTACCTGATGGATAAGCTGCAGGTCTTAGTTAACCAGCAGCCTACTTCTTCCTACCCCACCCCTAGAATTGCCTTTATGACTGTCCCATGCATGCTTGAATTCCACCACTGTTTTGACTCCACAACATCCTCTGGAAGGCTGCTCATACATCCACAACCTCTCTGTGAAAAAATACTTCCTTAAAATTACCTCTGAGCCGCCCCTTCTATCTTCAAATTGTGCCCCTTGTTCTTGCACACTCTCTTTTTTGAAAGATGCTACCCTCTTGGACTTTGTTGATTCCCTTGAGGTACTTGAAAGTTTCTATCATGTCCCCCTCCCTCCTTTCCTCGAGGCTATACATATTAAGCTCCTTAAGTCTCTCTTCATATGTCTTCCAGTGCAGACCCTGCACCATTTTAGTTGCCCTCCTCTGGACAGCTTCCATCATGTCTATGTCTTTGCTGAGATTGGGTCTCCAGAACTGCACGCAGTACTCCAGATGGGGTCTCACTAGCTGTCTGTACAGAGGGATAATAATCTCCTGTTTTCTACTGGCTATGCCTCTTCCTATGCATCCCAGTATCCTCCCAGCCCTCCTTGCTGCCCTCTCACATTGCTTGCCCACCTTTAGGTCATCTGATATGACTACCCCAGGTCCCTTTCCATTTTTGTTGTTGTTAGTAGCTCACCCCTCATTGTGTACTCTTCCCTGGGTTTTGTTTCCAGGTGCATTACCTTGCACTTCTTAGCATTGATAAGCTGCCATACATTTGACCATTCCTCTAACCTTGCCAAGTCCCTTCTCATCCTTTCCACTCCACCTTGTGCATCAACTCTGTTGCAGATCTTTGTGTCATCTGCAAAGAGACATACTTTTCCTTCCAGTCCCTCTGCAATGTCGCTTATAAAGACATTGAAGAGGACTGGTCCTAGTACTGAACCCTACGGTACCCACTACTAACCCCCTTTTCAGAGTGGACTCCATTTATTATTACCTCTGTGTCCTATTCTCCAGCCAATTTTTACCCAGGCTGTCATCTTGGGACCCACTCCCAGGCTGGCTAACTTGTATAATAATTCTTTGTGTGGGACTGTGTCAAATGCCTTGCTAAAGTCTAGGTAGACCATGTCCACAGCCCTCCCTGATCAACTACTTTGGTCACCCAGTCAAAGAAATCTATCAGATTTGTCTGGCATGACCTTCCCACTGTGAATCCATGCTGCCTAGGGTCCTGTGCCCTCTGGCCTCTAGATACTCAACAATTGTTTCCTTCAGAAGTGATTCCATCATTTTCCCTACCACTGAGGTTAAACTAACAGGTCTGTAGTTTCCTGCTTCTGCCTTGCTCCCACTTTTGTGAAGGGGAATCACATCTGCCCTCCTCCAGTCCTCGGTACCACCCCATCCTCCCATGATTTGTTAAAGAGGGTAGTCAGTGGTGTCACTAGTTCTACCTTATGTTCTTTAGAATTCTGGGATGAATCCCATCAGACCCCATTGCTTTGTCCACCTTCAGTTTTAAGAGTTCTTTCAGAACCCTTTCTTCTGTAAATGGGCTGGTATCAACTTCTGTATCCAGAGTGTTTCTACTGTTTGTTCAGGTACCTCCCTCTTCCTTTGTAAATACTGAGCAAAAATATTTGTTTAGTATCTCTGCCTTTTCACAGTCTCCTCTGCCCACCTCCTCCCCTTTATTAAGCCTCACTATCCTCCTTTGGTCTTCCTTCGCTCCTGATGTACCTATAAAAGGTTTTATCCCTTCTTAACTGAGTTGGCTATCTTTTCCTCGGTTTGGGCCTTTGCTGTTCTGACTGCCTTCCCAGCTTCCTTTTGCTTTTAACTGATACAGTTCTCTGTCCTGTTCCTTCTGTGATTCCTTGTACTTCCTGAATGCTTTCTTTTCTCTTGAACCTTCACTGCCACTTCCTTTGAGAACCATAGTGGTTTCTTACCTGTTTCGTTTTGTTTATTTGCTTTCACAAAGGCTTGTTACCTCTGTGATGGCAGTTTTATTATTCCCCAATGTTCTTCCACCCTTCTTCTCCTACCCATTTGCTAGTGCATTCCTTAGGCACTCACCCATTTTGACAAAGTCAGCCCTCCTAAAATCCAGTACCTTTGTCTTTGTATGGCTTGACTCTATTGCTGTGTTTATTGTGAACCATACTGTTCGATGGTCGCTAGTTCCCAGATGGCTACCCACTCTACATCTGTGATCCCTCTTCATCTCCATTTGAGAGAACCAGGTTTAAGATTGTTCCCTCTCGAGTGGGCTCCAATACTAGTTGTCTAAGGCATGCCCTCTGTAGGGCATCTAGAATAACCCACTCTTAGAAGTGGCTGCTGCAACTGCACTCCAGTTAACATCTGGCATATTCAGATCACCCATCAGCAATATCTCCCTTTTCTGCCATACTAAGTATACTTTCTATCATTTCCTTGTCCATTTCCTCCCTGAGAAGTGGGTCTGTATACAACCCTGTGCGGATTGTGGTGCCATTGCGGTCTCCAAATTTACCCACAGTGCTTCTTCTCCTCTTCCCTGTTTACCCTTTTGTTCTGTTGCTTTGATTCCTTCCCTTATGTAAAGAGCTACTCCTCCTCCTCTTTTACCCTCCCTGTCCCTCCTGTAGATAATGTATCCTGATATGTTTACATCCCAGTCATGGTTTCATGTGTACCATGTTTCTGTGACTGCCACGATATCCAGATGTTCCTCCTCCATCAAGGCCACTAATTCAGGAAGCTTGTTACTCAGACTATGGGCATTGGTACTCATTGCTCTCCATTTTTGATGGCTTTACTTTCTGTTGCAGCATCCCCACTGACCTTTCTACCTCGGTCTTTTCCCATTTAGTACCTTGTTTTGTAGGGAGAGGCTGGGATTTTTCTGCTGCTTATCAGTGCCTCCCCTTGACTAGTTTAAAAGCTTGCCAATGAAGCATTTAAACCGATTGCTCAAAGACTTGTTCCCTTCCTGGACAGATGCAGACCATCCTGCCAGTATAGGCTGGTGTCCTCCAGGTGGAACCCCAGTCCCCAATGAAGCCAAACCTCTGTGCTCCACACCATTTTTTCAACCACTCATTAAACTGCATGGTGTAGTGCCCTTGCCTCACTCATGCCATTTACAGGCAGCACCTCTGAGAAGGATACTGTGTGTGCTACTTGTCTTAGGCTCTCCCCAGTTCTACAAAGTCCTTCTGCACTGCTCTAAGCTCATGTTGAGCCAAGCCATTTGTCCCTAGGTGGACAATGACATCCAGCTCAGACTCCTGTGCAGGTGTTCTCGTGATCCTGAGGATGCGCTTCCTGTCCCTACAAGCCATGGCACCAGGCAGGCACTTTACTTCAGTTTTCCCTGCCCCCCAGTTCTATCCCCTAATAATTGAGTCCCCACCAGGAGCTGCTTCCTTTCATTGTGGCATCCTCTGCCTCCTTCCTGTGGGCCTCCAGCAGGGTGCTCTTCCTTGGCCTGGGTCAATGTCAGCTTGCTGGGCTATAGCCAACCTTAGAGCCCAGCTGAAGGAACATGGGCCACAATACATAAGCTCAGGTCAAATTTCAAAGCTACAGGCACCGCTCACCCACCTCTGACCCAGCAGCACACAATGTCAGCACAGGTCCTAGGCAGGATCCAGAAACGGAGGGCTGGCAGGTTATCAGAAGGGGTTGGCAAGGCTGTGTGACAAGAACTAAAACATGAACATCTGAAAGCAACGTGCTTATAAATAACAGATAAGCACCACTGCTAATGGAACCAGTCACTGGGCATTGCAGTGCTTCTAGGACCAGCTTGTGGAGCCAAAGTATCAAAAAGATAAAGAACACAATGGCAATAGGAACAAAGGAATGCATCATAGTGGAGATTCCATGATCTGCAGAGTGGAATCCACATGAATTCAAACAGCGGTACCAGGGTCATTATCAAGTGTCTCAATCAATCAATCACAATTTTATTGTTCAGCAAAGCTAATACAAATGATAAATTACAGTCAGAGAAGCACCAAAATACAATTATTCCATTTATCCATAATTGGGTACTTATAAACATTTATAAGTTCTAAAATATGAACTTTCCTTTAATAGCTTATTTATTTCAAGTTAAAGGAATGTTGTTAATAAAAACTTCACTACATTCTGTAAAATAATTTTCTCAGTGCAAGTGAAGAGATATTCAATAATCTCATCTGGAGAAAGACTAAGACCACTGAGTATAGAGCCCAACCATTTTCTTCTATTTTGTTCAAAAGAGGACACAATAAGATGACATGCTTCAGGTCATCTTTACATAATTACCACATTTACAAAGGGAGGCGTAACATTGTTTCTTTTCTGTCTATATAGAATAAACTGTACATTATAACTTTCTGTTCTAAATCTTGAAAATACTCTCCTAATTTTTGGGCACGTTAAATGTGTTAGATATTGCTCAAAACCCCAAAGACTTTTAAATCGTTTGTAATCATTATGTAATTTAGCCTGAGTCAATTTAGAGAATGCTAAATTAGAATCTGAATCTCATATTCTGTATTTAATTATTGAAACAATCTCATCCCAAGGTTTTGTGTGTATATCATAAAGAGTATGTCCCAAACCCAATGGAAATATGATTTTCCTAATTAATTTTATAGAAGGAACTACAAAGCCTAATTCTTCCATTTTAATCTCCTTCGCCAAACACTTTCTGGGCAGACGATAGTCCTGAAGTAAAAGATTTATAAGCAAAACAAAATTTGTCTTTCCTTTATTAAGGAACTCAGAGAAAATTGACCAAGTTCCAATCTAAGGATACAATTAGGAGTTCCTGGAGGTAACATGAGAATATAGTATATAATCTATTAAGTAAAATTTCCAATAAATTATTATTAGCAAATCCCATACTTCTCCATATATTATACTAGTTTTAATTTTGTGTTTAGTATCCTTACAGCTCCTTTAATCGAGGTCTTCCTCAATTTAGCATGAAATATTTTAAATGCTTATAGAAGACAGTATCCTATTTTTGGTGTATTCAATATGTTTAGTCCAATTTAAGTTATAGGAAAATCGTACTCAAGTAATCATATGTTTTAACTATCTCTAATTTTCTCCTTAATTATAAATTTTGGTTCATATCTGGGAGAATTTCCAAAATCAGGATTTTAGTTTTATTTAAATTTACGTTAAGCTTCTCTCTTTACAAAGAATATCAAAATACTTAATTTTCCTTCTGAGTCCCACCACAGTGGTAGATAATAAAACAAATCATCTGCGTATGCTAAACTGTCAATTCTACTTTCATGAATTTTAGATGCATGAAATTCCGATTTTAATTTCAAGTAGAATAGTATTTAAATAAATATTAAAAAGAGTGAGTGCTAATATGCAACCTTGTCTAACCCCAATATTAGTCAGAATGCTTCAGTGGTGTGACCATATTGATTATATTGAATCTTTGCCCAAGTATGTTCATGTAGTCTCATAATGATATCCAAAAGTGTATTTTCCAAACCTAGTTTTTCCAATGTGGTCCAAAGTATTTTCCTACTAATACTATCAAAGGCTACTGACAATCTACAAAACAACAGTATAATTTTGATATATGTATTTTGTGTATTTCAAGCTAAATGATGTAAAACATAACAATGTTGGATTGTAGATCTATTTCTTCTAAATCCATTTTGGGCCTCATCCACAATTGAATTTTTTTCTAGTCAGGTTAACAACCTACCAAGTATAATTTTAGAGAAAATTTTTGAGACACGTCAATGAGACTAATAGGTCTGTACATCCTTGGATCTTTACATTACCCTTTTAAAATCGGAATATAATACTACCAGCCCAGCTCTTAGGATATCTTGAATTCTGGACAAAGCCATTAAACATTAAATAAAGAAGTGGAATCCACCATTCTTTAAAGGACTTGTAGACATCTCCGATAATTTTATCAGGTCCTGGTGCTTTATTGGACTTTAAAGAATTTAATGAATTAAATATTTCTGATTCTGTAATCAAAATTGGCTTTGGAAAATTTGCCTCATATCTTATATTTATTTCTACTTCATCTTCATCTTTTGAGAAAAATAATTCTTGGAAATATGTAATCCAAGATCATGTGTAATATGACATTCTATTTTCTCCTGATATTTATTAAATCCTTGTGCTACTATTTTCCAGAATTGTTTACTATTTCTTTCTATAACCACTATTCTCAATTTTTCCCATAGTAAAGCAGAAGTTTTATTTTTTCTTCGTCTAAAACTTTCTTATAAATTTCTCTTTCTTTTCCCAAAATCTGATAATCCATTTTATTTTTATTGATAATCCTCCTATGTTGCCTTAATTTTTAGAAAAATTAGCTTTGGCTTTTTACATCTTTGATTGAACCATGATTTAGCATGATTCACACATTCTTTTTAATTACTTCATTTTTCTTACAGAAAGCACTCAATTTTATTTGGATATTCTCCCAGATTCCATAGATGTCAAGATTAACATTTCCTTGAGAAGAGATTGTAGTTATTCCTCCGGAGTATAATATTTCTTGCAATTGGTTCTGATAAATTGAATTCCATCTTATTCTTTTTTCATTAATTATTTCACATATTCAACAGCATTCTCCTTCACTTGGATTGTTTTATGAAACTATTTTCTTAGTAAGAGACAGAGGAAGACGAGAATATTCTGTTCGCTCAATTATTTCAATTGATGGGTTATTTTAATCCCTCAAGATTTGCCCATATCAGATTAGGAATAGAGGATCCCAAGGGCCCATGAAGGTCAATTTTCCCATTCTATCCCCACTAGTTCTTCCATTCAGAATGCAAAATTCCTGCTGGCCAGTACACTTAAAATTTCTACCCCTATGATTGGATCTTTTTCCAATGTAGATCTTAATGAAGTCAATCTGGGTTTAATTATTTCCAAAACATCTACAAGAGATGAATATAAGCCTCTGAGATTCCTCCTTATTCTTGCATTAAAATCTCCCAAGATGTAAAAGGAATCTTCTATTCCACTAATAATGTTTAGTTGTGATTTGAGATTTGCAATATAGGGATCCTCCATGTCTGTAGACCTAAGTTCTGGGAAAATAAACATTACACAATATTATTTTCTGAGAATCCTTAGAAAGTTCAAGAGTCAAAATATTTTGGTCTCAATAGATAATTCTCTTATCTTCAGATTTAAACTAGTCTTTATCAGTAATATTAAACCCCTTATATCTACAAATTTCTTTTCTCAAAAGCTGGAAAGCTATAAGGGCAAAACCAGGAAACCTAGGAGTTACCTCTTCCATACACCAAGTCTCTTGGAGTGCAATTACATCAAATGATTCCAAAAAAGAGCTACCTCAGGATCTATAACTTTCAAGTGAAACCTTCAATATTCCAAGACAAAATAGTTAATTTTCCCACTTTATATCTGAAACTGTTCCCTTCAGATGTAGCAAATTCTAGATGTCATTCTGGATCCAAATTTATCAAAGTTTCAAAAGCATTTAGGTCCTCCAATTTTGAGATCTATGAGGGGTTATCTAAGTCCTTTTCATCATTTCTATAGGAAACCTCCTTCATTTCTTTATCCATTTCATTTGGGTAAATAATATATATTCCCAATTTATCTAAACTTTCTGCCAAACCAATAAGTATTTTGGCCTTTTCTGGGTTTTGAAAATACAATCAATTTGGCTGGAACTAACTGCACTTTTATAAACTTTGATATAATCTACCATGTTCTTAGATATTTTGGATCCATAAATTCTTGTAAGGAAGGAGAGTAATTCTTCTCTTATGCTAGCATCAGAGACATTTCTAGCTTGTGTCCCATCCAAATATGGTCACTGTTCTACATAACCAACTCTCATTTTGTTTTTACCATATTTATCAATTATTTTGATTATCTTTGCTATGCCACTATTCTCTTTCCTTTCCTTTCCTATCTTTTTAGGACTTGTTCTCATAAGGGACATTTCAGTAAGATTGGGACACTTTTTGGGAGCCCTATGTCTATTATTATCTGATTTATTTTCTGAACATGTATTTTTGGAACTAAAAGAAGAACTTAACTACAATTCCTTTTTTCTCTAGGCACATTTTTTATCTATTATCCATTTGGCCATTTCCTTGGTTTCACAATACAGTAAAACTGTATCATAAAATACCACATTTGGTGGTCTCATGATAAATATCTCTTCCTCCACTGATGGTATAATCTCTAACATATGTAGGACCCTCTCTCTTAAATCCTCACTGGTCTCTGTTGTAGGTCTTAAGATTCCAGTTATTTCAATCAGGTATTCCATATTCCCTTTGATTTCCCTTCAATTAACTTAGTCCAAGGTTTGATTGTCTGGAATTGTTCAGTCTTATTATCAGTAGCCCTAACGTTTGCCCTTGTTAACATCATAGAGCTGGATCTGCATGCATCCTCATAGGTGAAATTAAACTTTCCTTTTACTTCTATTTCATTTGTTTTCCCTGTCTTCTGTTAACTCTATTCCAGTATTTCTGTTATCCTTTTATATACTTTCTTACTTCCTTGGAATCGTGTTCTATAATCTTGTCTTTCTTTTCTGTTATTCTGATCCCAGTTTTACTTTCCCCATTTTTGGATATTGTTGAAATTACTGTTTTACTTGATCTATTGTCTTATCTGATATCTTATCTGTTGGCTTATCTAATGTTTGGGTCTGATAAAATGACACACTATTTTTATCTAAATGTGATGAAAATGGCAATGAAACCTGAATTGCCCTATTCTCTCAGTTTTTTTGATTTTTAGGTGATAAGCTCTTTTCACTTGTGGTCTCCTCTTGGATTTTAACATTTTGCTAAAGTTTTTATGAGAGCTCGATTATAAAATATATCTGCTCTAACATTTGACAATTCTTCCTCCAGAACTAAAATATTCTCTAATACAGTAATGTCTGCATAATATCTATTTTAATTAACTCTAACATTTGTTTTGATAATAAAGAACCAGCTACAAAATTTCTCCTGTAATAAGTAAAATCTTCCCTTGCTCAGTAGATCCGTTCTGTGGTTATCCTCAATTTCTGAAGCATAAGCTTCAGAACCGTGATTAACCATAGGGTTATCCCCATTTTGTTCAACCATTTTTTGAGTCCTTCTATAGTGGTACTCAATTCTTGAATTATCTCCTTTAATTCTTTATTATCATTGTTCCCTTTATGCAGTTCATCCATGTTAGGAGAATACAAAGATTGTCCTTCAATATAATTTCTTGTTCTTGAGATGAAATGACTTTCCATATGAGAAGGATTAAAAGAGTCATCAGTGGAAAGGGCTATAATTGAATGATTAGAGTCATTAATACTACAACCCTCTTCGCTTTTTTCTGGAAAAAGTTTTCCAAGCATAATTATCATAGGAAATTTCCTCAGGAAGATATTTGTGAACATACTCATCATGCATCCTTTCTGGAAAGTAAAAATCTTTCTGAATTACTAACTTCGTCTGTTTGTAATGAGGAAATGCATTTGAGGTAATACATTTTGGAGTAGGCAGGTACCTGGGGCCCCTTTCTTATCAACCCATATATCTGTAATTTTTAACTGCCTTTTATTTGTTGTACTATCAATATGATTTTCGTCCTGCTTTACAGACATATTTTTTGGATTAGATGTCAAATCTAATAATTTAGGCTGTAGACTGATTTTTTCCCTTGTGTATCAGCTTTTCTCCTTTTATAATTATCTTTAGCTTTTGGATCTTTGGCAGCCAGTTTTATTTTCAGGCCGAGGTACTTCCAAGGCCAGATCCTTCTATTCCTCCTTAGCTTCTACTTCGGATAAGTTCCCTCAAGAGTTAGACTACCTTTTCCACTTCTAGTCTGAACCATTGTATATAAAAAAAAAAAACAAGCTCACTAGTTTAAACTTAAATTCAAATGCAAACAAACATTATTAAAAAATCTACAAGATAAAGAATTCCATTCCAAAGGTCCAAAAGTCAAGAAGTTGAATACTTGATAGTCAGGGAAAAGAGAGCTCCAAAACTCCAACACCGATTCCAACTTCAAAGTGTATCAGAGCCAAGCTAATAAAATAGTGTCAGCTTATAGTATATGCCATTGAGGAGACTATCACAGTCCTTTCAGATCTGATGAAATAAGTCACTGGAATGAGTACAGAAACTTTATCATGCGTTGAATCGTAATATCTTGCAATAGCTTCAGATTCACTTAAGTCCTCTTTTGTACTGGCCATAAAGTGGTAAACCATAAACTGTAAAAAACTTCTTGGAAAGGGCACCTCTTATCTTCTTATCCTTCTTTGCATTTTAAAATTTTGATAAAATCCAAGGATGCGCAAACGCTTGACAACCTTTATCCACTTCACATCAAACAGGAAGATTCCAAAACCATCCAGTCACTCAGATAATATCCGAAACCGTTTTATTTAAGGAGAGTGCCTTAAATTCACAATATCAGCAAGCAACTTGCAGCATTTACACAGATAACGATGCTAACTTCCAAAACAGCAAACTGCGCTCTTGGTAAAAGCAATCAGATAGTAGCATTGGATCTGTAACCTTAAACTAGAATACAAATCTACAAGAATGCAAATGCTTCATCTCCTTTTAGTCTCAGTCTCACTCTATATCAAGCTAACCAAATGGATGCAAGACAGAGAGTGTCTCTAGTGCACCTGCAAAAGGGACACAAAATGTCAAGCAGATTGTGCAAAGGGAGGTGGAACAAAACATGTAGTAGTTCACCTAGGGACAAATAACTTGTCCAATCAATCAGTTGCAAGGACAAAGGAACACACTGTACAACTTGCTAACAAAAATCCTCTTTCATCCACACTGGCATTCTCAGAGGTGCTTTAGTCTGTGGGTGGGTTGTAAGCACCAAGAGGGTCAGAGAGGAGGCATACATGAGTTTAACTTATGGCTGAGGGAATGGTTCCAAAAACAGTTATCATCTCTCTGGCACCTGGCAGTCCTTCTGGGAGAGGGTCTTCTTTCAGTACAATGGCCTCCTCCACCTGACAGAGGAAGGTGTGAGGGTGCTTGGTCAAAACTTTGATGTGTACACAGTCCATTTAAACTGAGGGCTGGGAAGATAGTGATGACACTTCCCAAGGTGAAGGATAAGAGGTCACTACCCCTGATGGCAGCAAATGATAGGGTAACATCTTCAAAGCACGATAATACCATACAAATTAGGGAAAACTCTCTTGTCAATACCTGCAGCAAAACCCTTCAACAAAAGTTTTCATCCAAAGCCACAGATACAGATCCAAAGAGTTTCAGCAGGGTACAAACAAGGGCTGCAAACCTTTCCAGCAAAGCTTTTCATCCAAAACCACAGGTGCAGACCGAAGAGATCCATAAATCTTTTGCACAAAAGCACAGGTGCAGACCAAAGGAGATCCATTATGCGTAGTAAAGAGCATGGCAAAACAAAAAAGCACCTGTGCTGAGAGTGGGTGTAGAACATGAAGGACAATGGCAATAAATGCCAGAAGCACAGAGAACAAAATCCCTGCCCTCATGGCCATCACGGCAGAGGCTGAACTCGACTTTAGTGGCTGTGATGGAAACCTGGGTCACAGAGAACCGTGGCTGGGGCATAGCTATCCCAGGCTACCATCTGCACAGAAGGGACAGGAAGGGTAAGAATGGGGTTTGCAGTAGCATTTTATGTCCATGAGGAAATCAAGGCTACAGAGATTTAGGGATCCTGGATGAGTCAGAAGCACTATGGATAACAGCTGAGACAGGATCAGGGACAGCAATTGGGACAGGAATCATCTACAGGCCCCCATCACAAGATGATATTAGGGACAAGAAAATGCTGAAGACATTCCACAAAATGACAGACAAGGGCAAGACAATAATAGTAGGGGATTAAAACTTGCCAAACATAAGCTGAAAGTCTTGTACAGCATCTTCATCAAGAGGAAGGGATTTTATGATGGCCTGCAGGGTGCAGGACTGAGGCAGCTTGTGGAAACTCCTACCAGAGATGAAGCTGTCCTGGACTTGGTTTTAACTAACAGCGACAGGGTAAAGGAGGTACAGGTGGGGTGCCACTTAGGAAATAGCAACCACCACATGGTGGGATTTAAAGTAAACACTAGTGAAGACATTGGACATTCCAAGATCAGGGTTTTAGATTTCAGAAAAGCAGACTTTGGAATATGAGATAGCCTGGCAGAGAGTCTTACATACAGGGAAGAGAAAGGAGTAGACGAAATGTGGAGTACTCAAAGGAGCTATCAAAGAGATAGCTGAACAGTGTGTCAGAAGGGTGAGCAAGGCAAATAAGAAAAGGAAACCCTCTGGTTCTTCAGGGAAGTGGCTGCAATAGTAAGGGAGAAAAGAACGTGTACACAAAGTTTAGGTGTTAATGAAAGATGAGGATAAGGAAACCTATAAGTAGGCTTGGCAGTTTGGATTTTTATTTTTGCACAAATTGATTGATAACATCGACATTTATTTTTAAAAATTAATTTTGATTTATTTTGATGTTTATTAAACCAAGCAATGAAGTTGCATTAAAATGTTTGTTAATGTAGACAAATATCAATGTAAAATCACATTTCAGTGTGAACTTTAAAATGACAAGGACACAGACCAAGACACATACACAACAAAACAGATCACATGCAACAAGCAACATGGAAAGAGGAACATGTAGCAGAAGACATTATACATAAATTCATATGCATGCATCAGTATTAAAGCACTGACATTAATGTACAATCTGTGCAACATTTGAATGGCATATGGCCCTATCTGTACAGTTCAACATTAAACTTCCTCCTTATTTGTCAATTACTTGTTATGCCCATGGGCTCGTATCTATGCTATTCAGCCTTAACCCTACACCTCTTTTTAGTATCACAACATTCTGTATCAGTGAATGCTGCAAAACTTTCAGTTATGTTCTTATTGTGATACAATATTTTAAGTTGCCTAAGTCTCCTCTGCCAGCCACATTCTACATTTACAGTATCTTGGATCTTTCTGAAGAGACTAAATGACTGCTTGACCACAGTCAATGTTACTAGCATGTCCAGGGCTTGCATTTCAACACTGGACAATACTGAAAGGTTTTGCATCTCACCCTTCCAGTATTTAATAGTGGTGACAGTGCTATCAGCGGAATATCGAGCTTCATGTATTGATGAAAGGCCTCTCAAATTCATCTGCTTTACAACTGAAAGTGTTCATGATGTGATCATAGTGGGAGACATCTTTGAAAGCTGTGCCTTAACAAATGGGCCAAACAGCCTGCAATTGTTAAATAGTGAGCCTGCCCATAAATGCCATCTGGTACGTTGCAGGTCAGTGTTGCGGTCAGCTTATTCTTAAAATTCTTAGCAAAGGCATGCACTGCCACGGAGAGGGACTGTCTTTTGAGCCCATTGATTTTAAATCTACCTCCTTTAATGATGTTTTAGCATTGCTTGCCACAGTCAAATCACAGTTCAAGAGGTCAATTTTGTGGATGAGTGGTGTTTTGACTCCATTTGTACATGCACTACATGAATTTTACAAAGGAAACTGCAGAGAAATGTTAGCTTGCAGTATGGTTCTCTTTGACTAGAATCGTCAGCTACAAGCCACCATAATCTTGATGCTTTTTGAACTGGGGCTCAACATCCTCATTAATTAAAAAGTCACACTATCCCAGTGGGCATGAATGAACTGTGTGGTGTCCAGCCAAGAAAACCACCGGTATGGGACAACTCTGGGTGGAACTTTCATGCTGGTAGGTGAAACCCATTGTTAGCATACACTTTGAAAAAGGCTCGCCTTTGTTAGCACTTTTAAAAGTGCTGAAAATGAACAACAATTTCATTCACATCAGAAAATTTGTCACTTTTAATAGCGTGGTCAATAGCAATGCGCAATAGATGTGCTATGCATGGTATGTGTAGCAAATGGGGTAAATGTCTTTCAGATCTTTAATCAATCTCTCAATATACATGGCAGAGTCAGTGTTAATTGAAATACAATCTGCCCATGACAACGAATAGTCTCTCATCATGTCATAAAGTAGGTTAGAGACTACTGCATCACACTGTAAAACAAGAGTAGATTTCAACAGCAGGCAGTTAATGACTCTGTTTTAGTTGAGTTAAAACACCAAGAACATTAATAGCTGGAAGCCCTGCCAACTCAAGGGTCTCATCAGTTACAAGGAGAATTGCTCACCAGACAGCAGCTCATTCAGTGCAGATGTGTGGTGCCCAAATACTTCAGGATGATCTTTTCTTCCAGCTGGCATCTCTTATGGCATGTTCAAGCTACCGCATATTTCCTCAGTACAAACATTAAGTAGCTGGAGCCCTAGGCAGCATTCATTGGAATCACTTCATAAGATAAAGCCCACACCAGATCATGTGGAAAGTCATCTGCCTCTTCTTTTTCTGCTGCATACACCCCATGAAAGATTCCATGGATGGCTGAGAAATTTTTCCCACTCAGCTTCAGCTTCAAGTGGGTCTTGCTATTGAGATGCTCTGAGATGCGGTTCACTTGATCCATGACTTCTGTTTTACAAATTTTGTTTCTCAAAATGTAATTTGTTTCCCCATTCCATTCTTTTTATAGTTTTTAATTCAAGTTCGGGGAACTCAGAGCAGTACTCATCAGCACACTTTCTTTTGTGACCCATCATAACACAATCAGGATTCGCAGTTACTACACTAAGGTGGTATGCCACCCTAACAGCGACATCTCTACAGTGACATGCATCGATATCGACTACAGCACCATGCCGCCATAGAAGTGCTGGTGGAAGCAGGCAATCACTTCTCTCGACCTGCACCCTCCCTGGACTAACTCTGACCTGGAGTTAGATTCCTTTAGTTCGGGGTGCAGGGGTGAAGCCCCCATGTGAAAAATAGTCTTGAACAGTGCAGCTCCTGCTGACTGCAACTTGTGGTCGACATGGAGCCTGTCGCTGTAATGCCGGTTGCTATCTTTTGTCGCCAGCATATACAACCCCACTAAGGTGAGTAGCCACACTAAATGCCGGGAATGACAATGAATCAATTAAGAGCTCTGAAGCATACACAGGAAAGTGCACAGGTATCAAGCACCCATAAATTAGGTGCAAATAGGTTCATTGTCAGAAAAGCTTTGATCTAAATGAATACTGACTATGTGCTGATAGAGTACTGTTGTGGGTGTGAGAACATTTTTAGTGAGGTTAATCGAGGCTACTTTTTCCACTAAAATTATGAAAGTTCAAAAATCGACTCAAATCGATGGAAATCAATATTTATCGAGAACCGACAAGCTGACCTGTAGGACAGTACAGAGGGAAGCTGGTAGACAATAAGGAAGGCTAAAGCCCTGACTGAACTGAGGATTGCACAGACGGTAAAGGAGGAGATAAAGCCTCTTTAGGTACATATGGGAAAAAAGAAAACCAAAAAGGGAATGGTTAGACCAGCAGATACTGGAGAAAACTAGAAAAAGATTGTAAGAGGACGCCATGGAGCCAGGAGTGAGCGAGTGATATGAGCTCCCAACCCAATCTCCTCGAGAAGACTAAATATACCCGCAATATCCAGTCAAAATAATAAATATGACTTCCACAAGTCATATCAAGGACAAATCCAGCAGAGACAAAATAAAATCAAAGCAAAACTCACAGGATGAAGAGGATCGTGCCCATCTTCCAGAAAGCTGAGCCATAGCCCCTCTCTCCCGTATGGTAGACACAGAAGAAGAGACTGAGCATTTATCCCGATCTCATTTTGAGCAGCTATTCAGGAAAATTAAAGAAATGAGAGGAAACAAAACTAGAGTTCAGAAATCTGGACTAAAACTGACAGGCTTGGAGAAATGAGTGGAGGGGGCGGAGAAGTGGATAGCACAGGCTAAGATGGCATCTACCAAAACGGGAAAATACTGCAGGCCCTAATAACACAAACAGAGAAACTGCAGGAGAAATGCATTGACTTGGAGAGCTGATCAATGAGGGAGAACATTAGACTGTATGGCTTGCCTGAGGAATCGGAAACGGGCCTAATGTACGAATTTCTCTCGGATCTCCTGGCAGATGTTTTACAGTTGCCCACTGGGTATCAGTTGAACATTGAAAGAGCGCATAGAGCCCTTAATTTGGGCTTTACACAATGTTACTAAGCCTCTAATACTTTACAACATATATATTTTTATACCCAAGACAAAGCTGTAATGCGGTATGGTTATTTTCTAATAGATGACATGACAAAGAGGCAAATTACTAAGTCTTCCGGGTGGGGGGTTAATGGCTCTTTAAGGGTTCACAGTTGAGTGACTTCTTATCTCCATGTATATATATAGGAGCCTGGTAATTCTACCATACTATTCCCAAGGCCCTTGAGGAATGCCACACTTGTTGTGGCAAGGAACATTCCTCGCTTCAGTAGAGAAACTACTGGTAATAAGAAACCTTTGAATTTAGGGGTTTCCACATTTGAAGTAGGAGTTAAAGTTAAGTAATATTTAAGGTTCCACATCTATGGGTTGTATGTGGTTTGGTTCATTATGGTTTATGGTATTAAATATTCACGGGGACCTAATTAAGGCTGATTTGAGGGGAATGATAGGGGTGAAACAGGGGAATAGACTTAACATGGGGAACTACGTGAGGCGCTACCTAACGTTAATGGATTATGGATAAATCTGAGCCAATCATATTGTCATTTAATGTAAATGGCCTTACACACCCGATCAAGAGAAGTAGAATTATGTCCTTCTTGTGGAAATCACAGGCAACATTTATAATGTTGCAGGAGACACACTGAACCAGGTCGAGCACGATAAGCTCAAGAAATTTGGTTATCAAATAAGCGTCCTTCCTCGTATAAGAAGGGTAGAAGAAGGGGCTCTGTCATTTGATCCCCAACAAGTGCCCATTCGAGGTGCATGACACTATAAGGGACAAGGAGGGCTGTTTTGTGGGGTTAAGAGGTAAATATGATGATGCAGTTGTCTCCTAGTTTGGTGTATGCCCCCTGGCTCTAATTTTTCCTTTTATAGAGAATTTTTTCTTAAAATTTCGAATGGGCAGAAAGACATCTTATAATAGGAGGGGACTTAAACCTATGACTCAATGCACATAAAGACACATCAGGGAGAGTAGTTCGACAGGAGAGGGACAGCCAATAAAGTGGCAAAATTGGTAGGCTAGCTTGGTCTTATGGATGTATGGAGACAAATGCACAAAACCAACAGACAATATACTTTTTTTTCCGCAGCACACCAAACATATTCAAGGCTAGATTATTTTTAGTATCAAAGGGCTCGATGTTTTGTGTACTGATACCTGGTTTGGGACATAGTACTATCTGATCACGCCAATTTACTTGAAGTTTAAGCTGGGCCCTATTAAATGAAATACCTTCTGAGATTGAACCTCTCACTGCTACACAAGGATGATACCAAAGAGTTAATAGAAAAACAATAGAGCAAGCAGTTAGGAAAATAAAGATTCAGAAGTAGCCCAGGAATTTTGTGGGATACGGTAAAAGCCATAGTGCGAGGTAAGTGCATAGAGATTTCATCCAGAAATAAAAGAATGAGGAGGCAAGGAGAGCTTATTTACAAAACCAAATAGCTACCCTGGAATACCAACAACAGCAACAGCTATGTAGGGACAGGGAAGGTTATTGAAACAGCTGAAGAAGGAATATATAGAAATTCTTGACTACCAAGTTGAACAGAAGTTGATATACTTAAGGCAAAGATACTATGAAGGGGCCCGAGGGCACTGAGATTTTATCTAGTAGGCTGAGGCAATGGAAGGCCAAAGCATGTATTCCTAAAATTCTAGACCCAGAAAATAAGATTTGGAAATTTGATGCAGAAGGAATAACTGAGTCTTTAAATACTATTATCAAACATTATATAGTGAAGGAGCGAACCAACCACCAAACCATTGAGAGATATTTGAACTCCTTCAACTACCTAAAATAACCATCCAACAACAAAAAACTTAATCTCACCTTTTCAGAGGGAGATACAAGCGAGATTTCCCATTTAAAGGCAGGAAAATGTCCTGACACTGACGGACTCAAGCGACTTTATAAGACATTTAGAGAGATCATTATGCCTCTACTAAAGGAGGCTTGCAACTCGCTTTGGGAGAGGGGATAGATGTGCTCCTTGTGGGCAAAGCCATTATCTTGGTGTTGCCGGCCGCTAGGACCCCACTCTGTGTACTTCATATAGACCAATTTCCATATTAAACATGGATTATAAAATAATAACAGGGCAATGGATAGAAAGACAAGTCTATTGCCGAATTAATTAATTTAGATCAAATGGGATTTGTGCCAGGAAGGCAAACCTCAGATAACATCAGGAGGTCAGTGAATATTATTGAATATCTGCAAAAATCTAGGACACCAGCTTATCTAATGAGCTTAGATGCGGAAAAGCTTTTGATCAAGTCTCATGTGCTTTCTTGTGGGGTACCCTTACGCTTCAGTTTCCCGACCATTTCTAAATTTTCTAGCAAAATTATATGCCCACCCCTTAGCATATATCAGGCAAATGGTCATATATCTGGTGCTTTACACTGAAGAGGGGAACCCAGCAAGGATGCCCTTTCCCTTACTCTTCGCCCTATATATAGAATCTCTAGCACAGAGTATTATTTATTTAGTTTTTGTTGACTGGTAAGTCGCTAGCCAACAAGTGACTATTTTAGGCACGATCCGGAGGTACAGTTACAGAACACAGTGATACATAAGAGATTACACAAAGCAGGATACATTTGCAGGATACATGAAATTACACAGAGCAGGATACATTTGCAAAGGACAAAGTCACACAGTGTAGTCAAGCATAGCAATAAGAATAAAATTACATGTATTCAGTTGTTGAGAACTAGGGGAGAGTGGTAGGGACAGGTGTAAGGGTAGGGCAGGAGAGACGGAGACAGGGGGTGGTAGAGGCGAATAGCAAAAAGGAGGACAGGAGGGAGGTTAAGGCGCCAAGTGCGGCATTAGCGGAGAAGGTTACCACCTGGCCGGGACGGTGGAACCGGGTCAGCAAGAGAGACGGAGAGGTCGGGAACAGGACAGTGAAGCTATGGATGCAAAAACAGAGAGGAGAGAGGTGATGTGCAGGGAGGGCGGTGGGGGACTAGGTGCAAGGGTGAGGAGGGATTTGAACTAAAGGAATGGGGAGGGAAGGGTAGGGTGGGAAGGGCAGGGTATAGGGGAAAAGGGATGAAGGGCATGGAACAGATAGAGAAATGAGTGGGGATAGGGAGATGGAGTGCACCTAGTAAGAGCGTAGCGGAGCAGAAGAAGGGAGGAGGACAAGAGGCGAGGCGGTGAAAGCGGCATTGGCGGTAGAGTAGTAACCTGCGGCTGAGCGGTGGAACCACTAGACGGCAGGAGAGAGGGGAGTCATGAAAACTGGTGGGAGGCGGGATAAAATAGGAGAGGGAGGGGTGAGGACTGAGCATAAGGAGAAGAGGGAAGAATAAAGAAGGAGGGAAAGCTGGCAGGAGAGGAGCAGAAAGGTGAAAGAAAGGTAGGAAGGGTGGCGCAAGTTACGGCATTAGCGGTACAAGGTAGCAACCTGTTACTGGCCGGTGGAACCGAAAGACGGCAGAGAGGGGAGGAGGGTGGTTAGAGGGGAGGAGGCGGCAAAGAGCAGGAGAGGGAGGGCAGGAAAAGGGAGGGTAATGACAGGGGTACTGGAGAAATGGCTAAGTGGGAAGGGAAGAGGCGGGGCTGGGAAAGTAAGTGTTACAGGAACAGAGGTGCAGGATAAGGAATGAAGGTGGGGAAAACAGCTCAGGAGCAAGGGCAAGCTAAGTGACTAGGCAGTAATTAGAGAGCTTTACAATTGGCATCAGAACAACAATGTTATACAGTATCAACAAACATGAAACATAAAAGCAAAAACAACCAAGAATAAAAAGCGAAGTGCCTATAATACATAATAGGGAGGGAGGAGAACAGGTTAGGAGCATGGGATTCAAGAGGGATCAAAACAAACACATTTGTCCATCGAGGTAAGGAAAGCTCTGAGATTGTGCTTAAATGCATCGTGAGAAGGAGCATTTCTTAGTCCCTGGGGCAGCAAGTTCCAAAAGTGAGAGGCAGCATAACTGAAAGGCTCCCGAGCCCTTTTTGTGCGGCAGAGAGGAATATTCAATAAGGACTTGTCAGAGGATCTAAGGTCCCGTGAAGGTATAACCGGTTGGAGTAGTTTTGAGAGCTCAGCTGGCTTTGATGCTCTGATGATGGTGTCCGAAAGGTTGCAGAGGTAATATTGCCTGGTGGAGGAGGGAGATAGCCAGCCCAGGTCTTTGTATAGCTGACACTGGTGCTTCAGGCACGGTTCTTTAGCCGCATACCTGCAAACATTGTTGAAGGTGGTGTCCCATTGGTGCAGAGCAGTTTTGCTGGCCATGGTTAGGATGGGAGCACCGTGAGGTGAGGGTTGGTAACAGGATTCCTCTAGCAATTGCCAGTTTAGCGGCAGGGGTAAGCAGGTAGCTAGTCCTGTAAGCAGCCCTAGCTTACAATTGACAGATTTACAAGTTTCCTGGATGTGCAGCTTTAGGTCAAGATTTTGGTCAAGGTGAATGCCCAAGTAGCGAAAAGAGCTAACAGACTCAGAGGGTTACCATTAATGTCAGGCACAGAGAGAGAAGAAGAGCAGGTTCTTAATTTGTGTGGGGATCCAAATAGCATGGCTTTAGTTTTATTGGAGTTAAGGACAAGGCGTTGGGTGTGTAGCAGCGCTGCACCAAGTGGAAGTCTGTGGCAAGGGCAGCATTCAGGTTGGTGATATTGTCAGAGTGGGCATAGATGACCAGGTCATCAGCATAAAGTAGTGAGTGGCCAGAGGTTACTACATCAGGAGATTGTTTACAAATAGTGAGAGGAGAGGATGGAGCCCTGAGGGACGCCAATATTGATAACAGCACTGTCAGAGATCGCCGAGTTGGAATTCGGAATGACAATAAGATTATGGGGTAAACATAGGAAATTCAACACACAAATAGCTTCTACGTGACGATGTCCTCTCTATTTGACTTAACCCTGTTGGGTCCTTGCCTCAGGTCTTTAAACAAATTGAACATTTTCAGCCTTATCTGGCTATACCTCAATTGGTCAAAGACAGAGGTATTAGTGATGTCTGCTGTTATACCGAGGAGATTAAATCCAAATACCCTATGAGATGGGCGGCAAGACTGTTAAATATCTGGGAGTCAATCTAGACAAATCGCCAACAACATTATTCGCTGACAACTTTCCCTCCTTGATTAAACAATTACGCAGATCTCCAGACATGGAACAGTATACTCAAGGTTACAAATAATCAAGACAAATATTTTGCAGAGAATCTTATATTAATTTCAAACAGTACCATGTATGATCCCTCAAAAGGAAATGTTAAGCTGGCAAAGGTGGGTCATGACCTATATATGGGGAAACATCAAACCTAGAGTAGGCAAAAACTCTATTTCTATCAAGCAAGAAGGAGGTAGGGCTTGCCCGGCTCTAATAGATTATTGGACTGCAGTTCAAATGAAAATAGCACTGTTATGGGTACACCAAAGTTATAGGCTCACTGCAACAGATAGAGTTACAACAGATAGGGAGAACACAACTTTGTTCCAGATTATTTGACCCATACGGCAGAACTCATGAGTTAGGAGAGATGTTGACCTCAGCTAAAGTAACCCTTGTTGGTTGGTTTCAGGGTGTTAGGCGAGGTTACACAGTCAGGGATATGTGGAGATATACCTGGTGGTCAACAGATAGGAACTTTACTCCAGCTAAATTCTCGAACTGGTATAAAAGCAGGAAGAGAAGGGTATTTGTGCTACATGGCAGATACTTCAAGGCATAACACTTCTATCATTTGAACGAGCCCAGACTTTGTATAAATGGATGGAAGGGGATCGCTTTATATTATTACCAATTAAGAGATTACATAAATGATAATTACAAAAGAGTCTTCATTATGAAGACAAGAGACCCTTCACTAGAGTATCCGAATCAATTTGGAGCACAACGCATGGTAAGGGAACAATAACAATGTTATATTGGAATTTACTAGCAGACAGAGCACATAATACATGCCATATACAGAGGAGATGGGAGCAAGAGTTGGGGTAAGACCAACAGTGCACAATGGAGTCAGGTCTTTAGAAATAGCTGACATACTACGTCATCCACAATGTGGCAAGAATTTGCCTGGAAGATTAAATTAAGATACTTTCTGACCCCAAACAGGCAAGTCCGAATGGGCAGGAGCCCGAAAGCTGAATGTTGGAGAGAGTGTGGCAGCATAGAGGCAGGCATGGCACACATCTTTGGGCTTGTTCAATGATACAGGTATACTGGCAAGCGAAGTTTCACTTAAGCAAACTTTTAGCTTACACAACATAGGCTCAGAAAACATAATATTGGGACTATGTCCTTCTGAAATCAAGGATAAAGAAGAGCGTTATCTTGGGTGCTGGTGCATATCGCTGCATTGAAAGTAATTACTAAAAATGGTTACAGCAATCTCAGCCAAGCTCACTGACTGGTTACAAATAATTGATCAAATCCAAGCAATGGAAAGAATTACTTTTGCTGTCAACCACAACATAACCTTATATAATAACAGATGGACATGGTGGGAATTATATAAAGACTCAGTGAAATAAATAAATTAGTCCCCCGCGTGCATTCTCTTTTTCTGGTCTCCTCAATTAGATATCAGCCAAAAGTAAGAGGTTGTATGTCCCCAGAATCAGTAGTTTACAAGTTTTAGAACTGTATCTAATTAAGATGTTTTAGATATATGTAAGAAAATGTATTCAGAATTGAAAAAATAGCACTGGAATGTACTGTAAACAAAGAAATAGGACATCTCATGTATAACAGATGCAACTATAGTAATAATGATGTAATGAGAAATTGTAATGTCTCTAATAAACTAAGTATAAATAAAGAATAAGATTGTGAGAAAGCAGAAGTCTTAAACCAGTACTTCTGTTCTGTGTTCACCAATGAGAATGCAGAGGATGGGCAAGCCTGCATAGTGGCAACACCCTGGGACTGGGTTGACACAAGCCCCTTCACAGAGGCTCAAGTCTTGGAAGCTTTAAATAAACTAAGGTGGACAAGACCATGGGCTGGATGGGATTCACCCTAGAGTCCTCAGGGAACTGGGGAGTGTACTAGCAGCATTCTAGCAGAACTATTCACCAAGGGTCACGTGATGGTTTGACTAGGCAGCTGCATCGGCTTGAGCTCTCCTCTCATCGCTTCCGCTGCTTTACCGGGTATTATGGCGCCATACCACGATCGGCCCTACTACAGTTTACTTGTCATGAGCAGTGTGGTCCTCTATTGGTCTTCAGGAATAACGGGCTATTGGAGAAGGATGGAGGCCGATATGAAGCAGGCCCCTGTTAAGCACACCTCCTCCTTCCTCTCCTAACAAGGCCGCGATACAGAAGCGGAATCAAGGTCCGGTAAGGTAGAATGGATCGACGACAAGGCGCGAGCTGCCTCCCCGACCGAGGACAAATTCATGCATGAGCTTAATCCTATTAAGGATATTCTGAAGGATTTGACAACTGAACTGAGGTCGCTACGAGAGGACCTATCAGCAGTTTCTACTAGGGTGGAAGATGTGAGGCCAAGATCTTCTCGATGGAAAAGCCACAAGACAAAACAGATGAAGTAATCAACGACTTAAGACAGCAAATCAAACGGTTACAAAGTAAAGCAGAGGATCTAGAGGGACGCAATCGCAGGAATAATCTGCTCATCTTCAGATTACCTGAGATGGAGGAAGGGCCTGATCTCCTGACTTTCCTGCAAAGGTTCTTGGTGAAGGTTGTGGGGCCTTCTCTATAAGCCCTCTTACCATCTAGAGTGTGCACATCGCTCGCTGCGCCCCAGGCCCCCACCAGGCTCCTCTCCATGACCTATAATCCTAAAGTTTTAAGCTACATTGAGTGCCAGCATGTTTTGCTAAAGCTAGGGAACTCAAGGAGATCTTGTGGGGCTCGTCCAAGCTTCGTATTGCCCAGGATCTCCCGAAAGAAACAGAGAGAAAGGGCTGCCTTCCATCCGTGGTATCCAAATTGATTGCCGCTTCAATCCCCTTTTAAGATGGCCTATCCTGCAGCCCTAAAGGTCACGATTGGAGGCTCTGCATTCACCTACACGTCGCCAGAATCAGCCCTGAACGAGCTTACCTCCAGGCTTCCAGAATTATTTAGGAAGGCTGCATGAAGGACCTAATGTTATCCTGCTCTTAACCCTAAATTTTACTGACTGCATCTGTTCCTGTTTTGAAATTAAACTGTGTTGTTAATTGGGGCCTTGGGGGTTAAAATGTACTGAGGTTTCCTTTTTCTTTCCTCTTTTCCTGAATTTATTGCTACCTATTCTCTCGGGACTAATTATTTTTGCTCTCTCCCTCTACCCCCTCACCTTTGCCTTTCTTACCTGGTCTTTTCTTTTGGCTGATGGGTCGGATTGCTGGCTGTCGGCTGGTCTCGAATAATCCTCGTGGTAGGCCCTTTGGTTGATAGGCAGGGGAACTAGGGTCTGAGCTGGTGTTTCCTAGGGACTTCCTGGGGGAGGACGTTTTGGTCCGGTTTGTAATGTTTCCTGGGAGCGCTACCCCAGTGCTCGAATGAATAGGAGGTGGCCTGAATCTAAATAGGGTTTTTTTCTCTATCCCGTATGTGAAGGGATGAAGAGATTATAATGCAATGCTGCTTGGAGAGCCTCTAGTGAAGACTGGGCATTCCTATCGGACCTGTGTGAGTCGGCAAGGCGCCCTACTTTGCAGTGCAGCTCTTGTCTGATGGGACCGACTGTGGACCCAGGTACTCGTCCCTTATGGTGCAAGACTTAGCTGGTGTTGCTGCGGAAACAGGATCTGGAGGGGCAACTGCTGCTGCTGCATGGAATCTGGCCCTTGCCTGATTGACCACAAATAGCCCGCTGCTGGTTTAGCCTCTGTCTCAGCAGCACCCTGCACAGCTGGGTTTTCCTCCTGACTACTGTTCTTACCCTGGTCCACGTAGCTGTTCTATACTCTCGGCGTTTGGATTTAGTGGGGTTCGAGCAAGAGGGGCAACTGCATGCAGGAGGTGTGCTGCTGACCGGTGGGTGCAGTGTTGCATAAGAACTCACCCTGGCGGGATATTAATAAAGAAGGCACATCTGGTGCGATTGTTTTATCGATTCAGCCAACAAGGTAAAACGTTTTCTTCCCCCCAAGTACTTTTATCCACTGGGCGGCCCTGATGTGGGGTAAATTGGGAACACTGTTTTTCACGCTGGGGCGGAGGCTTGCTTTGCACTGGGCGGATGGGAGATGCTGTGTCCATCTTGGGGATGCCTCGTATTTCCTTTATCTGGACTGCTTTTGAAGTGCCTTGTATAATAAGCTACTTTGCCTTCTTCCTTGAAGTGACATAACCATTAAGGCAAGGGGTGGGGGAGGGACTTCGAGCCTTTGAATGCCTGCTCGCTGGATGCGTTATTCTGGGCCTGAAGATGGGGGTTGGCTAACCCCTCCTGGTGAAAATAATGACCTGGCCTGTTGCTGTGAGCATATGGTGCACTTTTGTTGCTTGGATGGTCGTTTGTATTCTCCACGGGACTCAGGGGTTTGCAGTGGGGTCTGGATGGCCAGGACTGGTTTATTATTCCTCGTTATTATTCTTGTTTGGGCCTTCCTTTGTAAATAGTTATTTAGGAAGATTTGGGTTTTATGTTGATTTAAGGGAGGGTCGAGAGATATGATTGTTTATTAGTTTGTTTTTTAGAATCAGAGCTAAGGGGGTGGCAGGACCTCATTACGGTTTGGCTTATACAGGATATGTGGGGGCAGGTCCTGGCTGGGGAGTGGGTTCGATGGGTTGTTGATTATTCTCCTTTGTTGGGTGCTAGTTTCATGTTTTAATAGTACTTATCATTATGGGGATTTCAGCTCTATAAAGAAAGTGGGGTTGGGATTGCTATGGGGACTGGTCTATTTTGAGCTTAACGTTGTTGAAATTAGCGGATATAGTTGGGGAGGGACCTTTTCTTTCTTACAAATGTTATGGTTATCTGGACACATATATTTTGGCTACTGTATTTAAAAATGTCATGATGTCTCTGAAAATTGCTTTGGAATGTACGTGGACTCGGGATCGGGTCTGCGTCTCCAGATGTTTTGACACTATTCATTATTGGGAATTGATATCCTTTTTCTCCAGGAGACACACCTCAGCCAATCTGATGCTAGCTTACTATCTCGGTCAGGCTTTTCTTACCACTATCTTGCTTGGCAACTCCTGCTATAGCAGGGGTCGCAATCCTCATTAGAAAATATGTCTTATTCACCATGAAGAAGATTATGGCAGATGCGGAAGGAGATTTATGCTGGTTCAAGGAACCCTCAATGGTGAGAATGTTGTACTTGAATCTATATATGGTCCAGTTGGAGGGACTCTGGTTTCTTTATGTCTCTCACTGAGAAGCTGATTAGATTCCTCCTGCTCAGTTCATATTAGGTGGTGACTGGAATATTCCTTGCTCACTGATCTTAGATAGAGAGCCCCAGGATAAACGCCCACCTTCTCCTGCCCACAGAGCTTTCTCAGATCTGAGATCATTACTAGGTTTATGCGATCCTGGAGGCTTGCTAACCCTTCTCTTCAGGCTTTCTTCGTCTCTCAATCGCATGGTACTAAATCCTGTCTGGATATGATTTTGATTAGTGTCTCTCTCTTCAAATCTGGGCTTATCTGGTATTGACCCAATTATCCTTTCTGATCATGCGGTTGTATGGGTCAAGCTTTCTCTTACTCCCGAGTATTCTCGGATTCGGTCTGGAGGCTGAACATGCAGCTGTTAAAAGACCAGCAGACCGTCTCTAATATAAGTTCCTTGATAGCAATATTCTTAGCTGAAAATCTTAGTTCAATCCCTAGACTTGATCTGGTTTGGTCTGCTCTTAAATTTTTTTTAGGGAGAATTTATTAAAACAGCTTCCTTTAAAAAGAAAAAGGACTTGCTGATTCCTTGATTTTGATGGGTAGGATTCGGGAATTGGAGACTAAATATCTATCAACTTCTTCCTTGACTGATCTTAGGCAGCTTTTGGCAGTTAAGGATGAATATTCGGATCTTTTAAGGAGAAAACGGAGTATGCTCTTCTCAAAACTCAAGCAAAATATCTTGATCAGGAGGAAAAGTCTGGTAGGCTTCTGGCACAGCGTCTTCGAGCACTTGAAAGTTCTAGGACTATTCTCTCTCGTTTCCCCATCCGGGAGGTGGTTATTGCCTGGAAAATTGCTCACGTTCTCAAGGAATTCTATCTGGATCTGTATAGCAAGCTGGTAGTATCACATTCTGTTTCTGATCTGGATAGCTATTTGAGAGATTGGCATACCCTGCTTATCTGAAACTCAGCAGGCTACTTTGTTAGCTCCCATCTCAGAAGGCGAAATTGAGAGAGCTATTGCTTCTCTCACTCCTGATCGCACACCGGTCCTGATGGTTTCCCAGCTAATTTTTATAAGACTTTTGTCAAAGATCTGATGCCCACTCTCCTTAAACTGTATGAATACCTGGCTGTACCCGCAGATGTTGACCCCTCCTTTGGAGGCAATTATTGTTCTAATCCCCAAGCCTGACAAGGTCCTCACTGATCCAGCCAGCTACAGGCCTATCTCGCTTCAAAACTATGATATGAAAATCCTTGCTAAAATTCTAGCTGAGCGTATTAAGATGGTATGGGTTGAACTGCTGAGCCCTGAGCAGGAGGGCTTTGTGCCTGGCAGATCTAGGCAGACCATTTGAGGACCCTCTCGCATATTTCTCAACATGCTCAATCCCTTATGTATTCGGCGTTTGGTCTCTCTTGATGCCGAAAAGGCATTTGACTGGTGGACTGGGAGTTCCTCTGGGCTGTACTTGAGAAGATGGGTTTCCATCCGCTTTTGTCAATAGGATCTGGGTGTTTTACAGCTGTCCTTCTGCTAAAATATATTGTAATGGGGTATTCTCTTCCCTCTTTCGTTTATATGCAGGCACTAGACAGGATGCCCCCTCTCCTTTACTATTTAATTTGTACCTGGAACCCTTACTCAGAAAGATTAAGGCTTCCGCCAGGTCAGAGAATCAATTTGCATCAAAAGAGCTGGTCCTTTCAGCATATGCTGATGACATTCTTCTGCATCTGGTGGCTCCCGTTGATTCTTTGAGGGCGTGTTAGGTCTTATTGAGAGGTTTGGGTTTTTCGGGTATAGGCTGAATGTTTCCAAATCTGAAATCCTTCCTCTTAATGTCTATGCTAACAAGGCAGATTTTCTTCCTTTGGTATGAAGTGGGCCCTAGATTTATTAAATATTTAGGGATTTTTTTCTACTGACCCTTGCTTTTGAAGGAATTAAACTTGGACGGCTCAGGGACTCGGTTTCATCGATCTGCAGCGTTGGTCGGCCCTTCCCATCTCACTCTGGGGTCGGATTAATGTTCTCAAAATGAATGTTCTTCCCAGAGTGTTCTACCCACTGAATTTGGTTAATCTTTGGCTTCCCATCTCTTATATTCAGCAGTTTCATAGGCTTTTTCCCAATTTATCTGGTCCAAGAAAGCAGTTAGGCGCCTTATAGCAATTTATCACTTCCTATAGATAGGGAGGTCTTAGACTACCCAATCTCCTACTGTATTATTGGGCAGCTCATCTTTCTAAATTAGGAAGATGGTTCTTTGATGAACCGGAGGTATCCTGCCCAATCTGGCTCCAGCTGGAGCGTCTTTTCTCTCTCTATGATTAAATTTGATAAATACACCCTTTTATTTGTCTCCGAGGTCACTTTCTAGATGGGTGCAGGACAGTGTTATCAGGACTGCTATCATATCCTTTTGGCAATGTTTAAAGTACTTCCACATCTCTCCTGCTTTGGATCTGGGGCAACCAGTTGTCTCTAATCCCAATGTTAAATTGGGAATTTATGGATTAGCTCAGACTGGCTCCCACAAATTAAAGAAGCTAGTTTGGGAGATTTTTCAACAATAACTCCCTTCTCTCTTCTGGTGATATTCTTGAGAAATTTCACATACCTGGTAGATTTGTTTTAAAGTGTATCAGTTGAGGCATCTAATCAACCAGAAATTTGGTTCTACTCTTGGGAATCGGTAGTTTCTCCCTTTCTTTCTGATGTTGTTAGACTTGCCTCCCAACCGCACTCTATTTCTCGATATATTCCTTTCTTCTGGATTATAATTTATCGGAGAAGGTTGTTGGTTCGGACGCCTGGACCCATCTCCTGCCTGGTAACCCTTTGATTGGTCTCGGTTTTGAGCACCTTCATAGATATCATACTCAGGATAGGTTCCGCTAACGCAGTATTATATTGTCAATAACTTATATTATACCCCAGCTAAGCTCTTTCAGTTTAAGAGGTATCTTATCCTAATTGCTTCAAGTGTTTACAAGGGACGGTAACCTTGTTCACATATTTTGGGATTGCCCTAAAATTGCTCCTTTATGGTCTCAGATTAAGGATTATCTTGACCCCTTATTGGGTCTGTCTGGCTTTTTCAGTCCGGAGGTGTGTGTCCTGGGGACTTTTTCGGGTTGACAGTGTCAAACGTAGATATCACATGGCTTTAGTGTCTATGGCTGTTAAAAAGTTGGTGTTAAGACACTGACCGGACCAACTGGCTCCGCCCTTTCCGATTGGTTAACTGAACTGATATCGATTCCAATCTGAAAAATTAGCTGCTAGTTTTAAGAGGCGCTTATCTCTATTTCAAAAGAGATGGGTAAACTTCAGGCTCTTTGTCTGATCTAAGATGGTTCTTCTTTAACGCGACCTGATCCCTCATGTCCACATTTTCTCTTCTGTTTTCTCCTCTGTTAGTTCAATTATACTATTTTTGTTACCTAAGAATGTTAAATTTCTTGGTTGGTACCAATTACAACTTTGGTTTTCTCTGCTTGTGCTATCTTATAATTGTAGAGCTATATGTAGGGTGCACCCTGAGGGATAGAGAGGATGGGGGTTTGGGGGTTTGTTGGGGATGTTTTTCATTAGGGGTATATTGTTTTATTTGTTGGGGTGAGGTTTTTCTTTGTTGTTGTTTAAATTATACTGTTTTGTTCCATGGTAACAATATTTTTCCTGATGTATTGGGGTTATTGTGTTTCCTTTGTATCTTTAAATCAATAAAATTTAAATTTCAAAAAAAAAAAAAAAGAACTATTCACCAAATCCCTAGAGAATGGGAATGTACTGGAAGACTGGAAAAGGGCACAGTGGTCCTGCTCCACAAAGCAGGAGCAGGAAGAGTCCGCACTACTATCCAATAAGCCTCACGCCAGTGGTAGGGAAGTCAATGGAGACACTACTCAAACAGAGAATCATAATGTATCTGAATCCAGTGGGCAGCAAGACCCACAACAGCATGGTTTCATGGCAGGTAGGGCCTTGCAAACTAACCTGGTTGACTTATTTCAACTGGGTTACAAGGATAGTAGATCAGGAAGCAGTGGTAGATGTCGTCTATCTGGACTATAGCAAAGCCTTTGACTCTGTTCCACACAGAAGGCGGTAAGGAAGCTGGACCACATGGAAGTGGGCAGGGAGGTGGTTGAGTGGATGAGTAGCTGGCTGACAGGAAGAACACAGAGGGTTCAGGTAAACAGGAATTTTCATCTGAGTGGGAGGTGACCAGCAGGGTACCACAGGGTTCAGTACTGGTCCCTACCCTTCAATGTGTTAATAGCAGACATTACAATTGGGCTGAAAGGTAAAGTGTGTCTATTTGCTGATGACACCAAGACTTGCAACAGAGTGGACTCCACTGAGGGTGTGAGGAGTATGACTTCAGACTTGAAGAAATTGGGGAGTGGTCAGAAACATGGCAGCTAAAATTCAATGCCAAAAAGTGCAAAGTCATGCATTTAGGCAGAAGCAGTCCCAAAGAGGATTACTACCTGGGAGGAGAGAAGCTAGCCTCCACCAGCCTGGAGTAGGACCTAGGGGTCATTATATCAGAAGACTTGAGAGTGGGTAAACAGTGCAAAAAGGCAGCACTAAGGCAAGTGGCATTGTGGGCTGCATCGGAGAGAGAACCATGGTCGCCAGAGGAAGTGGTGTTACCACTCTACAGGAAGCTGGTGTGCCCCCACTTGGAGTATTGTGTACTGTACTGGACACCACACCCTCAAAAGGGACATAGACAGAATCAATACAGTGTAGAGGAGGGCCACAAAATGATTCGAGGACTGCACCATATGGCATACCAGGACAGGTTGAGGGAACTCAACATGTACCCCTGGAACAGAGCAGGAGGGGTGACATGATTGAGACTTTTAAATATATGAGGAGTATTTTAAGTTTAAAGTTCAGAAGCTTTCCAGTTGAAAGGGATCAGGACAATGAGAGGGACATGACATGAGGCTGAAGGGAAGGAGGTTCAGGAGTAATGCAAGGAAGTTCTTCTTTACAGAGAGGGTGGTGGACCAATGGAATAGCCTACCCAAGGAGGTAGTGGGGCCAAAATGGTAAGTGAGTTCAAGAAAGCATGGATAAACATAAAGGTAGCATATGGAGTGGCAAAGGAGGGGAGGGAATAGCACCGGTAGGTTCTTGGGCAGACTACATGGATGGACCTTGTGATTCCTTCTGCCATCACTTTCTATGTTTCTATGTGAGTGTGCCAGTGCCCTGGGTTTAGAGTGAACTCCAGATGCTGCTGTGCCAGTGCAGAGGGTTCAGAGGTGAATTAAGGAAACTGCTGTTCCAGTGCCTAGGGTAAAGGAGGACTCTGGATGCTGCTGTGCCAGTGCACAGGGTTTGGGCGTGGACTCAGGATGCTGCTGTGTTGGTCCCCAGGGTCCAGGAATGGACTCAGAAAGTGGGATGATGCTGCTGTTCCAGCACCCGGGCTTATGAGTGGTCCAGGATATTTCTGTGCCAGTGCCCAGGGTTCATGAGTGGACACAGGTGCTGTTGTTCCAGTTTCTAGGATTTGGGACTATACTCAGGATGTTGAAGCACCCATGCTCAGGGTTTGGGTGTGACTCAGAATGGCTGTACCAGTGCCCAGGGTTCAGGGTAGAATCAGGATGCTGCTGTGCCAGTGCCCAGGGTACGGGGTGGACTCAGAATGGCTGTGCCTGTACCCAGGGTACAGGATTAGACTCAGGATGCTGCTGTGCCAGTTTCCAGGGTTTGGGAGAAGACTGGGGATGCTGCTGTGCGGTCCCGGGGTCCAGACATGGACTCAGAAAGTGGCTGTGCCAGTGCCCAGGGTCTGCGATTGGACTCAGGAAGCTGCTGTGCCAGTATCAGGGTTCAGGCATGGAATCAGGAGGCGGCTGGAAGTGCTCAGGGTACAGAGGTGGACTCAGGATGCTGTTGTGCCAGTGCCCAAGGTTCAGGAATGCACCTAGGATGCTGCTGTGCCAGTGCCCCATGGTCAGGAGCGGATTCAGGATGCTGCCATGTCTGTGCCTAAGGTTCATGCGTGACTCAGAATGCTGGTTATTGGTGGCTGCTTGTGAGTAGCACTACACATAGCAGAGCATCATAACTTGGGCAATAGTTGTCAGGATATTCCATTATGGCAGCAACCACTAATAGTAGGCATGGGAGTAACACAGCCCATGGCAGAGCACCATCAGCTTGGGGAGTGGTTGCTGGCATGTTACACCACTGCAGCAACCACTCACAGTGGTTGGGGCACTTGCTCCTTTGTTTGGGATAGCAAGCTTCATTACTGCAGCCACCAACAGTGGACCAGGGTGCTTTTACCTCTGTCAGGAGTGGCATGTTCCACGACTGCAATGACCAACAACAGTGGGCCAGGGAGTTTGCTCCTGTGCCAGGGGTGGCATGTTCCACCATTGTAGTGACCACTGACAATGTACCAGGGAGTAGCTCTGCAAAGGCAGTGTATCATAGCCGGGGTTTGGTTGGTGGCATCTATTAATGAGGAGGTAGTCTAGAAGAGTGGTTAAGAGTACTACGCTACACACCTGGTGAACTGGGTTTGAATCCCACAGCCACTACCTGCTTACTGTGTGACCATGAGCAAGTCACTTAACTTCCATGTACTTAGAATGCACCAGGAAACAAGCCTCAGCTTAGTGTTTCTCCTGGACAAAAATTGTAAAATAAAATGAAATAAATACCCACTACTGTAGTGATCACCAACAGTGGGTCAGGGAGCTTGCCTCTAACAGGAGTTGCAAGTTCCACCATTACAGCAGCCACTGACTGTGGACCAGGGAGTAGCTCAGCAAACAGCAGTACATCACAGCCTGGGGAATATGTGGTGGTATGTTCCACTACTGCAGTGAACACCAACTGTGGACCAGGGAGCTTTCTCCTCTGTCGGGAGTGGCATATTCTGCCACTGCAGCGACCATCAACAGTGGGACAGGGGCTTGCTCCTCTATCAGTGTTGGCATGTTCTACCACAACAGCGACCACTGGCAGTGGCCCAGGAGCTTGCTCCACTGTCAAGGGTGGCATGTTCCACCACTACAGTGACCACTGGCAGTGGGCCAGGGAGCTTGCTCCTTTGTCAGTGGTGGCATATTCAGCCACTGCAGTAACCACCAACAGTGGGCCAGGGAGCTTACTCCACTGTCAGGGGCAGTATGTTCACAACAGTGACCACTGGCAGTGGGCCAGATTGCTCTTCTGTCGGGGTGGCATGTCCCACCGTTGCAGTGACCACCAACTGTGGACCAGGGAGCTTGCTCCACTGTCAAGGGTGACATGTTCCACCACTACAGCAACCACAGGAAGTGGCCAGGGAGTAGTGCTGCCCATGTTACAGCAATGCATCACAGCCTTTGGAACAGTTGGTGGCATGTTCCACAACAGCGACCACTGGCAGTGGGCCAGGAAGCTTGCTCCTCTGTCTTGGGTAACATGTTCCACCACTACAGTGACCACCAACAGTGGACCAGGGAGTAACTCTGTAGAGAGCAATGCATCATGGCCTGGGAATTGTTGGTGGCATGTTCCACTACTGCATAACTACCAACAGTGGACCAGAGAGCTTGCTTCTGTTGGGGTGGCATGTTTCACCACTGCAGCAACCACTGACGTGATGCCAGAGAGTTTGCTCCTCTGTCAGAGGTGACATGTTCTACTACTGCAGCAACCTCTGACAATGGGTCAGGAAGTAGGATTATCCACAGCAAAGCAGTGCATCTCAGCCTGGGGAATAGCTAGTGGCATGTTCCATCATAGTAGCAACCACTGGCAGTGGACAGGGAGCTTTTTAAAATATTCTATTGAATTAGCAGGTTAATTAGGCTGGCAAAATAGCCTAGTGGTTAGAGTAATGAGCTGTGAATGAGCTTGGTACATCCAGCAGACAGAACTGGGTTTGGTTCCCACAGCCTCCACTTGCATACTGTGTGACTCTGAGTAAACTACATAACCTCCATAGTGATCCCAGGCTGTTCATGAAAACAGGCACATAGGTGTTACCTGATTACCAAAGAATAAAATTACAAAATGGCTTTTGTTAGCATAGTGTTAATAAATCAATTTGAAAAAAGTCATATACAATAAACCAAGAAACATCATATTGTTCAGAGGTTTGAATAACAACATAAGAGTACAATGCAGTGCAAACTAATCATAATGTGAAACATGTACCTATATTAGCATTAAGGTACAACAAAGGAATGTTCTACTGTGGAATTAATGCATGGTTGGGGGTTGTGGCACAACGCCACAGGCTGAGTGCCTACAACCATGCATTAATTCCACAGTAGAACACCCTTTGGGAGTACCTTAATGCACTTTGTAACATGGCACTTTTCGCGCCATGTGCACTATTTCATTGAAACTTCATTATTTCTTTTATTGCAAATCATCCTAGCAGTGATAAATAGTTTCATGCTAGTGCTCATATTCATTGAATAATGGCTGGTCAACAGGTGCATAACATCCTATACATTGTGGTTAATGGTGTGCAAAAACTGCTGCGACTACTTTCTTACCGTTCTGTTTCTAAACTACATAACAGTGCTAAATCTATCTAAACATGTAAATCTTGTGCTATCTTACTCACAAGATGCATTTATACTGCTAGTAGGCTGCTGCATCATGGGTAAAAATACTCACAGCTATGTGAACACAAAGTTGCATCAAAAAATCTATAGAATTCGATGTGACTTTTATGCTGTGAATTGGATTACATACAACGATATCTTTAATTATGCATGCTTTTGCAAGACTACGATTAAGTGATTGCTTTTTGTATTAAACATATGCTATGCGTGGCTCGCAGTCCCCTACTCTTCCAGTGGGTTCCTCTCTAATGACAGCTCAACATAAAACTTCCTAATTAGAACTGCAAGTAACGCTTCATTTAACACACCTATTTCTAACAGTTAAAATAAATTCCAACTGTTCAACAGATAAACATTTCTAACATGTGCTTCTGGCACTTAAAGATTCTACTTCCTACAATGTTCCCAACTGCTTTGATGTGCTTCATTCCTTTACATATGTACGAGCTGCTCTTCTTTACAAACCACTGATTAAACGGCGCAGTCCTGTGACTAGGAATATTTCATGGTGTTTGCACTAGTTACTGATATTTCCTTCAACTATCTGTTTCTTCACTAATGAGGACTGCATTTAGCTAGGAGTAAGTCACATTTGTTTGGGTGGATGGGAACAGAGACTGCTTGGAACAGTTTTGTGGTAATGTACAGTACTACTGTCTGTGCTGTGCATTAATAGATTATTTCTGAAATGGTCACTGCACTCTGTTTGGATGAAATATTCTAGGGACTGTTTTTTACATGGGATACCATCACCTTACACTATCTACTAAGCACACCTGTGCATGAATTTTACATCGCTACTATGATTTTGTACTTGTGAGGGTATGCTGTTGGAAAATCACATCTTATACAAGAGCAGACTGTATTTTGCTGCAAGTGAGTGACGGTCCTTTGGGTTGGTGGGTGGGTAAGACACAGTGCTTAGGAGGCTTTGTGACATGGTACAAATGATAGTGCTCAAATGGAGCATTTCTTGTTTGCTCAGTGGTTGTACACAGCACTACAAGACCAGCTGTGCATTACTTGGGAATTAATGTATAGCTGGCTACTATTTATTGACCAATAGAAACGCTCCATTTCAGCGCTTTCATTTTGCCATGTTGCAAATATATATAAAGCCTTGTTACAGCATAAATACCCGTTTAAGGTGATATTGCTGGGTTGTTCCTGAAAAGGAATGCCTCAGTGAGCCTATCCGTTAACAAAATCTAATAAATAAATATCGACATAAGTTATAATTGTGTTTAACAATTGTCAGAGTGGATTGAGTCATTAAACAAGCTAACACAGGCACTCATGAATTCAATATTTTAGTTATTTTACACATTAAAAATTCTTCTAAATTCTGTACACATAATGCCATAGAGTTTTTAGTTTCTGTACTGCGAAAATTCACCCTTTGGGCTAGATATTCAAAGGAGTTTCACCTTGCACAACTGCATTGCACTGGCACAACCCCAGAAATGCAACCGGGTGATATTCAAAGGGAAATGCTGCACAATTCTGGATACCGCAGTGCAAAAGATAATGTGTGCGGCACATCCCCAAAGGGTGTTCCCATGCATATGATATTCAATCGAGATGTGCCAGACATCTACCGGCACATCTCAGAGATGTGCCACATACATGGGCACAAAGTTACACCTGTAAAAACAGGCCTAACTGGTAACCACCCACAGGCAGGCTGCTGTATGGCAAGGTGCAACACAGCATCCACCAGGCCCTGGGTGGCTCACCCCCAAGCACCACATCCAATGCCCATACAGTGCATACAGAGTATTAGTAGTCCAGTGGTACCCCTCCCACAAAACCCTGATCCCCATAAATTAAATATTTTAATGTCCTGGTAGTCCAGTAGTATCCTCCTCATTTGAAACCCCAACCCCGTAAAATAAAGATTGTCCCTGGTAGTCTTGTGTCCTCCTCTGCTCGGTGTTTCGATCGCTGTTAAAAATCAAACATCTTCATCTCCTGGTAGTCTAGTGGTACTCTCACCACACTGGACTTATCCCACCTCATTTCCACTGTCCGGCGAGCAGTTACACCTGCCATTCCTCCGAAGTTGTCATCAATGACAGCTTGCAATATTTACAAGTTATTGTTCAACTGTCAACCAATGGGCTGGCAGTGTATTGTAATAGTCATTCACAACTTTGTGAATGAACAACTTCATTCACATAGTTGTGAATGACTTTTACAGTACACACTGCAAGCCCCTTGGTCGACAGTGTGGACCAATGAGTTTGCAGGTGTTACTGTAGCTGTCATTCAGTGGGCAGCCGCGAGAGGTGAGCGGGTGGGGCTACCCGCCGGGCGACCTGTGTGGGGAGCGGGTGGATGGGGGTCCTGTGTGTGAGGGGTGGGGGTACCACTAGACTACCACGGTCAGGGATGTTCAATTTTAACAGCAATCAGGACACCAGGTGGGAGGGGGGCATACTAGACTACCAGGAACAATATAAATGTTTATTTTACGGGGATCAGGGTTTTGTGCAGGAGGGGAAACCACTGGACTACCAGGGACAATATAAATGTTTATTTTACAGGATCAGGGTTTCTGTGGGAGGAGGAACCACTGGACTACTAGAAACAATATAAATGTTTATTTTTCGGGATCAGGTTTATGCGGGAGGGGAAACCACTGGACTACCAGGGACAATAATAATATTTATTTATGGGGATCAGAGTTTCCTGTGGTGGGAGGTTCTACTAGACTACCAGAGACATACATGCTGTGCTGGGTGCCCAGCACATTCCGCCAGCCAGCACTGCACAACTCATGCACATGGGGCTATGATGACATGCAAATGGCTGCATTTGCGCTTTGCAGCAACAATGACTCCATTTGCATGTTCGGATCTGAATAGCTGGAAATTGCACTGGCACATCTCCAATATGTTTGATACATCTCCATTCCAGGTATTCAGACCTGCCTGAGGATGCACCGTGCATCGATTTGCACCTCCACATCTTTTGATACATTCAGAAAAGACGCACCATTGCACATCTCTTCTGAATATATCCCTTTGTTGCTTTGGCCCAACTCAGTTGTGCAGAGCAACCATGTGTGCCATTGCCAGGTGCAGTTTTCAATATCGGGCCTTTATGTATCGTGGATGGATATCATGAAATCAACAGGTCAAATAAGTTGTTGGGTGTTTGTCTTTTCATTCTAGCAGTATACATTTCTTAGCTATAATAAGATCTATGTGTATTAATGTAGTTCTGTGTATTAGAGATTGATTTCACCTAATATTTATACCTAGCAAAAGTGGGTCACCTCCTTTAGGTACTGTAATTGATGTAGCATTTAGTATAGATTTCTGAATTGGTTTAATGCTGTGCAGTTCACTGTTGTATGTTCTAATGAACCTGTTGCCTTTACACAGCTAGGACAGGAATCAGAAATGGTTTCATTCATTTAATTTAAATGACGTATTGTATTATATAACCTATGGTATGCATGAAATTGAATTTGTTGAATGTTGCTGGAGATTGCTCCTTAAAGTATGGATTCTGTAATGGTGTTCCATTCATTTTCTGTGAATACAAATCCTAACTTAGATTCCCAGTTTGTACAGAGGTGAAATGTTATTTCAGATCCATGTTCTATAATAAGATTGTCTATTTTGATGTTCCTCAGTATAAATATTAATTTTAAAACAGTTATTGGGGTTGAGAAATTGTATTATTTGATTTGGAGATAGAAGTCTAATCTGGAGATATCTGAAAAATGAGTGGTGAGATCATGGGACAGATATTCAAAACTTTGCACCAGGCACAAACCCAGTGCACTCATGTTGCACCACAGTTGTGCTGGATTGCTATATTCAAAAGGCCAGATAGCACTGGCACAATAATGTGTTACCACTGGACGCTAAAAGATAATGTATGCACCGTGCAAAGTGAGGATCAGGGACATGCATACAGGCACAATGGGATATTCAAACCTATAGCGCAGTGCAACAGGCCTTAGAGCAACATGTAGTGTGGCTAAATTACCACTTATGAAAAGGTAGTCTTAACTCGGAAACCAAGGATGGGGGCGGACATAGCAGCAACAGTGAACAAGGCTGCATGCAGCCAATGAGGAGGCAGCAAGGTCAGATGGTCATCCTGCGCCACTCCATGTGCATAGGTATTCACAATATGGAATACAATGCCTCAACATTGCTTGGAAGCTGGCAATCATGCACGGTATATGACAGAGCTTAAACACCACATGCAGCAGCAAACTAACTGTGTTGCTGTATGTGATTGTGTGTTGTTGTACATTGTATGTATTTATTGTACACTGCATCACCGCATGTAGTGACTCCAAATCGCTCCTGACTATGGGCCATGACCCACTGTAGCTACCTGGTCAACACAGCGATAAATACATATGAAAGTATTAAATAACTGGTAGTGCGGTCATACAAAACACACCTCCAATCCCCCATTGGGGTACATCAGACACTCCAGCACACACATGCAGCACTGGGGAACTGGATGGTGTGAGAGGGGGTTGCACAGGTGGCCAGGTTGCACCATAGAGTGGGTTTTTCCCAAGGCTGGGGCCATCCCCACAGTCATGTTCCAGTGTTGGGAATACCTCAACACTGGTGTGCATGTCTGATGGCATGTGTCACACCCTCCAGGCACATGCCTCACATCTGTACAGACACCATGGCACACACGGCCAGCCATGTGTATGTTACTGTGGGTATCCCATGCCAGTGGCGCAGTGTAAGTTGAACACAGGAAGCATGACAGTAATGTCCACTATCAGAACACACCTGCCAACTGGTCCTGTCACTGTGTGGAGAGCTACAGTCATTGATGCCTGACACACCATAGGCAATGCTGTGTCCCTCACTAAACCGGCCACTATGGTACTGTAGCATCTGCTATGCACTGTAGCAGGGACTACAATATGTCCATGGCATGCAGCACCAACACCGTGGCTGTGGTGCTAGTCCCCTGGGCACACTAGACTCTCCTGCTGTGTACAGACAAAGCCTGCAGCTACTGACATGTTTCTCCAGTCTGACATACAGGTGGTGCTGTGGGGAGACCCAGCCTGCAGCTATCGACCTGTAGTTCCAGTCCAACCTACAGATGGTGCTGTGTGCACCCTGCAATAGTGCCGCATTCATTCACATATCTGGTCCTGTGTAGTACAGTATGGTCTGTAAGCATATTGGTCCACACTATGGACCAATAGGCATACAGATCATACTGTATGCTGTAATACAACAGGCGTCGGATAGTATGCGGGTGGGTGCTGCCGCACCGCTGATGATGGGGGTGCGGGTGGCCGGGCATCCTCTGTGGGAGGGTGGGGAGGGGTACCACTGGACCACCAGGCTACATTCTGCATTTACAACAGCCCATGATGGGGCAGCAGGAGGACTGCTAGACCACCAGGAAATGGTGTTTTATTATTGATGCCCATGATTGGGAAGCGAGAGGACCGCTAGACCACCAGGGCTTAGTTACTACTACAGGAGCCCGTGATCAACCATACGGGTGAGAGGAGAGTCTACTAAACTACCAGGGCGTCCAGGTGCTTCACCTTGCAATACAGTCACCCACCTGTTGGTGGCCAGCTTTGAGCCTATATTTTATGGCACAACTTTGAGCACCAGTGTGCAGCACCTGTAGGGGTTGCGCCAGCATAGGCACCACACATCCTGGCTGAATATTGGGATGTGCCGATGATGCATGGGAACGCCCCTGCATCTGCGCCACATAGGATTACATTGCCCTGGCACATTGGGATTTATGCTGTGCCGGGCAGCCTTTTCATTATCCCGCTGTAGTATAATGTGGGTTGCACCAGGCACAACCCTTTGAATATCCCAGCCCCAGTATACATCTGCAGAGCTGGGCATCTCTCTTCATTGACATAATCAAGGCAGACAATTTTAGGGTTTTCAGAGCAGAATTTTGTAATCAGGATAGCCTGTGTTTATAAGTTTAAATGCTACAAAACTGCATTTTATCCTACTTTAATAAATGCAGTTTCAGTATAAATGTAAACAGCCTCTCCTTACAAGCCTATGGAGTCAATTTTTAAAAAATAAAATATGCAAAAAGACAGTTTAGTGGCCTTTAAGATCCATTATTTTTGCTAATTCAGGATCTATTTTAGGGTTGTCTACATTATGTAGAAATTTATAAATTTCAGTCATCTTTTCTTGTTCTTTTTATACAGTGATGAGTAATATTCATAGAAGGCATGATTAGTTTCTTCAGGTGGTTCTGTTACAATACCAGACATGTTCCTAATTCTGTTTCTTCCTTCTTCTCTTTTAGTTGTCATGTCAGGATCTTGTCGGGTTTGTAGCCCTGTGCATAGCATTTACTACATGTCATAAGTAACTGCCTTTGAACTTTGGTGGAAAATTGTTTTCTAATAGATTTCTGTGCCTCCATGGATCTATTAGACTAATGTTCACTATAAAGGGCTTCAGTACTGTAGCTGCTGGCTGGGTTCCATGGGAGAGTATACTGTATGGTCTGTCTAGGTTCAGCAGTACACGGTTCACCAAGTAAGAAAACTGCTCTTTCTCAGGGTAAGGGGTGCTCTCCTATGTGAGTCCTGGCCAGGCACACAAATTAAACAAAATTATCCCAATCATGGATAACCATGAAACACAACGGTGAGCAAACAGGGTAGGAGGTTAGATAGCAAAAAATAACACTAGTAATAACACACTGTACTTCCAACACTATAAGCAGGTTTTATTCAGTGCGTTTGTTACAAAATTCTTCAATTATCATTCTCCAAATATAAGTGCAATAAAATCACAGCTACCATAAAAATGTGTGAGACCTACCCCAGTCCAGTATGCCAGCCACCACTTACCCCTGCGCCCGCCATTAGACTTCCTTAAGGCGTGGTTACAATGCCGCAAACTTACATTAATAACAAAAAGTGGACATACTAATAAATAAGGGAATATAATTAATTACAATTAATCCTCCCCAAAAGCATATGCCTACTACGTGGTGGCTGTTACTTTAAATCTAGTATAACATCTGATCCACACTAAAAGTCATAGTTCCCTTTTAAAGATTTTTTATTATTTTATTTAAACAATTGGTAACTGGGAAAGGCACACTGAGCGAGGCTCAATTCCAGGTGCGACCCAGGTGGAGGGGAGTGGAGTACATGCAATTAGAGTAGATGTGGCTATAAAAAGGCATTTTCAGGGACTTATTGATAGCTTGTTGTTTTATCTATTTTAAATATAATATTGTTACTGTATGGTATATTGTAAAGGCGCCTGAGCTCAGGAAGGGTGCTTCATATAAATTAAATTTTACTTTACTTTACTCTAAACACAAAAGATCTTAAATAAGTGTATGTAGCTAGTGTATGTACTCTATGAGAAATCCTACTAATCATACTCTCCCAACTGTCCCTGATTTTCAGGGACGCCCCTGATTTTGACTCAAAATGTTCCTCTGTCCTTTGTAAAATTTTTGTTTTGTGACAGAACAGTGGTGATTAAAAGTACAAAATAATGCCAAACATTAAAGTTACAGACTTGTTCATCTTCAGAAAATGCATCTTACACTAATCCCTTATTCTATCAGCTTTCTGACTGAATAGTACTAATTTTTAAGATATGTCCCTGATTTTGGGTCTTTGTCCCTGATTTTTTTAAGCCTCATCCCTGATTTATGAGCAAAGAGGTTGAGAGGTATGCTACTACTTATACACAGTATTTCTGCATTCATCACAAATCGCAGTAAAACATTTTAACGAGATTAATCTGAAATTTTCAATTCTTACATAATATAATACTATGCATATTTTCAAAGTCCAATAGCACGTATTAATTTATTTCTGATGTACAAATCTTTATCATCATGGAGTTTTCTTTTTGTATTTTCCATCATTCATCTTTCTGGCTTGTGTGGAAAAAGGACTGTCAACCATGAGATGAACCCAAAAATGCAGCTGAGTGAATCACAGAAGCTAATTGTTTAACGTAGAATATCTGCTGGGGATAAAAAACAAATATTTAGAACATCGATGTATATTCCCATCAAAAATAAATTTCATTAATCCTGCTTTATTTTACATCATACAGCAATCTATTAGTAGTACTGTAGTTATTAATCTAAACTCTCAAAAATATATACAAAATAAACATTCTAAAAATTATAAATGAACTATTAAAAATAATATTTTATTCTTATATTCTGATATCAGTTTTACTGTATGTAAGGTTTTAAACCAAGATGTCATTCAGACCTCTCAGCTTAAGACCTTTAGTCTCCAAATCCACAATCTTTCCAACTGAGGTAGCCTTATATTTAATGGCTGCCCACGTTGCTCCTTTCTTATGGGTACATTCCAGACCTGTAAACTTTAATTCCACAGGACTTGCATTGTGTTTATTTTTAAAATGAACTGCTACAGGTCTGCTCAGATTAACCTTCACAATATTGCAAATATGTTCTTGAATTCTTTTCTTTAATGGGCTTTCATTATGCCTACACAGAGCATGTCACAGGTGCACACCAAACAACATACTACATAGGACATATTTTTATTTATTTTATTGAAACAATCAGAATTAATACCTTTGAGTCAGCACCTCCTTTGCAAAGGTTCCATGTCATAGAAAACAATACAGAGCACACAGTGTACAGACATTACAGTATAAAATAACGGAGGAGAAATAACACACCTTACGATTGATACAGAGTATAGTACATCAGGTAGATGCGGTACAGGATAATTACAACAGTCAAAGACAATGCAGTACAGAGGCAAAAATACATAAATACATTATTACAGGGGCAATCATACAGTACAATAGGTGATGTAGAAAAATATGACTGAATTGTGCAAGCAGAGCAGTCCAATGATTGTCAGCTCGTCTGAGGCTAGGTAAGACCAAAGCCAGGACAGGCACCCTAGAGGCAGGACCAAGTGGGTCCATTGTCATGGCACAGTTTTAGGTCATGGGTAGGTCAGGTATAATCACAGGTGGAGTCACGCAAGATGTTTACAGGAGAAGGGATTTGAACAGTCCCAGGTAGGAGCCTGGAGTACTGGTTTGGGCAGTGAATTCAGCCAACTGGTGGCATGGAATTTGAAGGTTCTTTGCCCCATGGAGGTTTTACAGTGGGAAACCTGGTAGGGTGCTTTTTCAGTGTGGTGTGTGCATCTGTTGCTGATGGAGGGGAGCAGTGCCACAAGAGCAAGGGGCATGAGGCCAGCCATGATTTTCTTGGCAAGGAGACAGGTCTGGTACTTTAGGCGATCATTGAAATTAAGCCAGTTTGTACTGATATAGAGCGCATAGATGTGCTTGAGCCAGTCACATCCTGCAGCCAGTCTACAGGCTTTATTCATGGAAACCCTAATTTTGTTGAGGGAGGTGTTGTTGACTGCACCATAGAAAATAATTCCATAAATCAACGAGTGACAGGACAGAGGAGGAGATGGCTAGCTGTAGGGCTTCAGGAGGGAGACAGTGTTTGTAGCGGTGAAGCAGACCAATGCATATATTTACAGCCATATTGAGCTGGCAGATGTGTTCATGGTAGGTTAGCCCAGAGCCTAGGGAAATCCCTAAATATTTAAAGGTAGAAATGTGTTCCAAGGTCTCATTTTGGGAGTTATGGATGAGCAGGGGTGGCTACTGAACTTGTTTAGGCATGGGCAAACAGCATGGACTTTCTTTCTTATCATTTAGAATAAGCCATGGTCAGCAAACCAGGATTTGGCCTCATTAAATGACCTTTGGAGGGCTACTTGAGGGTGGCAGGGTTGGTGTGGATGCTGAATAAAACTGCATCATCTGCATATAGTAGCAGACTCCAAGAGCAGGCCTTGGGCAGGGAGTTAAGGAATAGAGTGAAGAGTAGGGGCCAAGGATTGACCCTTGAGGAACCCCGGATGTAACCCTGAGGGGGACAATAAGGTTTGTCCTAGTCTGACTCTCTGGGTTCTGTCAGACAGGTAGTTTGAGAACCAAGTGGTGGTATCCTGAGAGAAACCTATTTGAGTTAGCGAGGTTACATGTAATGCACTCTTTGATTTTGTACATCTATAGACTTCTTGTATGGATAAACTCTGAACCTTCTTGACCATACTGATATTGTTCACCTTTGAGCTAGGTTTAGCAGTAGATTGTTTGTCATTTAGTCTGTTCGTGAAACCATTGCAAACATTTACAAAACATTACAAACATTTTAAAATTCAGTCCATGCAATCCTTTAAGAAAGAGACATATAAAGCAGTATAACAAGACCTATGGGATCAGGCAGTAAGTTCAACTTGAAAATGATACATGACACATAACCATATTCTAGGAATATCCTAATTAAAATAAAAGATCTATCTAATTTATCATGTACCATTTTATATTTAAATAGCCATTAAATATCATTAAATCACCATACCTTCTGCTTTGTCCCCAGTACTCAATTTAATCTTTACAAGTTGCCATATCCTGTGCCTTATAACGCTACCAAATATTATCAAAACTAAAAAGGAGCAGGTTCTATATAAGCAATAATACCCCACAGGGTGGTGGTATTGACAATACTGACCGCCCAGGTGTAATGGAGGCCCAAGACCACAGATGGAGGGCCCTCATTACGTCCCTGGAAGGTCCAGTATTGCCTAATATTGCCACCCTGGAGGGTATTATTGTACTTAGAAAATGGCCCATAAGTATTTTAAATAAAATAAAATATTAAAACAAGTGTAATAAATGTAAAAAAATTATTGTAAAGCAGTCCCTGCACTGTGCTATTCTTGCCAGAGTGTTGCTGTTTAGTAGACACTGTCTGAGTAAGATGCATGGTTGCCCCACAGTTTCATGGGAGTTATAGTCCAATGTGGCAGAGATGGGGAAAGCAATCGAGGCTGCAGTGGCAAGTGGCAAGTGGCAGTGGCAGAATCAGGTCATGTTTTTTTTTTTTTAGAAAACACAGAAGATGAACACTCCAGTGAATGAGGAGGGATGCAGTTGTCAGATTTGGCCTGCAATGTCAACCATTTTCTTAATGTGTTTATTTTTGCATGTTTTTGTGGGAGCTTTGGGAGGAGCATGGTCAGGCATGACAGGAGCGGGACTTGCCTCTAATGGGTCCTGAAGATGGAGTCACGCTGTTGGCTAGCTGCGCTTGTGAGTGGGCATGGCATCAGAGGTTGGGAGTGGTGGCATTGCCAGAGTCAGCTCCAGTTCTGTGAGAAAAAGGTTCATTATTTGTTCTGCTTCTATACTGTGTCACTGCATTACTGTTTCTGTACAGTATACTGTATGTTTCTGTACTGTGTAACTGGGGCCTCTCACTTCTCTCGCTACTGAGTGGAGTAAAAAATGGTGGCTACCTAAGTTTAAAATTCAAACTGGCACATAGATACCAGTTTGAGACTAAGCACCTGGTATTTGCTTTTCACAGGGCTCTTTCGAAAAATAGATGCATGGCTATGGAATCTGATAGTCAGTCAGGACTCTATGTTTTCCATTGCCATTTTCTAATTGCCTCCTTATATATTAAGGCATAATAACGGCCTACTGACAGAATGGGATAAACAACTTTGTTTCCAAACAGCCAAGAGAAAGCTGCCATTCAGGGAGAGACTAGCAGGCACTTCCTAAGGTACATCCCTTCACAATAGATGCAGATCACCCTTCCAACAGGCCATCTCTGTGCATCACAAGGATGGAACTGAATATCAGTATTGAGGACTCAAATCTGACTTCTGGTCAATACAGAGGAATACTCTCCCAGACAAAATTGGCAGGACTACAGCCACTAAATCTCCAACCTGTGTTGCCAGATGAAACCCACCATTTAGGGAGGCACCAGATGGCACCATGCAGCACATGCTGCTCTGTGCCATCTTGACCACCCACTTGGCAGGTATTTCCTACCAACTGCACTTTAGGCATTAAATATGTGGTCCTGTGGATTATGCGTGCATCTAAATACCAGGTCACTTAGTGCCGTAAAATACCTGCAGGCATGTGTGAAGCAACAGATCATGGATAACTCTGTTTCCTCAGGGAGGAGGTGGACATTAAGGTTGACAACCCCAAGGAACACCGCACAGCTGATTTGCCAAGATTCCTGAGACTCCAAGGCATGGGCTTGGACCTGCACCTCATGCTTGGGCAAGAGGCCGGGGATAAGGGAAGAGGGTGGGCATTAGGGCTGACAAACTCAAGGAACACCCCACCATTAATAAGCTAAGACTCCTAAAACTCAAAACCTTAATGTTTTCATTTCGACTTTGCATACTGTGACCTTTTGGAAACCCTGGGCTCGATTCTAAAATGGCCAGTGTAACTTGCATGCAGTTGCGAAGTTATGCCGGTCGCCTCTAAGCCAGGGACCCTACTCCACATTCCAGAAGTGGCAGGGTCCCGGCAGGCTAGACCTGCGATATACACCATGAGTGTGGCAGTAGCCCATGCATGGTGTATATCTGCCACATGTCGCAACCTCGCGATGAACACCAGGCGCCCTGAAGCACCCCTGCCCCATAATACCACCAGCCACACCAGGGGCATGGAAGGGGCAGAATATGTGTCACAGGTGTCAGTGGTGCAGGAGAATGGACCCCTGGGGTCCCTGCTATTTGGGGACTGGGAACAGGGCTAAGCAATAGGGGATGGGGGACATGTCTGCACCATTGCCGCGTACCTGGAGGAGGGCAGCCAACAGATGGCACCATTGGTTGCCACTTAGAGCAGCTCGGAGCTGCTCTAACATAGCCACACCACTGTGACTTTTGGAATTGCACTTGTGGGTTACACAGCCAGCCCTACTGGAATTGGATTAGATTGTTGTCGTGATCTGCAGTTGCACCAGGTTGCAGGCTCATGCATAAGTGCTGGCATAAACTGCATTTGTCACAGCCCGCAAATGCCAAGGTGCAAACCGCATCTTGGAATAGTGGCTGGAGTGATTGATGGCATATATAAGTAGCTTAGATGTTTCATGGGGCTAGGCATATCCTCATCTTATGCCAGCGTATGCCCTTCTGTAATTGGGCCCCTTATTCCTTGCATCAATGCAGTTTTTTGCAATGAATTTCCCTTCTTTTGTGATAGCAGAATTTTATGTAAACACTGTAAAAGTGTAGGGTTCAGAGGACCTGCAATTCCAGTTGGCTACAGATACAGATGCACAGGTCACTCTGGCCCTGCACCAAGTGAAGAGTCCATCTGATTGTGAAAGTCCTGGGCCCTCCAGGCCCTACATTTCCATGTGGCTACAGATGTATATGCACAGGGCCCAGAGGTCCCTGTGCCAATGTAATAGTCTCCTGTGGACATTTTTAAACCCTTATAACTTGAGAACCGATAAATATTTCTTCACAAAATCTTTGAAAGACACCTCCTGGGGCCAAGCTGTTTTACACTGTAAATTTTTGCTCTAGACACAAGCATAGAAAATGGCCAAAAGGAGCTTTTTTTCTTATTTTACATTCTCTGGGTCTTGAAATCCAGACAAGTGATGGTCATAAAATTTGTCATAGCATAAGAACCTGGCACACTAACCACTCTATGCAAAATCTCATGCAATTTTGTCAAATGCCACCAAACTTATTAAAGTGTTAACTCATAAAAGTAACATTTTTCTCAGAAAACAATGCTCCCAAAAAGTAAAACAGCTCCTGAAAGTAAAATTCTTCTTTCTTATTAGAGGGTTGTCTCAAAAATCTTACCTAGCATGCTCTGAAGCCAAATTTTTAATCTTTCAACTCTGGAAATGAATAATATTTTATCACAAAACCTTCAAAAGCACACCCTTGGCACAAGCCCCTTCAGCCCTGCAAGTTTTGGAACAAAATTCCATACTGTCTTGGTTGTAGGGAGAGCAAAATGCTGCCAGAAACTGTGCTTTTATGTATTTTGACATTTCAGGATCTCGGAATTCAGTTTAGCATCTGTCAGAAACTTCCATGTCTCAAGAACTTGCCACCTGGACCACGCATGCCAAATTTCATATTCTTTGCAAAAAACTGTGTTAATGCAACAGTTATGGTTTATGTTAACATCGCAGAAGTAGGAAATGTGGCATGAAGGTCCAACCCTAACTCACCGCCCCACCCCAAGCAGTAAAAGGGCAAGACCACACAAGCAACCACAGACGGCCATCATGAGGTGAGAGCAATATTCAACTGTTTCCAAATTACACAAATGTTACCTTCATGGATTCATATCTGTGGCATGCACACCACAAGGCATTCATATTCACTTCAGGCTACAGATAGAAATCCATGACACTAAAATCACAACACTGCTTCTGTTTGGAGAAACACAGGCTCCTGCAGCCACAGATACAAAATCCATAATCCCCAAATTACAGAGAGTTATTTTGTCTGCAGGGTTACAGGTACTCAGCCACACTGTAAGACATACACCACAGTTCTGTCAGCAGAAGCACAAGCTCATTAGGGCCTGCATTTCTGTAGCCACACTTGCATGACATACACACTGACTTCTGGCTGCAGAAATGCAGCCTCTGTGGGTCTGTACTTATGCAGCTACATCATAGGCATAGCTGGGGCCCTGGGTGCATGGCCCTCCACTTGCTGAACTATTTTGCCTTGTTTTAATGTGATCCCCACTTGCCAGAACTGCTTTGCTGCTGCTTTGCCTTTGAATCCGATTCCTCCCCAACCCCTGCTCCCCAGTCTTTATTCACAGTGGTGCCCCGGGCTGAGCAATTGTATTTTTAAAGTGCCACAGTACTAGCAAGACAGGATGTGGCATCAGCTTAAGAATATTCAAATTAGCCCCACCCTCCTACCGGACACAGTCGAGAAGCCTCCGGTGGATACGATGAGTCTGCGGGGTCAGATGACTGTATAGGGTTGGTCATGTGTGGCTGTTCGGCTAGAGCACAGACTCTGTGACAACTGAGACAGTTTCTGGCATCAGCTGTGTGGAGAGATCTTGTGAGCCAGTCTGATTCAATACAGCTGCTGTTCTTTTAATCGTGGACTAGGTGGTTTCTTAAAATTAAATCCGCCATCTGTCAACTGAATGTGTCACTCATCCCTGCAGCTACTAGGGTGATCATGGTGGGGCACACTGAAAAGCTCCTCCAGTTGTCCCCAAACTTGCTGCAGTGCTAGAAAGACATGCCTGAATCGTATCAATAGTCTGGAGGCGGGCCACAATGAAATTGGATAGGAGGAAGGGAAAAATGTAAACATTATGGCTGTCTATATTATAAGGACCAACAGTGTCTGTCTCAATCCACAGTTAAAACAGAAAGACACATTTTGTAAAATCCACACAGTCAGGAAGGGAGATGAGGCCTTGGGAATTTAAGGGAAAAAAGAGAAGACTATATCTGAAAAAGGACCTACCGTGTCAGTATTTGCTTCCAGTTTTTCTTAGACCATCCTTTTCTGATTTTCAACATACTAACCTCAAAAACATTTTTTTGAGGGGAATATATGGACTCCTGGCTTGCATGTAGTGTTATATTACTGACATCTCAGAATAATCTACCTTGTTACCAGAATATAATTCAGTATACATGCACCCAATTTTTGTCAGCAGAGAGTACCAAGAATGGAACAATTTAAGCCCTGTGGGGTGGCTGTATGGTATATGCAGGTGAAAAAGCATTTAATGACACAATAAAATTAAGTATAATAGATTTTAATTGCATGGTAATGCAGTACATGAGACAGGTGAGATATTATGACCTGGAAAAGCCTCATGTGCAAATGATTGGTCGTATTAACAGCCCTTTAGAAGTCTGCATTTAAGGAAAAGGCCTAGGTTACAAATATATAACCTAAAGAGGGACTAGCATGATGGTAAGGTTAAAGATTATTCTGAGATGTCAGATGTAGCTACATGCAGACCAGGAATCCATAGATGCGTGACCTCCCACTCCACAAAAAGTTTTTGAAATGAGTTGAATTTTGGTGCATTTTGTTGCATTTTATAACTCAACAGTTATTGCCTAAAAATGCATGAAATGAATAATTAACACCTAAATTTTCACATTTTTCCAGGGAGCATGCTCCCAGACCTCCTAGAAATGATTGGGAACCCCCCCCACCAAATCCTGGATACATCCCTGTGCATAAAGAAAACCATGCAATAGCAAGTCAAGCTACTGTATGTAGTGATGTAGCACACACTACCCTCTTGGCCAGCAAAAGTAGCTGTTTGAATCTAATCTGAGCTTTAAATGTAACATCTTACTTTTGGGGAAAGTGATGCCCCTAATAAAACTGCTACTTCTTTCAAAATCTTCTACACCGTGAAAAAATCAGTCATTTTCATTTGTTTGATTTGCTTTGAGGCAGCAACATCTTTAGGGAAGTATACAAGCTGTCTAAGCTGAATGATTTTAATGGGATCTGCCTCTTGACTTTACAGCCATTCAGTTCAGATCTCCAGCCCATGAATCACTTCAGTGTGCATGGATGGTGGCGGTGGGACCTCACAAGCTTCCTCTTCTGGATCTTCAGGTTCTCCTCCGACTCCTTCCCACTTCAGCTGACGGAGAGTCACTGGTTGCAGCATTCAGAATCTCACTGTCAGATAGACTTGCAGATGTGTCAGTGGTGGTCATCTCCTGTCAACCAATCTTTGACAGCAGTCTCAGCATCAGTGCTGTCAATCAGTTGTAACTCTGTAGCCATTTGAGCAATCTCGGGTGTCATCTGCACTGAGCTCATCATCTGGGGAAAAGCCTTTCATGGGCGGTCCCAGGGTTGCAGACCAGCAGTGAGTTACTGTATAGTAGCTTCAGAAACATTTTCCCATGTCTTCCTCGCAAAATCTGCCATCGGTTTTAAGGTGAAACCTTTAATAAAGTGGAACACCGTACCTGTTGAAGCAGGCACCAAATCACCCAAAGGCACTTGCTATACTGTGTTTGAAATTGGCAATGATCACCCCATCCAGAGGCTGAATGTGCAATGTCGTGTTCTTTGGGAAGAATACTGCCCTAATTTTCCATCACATGGCGGCAATTTAGTCTCTGATGGGTACGGGCATTGATCAAGTAGGAGAAGAGCTTTGGGTTGGAGTTTCTTTCTAAAGAACACTTGTACCAAGGGTACAATGAAGACGAAAAACCACTCTTGGAAAAGTACAGCAGTCATCCAGACATTTTCTCTGTGCCTGTAGAGAAGGGACAGTGAGTTCCTATTAACGTGGTGGAAACAGTGAGGGTTCTTAAATTTTCCTGGGCAAAGTAACTTAAGTTTGTGGGTTACCATTGCATTACAGCAGAATAGAAATGTCACCTGATCTTTTGCAACTTTAAGCCCCTTGCTAGCATTGACTTCCCCTTACTTGCTAGGATAACATTGGGCAAGCATTTCCAAAATAGGCTAATTTCGTCTGCACTAAACACTTGGTCAGGGCAGTAATCACCATCAGATAATATCTTTTGAGCTTGGATGTAAATTCAAGAGCAGCGGCATCATCACATGATCTCTGCTCCTCAGTGACACACACTGCCTGATGCTGAGTCTCCTCTGGAAACGCCACAGCCAGCCAGTAGACAATTCAAATTTAGATGCCTCCCCATAGATTTCTTTGGCAAACTGACTTGCCTTTTCTCTCACAATATTGCCAGAGATGGATGCCACTAGAATGTTGCTGTGAAACCACAGTTGTGTGGCTTGATCTATCTCTGGCTCATCTGCTGCCGAGTTTTTCCACTTTAAAGTGTCAGGCTCCTCTGACTCCTGCACAGACTCCTTAATGAGTCCTCCTGTTTCACGCAGGTACAGATTGTAGATTTACTATACCTAGTCTCAGAAGCAATTTTGCACAGACTTTCCCTGCCTTCAACCTGTCCAAAATCATAATTTTAATTTGGACAGAGTAGCTGGAGCACTTCATGTTGTTGATAGCACTATAGAAATTACAAGTCTGAAAACTGACTGTCAATTTATAGCACTACCATAGAAATTCTTGGGAGTAACAGGTGCAATTCATTATATCCGATATTCTTTATAGGGAGATTCATTATAACGAGGGTATCTGTTTCTGAAACCATGATACCCACATTGCAACAGTACTGCTGTTTGCAGAAGCTAGCCCCATGGATGCTGAGTAACAATTTTTACTGACCCAGTATATTTTTTGATTGGTTTTATTTGTTATTGATAACAAGGCTGCAATCATAATTGTACCCTCTATGTGCATGTGGTGTTTTCAGTTTTTGGTTGCGTCTCAATGATTTTGTCCCCTTCAGTGTAAAAGTCAGCGGTCTCACGGGACCACCGTAGTGTCTATGCATGCTTCATGTGTGGTGCTGCCTAATGGTGATTGTCATTGTCAAACTGAGTCATTTTGTGCAGTAACACTATTTCTGTTATAGTAAGATGCTGTCAGTGTGCGCACTGCAGTCATTCAAATTATGACAAGTGTGTATTTACAGAGTGATACAATTATGATTGCAGCCTTGTTATCACTAACAAATAAATCCAATCGTTATGAGAGAACTACCACAGCTGCCAACCTGCAACATTATCAGTGACAAAAACAGCAGCTCACATAGAACTGAGTTTCAATACTGACTGAAGTCCCCGACAACCACTGTAAGCATAGACAAGCCAGAAAACAGCAACACTTTCAAGTAAAATCAAGGAATAATAAAACCTTGCTTTGACACTGTTTTCACAGTTACTTGAGACATTAAACTACGCTATAACAATTTACATTTATCAACTCTGTGTGTGAGAACACTGGGACTGTGTTCCCCACCACAATGACTGCCGTCTAACAGCTGAGTGTTTCTGACAGCTCAGTTAGACAGGAGGCTGTGACATGTGAGCCATCCTGAGGTCTTGAGGATTGGTATTCCAGCAAGGAGCCAGACTGGACCATCCACTGAAGTGGCAGAATTCCAATGGGCTCCAACCTGCTCAAAGCAGGATAAACAATAATGGCAAGTAACAAAGGCGTACAATGACAGAAACACATACTGAGAAGCACAACAAAAACAGGACATTAAATGCTGGAGATTTGCTACAAATGCCTTACATTTCACCATTGAGTGTCTGCAAAACTGAACATAAACATGTGTGATGACTTTCTGTTGAATGGGGGTGTTGAGGAACACTGACACACCAGCAGAAATAACTGTGTGGTTGTGCTTGCAGATTGCAATCACATGTACCTTAATGCACAGCAAAGCAAAGTGACAAAAGCACTGATGATTCATCAGAATCACTGGTATAACCTCTGTTATCACACATGCTATCAGCCACGTCTGTTTCCATTGCATTACATCACGATGTTACAGTTCAGCACCACAAAGAATTGAAAGGGGGTGTGGAAATAGGGCACTAGTCAGATTGAGAACTGGTTCGTAGACCAAAGACGTAGTCAGTGTGAAAAACAAATGCCATGCTCTTTGCCCACCATCAGAATAAGACCAAGAATATGCAGCTATCAATTCTCTCCACTCTCTCCTTCCACTAGAGCATGTACATACTTATAAATACCTGGGCATAACATTTGACTCCTGCCTCTCTTTCCACTCACACATTAATAACTTGTCCTCAGCCATAACCGCATACATAGGGTTACTTTACAGGCACAAAGATTGCTTACCCCGTAGCCCTTAACCTGGCTATCACTGCCCAGTCCCTCTCTTGTCGATTACAGACTTACCATCTACTCAGCCGCCAATCACAAGGCATTTAATAAAATCAATCTGGCCATAAACAAAACATGCAGGCTCCTATCACAGGCAGATAAGTGTACCCATACCTACACCCTGTATTCTCTGACAAACCTCCCAACCCTGGATGAGAGAATCGTTATCAAACATGTCTCTAACTAAAAAAAATACACTGGGCTCTCCCCCAGGGTATCTGCCTCACTCAATCCTTCCTCACCTCGGTGAACACCTGCACCAACAGCAAACAGGTGTGATTGATACGAAGATCAGGACCTCACTAGCCCAAGGTCCTTCTCCTACAGGGTACCAGTATGGTATAATGAACTCCCCTCTGATATCTCCCCTCATCTCCAATTTGGATCCCTTCAAAGTAGCACTCCAAGAACATATACTGTCCTCCGCGGCACTGTCAATGTACCATCTAGTTAGGTTCTACCATGCTCACTACCTCTATAGCAACCTCCTGACAATGCCTCCTGTTGGCTGCTTGCTCATGTTACCCTCGCTAGCTCCCACTTCACTGTCTATATTCAAAGTAGTAGCTGCCCTAGCAAGCCAGTGCTAAATGTATTAAAACAAACCAGTGACAAATGTATTATAGATAACTACAAATCTTGTTTAGATATTCAAATTGTATATTGTAATATACATGTATATAACTGTATATAACTAATATTGTATTCCTGTTGAAACTGCAATTTGTGTCTATAATCTGTATGTCAATATGCTGTTACTATGTATACTGTATGTCTGTTTCTGTACTCTGGCGCAGAGCCTTTGTAAATGAGGCTCTGACTCAAAGGTTGTAATTCTAAAGAATGCTAAATAAATAAATAAATAAACAAATGCTGTGAAAACAGGCTTCAACTATAATACAAAAAAAAATACAGAGGCACTTCCAAGAAGGGGTATGTAGTTATAATATGTTTATTAAAATAAAACTAAGAAAATCTCTTTAAGCAACTGTGTTCCTCCAGTGCACTAGCCTGGTGTGCACCCAGGTTTAGTGACTAAACAGTAAGAAATCAGCTTTTATTTTGGCTTTCCTTCATGTTAAACTGGTGTATGTGTCCTTTAAATGTTAAAAGTAAGCTGCACTACATTGAGAGTTTCAGGTAGCTTTCCTTGGAACAGAAGCTGTAAAGACAAGCAGCTCACCTATAGGAAAGTATAAAAGCACACAAAATAATCTGGTTTGAAAGTATGCTTCTACAGCAGTACTCTGAGAGGCCTCAGCAGTTCAAGTATTACACAAACACCTTGAAAAGCAGGCAAAAATTACTCACAGCCCAGAGCAGTTTGTTCCACTTTCCTGAGGTTTGAGAAGTCTTGTGGTTTGTTAGATAGTTCCTAACAAAGTTAAACAGTCACAACATTTAATGATTTGCCTGTATTATAAAAAAAACTCACAGGTACTGTTTTAATGGTTCCTTACCTGTTCTGCTACTGTAGCTGTTACTAGGAGGCAGCCAAAATCCTGCAGAGCGTTTGTCTCTGGCCAGAGTTTGTTTGTAACACTGTTGGGGGCTCAGAGTAGCAGGTGACAGCTTAGAGGATGGTGTATGCAAATTTGAGGTGGGTTTTATATGTTAAACCCTTTTTCATCATTTTCTCCCAAAGGAAAGAGTATAATAGTCCATATTTAGAAGTGTAGCCTTTTGTATAATTGCTTTAAAATGTATGTGTTATTTATTTTCTTGACTAGCTGTGGAGTTTGAATTTAGATTAGCATATGTAAGTGCCTTTAAGTAAGGATCAGGTGGCCATGTGGGAGGGCTGTAAAATACCCCTCTTTTGCAGTTCTGGGAAGGAGGAGAGTGAGTGGGAAGAAGTAAAGAGAGAAACTCAGTTGGAACTGAGATGCTGGCACAGACAACTGCTGCTCTCCTGCTTAAAGGAGAAGACTCCTGTATATGTATGATTTGGATATGTCTGATGTATTCATTATACATTACATCAAGTACTGTACATATGTCAATAAGAGATCAGCCATTTCTTCTGTTGCAACACATATCTAGAGTTTGAGGCTCTGACTCAAGGTAGTAAAATGTCAAGCAAGCTTCTATTTACATGCAAATGAGTCACTTGTGATACATTCCTCCATTCCTTGATGTCACTGCAGCAACAGTGCAGAACAAAACATATGGGTATCAATGCTGCCCGTCCTGATTTTAGTTTAAGTTTGCAATGGCTTAAGGCAGTTCTGTCATGCAACTCACACAGGGAGTAGTACTTGTAGCCTTAATACTGTATGTGTAGAGCAAACAATACATCTAATAGTATTTCATTCACAGGAAACAAAATCTGTTTCTTTGTACTGCTCATTTCTCTCTGTGAGACAGTTGTAACATATTGTGTGGAAAGCAGTAGACTGAATCAGTCAATCAACCAATCAACCAACCAATTAATCAAGCAGTCAATCAGTCACTCTGTATTGAACCAGGTGAACACCTTGAGAAGTTTCATTACAAGGTGAGCCTGGCAATTTACCAAAGATCACACAAGACTGATTTATACACATCCCCTTTCAGCAGCCTGAAAGTGGAGCACTAGATCATTTACTTTATGAAGTGTATTGTTTTACCTTTCAAATGCTCCTTAAATCTGAGTTTCTGACTGGAAATACCAAGACACAGAATGCATATGACATGGGAGGAGTGCTAAGCAAATACAGAGCACTACAAACACTGAGACTGATTAGTTTCTTTACCTACAATAGCTGAGGTGTAGCATCTGATTTGTGAGGGACATCCTACTTCAAATGCTGGGATTACAAAGCAGAGGGGCTGCCACAGCTTATCCTTAGTACCTTGGAAGTGAAGTGCTGTAGCTCTCACATCACTGCTAATGATTTATAATGGGAATTGGGGCACTTTTAAAGTCATGGACCTGAGGGGCCATCACAGTTTCCAAGGAGGTTAGGGGAACTTTTAAGGGTTAGAGAGTCAGGGATTCTAGTAGGATTTGAACCAGAGTCCCCAGTGCATTTTCCTGTGCTTTAACCACTAGATTACCCTTCTTCCATATGCTGCAGCTGATGCTTTCCTGGTAACCTATTCCTTGTTATAGCTGAATTCTTTATTGCCTTACAGCAGCCATCCAATCACTGACTGCCTAGTTACAAAGGGAAAGGGTCTGTTTGCAAGATTGTTTCTCACTGCTGGTGTCAATCAAAACAGAGAATGTTAACACAAGAGAGAATTCAGGAGGACCAGCACTGCTCTCCACGTTACAAATAAAATTTTACTTACTGAGTAAGGGGAACAGGATAAGGAATGGTTTACCTGTCCAAGAAGTGGATTAGATATGAGAGTGCAGCTATCTATGAAATTGAGCAGAAATTGTTGTATGTTCTTCACTTCTGACTTGGATCGCTTGCTGCTAAGAGGGTCCGTGAGGGCTCAGGACGCCTCCCCCACCGCTAAATCAGACTTGGATCGCTTGCTGCTAAGAGGGTCCGTGAGGGCACAGGACACCCTCCCCACCGCAAATCAGACTTGGATCACTTGCTGCTAAGAGGGTGCGTGAGGGCTCAGGACGCCCTCCCCCCACTGCAAATCAGACTAGGATCGCTTGCTGCTAAGAGGGTCCATGAGGGCTCAGGACGCCCTCCCCCACCGAAATCAGACTTGGATCACTTGCTGCTAAGAGGGTCCGTGAGGGCTCAGGGCGCCCTCCCCACTGCAAATCAGACTTGGATCGCTTGCTGCTAAGAGGGTCCGTGAGGGCTCAGGGCGCCCTCCCCACCGCAATCAGACTTGGATCGCTTGCTGCTAAGAGGGTCCGTGAGGGCTCAGGACGCCCCCCACCACAAATCGGGTACGACGGCTGAATTTGGTGCAGTAGTAGCAGAGCTGTGTCCATGCACAGTGCTGAAACAGACTTGGCGCCATTATTTAAATCTTAAAGTGCAGTACCTGTGAATGTATTCCAAATCTAATGTTCAGCAGTACCTATAAATGTTTTATTTTTTACCTTTAAATGTTTTATTTTATTCCCCACACAAGTTAAGACTTTTTTTCCCAAGATATTTCTCTCTTTTCCTGAAACCCACGCTGTTTATATATGTATTAGTAAGCTAGCTTCTGCTCCGACTGTGATTACAAGCACATTTAGGCATTTCGGCAGCTGTTAAAGGCTGTTAAAAGTGAAAGTCTGCAATTTCAGCTGCATTTAGTGTGCTTTAACGGCTGTGATCCTTAAAGTAACAAATTCATATATTTCTCTCTTTTCCATGAAACCCACACTGTGTATATATTTATTTATTTTATTTAGTTTTTGTTAACCGGTAGGTGCACTAGCCAACAGGTGACTATTTTCAGGCATAACCCGGAGACACAATTACAGTACAAAAATAGGTCAGTTTAGTTAATATAATACAGGCAAAGGTACAAAGGTACAAGTACAGACATACAATTTTCAAAGGCAGGCATATATATGTATTAGTAAGCTAGTGTCTGCTTTCCGACTTTGATTACAGTACATTTAGGCATTTTGGCAGCTGTTAAAGGAGCAAATACATAGCAAACGCTGCAGCTTTTAAAAAAAAAGAAGAAGATGCAAATTTATAGCATACGCTCTGATTAAGCTGTGATTAAAAAGTACAGGCTCTCCTCCCTCCCCTCTGGCGTCTCACTCCAGCCCTCCTCAGAATCCTACCTGTCCACATAAATAAAGCCCTGTTTTCTGCTTCCTTTCCTCAGACTTGGATCACTTGCTGCTAAGAGGGTCCGTGGGGCTCAGGGCGCCCTCCCCACACGCAAATCAGATGCAGCTGGCTGAACTTGGTGCAGCAGTAGCAGAGCTGTGTCCATGCACAGTGCTGAAACAGATTCTGCTCCGCCATCACTGTGCTCCAGCTCCCCTGCTCCCACCACCACCCTTGGTCGGCTCTTGAAGTTATAGGCAGGGCTTATCAGGTAACCTGGGTGAAATAACCTATCAGCCCACTTTTCCTGCTGCAGGTTATACAATTCTAACACTAGTGGCCACTGTAACCTTCCTCTGACTTTTTCCACACAATGTATTCCCTACTTACAACCACACTACTTACTTCCAGGTTCTTACTACTTGCTCTACAACCCCCAGTGGCTCCTATACCACACCTCTATAGCTTTCACACTAATCTTCCAGCTATCACTGATAACTACTGGCCCAGTCCCTCCAACTTCTCCCACTCTTGCCATATTGATACCATAGACTTTGATTCACACACCCACATTACAAGTACACTCACACAGGGTATGCATTGTACCTCTGCCTCCCCACCTCAGACCTCAGCCCCCCCACCCCCGTGAACCCAGAAGTTGTCCCCCTCACTTCCCTCTCCCTTCTACCCAGCGTTATCACTGTTCTCCCAATCCCCTCCCTACAACAAAAGCACATCACCCCACCTATTCCAGCTGTTTGTCACCAAACTCTGCAGACTGGCCCTCCTGCGGCACACACTCCTTCTTCTGCTACTATCTGGCACTATCCACCCCAACCCAGGACCTCCCAGCACCAAGACCTCTACAAAAAACCCCAGGGGAGACTGCTGCTAGCCTCCCTTAATATTTGCAGCCTACCCAAAAGCTCACCCCTCTGCAAGGCTGGACTGCCCAACATGCCCCAGACATATTAGCCTCTCTGAGACCTGGCTGTCTGAAAAAATCCCCAATGATGCTGTCTCCTAAGTAATTATGCCCTCTTTAGGGCAGATAGGACCAACAAGAGAGGTGGTGGCTGCGCAATGTTTATTAAATCCTCACTCAGTGCCATAGAAGTACATACCCCTGCCCAACAATATGGAGCCCAGACACTAACTGTCAAACTCAATCTAGGTTCCAAAACGCTACATCATCTCAGCCTATCTTCCCCAAAAACAAAAGCTTGCGTTTGAGTCAATCATTCACACTATCTCCACCTACCAAATACTAGAGAAATCATATTAATGGGTGACTTCAACGTCGACTGACTATCCCCAGCCGCATCTAGCTACAAAGACACTGCCCTGGCACTTGATCTTACCCAACTAGTCACCTCTCCAACCAGGCGGGACATTAGAACTGGGACCTCAACCCTTTAGACCTCAGTTTCACCAACAGGCCACTTAACCTCTCCCAAACAACTGTGCTCCCTGACTCTATCAGTGACCACTCCCCAGTTACTTGCTGGTGGTTGGTAAACCACCCCCTGCCCCAACAAAATCTCTTGGCAGCAGAGGCTTAAAGAGAGGCCTAGAGAACCTCTAAGACTATCTATCCAATTGCTACTGGCTCCCCATATACACCACGCAGTCAGTAGACACTGCCCTCGCCCACTTATAACCACCTTTACAAAGCCTGCGATATATTTGCTCCCCTCACAAAGCAAGTTGTGGAAATCCAGAACCACCCCTGGATCACACCCTCACTCCTAAACCTTATGCAACATAAGGACAACCTTTGGCACAAAGCCATTGACTCCCAGCGCACCCAGGATAGACAGCTTTACAGGAGGCCCGTAATAAATGTACATGGGCTACACGGCAGGCAAAGCTAATTATTACCAACAAACACTTACTTCCCCTGCGGAGATGGAAAAAAATTCTGGAGCAACATAAAAGCACTCAGTGGTAAATCCTGCTCCCCACCCCTACCCAACTCAATCTAAGCAGGAATGTCACACAAGATACAGCCACTATCGCAGGCGCCCTTAACTCCGCCTTCTCTGATCTCTCCCATATCCTCCTACCGATTTCTCCCCACCACTCCCCCTCCCCGAAACCCTGGGTAAGGTCAACTCGCCCTCCTTTCAGGCTTCGTTCATCCTCTGCAGTGAGGCATTTCGCTATATTACCAAAGCTATTGCCAATACTCGTTACAGCAATGACTCCTTAGATCTTAAACTCATTAGGCTTACCCTTGATGTCACACTACCTCACCTTACAAAAATTCTCAATCTTCCGCTAAGCCTCGGCCAGTTCCCTCAACCTGGAAGAAAGCCATAATCACTCCCATTCTGAAGAACGGTGACCCACCAACACCGACAACTATAGACCTATCTCCATTCTTCCTCCTCTCTCCAGAGCACTTGAAAAAATAGTTTTGGACTAGCTAACAGAACATCTAACTAAACACAACCTTCTCAGACAGGAACAGTATGGTTTCTGGACTGGCCATAGTACTGTCACTGTACTTACTGAACTCACCACGTTCATCCATGAGGCCCTTGACCAAGGCTCAACTGCAGGGGCAATCTTTGTGGATCTGACCAAGGCATTTGACACGGTCAGTCACAAACTATTGCTCTGTGTCCTTCCTCAACTAAATGTGGTCCCTGAGGCTGCTGCCTGGTTCAAGGACTACCTCTCAGGTCGATCACAGCATGTCAGGATAAACACTACCATCTCCACCTCCAAAACAGTTTGTTCAAGGGTACCGAGGGGTCTATACTTGGCCCACTGCTCTTCACCCTCTTCTTAAACTCTCTCCTAAGCATGCAGCAGTCATCTACTGCTCTATGCTGATGATGCAGTCCAGTACTGGAAACACTATCAACCAAGCGCCTCCAACTGGACCTTCAGGGTTCTTTCTGGGAGCTAGAGAACTGGTTCAGTGAACACCGCCTGATCATCAACTATAACAAAACTAAGTCCATGATCTTTGCGATCGCCAAAGCCTACATAGTCAGACGGCACTCTAATTAAGAACTCACTAGGCACCCAACTGGAACACGTTACAAACTTTAAATATCTGGGTATCACTCTGGATACCTCCCTCTCATACCATCATCATGCCCATCTTCTCTCCTCCGCTGTCAACACTAGAGTGGGCATCCTCTACAGGCTCAAGAACTGCCTACCTGCACAGGCCATGCAACTTGCAGTCACCTCCTCCATCCTCTCCCTAGTTGACTATGGGATAGTTAATATGGCTCAGCTGGAACCCAGCATGCTGAGCCGCATAAATACTGGCACTGAACAAAGCTTTCCGCCCCTAGTTACAGGCAGTGACAGACTAACCCATACCTGCACCCTTTATACACTGACAGGTTGGCTAAACTTCCAACAAAGACTAAAATACCACATCTGCATTCTTGCAAAAGATACACCTTCAGCTTGCCCCGTCGGCCTACTCCCATTATCAATCCAGCCCCATCAGGCGCAATACAAGACTCACAGCCCACCCATCTTTTCTGGTTCCCTCTGTAGAACAGCACTAGGGCAAAGATCTTTCCACTACCGTGCTCCTCTCTGGCTCAACTCACTACCCCACCTCTCTCCCAGTCCTGTAGCATCTCACTATTCAAATCAGGCCTAAAAACCAACTAAAGGAGAGTGCTAAATGTGACTGTGGCTAACTCAGCCCACCCTTCGTTCTCCCAAATCCTCCACACCTCCTGACACAGGGACTCCCTAGTCCCTACGAAAATAGCATCCTACAAATTCTCTGGCAGGGGACCCCAGGATTGCTACCAATTTACCACACCTGCTAAATAAGTTTCTAGCCCAGCTACTGCACCTGCTAAATAAGTTTCTAGCCTGGACTGCTCTGTCAGTACTAACTTTTAATACTACCTGACTATGTTAGTCTTTTACTGTATCTGTATACCCTCCACCCCTGTAACCGACGTGGAGACTATGCAAAACTACAGTGTCAGTACTGAAACTGTATATACTGCCTGTTCAAGTATGTATTTTACTGTATTTGTCTACCCTCCAGCCCTGTACCTGACATGGAGCCTTTGCAAAAGAGTCTGTGACCAAAGGATTGTAATTCCATTGTACTCAATAAATACATAAATAATACAACAGCTGTATAATACCACTTAAAACTCTTGACCCAGAGTCATTTATTGGTAAATTGTTTTGTTAACAGAAATAGTAATACAACACATACAGGCACTTCCTTAAATGAATGATCTATATACCTCAAATCAATGTCGTCACACTCACATGGTCCTAGTCCCTATTGGACCTGCACTTCAGGATGTGCACAACACTTAAAGGGTTCCTCCATTACTAAGGGGAACCAAACATTGTGGGTTTGGTTTACTGGTGGAACTGCATTTAGTGAAGCACCATTATCTGTTGCTCTGATGACATCATCCTCCAGCAACATTGATGGTAAAATGGAGGACAAACACATTGATAACTTTTGGGGCTGTATATTTTATTTATAATCTAGATTTGAACAGCAGTTGGACTGCTGGGAACTGGAGGAGCACACAACAGTTACACATAAGGAGTTGGGAAAATATTGGTGTGGAACTATGGGGGTTTCCCTTTAAAGGCTGCTTGAAGCATCTCTCCTGGTATTCCAGAGGTAATGTTATGCCAGCATTATCCCAGAAGAGTGTTTGTTCTGAGGGAACTGGTCAGTACCCTGCATTGCTTTAAGTGATCCTGTCTTAAAGACACAGCCTCATTGTATTCAGTGTACAAGTTTGTTATTTTTTTTTCACCAGTAAAATAACAGGTGTAATTTATGCCTTTTATGCACTTTGTCCTTCATGCCTTGGCTCAGTCTACCCACACCTGGTCACAGTGTATAGCAACTCTGTCCTTTAAGGCTTTTGTTCTGGGATGACAGTTATTTCACAAAAGGCATGGGGCTCAATTTTCAAAGTTGATGCAGGGCTTGCATCAAGCCATGTGTCAAAGCTATTTTGGGGCACAGCTACAGTTAACTCTTTGCTGCAACTGCACCCAATTTTATATTGTCAGGTGCAGCCGCAACAGTTTCTCACTTTACAGCAGCTTGTGCCAAATATGTGGCACAAGCACTGCAAAAGGGGTCACCCAAATGGCACAAGTTAAACCAAGGAAAAGCTGATCTAGCATGCAACATTTGGAACTCAGGATTGAAAATCCCAATTGTAGCTGAAATAATGCTGCAAGTTCCATGCACCCCACAATCAGCAGACCAGGGGCTTACAGCATTCTCTGGGCTCTGAAAATCTGGACCATGTTTTGACTGTAAATAGTGGTCAAAGCCAGGCAATATGTTTCCAGCTGTTCAGACAGCATGAATAACAATGTTAGTCAAAGCAAATGCACAAATCAAGTTGAGTCTAGTTATGCAGTGGAGGTGGCTCTGAGATCAAAGGAAGGTCCAGGGTGTGATGTCAGAGAGGCATGTCCAATGATGTTGGTAAAGTGGGCTGGCCAGCAAAACATGCTTCTGTCTTGTTTTGCTCTGAGTAAGTTCAGTTGTGCTGGGACATTGGACCTATAACATCACATGCTCAAGTCTGCCGTAGTTACAAAAGATCCTGGTGGGGTGAGAATCTACTCTGCTTAGAAATGTAACTGGTTCTTAAAGAGGTTTCTTCTTTGTGATCTCTATCTTTTAAAATATGTTGCATTTCTTTTGTGTAGTATTCTGTATTTGTCACAGTCTTTAGTGTGTATACCCTGTAACATTTGTAATTATTGTGACATATTAAATGTTGTTTTATATACTTTATGTTTTCTACAGTATGACTGAGCCTTTTAAGGTCCGGGTAAACCTAGCAAGCCTATAATTCATTCCTTGAGAGACAGGCTACTAAGCTGTCTAAAGCAACATATTCTTGGCTGTGACTAAAGGGTGGGCAATTTGCCTTGTGGGCACTGTACTGTACAAGCAGTGGTGCTGGTGCAATTTGAACCAAAAGATACCTTTGATTGAGAGGCAAGCTGAGTGTTCATAGCATACCAAGATGATCATTCCGCATCTGAGGGTTGTGAAAACTGTTAGCACAGTGCAGACTAAGTTCTGGGAGAGACAGACCATCCGTGACACTCAGTATTAAAGAACAAGGGAAAGGCATACAAACAACAATGAAATGGGTTTAAGCTGAGTTGTGTCTGCATATGTAAGCAATAATGCATGACAGGGTATGCTTGGTGCTCTAATAATGGCATGTCTCAGGTGGATTGAAGCATGAGGCCAATGACTGACTGTTTCAGCCACTCAAGAAGTGCCATTATCCCACACAAAGCAAACCTTGGAGTGCTGTATTATGATTATTAAATGAGTCTGCCTGATGGGGACACCTGGCAGATAAGCAACTCCTTTGAACTGACAACTCTGTGAAGGAGTCGGAGATAAGCAGCTTTTCTGATATGAAATGGGTCCATAAGGTTGGTAAAGAAATATTTTTGTTTAATTTAAATGAGTAAAAGGGAAAATAGTCCTACTGAGCCATTGTAATTTTGTTGTTTGACTGGTAGGTGGCAGATGCTATTTTTAATACTAGTAAGTAAACGAAGGTGTATTAATACAGCTATTCCTGCTTAATGTAAAGAGGTCAGTGAGGTCACGGATTTCATTGCAGTGATGTTGTGTCAATATGAACACTGGGTTCGAGCTCCTCAGATAATCAGGTTTTTAATTTTTTTATATCCATTTCGTCATGTATTTTAAAATGTTTCCTTAGATACTGGAAAACAGTTTAAAGTGCCACTTCAACCCCCGACACACACACACATTTTTCCTGTGTCACTTGGCTAGAAACACATGGCACAGGGCCACAGTGGATTGAGATGAAACACTTGACTCCCAGGTGTGGAGTTTACTGGCCTCCCAGCATTCAGCACCCCTGCCAGCCACCAAAGGAACAACAGTGACACTGGCTGTCTGAAGGCAGCCACTTGCCTTACTTTTGGGTGCAGAAGAGGTGCCAACGTGGCCCACCTTGATTGTGTGGGGTGGGGAATGAAGTGGAGGAAGCAGGTTACAAAATAGCCTTTCGAGGTCTAATATGCCAATCTGGTGACAGCCCAAGTGAAAGATTCCATGGCAGCTTTCAACGGAGTATCAAATTACCTCAGTTTCCTTGTCAGCATCCCTCCTAAATTAAAACAGGTTCTATAATTGTCCATGACCGTGTGTACTGAGGTTGTTGAGTGCAAAATGACTACTGTACTTGTCTTTATATTGTCCCTGACCAACATACTGTAGTGTGTGGAAAGGATGTCAAACCAAACTCTAGTCAGAAGAATGCATTTTACATTGTGAAGTAATAAAGCAATATCAGTAAGACAATTAACTGATGTTTCTGCTTTTACTCTAGAATCATTATCCAGACCAACGTTATCTCTGATGACCTCCAGTCAAATAGCAATTGGTAGTTCACTATATTTGGCATGCAACCACTACCCAGTCAGATATTTTCACCTTTACAGAGACAAACAGGAAATTACATGCCTGGATTATGACAACTACCAGTCTAGGGGCTCTTTCACATCACTGTCACTGAGAAATCACATCTGAAGACTTTTACCTGTCTGTACAAAATACAGACTACCACCGGCTCAAATCTCTCCTCCAAGCAACACAGTTACAATAAGTGTGCTGAAAGGTACAGGAAAGTTTTTCTTTCTTTCTTTTCTTTCTTTCTTTATTTCTTTCTTTTCCTTCTTTCCTTCTTTTCTTTCTCTCTTCTTTGTTTCCTTCCTTCCTTCCTTCCAGTCATCCTTATGTAAAAATGTTAACAGAACACTTGTGCCAGCCTGATGGCACTATGGGTTGAGTGCTGGTCGCTCACTTGTGCCATGCGGTGACCCGAGTTCAGAAACAAGCTGGGGCCGCTAGGGTTCAGCAGGGGAAGAGAGGACTGAGCATCCAGAGAACTGCTCTCCTTTCTCGGGGAGGGGAGACTAGTCATCCTGCTCACTGACTGCCACAGGTGGATCACCCTGGGAATCAGTCAGCCAACAGCGTTATTTCTGAGGGGTTCCACATGAACTCATGTGTACTGTATATATTCAATTGATTCAGGACTGTATACTGAGTCCTCTCAAGTTTCATACATTCTAGGAGGGTTGTCACCTACTGTACTACACTTTGGGGTGCTTTTATTTTTTCCTACTCCTCCCTTGGTCAGCCCTCCTTCCGAGGAGCACCCTGCCCCATCATTTGGTGTCTGCCAGGACTTAGCGACCACCATCTTCCCCGAGGCATTGCCTCCCTGGTGGGGTCAGTGGGTTCCCCAAGCCCCACCACAGAATGGATCCAGTTCTGGCAGTGTGCCCAGCTGGTGGGATCTGGGCCTGTGGCAGCTCCTTGTCATCTTGTTGCCAGTTTCTGTTCTCCAGTTTCACCCTGGAGATGTGACATGCACTGATGTGGCATGCTGTGTGGCGTGCACCAATATCTGCCACAGCCCTCAATCATCTTACACGCAAGCTGCCTTCCCCTGGCTTCCACCAGTGCCAGGTGAGCTGTAGGCTCTCTGCCCACCCTGACCCCAGAAGTGTAGAGCAGTCCTGAGGGTGCTTAATCCCCCCCCAGCCTAACTCCTCTGATAGCCCAGATTCACTCCTGAACCTGAGCAGTCGGTGTCATAGCAGCATCTACCGCTGCAGCAGCAGGCCAGCTATGTGGGTTTTTCTGACATCTAATGTTGACCTATTGTGCATTTTCCACTAGCAGACCCAGCTTCCAGAGAGGATATCTATAAAGGGTTCCAGATGAGCCCCCAGGACAAAGGCCTAGCAATATATGCTCAGCAGTGGTGCTGATAGCCCCAGGATCCTTGACAGCAGAGTGGTTACCTTTTCCAGAAGGTGTGAATGTTGGGGTAGGGCGGTATCATGTATTAAAAAGAGTAGTGTGCCACAAAACACTTGGGCCAGCTATCAGACTTCAGACTGTCGATCCACAGGGCTAATACTGGGGTGAAATAAGTTCTGTGCATAATGTGGAAATGGACTTGTCAATGTATATTTTTCATAGAAGAGGTGGTTATGGCTTTTGTAATCTCATACCAGTTTCCCTCAGTCCAGTCTGGGTTCCTGAGCCCCATTTGGTGTTGAGCTCCTGCATGCGGTTTTGTAGCCCTGGGGCATGTTGCAGAATTGCTTAATAGATTTTTGATTAATCCAGGGATCTTGTGTGATCTCTTTCCCTGGGAAGCAAGTGCAACCTCAAGTGCAAAGAGAGGGGTAAAAGCACTAAAAGAAGGTACTGCATGTTGAAACCTCATGAAATGTGGCAGCAAAGAGGTTTATTATATGGAAACATAAACAATGTTGAACTAAAAGACCATTGGGCCATCCAGTCTGCCCAGTTTGACCCACGCTACCCTGTTACCCATTGTCCAGATGGGGGTTTCACCTTCCTCACCCCTGGCCCCTGCCTTCCTGCTACACCCCTTAGCAACTATTAATTGCTTTACTCTGTCCAGTCATGCTTGAACCCATTAATAGTTTTGCACTTACCACCTCTGCTGGTAGGATGTTCCCTGGCTCAGTCACTCTCTTGGTACAGTAAAACTTTCTTGCATCCCTCCTGGATTTCCCCTACACAAGCTTGTATTCATGTTCCTTGTGTTTTGCCTGATAGTCCCACTAAAATTGTTCCTCAATCTTTACCTTGTTTAGTCCTTTTAGGAACTTGAAGGTCCCTATCATGCCCCTTCTGGCCTCTAGTGAGTACAAGTTCAGTTCCCTAAGCTGATCCTCATAGGATCTGCCCTACTGGCTCTGAATAATTTTGGTTACTGTGTCTACACTGTTTCCAGTCTATCTCTGTCTTTCCTCAAGTGAGGACTCCAGAACTGGGCACAGTACTCTGATGGGTTCTCACCAGTGCTCCATTGAGAGGCAGTAGCACCACTTTCCACCTGCTATCCAAACACCTTTTAATACACCCCAACATTCTAGTTGGCTTGCTGTGAAGGCCTTGTTACATTGGCTAATTTGTTTTAGGGGTTGCTTATGATGACTCAAGGTTTTATTCCTCTAAAGTAGTAGCTAACTGCTCCTTCAATCCAGTATTCCTTCCAGGGGCTCGTGTTCCTATGTGCATCACCTTGCACTTTTGCACTGAATTTCAACAGCCAAACCTTGGACTCCATCTCAAACAAGTGCACCCCACACAAAGCTCCCAACATGTAACTCAGTACAAAATGAAAAGCCCTGGAGCGCTAATGCACCCAAGCAACCTGTTATTCAAAGATAAAAACATAAATGGCTCTTCTAAAATGCACAATGCTCAGAGCTGCTTACCATCTTATTACCATCAGTATTTGTATTGTATGTGCCCTTTCTAGCTAGCCCCACAGCCCCTTGCAGGTTCCTTGCATCCTCAGGGATCTCCAGGGACATGACTCTTCCCCTCCCTTCCTCTCCCCTCTTTTTTCACGTAGGCACTTGTTTACTCTATCTACCCAGCACCTATTATTGTCCACTCTTTCTACCTATTATTTTTATTTTAGCCTTTGGTAACCTGGTAAGGCCCACTAGGCACAAGTGCCTGTTTTCAGGAGTGATCTGGGACATTGGCAAGTAAGTGACTTGCTCAGAGTCACACAGTATGCAAGTAGAGGTTGTGAGAATCAAACCAAGGTCTGGTCTGCTAGATGTACTAAGCTTGTTCACAGCTCGTTACTCTAACCTCTAGGCTTTTTGCCAGCCCTGAATGCACAAGAAGTTATATGCTAATACTGTTGTAACACTGTTTTAACACCTGTCTTACAACTGTATCTTAATGTTGATCTTGTAACTTGAATGTTTAATGTCTCATTCCTATTGTACCCTCCATCGTCACACCAGGAGATGAGTGACTTGCTGCTCAGGGTGCCTTCCAGGTGAAATATTTCAATAAAATAAATAAGTATTGCCTTTGTTGAGTGCTCCATGCAGCTCTTGTCCCATATCACTGCTCCTCCTGTTCTCTGTGGAAAGAATCCTCCCCCACCCCAACTAGTGACTGCTGGTACATCTGAGCAAATTGACAACCTTCCTTCCTCACCTGAACCACTGTCTACTGGCTCACCCCTCTGCCCGATCCCAGTAACAGTGAGTGAATGAATGAAGCAAATCTCTGGCAACTAATGGTCCCCATCTCCCACCTGATGGTCACTGGTGATCATACCTCTGGCTCCCTCACTCAATCCTCCTATTAAGGTCCATATGATCCCTTTACATGCCCAATGTCCTCAGTGGTAGCCCTACTACTGTCTGTAGCTCCCTTCCCTTGTTAATGTAACCCCTGGTGTCCTGTTTGTTTATCCCAGCTACTCCCAGTAAAGTCAGAAAATTGCACCCCAAGCCCCCACACACACATCTATTGTAGATTGGTGACTGGCAACAGCCTCTATGCACATAGCCATGGCTGGCTGCTGACTGTCCCTATTGTACTGTACCAATATGCTATAAAGAATATGCAATAGTATGTATGGGATGACTGTTCCATATCGTAGGATATTTCCTGAAAGTACTGTAGTGATGTATGTTATCTATTAATACAGTACTTGCAGAGGCAGATGGTGACTGGCTGTGTGGTGCAAAGGAATGCAGCCAGTCAGTGTCCCTGGATCAGGGTTTGGGAATAGGTACTTAGGCAGTTCACTTTACTGTCTTCAACAGGAGTGGAGCAGGGGAACAAACAGGACATTGGGAGTAACTTCCATGGGGGAGGGAGGCTACCAGACAGTAGTGGGACTACTATCAGGGACTTTGGGCCGGGAGAAGGATTCTAAGGACCATAATCAGAGGACAGGGTGCTGGAAGGGACTAGAAGTCAGGATATGATCACCAGGGACATAGGGATGAGGGGGAGGGCCTATAAATACCAGGGATTGCTGCATTCATTCACCAGGATCAGGATCTGGTGGGTGGGCAGTGGGTTACCACTAGACATCAGGAATGGCAGCAACAGCAGTTTAGGTGATAAAGAAGGTTCAAGGCATTCTCAACCAAAGTGGTGAGTTACTTCTGCAACAGTGTTGATAGTCAGGAGGCTAGCTGTATGACTAAGTTGTTTGGCTGTTAGATGTGGATGCTTTGGTCATTCACACTCTGTCCCCAGTGCCATGAAGACAAAGGAATCCTCTTGAGGAGGGTTCCACCCCTAGAGGTGCCCCAGGAATATCATTCCTTTGCACTAAAGGTACCCTCATTAACAAGCCCAAAGAAGAGATGTGAGCCAGAGGAGGAGGAGGAGTAGCGATGGCAAAGAATCTCACTCGAATGAAGCTGAGGATATTGTTTTAAATAACTTAGGAAAGGAGAGGTGACTGGTTGCCCCACAATCAAACTGCAGGTATAGCCTTTTAATTCAATGGGCATATGCAGCCAAAGTGAGGACTTATATTTGTGCAACACTGTTGAAAGTCAGGCTAGTTGTATGACAAAGTTGTATGACTGTTACATAGTGCTTGGATGCTTTAGCCATTCACACTCTGTCCCCTATGGGACTACCACACTGTGAGAGTACCGTGGAAGGCAAAGGAACTCTCTTGCTGTGGGTTCCACCCCCAGATGTGCCACAGCAACACAATTCCTTTAGACTAAAGGTACCTTAAGAAGGAGCCCACAAGAACTGCATAACAGATGCTACAAACACAGACTGATTGGATGAATGACCTAGACAGATGATATCTGCTGATGACTGATAGTACACTAAGGCATAACTTCCAGAAGGAAAGAGGGAATTGCAACACTGTAAAATGATAAAAACTGAGCCAGCATTCAGCCCCTACTCTCAGCAGAAATTTACTATTAAAGCAGAACCTATTATTAAATTACAAAAACACTATACTATTGCCTTGACACTCGAGAGAGAGAGAGAGAGAGAGAGAGAAAGAGAGAGAGAGAGACAAAAAACGTTGGTGGAAATCTCGTGAATCCTTGACCTTGGCTGCCATCCTTCCTGGTATGGGTATTTAATTATTAGGACATCTCAACTCTGCTAATTTGAAATTCACTTCAGGGAAGTTTTGGAAGGCTAACTGTCAATCTATACCTCTAACTGAATAATGCTGTGTGATATCATGAGTCAACCACTGCAGCTAATGGAAGTTTCCTGTGAGGAAGATCCACCCCTAAAAGCACAGACTGAGAAGAGTAGCAACTGCTGAAAGGCTAGCATCCAGACTCAAGGCTGTGAAGACACCTAACCTTGACTGGAAACTAAAAGAAGGAGCTGCAGAATGAGACTAGGTGGACATTAGGAATAGCTTTCAGAGTTGCTGCCAATGTGGTCTCCAAAGCTAAAGGAACCTATGTGGCTTACAACTCCACCCTCCAGCAGCTGACATCTTAAATACTACACTGAGAGGTGCCACTGACTGTGGGGCTGCATGGCTTAAGCTTCTCCAGAGCACTGGACCACACCACCCGGTGGACTGCAGGAAAGGTACTCCAGGAAACAAGCAACCTACAGAGAAAGACCCCACCTGAGATGAGGATTAACCCTCATGATGCAGACTTCAAGCCGGAGTGAATAAGCATGTCTGCCCCACAGGGCAAGCCCTGATGACAAGACTCTGGGAATACGATAATTATGGGTGTATAGATGCATTAATGCTGTCTGATGGTGTGCAGGCAGAACTGACTGACTAAACAATGTCTGCTGATGGAATGACTGGTATGATTGAGACTGACTGTGAATCATGACTGCTGAAAGGAACAACTGATATTGATTGAGATCAAAATTAATAAGGAGGTACTGAAAATATGAATGAATATCAAAGGCCAAAATCCTAGGCAAACTCAGTCACAAACAGGAAAAACCAGAAGCTGTCATAAACTAAGACATACAAACTTACTAATATGCCAGCTTGAGTGTGCAGGCACCCCCTCCCTGTGCCTACAGAGGACCTGCCCTCCCTAGCAGATAAATGCCTTACTGGCTATCTAGTCTAGTAAACTGTATACAGTCAGAAGAGATGCAAGTCACAGGTGAGGGTACCTCAGGGATCAGTCTGGGGCCAGTCCTCTTCAATGTCTTCATCAGTGACATTGCAGATGGACTAGAGGGTAGGTTTGTCTGTTTGCAGATGACACCAAGCTCTGCAACAGAGTAGATGATCCAGATAGAGTGGGCAGAATGAGAAGAGATCTGGATAAACTGGCAAAATGGTCGGAAGAGTGGCAAATGGGGTTTAACATAAAAAGTGCAAGATCACGCGCATTGGGATGAAAACAGCAAGCCACCTATAGGTTGGGAAGGGAGTTGCTAGCAATCCCAGGGGAAGAAAGAGACTTGGTCATCATCATCACCCATTACCTGAAATCATCCAAGCAGACCTCTAAAGCGTAGGTAAGGCTAGAGGGATGTTGGGGTATATTAGTATGAGTATCGAAAGTCATAAGAGGGAGGTAATAACTTCTTTACAAGACACTGGTTAGACCCCATCTGAGTACTGTGTGTGTGTACTGGAGGCCACACCTTCTCAGGAACATAAATAAGAATAAGATTGAGGCAGTCCAGAGAAGGGCAACAACAATGGTGCAGGGACTGCATCAGAAAACATATGAGGACAGTTTTTTTCCAGCTTGTTCTGGTCTCAACTGCAAGGAGGTCCCAGAACTTGGACAATTCCTCAAAATAAGAGGGTTGCTCTTGAAAATGAGCAAAAAATTTGCCTTGGCAGTTTATGTGATTTTCACACCAGTTTCTTTTATTTTCTATCTCTGCTTAGGTTGTATTAAATGAAAACAACATTACAATAAGAGCATAGAATATCCACTAGTGTGTAGTTACTTGATTTTGCAGACAGTATTAATTTGCTGCACATGAATAGAATAATTTCATATTGTTTAGATTATAAATTTTGCTAAATGCGTTAATAATAGGAATAGTATTGTTCTGTGATAAATAATGTAAAAAATCTGTCTGCTTGAGATTTAAAAGGATGTCCTTTGATGCCATCTAGTGGTACTAGGTTGAAATTGAATTTATTTTTGCCTTTAATTGAACACGTTCTTTTTTTTGAAGCCTTCTAAAGTAATTTCACCTGTTGAACGTGGGTGTATAAAAACTGTGTCCTCATTATGAGTGCCTCCCCAGAAGAAGATTCTTTTTGAAACAGAGCCATTGGGAGCTTTGTGTTTGCTCTCATCATGACCACTTGTAAAGTTGTGGAATAAAATCCACCAAATAAATTTCTTTGACTTATATGAATTCAGTGCAGGGCTTCAAAGCGGCATGGGATAGGCATAAGGGAGCAATAAAGATGAGTATGGATAGATATGCCATTACCAGAGTACAGGCCTATGGCAACTCATAAGGTAGAAAAAATGGGCAGACTGGATGGGCCTTGAGGTCCTTATCTGCTGTCAACTTCTATGTTTCTATGTAAATACAACCTGATGCCCTAGTCCCCTACCCCTCCACAACCAGCAGCTTTCCCTTTCACTATGTCCCATCCTCTGTTGAAGATATCCACCATTTTCAGAGAAACCACCCTCTGGCAATTTGTTCCACTTGGTCACTACCCTTTCAGTGAAACTGTGCCTCTTCATCTATCTCCCGAATCTTTCCCCTAACAGCTTTAGGCTATGCCCCCAGTGGACTCTTGTTCCCAATAAGGCAGAAGAGGCCCTTGGCATTCACCCTGTTAATACTCTTCAGGTACTTGAAAGTCTTAATCCTATCCCTGTCTCCCTTCTGTCCTCATAGAGTGCATGTTGAGCCCCATGAGACTCTTGTTGTACTGTAGGGTTGCCCTGCTGACCCTGGATTATGTTGGTTGGCCGATCTGGACCATCTCCAGCAAGTTAACATCCTTAAGATAAGAGCTCCAATACTGCACACTTTAATCCAGGTGCAGTTTCACCAGTGACCTGTACAACGGCAGTATGACCTCCACTTTCCTGCTAATAATCCCTCTGGTTGTGCAGCTCAGCATCTGAATTTATTTATTTTTTTTTTTTCTTTGTGTAAATGGGTAAGGGCCCACTAGGAACAAGTGCCTGTCTTCAGGGGTGACCCTAGATTACTAGGAGGTTAAGTGACTTGCTCAGAGTCATGCAGTAGGCAAGTAGAGGTTGTGGGGAATCAAATCCAAGTCCGCTGGATGTACCAGGTTCCTTTACAGCTCATTACTTTAACTCATTCTTTCCCAGTGGCCATTTTTGGGTTGGGCTCAGCAATGGATGGTTCTGACTCCATATGGCTGATATGGGACCAAATGAGTTAACCTCTAGGCTATACTGCAAGCCCCATTTGCTTTTGCTTCTGCTCTCTGCAGTAGCCGAGTGCTTCAGGCCACTGTGATGATTACACTCAGGTCGCTTTCTTCCTCTGACTTGGTTACCTGTACCTCACCTAAACAGTATTTATTATCTGGGCTTTTCACCCAGGTATTACTTTACACTTTTAGCATGAACCCCAGTTGCCAAATGCCAGACTACTTCTTTAACCTTACCAGGTCTTCCAAAAGTTCCTGTCTCCCCTTCTCCATGTCCACTCTCCCATGGAGCTTTGTGTTATCTCAAGAACAGACAGATTCTGCCTTTGATCCCATCCACTATGTCACTGAGGAAGATGTTAAACAACACTGATTTGAGCACTGAGCACTGAGCCATATGGGACCCCTCTGGTCACTGGCCTAGCTTCAAGAATTCTCCCTGACTATCACCTTCTGGTGTCTGTCAGCTGTTTTTTCTTTGTTTGTTTCTCTGCCTGCACCCTGGTGCCAGTGGCATCCTTGCCCCATCACCAACCTGTCTCATGGACTTACTGGTTAACCACCACTTACACAGATCCCTATCAGCAGGTGGACAGCTATGTAGTGTGTCATGTGTCACTTGTGGTGGATGTCAAATGAACCCAGGCATTTCCTCCATTTTTCTCCCAGGGCATCTTCGGGTGATGCACCCTCATCCCTAATGATACACATGTGTTGCATTAGCACATTTCCCTCAGGTTTGTTGGTCGTGCTGGTGCTACCACCCAGCCTCCACTAGATGGCAGGCAAGCCATGGGACTCAAGAGTTCCCCTCCTGAGGAAAGAGAGCTGTCCTAGATGTTAAATCCTCCTTTACCCTGCTGGCTCCCAAATGATCCTGGACTGTTCCTGAACCTGGGCCACCAGCTTTTTATTTTTTATTCATAGATTTATACAAGTTCAGAGGCATTAGCCCATAAAGAACTACCACCATCATGTCGATGGTGGAAGGTATATTCCTGTGTCCCATATAAGAGTCCAATCTTACTTTAAATTGCTCAACATTTTTACTCATTACAATGTCCCCTGGAAGTGAATTCAATATAGGTGGCACTCTTTGAGTAAAGAATCGGGTGCTTTACAGTTTTACATAAATAAGTTTTAAGCTTATAACTATGAGATCTGGTATTATTTTAATAAGATTTCTCTCCAAACCAATTGTGTTTCAGTGTGTATTAATTTTGAAATGCCTTAAAGGTGTAAATCAAATCGCCTCTAAGAGCCCTATATTCTAGGGAAAACAGTTGATTGATTAAAGTCTTGTTTTCTAATCTAAAGATGACATATTCTGAACTCTTTTGGTTACCTTCGTTGGACTCTTTCCGCTGTACTTTGGTACCCTTTGGATGTTGGTGCACAGAAGGGGCACAAAAGTCCAAATGTGGACACACAAGGCTGGTGTACAGTGGCCGTATTATTTCAGGATTCTTACTTTTAATACGTTTAAAAATATTACCCAAAATAGTATGACATTTTTGACTGCTTTATTTGTGTGTATGTTGAATTTTAAATTATCTGATATTGTCACACCCAGGTCTCTTTCCTGTGATGTAACAATTAACTCTTAGTTATTCATTAAATAATGGCTTTGATGTTTTTTCCCCATATGCATAACTTTGCACTTAGAGACATTCAATTTCATATTATTGTTGTTAGCCCAGGCACACAAGTTATTCAAATTATTTTGCATATTTATTATTGACTGGTGGTCAGTTATTATACTATCAATTTGCAGTCATCTGCATATTTATTAATCCATATCCTGTCAGATGACTGCATGCTGGACACCAGGATATTAAACAGGAGGGGTCCCAATCTGCGGATCCCTGAGGAACTCCACTAGTAACAGGGATCCATTTGGACTTGTTTCCTTTAATGACCACCATTGTTGTCTTTTTGTACAGCCAGGATGAAATCCGCTTTATTAATTTTAAATCTAAATTTATTCTGAATAATTGTTCTATCAGGGTTTTATGTGACACAGTATCAAGGCGTTTTCAAAATCCAAGAATATGACATCCATGAGACAAACCATTATCAAGGGCAGTGCTTACAGGTTCAAAGAAATTAATCAAATTTGTAAGATATGATCTACTTGCTGTAAAACCATGTTGTGTGATATCTGTGTGACCTGATCTGGTAATATGGTTTACAATTTTGTAATATAATAATTTTTCCATTTTTTTTACTCAGAAGAGATGTTAGGCTAACAAGTCTATAGTTGCAAGACTGTTGTCTACTTCACACAAAGTTTGTAATACTTTTCCTTCTTTTAGCGATGTGCTGAACAAAACACTAAGAGGACCTGCTAATTCTTTAATAAGTTCCTTTAGAAACTTTGAATTAATATTATCGGGTCCTGGAGATGTATTGACCTTAATTGAGTTAATAACATCCATTATTTCCTGTTTAGTAAATGTGATAACAACATCATTTATAGGTAATATGTTACCAACATTTGAATTTTCCTTTGTTTGAATATACTCCCAAAGTAATGGTTTAGCTCTTCAGTCATTTCCCTTTCTCCAGTGATTATTTTATTTTTCATGCAAGGTCCAATTCCTTTACACTTCCCTTGATTGAGCCGATATAATTATACATTTTTATTATCTTTAATCTCTTTTACAAGGTTTATTTAGAGCTTCATTGTTGCTGATGTATGGCTTTCTTGATCATTTTAGCCAAGTGATTTAAATCTTTCCCAGTCTTTATCTTTTTGGTTTTGTTATACTTATTATATACTCTATGTTTCTTTTAATAATATGCCTAATTTCTTTTGTCCACCACAATTGAATCCTCTGTCCTTCATTATTATGCTCAATTCTATCGGGGACCCAAGTATTAACACAATAATCAATTATAGTTTTTATTTTTCCCATGTTTGATCGAGGTTCAGGTCTTTTAAATCTTTCTCCCAGTCCCAGGGTATGAGATAGTTTTTATACTGTTGTAATCTGCTTTATAAAAATTTTAATTTTTGTAACACCATTATTACATAGTACACTTTCTTGAATACTACAAGTTACTATATTGTGATCACTGTCACCTAACGGATGCAATATATTTTGATTTGATACTAAGTCTACAGTATTTGTGATAATTAAATCTAGAATGTTATTATTTCTAGTGGGTTGAGACACTATTTGTTCTAGACCCATACTGAAAGTAATCTCTAGAAATCTCTGTTCATGTTGACTTTTGGTTTCAAGGGTCTCCTAATTTATATTAGGGAAATTAAAATCTCCCAGTAACATTAAGTCCCTGAGTCCTCTCCCTTTTCCAACTGATTTAGGAATATGGTATCATCTTCTGATTAAGATTAGGTGCTCGCAATATAGGCCTAGGGTAAGTGTTTTATGACCTAATTCAATCTTATTACATAGAATTTCTGCATTGGTATCATTAAAATTTACTTGATAACTCTTGAGCTGATTAGAGGTATACAGAGCAAGACCTCCTCCTGTCTTATTCTGACTATTTTAGTATAGTTAACATATCCTGATATATCAGTATTCCAATCATTTTCTGAGAACCGGTCTCAGTTATTTCACATATATCAATATTTTTAGTAGTCAAGATATATTTTAATTCCTCCATTTTATTAGTTAGGCTTCTTGCATTTGTCATTAAAATCTTAAGCTCATTTAAATGATCTTGAGACACTGGAGTTTTTAGGATGCATTGTTATTTATAGTTAAGGGATGTTTGTGGTGGGACTGGAAGAAAGGCACCAGCCCTCCACACCACTGGGCTGGTTTTGCAGCCAGTTTTGACCCATCTAGTAAGCTTGGTCCCCATGTCCAGGTCTTCCAGCTTCCTGACCAGTCTCCTATGAAACAGAGTCAAAGGCCTTGCTGAAGTCCATACACAAACCAACTGCTTGGCCCTTGTCCACTGTCCTGGTCACCTAATCAAAAGTCAATCATATTAGTCTGGCAGGACCTCCTGACACAAACCCATGCTACCTCTCATCCTGAAGCATATTTTACTTGAGAAAGCTCATAAGTCTTTCCTTCAGGATAGTCTCCATCAGTTTCCCCATTATTTGTAATCATTCTGTTTGCCACATTAGATTTTGTACAATAACTCTCCTATCCATGTCATTCTGAGTACATTTGTACTTCGGAAGGCTGCCTTTTCCCATATCACGACTTCAACTGCCCTTCTAAACCAGCTAGGCTTTTGGCATTAGATTTCTTGTTTTTGGCACATTCAATTAGTGGTTTCCATCAAGCCCTCTTTTTTATGGTGCATTTCTGTTCTACTTGTACTCCATCTCCTTTCTGATCCAGGCAAATAGTATAGGAGAAATTCTGGTAGGAGAATGACATGGATAGGAGAGTTATTGTACAAAATCTAAATCTGCCTGCAGTCCAAAGCCTTCATCTTCATCCTGATAATCACTCTGCCCATGTCCAGGTGGAACCACACCATGTGTGGTCACTTCCACACCGGCTCTTCCCACTTTACATCCAGAACATGTGTAAGTTGGACAGGACCAGGTCCAGTTGGACAGGACCAGATCCAGTACAGCTCTCTCCCTAGTGGGCTCCATAACACCCTGTGTCAGGAATCCACTCTGAAATGCATCCAGCAGCAATTATTCCCTGTTGCTGGAAGTAGCCAGATTTCCAATATACCCCAACAGATTGAAGTCCCCATTATTACTACCTCCGCTGCCTGTTATTTCAATGATTTGGGACCCCAGTAATATGTCCAGCTCCTCATCCTGTAACAGTGGTGCATATACCACCCCATCCTTATTTTTCCCCTTAGTGGAGTGTACCTGCATCCATAATCCATCAGCCTTTTAATCCACCCCGTCCTCTCTGGCATAGGTTATCCCACCTCCTCATGTACAAAGCCCTCCCCTCTCCCACCACTTCGCACCTCCCTATCCCTCCTATGCATTTTATACCCAGGAACTGTGAGGTCCCAGAAGTAGTTTAGTGTAGCCCATGTTTCTGGGATGTCCACATCTCTGCAGGCCACCAGTACCTGAACCAGTCATTTTGGTTACCAGGCTTCTGGTGTTTAGAGACCCCACCCCTCCACCATGCTACGGACTCCCTTTGCCCCCTTTACCCTCATCTTGCCCCTTCCTCTCCCCAGTCCATCCTTATCTCTTCCACCCTTCCCCAGTAGTTGCTCTCTATTCTGTCTTGACTGGAAAGAGGCCTATCAACCTCCTCCACCACGTGACAGAGGGTGGTTTGCACCTGCTGCCCCCAGTCAGTTTTAAATTGATTTGTTTTCCCATACATTCCTCCTGTTTTCCCTCAGGATCCTCCTGCCTTATCACTTAGGTGTAACCTGTCTGGTGAATACAGATCTTTGTTATCCCGGTCTCTCCTCAACAAGGACTGCATTAACCTTAAGTGCCCATAGGCTGGAAACTTCATGCACCCCCCATGCTCCCCAGCAGTCAAACATAAATGATATGAAATAAAGAGAGAGAGAGAGAGAAAAACAGACCTACAGATACTACAAGTAAATGTATCTGAGAAGCCAATGGAAATACCTCATGAATAATATTACATACACATCAATGGATCAAAATCTTCACCAACCTTAGATATTCTGGAAATCTTTAAATCAAGTGATAAAAAGACACAAAGACCTACTATTCAGAGGCTGATGCAACATGGAATGGAGCAGACTCTCTGCCTATAGAGATGACAGCTCTTCTATATCAAAAGTTTACTGACCTCCACAACTACAATGCTCTGTTAAAAGCCCAGTCTTGGGCCACCTTGATTGTCCAGGGGCAGCACAATGTGCTGTCATGCAGGTGAACCAGACTTGGGAGTGCACTTAGGCTGCATAGTCGAGGCAGCTTGTCTTGACTAGGGAGGGCTGGTGGTGGGTTTTACACTCAGGGACCCCTGCAGTTAGGCCAGTGAGCTTGCTCCTTCTGCAGGGGTGCATTGTACATGCCCTGACCAATAGTGGCACTGCCGATGCCAGGAAGGAGGAAGATAGTGGTAAAAACTGGGAGAAAATATCCAGCTACTGTCTCCATGACAACTCTGCTTGAACACAGTATATCCCTGGATGAGGCGTAGCAGGGATAAAATTCAGATTAAAAAGAACCCCCAAAAATCCTTATCTAATGTAACCCATGCAAAGTCTCACAACCCACTACCTACTCTTGTTCTAGTATTAAGGGACTAAATCAGATTCTACTATAAACCCCGAAACAGCCTGCATTAAGATATGACCTGTAGGATTGGACAAAGTGTTTTAAGTAACAGAGTTACTGCAAATTATTTTCCCCAATGCTCTTCATCTTTGTTTCTATAGTGGGTTAACTCACAACTCCGCTTGACTGAGACTTGCCTGAAAACCAGACTTGCGCCTCTAAGCCCGAATGCACATGCAACTAACTGTGCAAATCCTTCTCCGATAGTTGGGTTCCATGTCATAATTATGAAGTTTGTTCCACAACTCACAGAAGAGCAAGCACATTTTGCTGAATACCAAATCGGCACACAACATACAGCAAACACCAATTTGGTGCACAGTAAAATGAATATTTAATGCAGTGAGGTTATGCCTGCCCCTCACCCCCTTTGCATATCCACAGACGTTAGTAAACATCTATGGCAGATACAGTATTCCTGCAATCAGAGTCACTGCTGTAGACTCCAATATGAATAATGCGCTACAGAGGACTTGGGGGTGCAGCTAGAGGTGGCTAAACTCCAAACTAGGATGAAGTAGCTGCACTCCGACCAAAAGAATTACTGCTCAGGCTATACAGTATTTGTGTAAAATGTTAACTTTATTCAAAAGAAAAATAGATGTAGCAAACTGAATTGTGGCCAGTCACCTATGTAACTCTTTCACCCCAGCACTTCACCTGTTAACGGCTGCTGCTCAGTTTCCTGAGACTATTTTTTTTTAATAAAGTTAACTTTTACCACAAATATAGCTGAGCAGTGTTTCTTTGGCAGGAGTCCATCTATTTGATCTTAGTGTCTCTGCTGTGACGGGCATTTCCATATCACCTTGTTGTCGACACCCTGGCGGTGAAACAGTAAAGACCACTCTAGCGACATTCAGCGGTAATGGACCTTTTCTGTGTTTCGCCTTCCCCAGTGTTCTGCCCTCCTGGATCAACTCTGACCTGGAGTTGGAATCCTAGAGTCCAAGGGATGCAGTGGGCAGCCCCCCACAGAAAACACCCATAAGAGGCGGCACAATACCTGCATTGGTATTGCCGTCACTCTAGGGGAGGTTAGCATTCTCACCGACGAGATAACTTAGTGCTTCCTGGCATTTCCAGAGATCTCAGACCAGCACGCAGTAAGCTAGTATAGCTCATGAATAATTAATGAGACATAACTTTTCATTTTGCAATTTAGCCAACCAGGACAGCTCAAATGAGATGCAATATCTCATTTACAGTGCGACCTCAGAGTGGAGTCCTTCTTCTACCAAATTATGCTAAAACCAAAAGGAAACACCACACTGGATTCCTCATGTACTGCCCAAAACTGACTCCACAGCAGGTGCTGCCTAAAAAGAATCCAGTATAGTGAAAAGAAAGAGAACTATGGGTGCACACAGTGGGTACAAAGTTACAAAAATATTTATTGTTCACAAAAACAGACTAGGGGAGGGCCACTGGATGTCAGGAAATGTAGTTGGTCATACCAGCTGGGTAAATAGGGGTCAACCTTTAGACTCTTGAGATACATTACAAAGGAAGCACTTGAATGGTGATTTGGTGGGAGAATGCAAATGTGAGTGATACATTGCAATAATTATTTGAGGTACATGTACAGGGATTAGGAGTGGGAGCACTGTTACAGTTAGGCAAAATGCCTCCATGCAGTCATGTGCAGTCAAATTGTGTGGCAATGCTAATGAGCCCATAATGGCATGCAAATGACCCATAGCACCTGCATGCCTCATGGGATTAGTAGCATGCTGTGGCTGAATAGGTTCACAGGAGCAATGGTCCTATCCTGTTTGGAGCAATCTATGGGTGTGCAGCACAAATGGCCAGCACTGAATAATGGGCCCATGGACTCCAGGCTCTCAAGTCTGCATCTTTGTGCGTTGCTGATTTTTGGGGCATGTGACAGACTGGTTTCTCCCAGACTCAGCCTGCACACTGTTACCAGCTTTCTCAACCCCATAGATGCCTCAAAGGGTCACCTTGGTAGCTGCCACCACTCAGCCACAGCCTTGCTCAGGGTATCTCTAGGTTAAAATCCCACCATAACCACTGCTCACACAGTACAGTGCTCTACCAAAAGGGCAAGTGGCCCTACCTTACTGCACAGCTGAGAATCACTTGGCTTTAGAAATAAAATATAGTAACCATAGCCTTCTCTTTAGGGATGGAACACAACTTTGTCAGTTATAACCCAGTCATCTGTATCTCAAAGGACTCCGTCACAGAGACATGAAGTGTATAAAACATAGAATTTAATACATCAAGATATTTAAATTTATAATATGGGATACTACACTAAGACAATGAGGAGCAGGAATTCTACAGAGATAAAACTAATTTTTTTACACACAGTAGGAAAGCACACAGAAAAAAAACTATCTCACTCTTCCTCTCTGTTAAGCAAAGTAGAGTAGCTACCACACAGGACAAATAGGTGAATCAGAATAGACTCAAAACTTAGATGTTAACTACTCAGAGTCTCAGCCTGACTAAACAGTCTCTCACAAGACTCAGGTATAACAAGGTTCCCAAAAATAATTTCTACCTACCTTGGCACACATGTCCTATGACATCAGTTTTAGGGTAGTTCTTTGTGTCTGGAAGGTGTATTCAAGGAGATCCCTTTGTCCTACTTCCTGTCTCACACAGCAGGAGTGACTTCTTCAGTTGTTAGCCAGGGCTTCTCCCATAATATGAAAGAGCTGTTTGGCTTTGAAGCATGAAAGGGCTGTTTTGGCTTTCAAACTCTTCATTAACTGGCTAGATTGTCCTGTAGTACAGGACAAGGAAGATTGTAATAACTCTCCAGATTTATCTGTGTGCCTCTGGCAACTAACGTAATCTCATTCCCCTCAAAGATCCAGTCAAACTTATCAATACAGCTAGAATGAAATAAAAAACTGACAAGTTGGTACAGACCAATAACTATAGTTTGTAACTTTGAACCTGTTTGTGTGTGCCCATATTTCTCTCCCTTCTGCCCAAATACTGCTAGGAGGAAGAGAGCATATTACCAAGTGACTTGCTAAAGGCCACACAGTGAGTAAGGTGTAATTTGAACCTGGGTCTACTGGTTCCTACACAGTCTTGTGCCTTAAACACTAGACAATACTGTCCTTCCAAGTTGTATACATAGAGGTAGCTTGGTTCTTTTGGGGCCATCTGCTCAGTTGTTTTTTTCTATGGGGACAGATACAGCTGCTGCTGGTCTTTCTAGTGATGATGCATATGTGCCTTGGGAGGCAACAGAGCTTAGAAGTTGGAGCATCAAGCTGTGAACCTACAAGCCCAGCAGACCTGGGTTTAAAATCTAGAACTGCAGCTTGCACACTGTGTGGGACCTTGAGCATCTCACCTTATCTTCCTGTTTTCCCAGAACTCACCTGGAAATGAACTTTTTCTCAATATGTCTTTCCCTGAACCAAAATTCTGCAAAAAGGGAGTGGGAATTGACTTTCAATAATGGTGTGTGTGTATGTATGCACACGTGTGTGATTAGCTGCATTGAAATGCCATTGATAAGGAATGGTGGCAAGGAAGTTAGATATGCCAAGAGGTAAGACACATGTAAAGGCTGTGCTTTAGTCCCTCCTACCAGTAAAATTAGATAGGAGGATAAAGACCTCCAAAGAATAGTAGATGTTGCATCTCAGCTGAGCTAGTCTGGTTAAAAAAACAAATAAAATAAAATGAAACCTAATGGAGGAACCACAGAATAAAAGCATTTGGGGGCAAGGATGGGTTAACTAATCTGGAAAAAAATGTGATGATCTTTGAAACTGGGCAAGTTCTGAACTGAATATCTTATTCTCAAAGGAGGATGGATATAGTATGCAACTTAGGCAATTAGTATGGAATCACATGCTTGTTATGTGTAAATCATATGCTAATTACAAATTATTTTGAAACTAGAACCTTTATGAACTTTACTTTGGGTTAAACTAAAAATAATCAGACTCCCAACCTCAAAAGATTAGTCTATCCACAAATTTGGGTGTTCTACCTTCACAGGGGCGAGAAAACTCCAGTCAGTTGGTATCGCTGATCCCAATTATATCATAGTCTGAATAAAAATATGGATATGTGTATCAAAACATGAGCCATGCCCTTTATGGTTCATTTTGCCCTGATGCCATTCAGAAGCAGAGATCTTGATCCTCCAGTTATGGCATCACAGTTAGTTCCACAGCAAGTGTAATGTCACAAGCAGAGGATTTTAACCTAAGCTCCTGAATAGCATCAGGACAGACTATAAAACAGAAACATAGACTATGATGCAAGAAAATACCTAGAGGCCATTCCAGTCTATCCACCCTATGTATTTATTCAGGCAGCCCATGTGTCTGTCCCATTCTTATACCATATACCGTGTGCCCAATACTCCCTTACTATGAACATGTATAGGACTTGTGCCACCCTACTTTGAACCCTCCCACACACACTGTTTTGGCTGTAGCCACTTTCTCTGCAGTCTGTTCCACTTGTCTACCACTTTCTGTGTGAAAATGTGCTTTAGACATCCTTCCTGTAAAAACAAGGATGGATTTTCATACATATAGCTAGACCAACATTCCCTGTCTATTAGGTTTGGGTAGTACCATGATAGCTGCCTTCTACATTGACCTGTAAAGCTCCCTAGAGCTGTATGCTCCCAGAAGGGTGCTAAGCAAGTGTGGGCTTACCTGGAGTCAAAAGACTGATTGAATTTGGCAGTCTGGTCATCTTATCAACTACCTTTGCTCAGAGCCTTGATTGACCCTGAACTTCCTCTACTGAGAAATCTGCTTCTTAGACCTGTGCCAGATGTGCAAAGACCATGGGCAGTGCACACTGCTTGAGGAAGTGCCATATCTAGCTACTTGATACCCCTCCTTGGAATTTATAGAGCTGGGCATAAAATCCCTGAATGTGGAATTTACTTTCCCAGGTCCAAGGTTAAGGTGCCGACCACCCATCCTGATATGTGGTATATAAGAGTCACTTTTGTGGCTGCATAACAGAGCTATGTTGACATACTGCTATTACATAGTAGAGTGAGGGACTGTGGAAACATGTGATTGGATACCTGGACTGTGTCCTTCCACAGTGGAGTTGAAGCACATGCTGTCCTCTCCATTGGCCATTGTGCTATCCCCACCACCACCAGCACACTATATTTTCCTGCTCTGCACTCACTCCATGTTCACTCACTGTCCCTCCACTAATTTTAGAAATGTGACCTGTAATAAAGAAAATCATTCCTCACTGTTTTTCCCTCCTTAAAACTAAAAAGAAAACTGTCCCTTTCTGATCTGACCCTGCCACTGCCACCCAACCTCCCTCCTTCCATTTGCCATTCCTATTATATATGTAATGTTTCTCTGATGTCTAGTGGCACTCCCTACCCTCCAATCACTGGCCCCATATTGTTATAGTGTCCCTTTAGTGTCTAGTGGCACCCCACCCTCCAATTGCCTGCCCTGTATTTGTATAGTGTTTCCTGGTGTCTAGTGGCACCCTCACCCTCCAATGGCTGTCCCCATATTTATTTAGTGTTGCTCTGGTGTCTAGTGGCACTCCCACCCTCCAATTGTCATCCCCATATTTGTATAGTGTTTTCCTGCTGTCTAGTGGCACCCCACCCTCTGATCATCAGCCCCATATTTATGTACTTTTCCCTGGTGTCTAGTGGCACCCCCTGCCCTCTGATCCTTGTCCCTACATTTATGTAATTTTCCTGGTGTCTAGTGGGACCCTCACCTCCAATCTCCATCCCTCTATACTTCTCTGATGTCTAGTGGCACCCCAGCCCTCCGATACTTGTCCCCTATATCTTGCCCTGGTGTTTTGTGGCACTCCCAGGCCTCCTGATCCCCATACCCCCTATATGTTTCCCTGGTGTCTAATGGTCCCCTGCCCTCTGATCCCTGTCCCTCAATATGCTTCACTGGTGTTTAGTGGCACCCCCACTCTCTGCTCCCCATCATCCTATATGTTTCCTTGTTATCTAGTGGCACCCCAACCTCCAATCACTGTCCTGTGACTTGTAATAAGGAAATGTGTCCCTCAATGTTTTTTTTGCTCTCTCTCTCTTTAAACCTGTAAAAAGAAAATGGTCCCTTGCCAATCTGACCTCTGCCACTCCAACCTCCCTCAACACTCACTACCCCACACCCTTGGCATACACCCACACCCTCATTCCCTGAAGAGGTCATGGGTGAAGATCCATAGTACAATCAAAGACATGTCATGTTCCTGGAACCAGCAATTGCAATATGAGAAACTAAGGTAAATGTGGTTGATGTATTTCAATGGGGTCTTCAACTTTGAAGCATAACATTGTCAGTGTTGCATATTTTCTCCCCAGATTTTCAACATGGGCTATTTGCCCCCCAACCAAAGAAGGTTGAATTATGAAATCAGGCCCAAAGGTGATTTCATGATCGCCAGCGAAATCATGTTTTGGGTGGGGTATGACAATTTTCACACTATTGTTCATGAGATGAGGTCATAAGAAGGCTACATTGAAAATCTGGGGTCAAAATATGTAAAAATGACAAAGTTATGAGTGTACATTGAAATTATTCTACTCTCGCTCATAATTTTGGTAATTTTAAATATTTTGACTAAATTTTCAACATAGCCCTTATTTCACACCACCTCATGACTGTGATAGTTATCATTTTTCAAATCCTGGTCAAAATGTGTTTTCACACCTGTGGCATGGAATGAGTTTTGATGTTGTGAGTCACATTTCAGTGGGATTTGAAAACCTTCTCCAACAGGGTTCATAAGGTGGGGTAATAAGAAGGCTATAGTGAAAATCTGGTGTACAAATATAGTAAATTGTCCAGGTTATGACTGAGCACTGTAGTATTTCAACATTAACAAAAAAAGACCAACAGCTTGGGCACTCACCACCACATTAATTTGCTGACACCGTGTAGATGTATAAAAATGTAATTAGTGCATGTTAAAATACAATCATAGCGTGTTCAGGTCCACATGACCCTTTCTCAAAGGCCTTTGAGAAAGGGTCAGAAATAATGAACCTAAACGCATGAGGCATGGTGTCTTTAACATACAATAAATTACATTTTATACATCTACATGGTGTCAGCAATGAATGTGGTGGTGAGTGCCCAAACTGTTAGTCTTTTCTGTTTCTTTGTTGAGAGCACCACAACCTTGTGCACACTCTGTCTCTTGTTAGTATTTCAACATTCACTCATAACTTTGCTAATTTTCAATATTTTGATTCTAGACATTCAACATACCCATTTTTCCACACATTATAAAGCATGATATGTGTCATTTTTTAAATCAAGAACAAGACATCTTTTCACACTTGTGGTGCAAAATGAACATTTCAGCCAATATACTATAAATGCTATGTCATCTTTATAAGAGCAGTAATAAAATGACTGTCTTGAAAATTTGGGTCAAAATGTGAAAAACACCATACTTTTGCAGCCATATTAGCTCTTACCAGAGTTTCTTTTTTCTGGTGGTGGTATGTTAACAACTTGCTTGTCCTTGCCCATGTTCCCAATATGCTTGTCTTGTAAAGAAAAGGGCCCTTTTGGTATGTTAGTATAGGAGGAGCTAAGCTTGTATTTGAGATGGATAACTTTTCTCAGATCTTTGACTGTTCTTTCTTTGCATAAAACTGCCCCTCCTCCATCTTATGTTTCCCTCTCAAGTTCTACCAATTCCTGCCACAAGTTTTTGTTGATGTGGGCTGAATAATTAATTACACTGTACATACCCATATAAAGGCCTTGAATGTCTCCAATACTCTCATGTCAGACACATGTGGAGTGGTACTGATCTTAAAGTAGGCTATGTCCTCCTGCAACCATTCCCAGATTCCTGAGACTGGAGCAGAAAGAGTTAGTTGCCATCTGGGGGTTCTGTCGAGACTGAGTCAGACATACTGACATGATTGCAGCGGTGTGGTTTGACAGTATTATGGGACTGGTAACTTCCAGAGATAACTCATGAGAGCAATTGAGCTGGTGACCAAATAGTGCAGCCTGCTGCAGGTGCCATGCCTGGCTGACCTATAGATGTAGTCTGCCATTGTGGGGCATGCTAGCATCCAAGCGTCAGCCAGACAAAGTTCATCACACATAAGCATCAGTGCAGCTCTTGTCTTTTTGAGAAGTTTCTCCCAGTTCTTGTGGCATTCTTTCCAGCATAGGATCCCATGCCATATTTAATTCTCCACTTATGAAGACTGTTCCTGTGAGAGCAGCAGATCTGCTACCCACTAGGTCAGGGTAATGAAAACATGTTCATTGTCCACATTAGGTGCATAAACATTTGCAAATAAAACACACTTTGCATGTAGTCTCCTGCACTATAACCAGTCTCCACCTTTGTCTGCTGCTGTGTGCTCTACTGTAAATGGAGAGCCCTCTTAATCATTACATACAGTATATCAATAATAAGCAAAACAAATTAAAACAGCAGTATTTGTTAGTCAGCCAAATTGTCAATATATATTTTTTAGCAAAATATATTTCTGACATCCGTAGATTCCTGCTCAGTGTATTTCAAGTTCTGTTAGATATTGTTGAAACAGCTTTTACATCTAATTTTGTAATTATTAACACATATAAATAAAGATGATTGCTGCTCACAATTTTTTAAACATCTTTTCTGCTGAGGCTACCTGTTGAATGCACTTGCAAGATTCACACTGTGGATCTATTAGGATGGTGCTTCCTCATGTTTCTGATGGTAAATAGCAAAATGCTGTACCAAGATATGAAATTTTATTATGGTGAGCATGGCACAGGAGGCGGAACTCTTAAAAACTTCAAAATTCTGTAGATTAGTTCAGGAATGAAAGAAATAAAAAAGAAAAATGGGCATCTTGATATTTTCCAGACAAATATTACTGCTGGTAAAAACTATATGGTGACTAACACATACTATTACTGTTACTGTTAGGAAGGGGAGGGAGAAAGAGCTGTAGATCGAGCATGGTTTACGTAATAATGTAGGTAGGGAGAAATGGGCAGACTGAGTGGGTCAAGTACTCCTTATCTGCTATCAGATTCTATGTTTCTATGTTTCTTTAACCTCAACTAGTGCCATGTTTGCAATATAATGTTTTGCATTCACTGCTAGTTTTTTCTGAGTTTTGTTTTATTTTTTTTTCTTGTCAGCTTAACCTTGGTAACTAACCTGTTGGCAGCCTAATTGTTTGGTTCCAGGCAGCATCACCAGGAGGGTCACATAACTAGCATGGACCAATTGGGATTAGCAGGAAGTCTTGCCTTTTGGACTAGCACACACCAACTGGGATTTAAAGGAAGTTCTCTGGGGCAGTCCTACTGGGTGATAAAGAAGGCACTCCTAACGTATCCCCACACATGTTCACATGTCTCAGCACGTGAGTGGAACAGCACTGTGGTGAACAGGTATAAGACTTACATCTTAGGCATCAGCAGGCATCAGCAAGATGAAGCAGGAACTCTGCCGGTTGACTAGGGTAAGGTGCCTATTCAGTCCTGTTGTTACATTCTCTATTGGCACAGGCAGATGCAATACCTTATCTAGGTAGGTATACAAGGGTCATAACAAGCAAAAGGGAAAAACAAAACACTGCTTATTGAGGATAAGGGTGCATACAGGATGGGTGGAAGCTAAAGGGTAGCCCAAAACTGGGAATAGGAGCAATACCCTGTCTAGGGTAGGTGTATAAAGGGTATAACAAACAACAAAGGGGAAAAACTAAAACACCTATCAAGTATAAGGGGAAAGTATTTCCAAGTAACATAGAGAGAGAGTAGAATTGATAATGCTGGGAGGTGCAGCACAGTTGGTGTAGGGCAGCAATTTTCAGGGAGACCTTCTGGAGACTGCAGTGTGCCATCTGCATGCATCTCTCTGGGTTGAGGGAGGAGGTCACTGGATTCCAGTTTGAATTGGCTAGAATTTGAGGACCTCCTCCCCACCCAGGAGCCAAAAGTTATCCACAATCACCTCAGAGGACATCAGGGAGGAGTAACAGCTAGACTATGGTGGGTTCTGGAAGGGTGGGATAGTGGCTCAGGCACATTCCTCAACTGGTACCACTGTAACATTCCTATGCCATTCTTTTGGGGCAGAACTGCTTGGAAGGATTCACCTGAGGGGTGAAGACAGAGGTCAGCTGCCTATGTGGCACCACAGCCCAGAGGGATGGGAAGTGGATCTTGGGGATTGCAAGGTTAGCAGGATAGAAGGGAAGCTGGATGGCATTGTCCACCTGGGGACCAATGACCTGGCTGGGGACAGGGCTGAGATACTTTAGGGGAGCTGAGGGAGCTGGTGAGGGTCTTCAACAGGTAGCACATTCCTTGGCTTTCGCTGAGGTGCCCTCTGTCTATAATGGGGGGACAAGGATCTCCATACCAGGAGATTCAACTCATGGTTAAAGGAATGGTGCCAAGAAGGGTTCATCTACTCTGGTAACTAGGGATTCACCTGGAAGGATGAGGCCTATAGAGGGCGATGGCCTGCATCCATCTTGGAGAGAAACTGCAGTTCTTAGTGGATGGCTTAAATGTTACTGGAAAATGTTTAAAGTAGCTGAGGAGGTGGCAGAAGAAATCAGATAGGCAGAAACTGCCTCCCCCACACACACACAGGTGAAGTAGTGAGTAGGGAGAACCCAAGGGAGAAGAACCACCAAGGGTAAATTAATAAAGGAAGCAGGTGATAGAAACAAAGGGGATGGGAACAGGAGCATTAGAAAGTGCGAGAGAAGAGAAGGCAAAAGGAAAACGGGGTAACATGCAGAGTGCTAACAACGTCTGGAAGGCAAGGTGTGTGAATGTTAGAAGTGTAGGAAATAAAATTCTGGACCTAGAGAACATCATGGCAGAGGCCAACCTGGATATTGTTGTAATACCAAGTCATCGTGCAATGAAAATTGACTCGATCATGGCCATACCAGGCTATACCTGTTCAGGAAAGACAGGGTAGGAAGGAAAGGAGGGTGCGTGATGCTTTACACGAGGAAACCATAAAAGTGATGAATATACAGGAAAGCAGGGGTGGTAGAGCTTGTGGGTCACCCTGGAGAGGGAGAATGGAGCCACTATTTGCATTGGCATGATCTACAGACCTGCATACAGTGGGAGAATTTGGATAAGATACTGGTGGAAGTCATTAGCAAAATGCCAGAAAAAGGGAGGTGCTGCTGGTGGGGCCTTCAGTCTTCCAGATGTAGATTGGTGGGGGTCTTCAAACTTCGGATATAAATTAGACCTCCAGCAGCTTCAGGTATAAGCAAGGGCACCCTGGTCTCCTTGCAGGAGGCATTCCTGAGACAACTAGTCAATGTACCTACTTGTAATGAGGAAAGTCTGGACCTGGTACTCACTGACAGGGACAGTGTTGCAAACATCAAGGTGGGAGGCCACCTGGGGACCAGTGATCAGTGTTTTAATATAAGGATGGCTGCAGAATGGAAACACACAAGAGCGCAGGTCCGGGAATTCTGAGGGCAGATTTTTATAAAGATGGGTGAATGTTTCAGGGATGACTCTGGCAGGGCAGGGGGATGACCTGGTGGGGTGGAGGAAAACTGAGCAAAGTTAAAAGGGGAACAGTGAAGGCGGCAAATGTCTTCACCAAGCAAGTGAGCAAAAGCAAAAGAAAAGAGAGACTGCTATGGTTCTCTTAAGAAATGGTGGAAAGATAAAGGCTAAAAGGGTAGCATACAGAAGATACAAGGAGACACAGAGGGAAGAGGATAGGGAAATGTATCAGGGAGACAAAGAGAAGCAGGAAAGCAGTAAGGAGTACAAAGACACAAATTGAAGACAGAATAGCCCAGAGGGTAATGGAAGGGCCAAGATATTTTTAGGTACAGTGCTGTATGTAAGCAAAAAGAGAAAAAGACCAGGGAGGGATTGTAAAGTTAAAAGGAAGGGGGATTATGCAAAGGGGTCCAGGAAAAGGCAGATATCCTGAACAAATACTTTTGTTTGGTGTTCCAGAGGAAGGAGAAGAGGAGGGGCCACAAAAAGTAACAGGAGCTTTTGGGGGTGAACACTCCTTTTCACAAGTGAGAGTCCTGAAGGGACTCGCTAATCTGAAGAAGGACAAAGCAATGGGTCCAGACAGGGTGCATTTAAGGATATTGAGGGAGCTTAGAGATGTACTGGCTGCACAACTGACAGTCCTATTTAACAGTTCACTGGAAAGAGGAGTGGTTCCAAAGGACTGGAGGAAGGTAGATGTAGTCCCACTTCACAAAGTGGTAGCAGGAGGATGCTGGCAATTATAGGCCAGTCAGCCTGATATCGGTGGTGGGAAAGTTAATGGAATCACTGCTGAAGGAAAGGATTGTTGAATATGTTGAATCCAGTGAGTTACAAACCTGAAGTTGCATGCATTCATGGGGTGGGGCAGTCATGTCAAACAAATCTGATAGATTTCTTTGATAGATTGATCAAGAAATTAGATTGGGGAGTGGTGGACATGGCCTATCTAGAGTTCAGTAAGGCTTCAACACCATTCTACATAGGAGACAGGTAAGTAAGCTGGGAAGCATAGGAGTGGGTCCAAAGGTCATAAATTAGTTCTGAAATTGGCTAGGGGTTAGGAAACAGAGGTGGTGGTAAAAGGAGTTCATTCCAAGGAAGGCGGGTGACCAGTAGGGTACCTCAGGAATCAAACATAAACTGGAACTCAGCACTCACTCCGGACATAATGAAGTGCTATAAAACAAAATTATTTGTGGTAAGGAAGCCTGGTATAATCGCACTATATCCCCAGCACTTCAGCCCAACACAGGGCCTTCCTCAGGGATCAGTGCTGGGAACATTCCTATTTAATCTCTTTACAAGTAACATTGCAAAGGTGTGGAAGGGAAGGTCTACCTCTTTGCAGATGGCACCAAAATCTGCACTGAAGTAGACACCTGGGGGTGGCAGGATCAGCAGAGACCTGAGCAAACTCAAGGCATGGTAAAGGGTATGGCAGCTGAATTTCAATGTGAAAAATGCTAAATAATATACTTGGGGTACAGAAACCCTAGGGCAGAGTGGTATTGATGACCACCAAGTGGGAAAGAGACAGGGGGTAATCATATCAGATGACCTAAAGGTGGACAGGCAGTGCAACAAGGCAATTGGGGTAGTTAGTGGGATGTTGGGATGCATGGGGGTGTATTACCAGCAGAAAGAGGAGATGATGTTGCCTTGTACAGATCACTGGTAAGACCCTACTACTTAGGGTGCTGTGACCAGTTCTGGAGACCACATCTCTGGAAAGACATGAGACAGACTAGAAATAGTCCAGAGATGGGCAACTAAAATGGTGCTGGATCTGCACCAAAATCCCATAAGGAGAGACTAAAGGACCTCAATATGTGATGGATGACTCATTATAGGTGGATTTTTTTAAGTCTGTTGCAACAGCACCTTTCTTGTACCCTACTTTGACTTCTTTTCTTTAAACATATATAGGTAGGCCACCTATATAATGTTCTTTCTGTCCTTATTTTCATGTCCTAAATTATTTCCTGGTATGAGTTGAATCTTTATCATTTCTCTGCTAGCCCCAAGCAGAATTAGTATGCATGCCATGTTTAAATTCTCTGTAGTATGTGAAAGACTTGAAATGCACTATTAATGAATTAAACATATAGTTCTTGGTTTGTCAATCCGGGAGATTTAAAGAATTTCAGCACAGTACAGAAACGCTGATAAGAATGTCCCTAAAATTAAATATCCCTATGAAAAGAAAATAACACGTAAAAGCGCTTTATTTAGCACTAGGTAAATAAAAGGAAAGGGTCTTTTTAGTTACATTGCCATTTCCTCACCAGTATGTATTGTGGCATGTTTAATGTAGGTTCTCTAATGTCTAATGAACCTTTGATAGAAAAAGCGTATGGACGTTGTAATTTTTTCAGCAGTCGAGTTGTTTGCCGATGTAAAATGATCCGCTTTGTTAAAATATGAGATGTGCTTTCGGCTCCGCCTAATACTTAAGCCATGTTCACGGGCTAGTCAAACCAAACGGAGCTCGGCTTGCACACTTTTGTTTCTGCAGAAAAACCTCTTTTGCTTCTTTGAAAGAAAAGAAAATCCTCCCTTTATTTGTAGTTAGGTGTTTGATTAAAATAAAGTCTCATTCGAGGACAAAGTACTTTTGTGTTTCAGCCTATGAAGCATAGCCAAGTCAAGCTAAGCATAAGGAAAATGCCCTGTTTTCGAGAGAAAGATTTAAAGGTGGCCCAAAAGCCAGTAAGCTAGATTAATTGCTTGCTATATCTTAGGGCTGTAGAAAATATTGTAAATAAATATGTTGACTCTTTCTTTCAGCATTGTGTATTCAACATAAATCTTTTACCTTACATTACAGGCCTGTTTAGACTCCAGTACAGGTCTCTTACCCAGCGTTTCTCTATAGAACTAGCCAGCCTACTCCTTCACAAAATACAGGATTGAAAAGGGGCAGAGCTGTCTTTAGGAGATTTTTCAAAAAAATTGTATTTGTTATCATTGTATATTTATAACATGTAATGAATTTAAACACTGTTAATAAGGATCTATAATTGTTTTCTACAATAAAAAGCATTTCAAACTGTTAATTTAAGTTTAAAATTATAATAATGGAGGAGCCATGACTACCTCATGAACTGGCAGGTATTTAAGGTGAGCTCTCTCTCATTTAGACAGATAGCTTGGTGAGGAGCAGACGTGTTGACCTCAGAAATGGAATGCTCGCCTTCTGGTGTCCAGTATATATATTTATTCTTTGAATATTCTGTTTGATTTTGTTTTGTCAGACAAGTCTGTTTTGTTTTATTTTGTCTGTAATAAATTTTGTCTTGAGTTACTTTATCTCTGGTTGGACTCCTCCTCGTAACCTATATCCACACGTGGTGGTAGTAGTGGGATATCTGATGCCTGGTTTGAGGAGATTTCTGAGACCTGGTTCATTGGGAAGTATTGATACTGTACAGGGTATCTGAGGAGGACGTGGATGTCCCAGACGGAGAAACCTTTGGAGTACTGACTTGAGCAATGGGGATAAACTAGGACAGCCATTGATATCTGGATTACCAGACATCTGACGAAAGGACAAAAAACAGAAGAAGAAGGTGCCATTGGTGGTGCTACTGGAGTTGAAGAAGAAGAGAAGGTGGAGATAAGTCCACCAGCTGGAGATACCCAAGAATTGTTACAATGGCTATGTATCCAACAGGTGGTCCTAGAAAACAAAAAAGAGTGAGACATGCAAAGGAATGAGGCTAGGTGGGCAGACACCCTAAGGGCTATTCAGACCCTAGGCGCTGGCAGACCACCACCAACAGGGAGATAGCCCAAAGGACATAAAACTCACAAAACTATGTGAAACAGACTACACAGATACTTACTTAACCACATTCAAGTGGATAGCCGAGTATGTCAGTGGCCTCAAGGACAATGGGTAATTGATCTTGCACCCTACCTGACAGGAAAAGCCCAACTGGCATATGGACATGTAGACAGTAATGTGAGTGAGAACTATGATGCTGTGAAAGAGGCTATTCTTAAGCGGTATGATATATGCCTAGAAACTTACAGGCAGAGGTTTCAACTTTGAAATTTCAATCATCAGATACCCCTCAAGAGACCTGTGCCAGATTAAAAGTCTTGGTGGTAAATGGCTGCAACCAGCCATAAATACAAAAGAACAGATGATGGAGGCTATAGTCTTAGAACAATTTGTTCGAATCTTACTACAGGATGTACAAATGTGGGTTCGGGAACACCACCTGAGTCAGCTGAGAAAGCAGTGCAACTGGCAGAGGACTATCTTGCTGCAAGACCAAATAGACAAAAGGGATACTCTGGAGATTGCAACCCATACTATGGTAAGAACATCATCTTCCAGTATTCAAGTGTCTAGTGGAAATGTTAAAGTTCAAGTAACAGCAGACCCTATAATCCTGATATTATTATCACATATGCCAAGGGAAAGGACATATTGCTAGGTTTTGCCCAAAGAAGAAACCACACCTGCCCATTTAGTCCTTGCCAATTGGGGTCAATATATAATAAGTAATAATAATAAGTTTATTTGTATAGCGCCTTTCAGCATACCAAGGTGCTGAACACATTAAAACCACAACTTCAAATATAAATCAGTAATACATATAAATGAAATCATATCATAGTAACATCAAATATTCAAATCAATTAATAAATACAAAATAAGATCTCAGCAGAATAAAATTAACTTAGGCATCCAAGAAGGCCATTTGCCACAGATAAGTCTTCAAATTCTTCTCCAATTCCTCCCGGAGGTGCACTCCTGTAACCAGACGTGGTAGAGAATTCCAAAGTGGGAACAGCATGAAAAATGCTCTGCTGCCAGAAGATTTTAAACTCACCTTGGAATTCTAGCAACCCCTCATTATCGAGCTTAAGCGATCAGCCAGGGTAGTAAGGCATCAGAAGTTCTTTCAGATAGGCTGGACCCTGATTGTGAAGGGCTTTAAAAGTCAATAAAATTACTTTAAAGGTGATCATGCCACCGTATAGGAAGCCAGTGCCATTTGGCGCAGCACCGGGGTAATATGACAGGACCCATTTGCCCCCAGTCAGAACCTGGGCTGCAGCATTCTACACCAGCTGTAGGTGGTGGATTTCAACCCTCAGAAAGCCCAAAGTAAAGGGCGTTGCAGTAGTCCAAACGCATGACAAAAGTGTGGACCAATGTTGACAAAGAGTCAGACAGAACAAGGTGCCTAACCCTGGTGATATTCTTAAGATGGTAAAGGAAGTCCTGACAATGGCTGACACTTGAGACTGTAATGTCAGCCTGTCGTCTAGGACAATCCCAAGGCTGCGCACCCATTCAGAGGTCGGAAGTGACAAGCCACCAAGAAAAATTCCAGAGGGCATGCCATCACAAGACTCTCTATCTGACCACCTGGGTCCACAACCAGAACCTCTGTCTTCTCTGAGTTCAACTTTAACCAACTAGAATCCATCAAACCCTGGATTTCTTCCAGACAGTTGTTAATCACCAGAGAACTCCATCCTGGTCAGGTGCAAAGACAGGTGTAGCTGGGTATCATCTGCATAGCAGTGAAACCTCAGCTCATACCATCTTATAATGTCTCCAAGGGCAACATATACACTGCAAATAACATGGGTGATGGCACGGAACCCTGAGGCACCCTACACAACAATGGAGTTGGGCCAGAGGAAAAGAATCCCGACACAACCCTTTGTGATCTCCCAGTGAGGAATGAGGTGAACCATTGTAAAACAATTCCAGATATTCCACAAATTTGTCTAGGTGTGCTATTAACACCAGGTGATCCACGGTGTCAAAAGCTAAAGAGAGATCAAGAAGAACCATAATGGAATGTCTCTTCTGATCTCTTGCCCTCAGAAGATCATTAGCACCAGAAACCAGCGAGTCTCGTGCTATGTCTTTACGAAAACCAGACTGGAAGGATTTGTAGATATTATGGATGGTTAAATGGTCTTCCAGTTGGCAGCCACTACCATTTTCAATAACCTTCCCAATAAAGGGAAGGTTAGAGATAGGTCTGTAGTTTGAGAAACAGTCTGGGTCCAAGATAGCTTTCTTCAAGAGAGGTGTCACCACCGCCTCTTTCAGGGAGCTAGGAAACTCACCTGACTCAAGGAGCTCCAGACTATTTGCACCAGGACTGAGAGATGATATCAATACAACCCAAAATTAGGAGATTGGTCCAGGATCCAAACTACAGCTTGTGGGATGCACACTATGGATGATCCTCATAATATCCACAAACTCAGGTTGACCAAAGGAACTCCAACAGAATTGAGGTACTGTGAACTCACACTGTTCCACAACATCACCCTTAGAGATTGCTGGACAGAAGTCCGCTGATGTTGGCCACTTTAGCTGCAAAGTAATGAGTGAGCTCCTCACATTCTAATTATGAAAAGCTTTCCAAACTTGCAGACAGGTTGGGTTGCACAGTCTGTCTACAGTCTGAAACAGATGAGCCAGTCAATTCCAAGCAACTGCAATCTCCCTGGATAGGAATTCTGCCTTTACAGGTGATTGCAGATTGATAGTTAGAATAATGTTCCATCAATCTATGGCGGTCGACATCAAGGGTGAACTTGCGCCAACAATGTCTTAACCTTTGCCCCTGTCTCCGCGATCTCCCTCAGTGTCCCATAAAACCAAGGGGACCTGGGGAAGGGATAGGGGTGCTGACAAACAGAGCAATAAAATCCAGGGCCACCGTAATGGCCACATTATAGGCCGCCACCAGCATCTCCAGATTACTGCTCGCCAACACGGGATGATAAGTCAAGGTCTGCCACAAGGCCATGGAAGTAATATTCCATAATGGGTGGTACCTGACCATCTCCATAGAGGAAGGCCTCTCAGAGGGGTGCAAAATTGAACCTCACAGTGTAGTGGTCTGACCAGGTGACTGGTTCCATCCCCACATCGGATGCATCAATCCCTAAGAGGAAGTCTAAGTCCAGAGAGTGCCCAGATTTATAAGTAGCAGTGGAAATTACCTGTAAGGCCCAAAGAAGACTTTAATTGGAGGAAGTGATTGCCAAATTGTGAGAGTTCATTGTCGATTAGAGAGCTGAAGTCACCCAGAACCATCAATCTGGGTGACTCAAATGACATGTCGATGAGGAAATCTACTACTTCCTGTAAGAAGCATTTTCCATCTCTGGGTGGATGGTAGATGAGAATGATTAAAATGCCTACACCCGCTACAACTGTGCACTCAAAGGACTCAGCCTTACCCACTACTACATTAGTGAGGCCCAATTCAGTCTTGTAACAGACTGCAATCCCCCCTCCTGCAGTCCAATCTCAGGTGGTGTATCACTGAGTACCAGGATGGTGTCATGGCCTCCATTATGGGGCCTGAATTTTCATCCAGCCAGGTCTCGGATGCAAGCCAAATCAGCCGAGCCAACAAGATCGGCAATAATGGTGGTCTTATTCCTGATGGACCTGGCATTGCATAACACCACCCGAGTTGGACAAACCTCGAGGCTGTCAGGCCCATCTGCCTACTAGATTCAGTAGTGCCCTTGGGTATGGGCACCAGACATGGTAAACCACGATCTGGGTTCCATTTCACCCCAGGGTGCCTTCTGGGCTTAATAACCCTGATCTGGTGGCCCCATTCATCCTCTCCTGTTCGCATGCCCCCACCCTCCTCACTCCCCTATGAACAATCCCCAATGCTCTACAGCACTGGTAAGTATCGAATTATAGGGGAGGAGTATAAAAGGAGGAGGGTGTATGAGAGGAGGATGAATAGTGCACCACCGTGGGGACTGAAGGCCGGTACATATCACTGCATAAATAAAACAAAAACCACAAACACAAAATAATCAATCTTAACAGTGAAAAGTTAACCAAATAATCCCAAATGTAACCAACATAAATAAACAAAATCAAATAAACAAAAAACCTCACCTCATAGAAAACCAAATCTGGACTGGACTGAGGACTCAAAATAAAAATAAAATAAGATAAATTAAAATAAAGAACAAACAAAAAACAAAATATAAATAGATATAAATATAAATAAAATGTAAATGTAAGGGTTCTCTCATCACCCCTACAAAAAAAATTGTATTACACCCCTAGCTCTCTCACAGCTGGGGAAGAGAGAAGAAAAAGAATATCTTAGCACTCTCACTGCAAGATATAAAATAATAACAAATCAACAACAATTTAAACTTTAAACAAAAATAACTTGTCTCTTCCCCAGTCCTCTCATGACCCAGGGAGAGCGTACAGTCCAAATTAAAATAATGGACACAAGGTCCTCTCACCACATCGAATGTCCAAAGAAAGGAGTCTTCAAATTACCAGGCACAGAAACGGATTAATCCGAGAGTTTAAAATCACTGTCAGTAAATAAGTACAATGAAGACACTCTGGCTGAATTCAAAAACATGGCCGGAGAAAGAACCAGATACCAAAATACTTTCTTCAGGACAGTTCTTCAGGGTCAGGCACCACTCTAGGACCAGGGAGCCGATCAAACTAACCAGATGGACCTGTTAAAATAAATGGGAAAGACTTAGTGGGATTATTAGATTCTGGGGTCATCAGACACTAGTAAAAGCCAGTGTATTACCCATAGTCTTAAAATCTCAAAACCAAACTCAAGTGACTTGTATCACAGTGATACACATGTATACCCCATGCAACAAGTAGCGGTTCAAGTCCAGACTATCACTAGAGATATGGAAGTTGGTGTGGTTCCCCAATTACCAGTGCCAGTTGTAATAGGCGTGACCACCCAGACTTTTCACAATACTGGCAGCTGCTACGAACTTGGGTGCTATGACTACCAGAGCCCAAGAGACATAATATTGAACTGCAGCATTCATTTCCATTTGAAGAAGATCTATTTGAGGTACCTGGTAAACCAGAAAGTCTAATCGAAAACGCCTAGACAAACATATATGGCAACAAGTTCACAGTGACTCTAATGACAGTATTGATCAAAAGGACTTGAATATGCAGCCTATTAATATGAAAATAGATGACTCTTTTGGCTTAGCACAAATGAATAATTCATTGAAGCCATTTTTTTACAGGTGGGACAAGCAGAATAAGGGACCTAAGCTGGTGTTACACAAGGGATTGTTATACAGAGAATGTAAGAATCCAAAAACTGAGGACCATGTGTCACAATTGTTAGTTCCAACTATTCATAGGGCACCACTAATGTCTCTTGCACATGATATTCCTCTAGTTGGACACCAAGGTAAAAGCATACACTACAGGGGCTTCTCTACAGGTTTTACTGGCCAGGTATATATGGTCAGGTGGCAGAGTACTGCAAAACCTGTGAACAATGTCAAGGTGATCCCTATTGGTAGGAAAGATAAGGTGCCCCACAACCCTACCATTGGTAACTACTCCATTTTACCGAGTTGCAATGGATGTAGTTGGAACCTCCCCTAAGAGCACAAAAGGGAATCATTTCATTTTAGTCATTTGTGACTACACCACACAATACCCTGAAGCGATACCTATGCACACTGTCACAGCTGATAAAGTGGCTGAAGAATTAGTTAAAAAAATTTTAGGATGGGTATTCCTAAGTAAATTCTAACTGACAAGGCAGTAATTTCTGTTCCCAGGTTTTGCAATGCCTCTATCATTCTTAAGGTGTTCACTCTATTTACACATCCCCTACCATCCACAGACTGATGGGCTAGTTGAACGTTTAATCAGGCGTTAAAACAAATGTCAAAGAAATTTACTAACAATGAAGGTAACATTGGGGCAAGTTTTTACCCTTATCTCGTGTTTGCCTATCAAGAAGTCTCACAGTCTCCTACAGGATACTCCCTTTTGAATTACTGTTTGGAAGAAATCCTAGAGGTAGATATAATAAAAGAAAATTGTGAAGGAGGGAAACAAGATACTGTACCCATGTCAGCTCTGGAATATGTTACAGCATTACGTCAGAAACTGGCAAAGTATGCTAAGATGGCCCAACAGTGTAACATAGAACACCAGAAATACCAAAAGCAGTACTTATGATAAAGGGGCGGGGACCAAGTCATTTCATCTGGGACATAGAGTTCTTCTTCTGTTACCATGTTCTGAAAACAAATTGTTGATGAAATGGCAGGGCCGTATACAGTCCAAAGATAGGTAGGCCCTGTGAACTATGAAATTAAATGTCCTGAAAAGAGACAAAACTAAAGATCTATCATGCCAATTTACTTAAGCTATGGCACGATAGGAGTAAACCATCATTATTTGTGCATCCAGAATCTAACCAAAGTGAATTAGAACAAGCTAATGATAGATTGGATACAAAAGGTGAAATGAGGGATGTAAAATTAATGAAAACCTAACTGCTGAACAGTATACAGAATTGACAGATATTTTATCCACTTTTCAGCAGTCATTCACAACAACACCTGTAAGAGTTGAAGGTAGACCTTACAGGTCCCTATCATTTCCTGCCCCGCATCCCAGCCCTCCACCTTCTCCACTAAGTAACTACAGCACCTACCTTCCCCGCAAGTAACCACAGCAGTAGGGTCCTCCTAGCACCTGATCTGCGCCATGATCCTTCTACCAGGCCACCTGACCCTGCTCATCCCTATTCTCTCTCCCTCCCTCCCTCCCTTCCTTTCCAACATGCCACCTACCTCTCCCATGCCCCCTTCCAAATCTTGCCAAACCTCATTGAGCTCTCCCACCCCACCAACCCAGTGTCCACCTCCCTTTCACCCAAGCATGGACACACTCTGCCACAAGTCCCAGCCCATTTTTTCAATCCATTGCTCCCTGGTCATTTTTCAACTTATTCCCCTATGCCCAGCTTATACCGCCATCAGTCTAAGAGAAATCCACCACAGTCAGTCATATACAACTATTCGCTCACTACCTAACTCTCGCTCTCCCTCTCTTGCAGCAGGTGACATCCACCTTAACCCCAGCCCCAATACTACCCCCCATGCCCCTCTCCAACATCAGCCTCTTCTTTCACCTCACTCTGGGACCTTCTACCTCTTGGCCTGTCCTCCTGCACCTAAATATAAGAAGCCTTGTCCACAAGCTTGACTCCCCTCAGGTTCTTGCCATCCACTATGCTCCAGATATCCTCACCCTGTCCAAAACCTGGCTCAACAAAAACATCAACGGCTCCTCTGTCGCTATCCCAGGCTACACTATGTCCCACCAGGGTAGAGCCTCTAAAGGCAGCGGAATAGCCATCTACATAAACTCGGATTTGCTCTGTTCAGTAGTCCCACCAAGCCCGAACCAAAAGTCCTTGAAGTAATACTAATTCAGCTTGTCCTTCCTTCTCACTACCAATTTACATTGCTGGGATATATTGCCGACCTGGTACACCAGCTTCTGATGTCACTGACTTCCTCAAGCAAATCTCCTGCCTAACCACGACAGAGGAACTCTCTAGATGCCTCTCCACTCACCCACCACTGTGACCTCTACCAAGCCTTGTCACTACCGTCCCTTGAAAACTGCTGCATCTCTCACTGTGCTAAATTTGTCTCCAACCTATGGCTCGGGTCCATCCCTCCTACCTTGCCACCATGCTCACAGATGCCCCACCCCCTCCCATCATCTTAGATCCAGTGACTCCGTCAACTTTCAGTCCCTATTTGGAACACCTCTGCCAGTCAAGCTGCCTTCTCACAGCTACCCAAGCTCTGGAATGCCCTCCCACCACATACTGGCCTCCCCTCTTCCTACTCTCTGACTACTACCTAGCAAACTTCCTTACTACAAATTGCTCCTGTCCCTGAACCTGCCATGCCACACTATCCCCTCCCCAATGCCTGACCAGCGGCCTTAGCCTTGCTACAGAAGCTGGCATAACTCCCACCTTGCACTTATGTCCTGGGCCTATTTTGCCCTATGTACTGTGTATAACTGTATAACTGTGATACGCCTCTGTTGCTTCGCAGCTATTACTACTGTGCTAATTTACCTTGTCTGCTGCTTCATGTCACAAAATTGTTATTTGATACTATAATATCTTAAGCACTCAATGTGTGCTCCTTGTATATTCATGCAATCGTGTATCCTTATGCTGCTTTTTATTTGCTTCTGTTAACTGTTCACTTGATAACCTGCATGTTATCATGTCCATAGTGTACCCATGCTCCGTCACACCAGGAGACAAGCATCTTGTTGCTCAATATGCCTTTCCTGGAGAAACAACTGCAATAAATAAATAAATAAATATTGAATATCACATAGAGGTTAATACCAACAAACCAATCATAGAGAAACCATACAGGTTGCCTGAAAGCTTAAGATAAGATGTCATCAAGGAACTTAAAAGATGCAACAATTGGGGGTAATCAAGCCTTCCATGAGTCCATGGAGTTTTCCTATGGTAGTTGTAAACAAAAAGAGGGTGGTGTGAGGCTCTGCCTAGATTTCTGAAAACTAAATCACGATCTCTCAATTCGATAGGTGTCCTATACCCCAAATTGATGACATTATCGATCGTCTAGGTAATGCTCAGTTCATTAGCACACTAGACCTATCGAAAGGATACTGGCAGATTCCTCTAGATTCAGACTCTCAAGATAAGACAGCTTTTAGTACTCCATTGGATTGTTTCAATTTACCACAATGCCATTTGGTCTGCATAGTGCCCCTGCGACCTTTCAGTGCTGTATGGCTCAGTTGTTACAACCTCATATGGAGTACAGTGCTGCTTATTTGGATGATGTCATTATCTTTAGTTCACCTTGGAAGATCATGTGACACATCTAAATAACGTATTGTTGGACATAAAGAAAGCAGGACTGAACATAAACCCAAACAAATGTTCTCTTGCAATGCAGGAAACCAAATATTTGGGATTCTTAATTGGTAAAGGTGGAGTGAAGCCTGAAATTAATAAAATAGAAGCTATTGCAAATAGTCCTCAGCCTCAAACAAAAAAAAAACAGTGAGGGTTTTTAGGGTTAGCTAGTTACTACATAGATTTGTGTCTAATTTTGCTGACATTGCCAGTCCATTGACCGAGTTAACAAAGAAAACAAAACCAGATGAAGTCCAATGGACCACACAATGTGAAGAGGCATTCACTTCTCTTAAAGCCAAATTATATTCTCATCCTATTTTACATAGCCCAGATTTTCAAAAGCCTTTTTGGTGCAGACAGATGCATCAAACCAAGGCACTGGTGTTATTTTGTCCCAAATGGATGGAGAGAAGGAACATCCTGTCATATTTATCAGTAGGAAATTACGAATGAGAGATTAAATACTCAACAATCGAAAAAGAATGTCTAGTCATTCGTTGGGCAATAAATGCTCTAAAGTTTTATTTATAGGGCAGGAATTCATTATTGTTATGGACCATAATCCACTGTGTTGGCTTCCATTATAAGGACAAAACCCTTGCATTATGCGGTGGTATAGCCCTTCAATCCTATAAACTTACAATTCAACACAGACCAGGAAAAACATTGTAATGCCGACTATATGTTGAATCCAATGAGTTACAAAACCTGAGGTTGCATGCATTCATGGGGTGGAGGAGTCATGCCAAACAAATCTGATAGATTTCTTTGATAGATTGATCAAGAAATTAGATTGGGGAGTGGTGGATATGGCCTATCTAGAGTTCAGTAAGGCTTCAACACCATTCTACATAGGAGACAGGTAAGCAAGCTGGGAAGCATAGGTGTGGGCCCAAAGTCATAAATTGGATAAGAAATTTGGTTAGGGGGTTAGGAGACAGAGGATGGTGGTAAATGCAGTTCATTCCAAGGAAGGGAGGGTGACCAGCAGGTGCCTCAGGGATCAAACATAAACAGGAACTCAGCACTCACTCCAGACACAATGAAGTACTGAAAAACAAAATGTATTCATGGTAAGGAAGCCTGTATTAGCCTTTTCATCCCTAGCACTTCAGCCCAACACAGGGCCTTCCTCAAGGGATCAGTGCTGGGAACAGTCCTATTTAATATCTTTACAAGTGACATTGCAAAGGTGCTGGAAGGAAGGTCTACCTCTTTGCAGATGGCACCAGATCACTAGTAAGACCCTACTACTTAGGGTACTGTGACCAGTTCTGGAGACCACATCTCTGGAAGGACATTAGACAGACTGGAAATAGCCAAGAGAAGGGCAACTAAAATTGTGCTGAATCTGCACCAAAATCCCTACAAGGAGAGACTAAAGAACCTCAATATGGGATGGATGACTCATTATACCTGGACAGTTTTTAAGTCTGTTGCACAGCACCTTTCTTGTACCCTACTTTGACTTATTTTCTTTAACCATATATAGGTAGGCCACCTATATAATATTCTTCCTATCCCTGTATTTTCATGTCTAAATTATTTCCTGGTATATGAGTTGAATTCCTTTATCATTTCTCTGCTAGTTCCAAGCAGAATTAGTATGTGCCATGTTTAAATTCCCTGTAGTATGTGAAAGCACTTGAAATGCGCTATTAATGAATTAAACATATAGGCCGGATATTCAAACTCTGCGCCATTCGGGCGCAGAAGCCCTTCGGCTGCTCAAAATAGTTGCGGCTGGGGTGTGGCAGGCGTATTCAAAGGAGTTGCGCTATTGAGCAACTCCTTTGAATATCACCCCAGCCACAGCCACTGTGCATGGCGCAGTGGAACTTGCACCACCGCAAGTTGTCAGAGTTGAGCATTAAACTTGCGGTGGCGCAAGTACCATTGCGCCATCATGCCAATTTCCAATATTCAAAGGTGACATGCAAATGGGGCCATAATTCATGCAAGGCGCAGGGGTCCATTGCATCTGATTATGGCCCCATTTGCATGCCATTAGCATGTAGGTCGCGCCGATCCCGAGGACTTGCGCCTGGCCGCCCTGCCAGGCAGCAGCCGTCAGGGACTGACGCACCCTGCAGCCCGATCAAGCACTGGCGTGAAAACAACCCCCGCCCACACATCTCCCAATGCCCGATCGCAGGCAGAACGTAACATGACAACACCCTCCTGCCACACATCTCCAGTGCCCGATCGCGGGCAGAATGTAAAAGACCCCCAACCCGAATATCTCCCTGGTGGTCCAGTGGACCGTAATGCCGTTCGGCGGGCAGAATGTCAAGTGACAACCCCCAAACATCTCCCTGGTGTCTAGTGTCCCCCACCCACCCGAAGCCCCACCACCCGCTCCCCGGCAGCGGGCGGCAGCATCCACCCACCTGCTGCCCCGCCGCCCACTGTGACTGTCAGTAGGGAAACTGCATACTTGGTATTGCAAACTGAGCCAATGGGCATGCAGCCTGCCAGTACATGACAGTCCAGATTTGTGAATCGAACCCATTCACAAATCTGGACTATCATCTACTCTGACTTATCGACTTTCACCGCCCATTGAAACCTAGCTCTGCACCAATGGGCATGCAGTCCTACGGACAGTCAGTCGTGGCCAGCGAGCCTGAAATGGGTGAATTACCGCCAGCAACCCGGCGATATGTTTCATGGAAACGGTGAAATGAGAGAGACTAGACACCAGGAAAATGTTGAAAGGTATCCTGGAACTTTGTTCTGCACCAGCGATAAAAGCGATACAATCCACCCCTGGACCACCGAAATGCCGAGTTGAAATCACATTCTGCCAGCGATCGAGCTGAAATTGTTTTTACGTTCTGCCCGGCGATGAACGACCAAAACTGATGGCGGAAATGTCATGTCGTTCTGCCCATGTGATCGGGCGATTGGAAATGTTTGGGGGTTGTTTTAACGTTCTGCCCGCGATCGGGCTGGTGGGGCACAGCGGCTGAGTTGGGGGCCAGCCACGGGTAGCAGCTGCTGTGTTGCGCCTGCAATACAGCAGCTCACCTGTGGGTGGCCCTCAACTTGATCCTTTTTGGCTCAAAGTTGTGCAGGCGCGGGTTGGGGTTGCGCCTGCACAACTCTGCACAACCCGACTGAATGCTCGGGTTGCGCGGTTTATGCATGGTTCCTCCCTCCTGTTGAGCATGCATTCATTTGCATTGCTGTTGCTCAACCTGTTTTCAGTAGGCGCAACTGCCTCCTGCTGAATATCGCAGAATAGGCAATGTGGGACTTGGCATGCATGGCCTGTTGCGCATGGTGCAACCTTTGAATATCTGGGCCATAGTTCTTGGTTTGTCAATCCGAGAAGGTTTAAAGAATTTCAGCACAGTACTGAAATGCTGATAAGAATGTCCTAAAATTAAATATCCCTATGAAAGAAAATAACATGTAAAAGCACGTGTTTAGCACTAGGTAAATAAAAGGAAAGGGTATTTTTAGTTACATTGCCATTCCCTACCAGTATGTATTGTGACATGTTTAATGTAGGTTCCTAATGTCTAATGAACCTTCGATAGAAAAACATATGGGTGTTGTAATTCTTTTTGCAGCAGTGCGAGTTGTTTAGCTGATGTAAAATGCTCGCTTTGTTAAAATCTGAGCTGTGCTTTGGCCCCGCTCTAATACTTCAAGCCATGTTCACGCTAGTCAAACCAAATGGAGCTCGGCTTGCATACTTTTGTTTCTGCCAAAAAATACATTTTGCTTCTTTAAAAGAAAAGAAAATCCTGCCTTCATTTGTAGTTAGGTGTTTAATTAAATAAAGTCTCATTCGAACAAAGTACTTTGTGTTTCAGCCTAGGAAGCAGTAAGCCAAGTCAAGGAAGTGACAAGGAAAATGCCCTGTTTTCAGAGAAAGATTTAAAGGTGGCTTAAAAGCCAGTAAGCTAGACTAACTGCTTGCTATATGTTAGGCTGTAGAAAATATTGTAAATAAATATGTTGACTCGTTTCTTTCAGCATTGTGTATTCAACATAAGTTACCTGCTCCTGTGTATGTTACTGTGTGCTTCTTTTTGCCTCTCCTGCCTCATCTGTGTAATATCTGTATGTACATCTACCTGAGCTCTGTTTTGTAATCTGCTTCCTTATTTCCTTGCAACCTCCCAGGTCGCACCTGAAAATAGGCATCTGTTTTGTCTAGTGTTACCTGGTCAACAAAAATGAAATAAATAAGATAGCATGTTAGAAAGTGAAAACTGTCACAGATTGTGGACAGCCTGAAAAGTTGCTCCCAATCCTATAGCAAACCACAGTTTCAACAAAGTCAGAGACAGTGGTGGAACACTGAAATCCTGATGCAGAATTGGAAAATCCAGCCATTGGTCTCATAGCCAAGAAAGTGCTGTGGAACTCAGTCCAACCTCTAGCATTTTAGATATTAGGACATGCATACTGCAGGCACTGTAATACCAGACACAGCTGACCCAGGAGTGATCCAAGGCTAATTTGAAGGAGAATTACAAACAGTAGAAAAAGAAAACACAGGGCTCAATGAACAGTCCCATTACCTAGTGGCACAAAGCAGGGTGCACATGGGCTCCTCATTGTGCTACACCATATTTCAACACACAGTTAGTCTGCTGTTGGCAAGGGGTGGTGGAAAAACCAACTATAACAGCGGTGATTGGCACCCCAATGTAGATGGCTCCTCTAGATCTTATTGTGCAAGCAGGATTGTGCCCACATGCATAATAAAGTGTGAATGCCATAGGGGTTGGGTCATGGCATGATGCCAGTGGTCTGTCCTAGTATACCATAGGTCAAGCCACAGCCAGGTAAATGGTGATACTGCCATAGTCACCACCACCAGCACCCAACCCTATACACTGCAGCCAATTTCTTTTCTGGTATCCAGTTGATCCCCCTCACTAGACCTGTAGCCTCAAGTAAGCCCTTTTTCTGTGATGTTTCCTCCATGAACAATGTCCATCATTGCTGTCACCCTCTGTCACGTGCCAGCACCACCCTGTTGAACTGTTTGTAACCATTCTGGAGCTTGGTGACATTCTGGCATGTGACCATGATGTCCAGAACTGGCCCATCATTGTGCGTAGCCAGCTCCCCATTTACATGCCAGTCCCTGAATTAGCATGACCAAACGAAGAGACCAAGCACACAGACTGAAGGGCCACAGGATGCTGAAGCCACAAAATACTTTACAAATAAGAAAATGCAAACAGTCAGAAGATGGTGTGCAAAACTGAACAGGCATGCTCCAGAAGCTGTGATAAAGCAAGTGCTTTATTCAAGCGATGTAAGCTGATGAAGAATCCGAGAGGATTTGTAGTGCTGGGGTTGCTAGTCTGTCCCTCAACAGACAGTTTAGAATAAAGCATTTGTTTCAAAGCATAACACAGAGACGGCCTTGGTGAGGTTAACTAGATGCATGCAGAGTGCCCATGATAAGGGGCACTGTCGCAACAATGTTGTGGACCTCATTAAGGCCTTCAAACTTGTAGATCATGGCCTATTGTTAGACTGTCTTTGGAATTACATTTTTCAAATGATGTTATAGAGTGGTTTGATAACTACAGTATTTTTTAATTTTTTATTTGAATCTAGGATTACAAGTACCATTGAGCCAAGGCTCTTTTACAGAGGTTCCACATCGGATGAGGTACAATTCAAACAAGACATTGAATAACAGTATAACAGTGGGTCACAGGCTGTTACATACAGTTTTATACATTCAATACAGTGGCAAAAATGCCAGAAGGAGGTCTGGTAACAGGGTTAACATGGTATGGAAGAGAGACACACTAGTGGGGTGCGGCCATAGGCACTTGTCAAATATCATTTAAAGTGCGTGGGTAGGGAAGGTGGGTGGGATGAGGGAGGATGAGTGGGGTGTATGGGAGAGGGATTTGAGGGGAAAGGGTTAAGTGCTAGGTGGAAAGAGCAAAGAGGAGAGGGGAGAACAATTAGAAGGACAGTCACAGGAGCTAGAAGCAGACAGGATGTGATGGAGACTGGATTTGAATGGACCAAGCTTTGGCATTGAGGCAATGTCAATGTTGAGACCATTAAACCAGCTGGGAGCTCTGTCGCAAATTATTTGGGTAACAGAATGTACAGAACAAAAAATCTTAAAGCATCTCAGATTCTCTGTAAATTAAATGTGGGTGCCACAGGGCTCAATTTGGCTCCTCTTCTTTTCATTATTTATGAATTCTGCCCTCTTACTTGTAAAGGATCTGAGAGTACCCTATATGCAGATGATGCAGTCATTTTTATGTTTGCTTGTGCATGCAGTGCACAAAAAACATTGAGGTTAGTAGAATATTGCAGAGTGTGACAGTGTTTGGCCAATCCAGTGAATGCTTTCAGGGCACATCCTCGGCCACCAATCAACAGGGAAGCTACCAATGACAGCAGTTTCAGAGCGAGTGCCAGACTTGAAGAAATCTGCCACTCTAATCACAGTTTCATAATTGCAGCAGATCTCACCCCCCCTTTTCCCAGCAACAAGACACATTCCAGCCATGACATTAGATGCACAGTAATGTGCATGACTGACTTACAAGCAACTTGTTTGCTCAGTGTGCCTTTCCCGGTGAAACAAATAAATGGAGCTGTACTGCCACTTTGCATAATTGGCAGTTCCTGCTACCCACCACACACTTCCCCCAAAGCCAACATTGGGGTGTCTAACTCTCATGTCGGCATGCCCCTGCCTGTGCATATCTTTTGCCGACAACGGGTGCCCAATCCCCAGGTTGGCATACCCCCATTATTGTGGCACACACAGGAGCCCACCCAGTGTGCCAAAGTAACTCTTATCTTTTCTGACACTGGGATGCCCACTCCTGTGTTGGATGTTCCACCATGCTCCCCATATTTTAGCCAACCTTGTGATGCCTAATCCCTCGGTCAGCATTGATCTCCCTTCCACTAGTCTGGCACTCTGAGGCCCACCCAATGTGCTGAAATCAGGTTTCTAATATTTCACTTGTAAAAAGAAAACAGTCCCACAATGTATTTTTAAACCTGAAAAAAGAAAACAGTCCCTTGTCGCTCCCGCCAGGCCCTCCCCCAACCCGCACCCTCCCTCTGGCACCCCATCTCATCCATACGCATTTCTGGAGGTCAGGAGCAGCAATTTTCAGGGCCAGGAAGACGTCTGCACTCTTCAAAGACCAGCTGGGAACTTAGAAATGACGGTAAGCCCTATAATGGCAGTGACTGGGGGTTTCAATTTGAGTTGATATCTCAGCCAATTTTTGGAGTTTGGTCCTAAATTTTCAACCTTGGGTTCTTGGGACCCCACCTCATAATTACTGGCACTGTCATTTTGTTTCTTGGTCCCGAAAGGTGATTTCTATGAGTGCACGCGGAATCACCTTTCAAACCATCAACAAAATGACAGTGCCACTGTTCATGAGGTGGGGTTCCAAAACATATGTTGCATGTTTGTGAAAACCTGAAAATGTCTGCGTTACGTAGCATGCATGCTCATAACTTCACCAATTTTAATATTTTCACCCAGATTTCCAACATTGTCATTGTTTCATACCTCCTTATGAACAGCATAGCTGTCATTTTTGCATCCTGCCTGAACATGTTTCGCACCTGTGGTGCAAAATGGAACAAGTTGTGTGCAAAATCAACTTTGGGACAGACTGATGAACTCACAGTGCCACTGTTCATAAGGGAGGTCCCAAAATGGCCATGGTTGAACATTTGGTGAAACAATTACAAAAAATGACTGCATTATGAGTGTGCATCATGCAATTTCTATGCATGCTCATAGCATGTCATCACTTTTCATATTTTCTCCAGATTTTCAACATTGTCATTTTGTCACACCTTCTTATGAACAGTACAGATGTCATTTTTACATTCTGCTCAAGAATGTCTTTTCCAGCGTGATTAGCCAAATTGCGCATTCACTGTATGAAATCACCTTTGGGATTGAGTAACAAAATGATAGTGCCACTGTTCATGAGGAGGGGTCCCAAAAGCCCATGTTGAATATTTGGAGTAAAATACCAACAAATGCACGGGACATTAGGGTTTCCAACCACAACGCCCTACTCTGTACAGATTGACAGGCATCAGGGTGTGGCTTGAGGTTCTCAGCCGAAATGCTCATGCCATTTCATCCCAAACCCCACCCTGTAGCCACTGCCAGGCATTGAGGTGTGCCTTGGGATCTTGGCCCAACGCTTATCCCTTCTCCTACTGCACCCATCTCAGCTTATTTCTGACTAACGCCTGTCAGTCTCTGCAGGGTGGGGGTGGGGTTGGCACTGGTTCGATACATCACTGCCATTCCTATTATACATCTCTGTAACTCATGCAGCACCAATGCCAATACCAGCACACAAACATTCAGCATTGACAAATGCTTGTTAATACTATGACACAGTCTGAGGATGCTCTAAGGACTGTGCAAAATTATTCAGTTCTTTTCAGGAGTGGCTTCTGTCAAGGCATGTATTGTTAAACTAAAAAAAAAAACAAACAAAGGCCATGGTCTTTTCTGGACCATATAAAAAAATAACTGAATCCCATTGGTCGTGGATTTAAAAGGAGAACCTATTGAAGTAGTTGAACATTTTAAATATATGGAGATTGTTTGGACAATACCTTATCCTTTGAAATTCATGTCAAAATGTTATCAAATTGGTTCATCAGAGATTAAGGCTTTTGTTTAGAGTATGAACCCATCTTGTCCCTGAGCCTGGTAGACTATTAGCACCGTTTTTTTATTTAGTGTTTTTGATTGTGGGTTGAGTGTGTATTCAGCCACTAACAACAAAATGTTTGATAAGTTAAAAGTTGTATATAACAGTGCTCTAAGAGTTCTGACTAAGTTGCCAAGTATGACCATCATTGTAATTTGTGAAAGGGTGCTGGTTGTTTATCACTTGAAAATGAAGCCAATTAAAGATGGGTACCATGTTACCTAGCCCTCCTAAATGACTGCTGTTGCCTAGTTTAGACTTGGGGTACAATAGTACTTCCTAGAGCACACTGGATTTTCCCTCATGTTGTGTTACTTCCCACTACCCCCCCTCCATCCCTTCACCTCTAACTCCTCCTCCTCCTCCCTCTCCCTCAACACTATCTCACCTCGGCTGTACCCAAGACAAGACCTCCTCTGGCTGCTGTTATTTCCTACACCAGGTACTCTGGTCTCCCAGGAATGACATGGCCTTTAAAGGATACCTAAACAACATTTTGACAACAAACTATTCAAAACCTGACTCCGTAGGTGGCTAGAGGAAAGGCTGCTGTATTCATTAATGCTAAAACTGCATTTACATAATTTACCTAAATGTGATTCTAGAACATTTGAATGTAAAATCTGCCTTTCAATTTAAAAAACACTATCTTACCTGCTTCCTAAAATGGCCCAAATGTGTTATGTGATGACATCATTGGAGCCAAAGCCAGAGAGATATATGGCTCTCTATAGTGCTAACTAGTTCTTTTTACCTTTATATAGAATTGTTTCACCCAATGAAGTCAAAACCATGTGCATTATTTTGTGTAATGCACATGTTAGCTATGGTTCTGTTCCTTTTTGTTTACGTTAACATGCTGAAAATGTGTTTTAATCCAGTCGACTTTCTCTGTGGCAAACCACAGTGCAGTACAAATCTTGAATGACCTGGTGATCTAGTGGTTATGGTGGATCGAGGATGCTGCAATGGTGGTGCTGGGGTGGTGTGCATGCTTAATATGCACTTTTTAACATTTTATTAAGCCTTTATATTTTCTGCTATTATTCTTTTCTATTACATTTTTGACAGAACCTACAAATGTAATCCATAGTTTGAATGTAAACATTTGTACAATCAATAAATCAGACATCTTCAACAAAGTGAAATGCAGCAGCAGCAAGCAAGTACGTTACTATGTGGGGGTTGCAGCAACATCCTTCCACATTTCTAGAGCCACCACATTTGTGTAGCAAAGTTCTTGTGCAGTGCAATGTTAGAGTTCATACTTTCTCAAAACTCAAATATATGTTTGTCTTGTCTTCTTTTTCCATGGAAATAATAATAATAAGAAGAAGCATTTATATAGTGGTTTCATACACATTGTATTCCAAAGTGCTTTATAGGCAATACCAGACTGGTAGTGAAGTGGCTACACGTGTAGTGGAAGCCATTTGATACATTAATATCCACACACAGTCTTGGACAATTGCATGAACTGCTTTATGAGAAGGAATGTTGGCCAGGACAATAGGGTCAGGTAGTGATCAAGGTGCTGGCAGCCCCACATCTTGTTTCTCAATGTAATCTGCTCATACTTCTCTCCTTCTGTTTCCCCTTCCCAAAAATAGTAGTACCTTGCAAGAGTGGCCTTCTCAGTCACCCTCTGGTATTCATTCTTCACTGTTCCTCCTCACAATGAAAACTGGTGAGTTCATCACCCTTCTGCATCATGAATACAAGTAGTACAGTCCCGCTTTATTTTAACATTAAATATAAACATATCTTTCCGGTAAGTCAGGCTCATACCAGCAGGGAATAAGGGGAATGATGGGCTTTTCTATCCTTAAAAGATCTAGGCTCTGCAGGACTGCTCTCCTCTCCAGGGGTGAGTACTGGGCGTGAATGTCGCTCTGCAGCAGCCCTCAGTGGAGACCAGGAGCACTGCAAAGGACGTCCAATAACCGTGGGACCAGAAAACCAGAAAAATGCTCTGGACTCAGCCGGATGATGGCTGCGGACTGCCGTACTTCCTCCACACCTCCGCAGAGTCATGTCCTCCTCAGCAGCATAGGTCCAATTGTGAGTGTGCCAGCTGCCCTCCCAGTGCCTTCCCCCTCGGAAGAGAGGACCCGTCCAGCGAAGGGATACGCTGGGTTACCCTAGATGGCTGCTATGTGAGGTAAGGAGGCTTGTGGGAGGGAATCGGAGGGTGTGGGAGTCCTTGGCGGCCTGAAGGAGTGGTTGTGCCCTGAGCACATAGGGGAAAACAGATAATAGACTGAAAAAAAGATCTAGGCTACTTTTGATTGGGCACTAGTAATGATGGGTGTGCACATCATTATGCACATCATTTAATAGTACCTACTCATAGGTGGCTTAGATCTTGTATTGGTAGAAGCCTATTTTTCCACTTGTGCCATGCTGCTATCAGCCTGGCTTACCAGAAGATCATGTTTATTATTAATATGTAAATATAACACGGAAGACTGTACTAACCACATTCATGATGTGGAAGGGTAGTGGACTCATCAATTTTTGGTGTTGGGAGCAGGTGAGAAGAATGAATGCCAGAGAGAGACTGAAGAGACCATTCCAGCATGGTACAGTTATATTCAGGTTAGTTGAAGACATGAAGGATTACGCTGAGCAGATCACTGTGAGATCTGAAATGGGGCTGTCACCATCGTGATCACTACCTGACTGTGGATGAGAGTAGCCAGCAATGACAAATACTCAGAGTGGCAGGCTGCACCTTAACTGTTACTTGAATTCAGTGTAGGAGATTACCCTTGGGTGGGGGGTCTTGACGCTTGTTAGGACAGTATTGAGGAGTTGGAAAAGCTCATTCAAGATTTGGAAGGGCGGTAGCCAGCCAACTCACATTGTGGAGTAGAGCACAGAAAAGTACTGGAGAAGAATTGCTGTGAACTGTCATGCAGGGTTCTGCAAAGCACAGGTAAAGAGTAGACTGACACTGGAAGTCAGGTGGATTTGCTCAAGGTATTAAAGCCTCTCCTGCAAATAATATTGTTATCCATTGTAAGTGCAGCCCTTATGAGGGCATGAACAGCAGTTTTTCTGGTGGGTCATGATGCTTATTGTTAGCCCTCCAGGAAGACCTAGTTGTTGGTTAATGAGGTGGGGAAAAACACACCAGGGAACTGTATATACTACCTTCACTGTGCAGAAGGATGGTGATCCACTCAATGTTTACTCTGGGAGCAGAAGTCAAACATTGAGAATGTGGACTGAGAGTGATTTGGGAGGTATTTTTAACAGTGCCAGCTGATGATGCATATCAGTATAGGTGTGCACAACCTCTGAGTTACAAGATTACAATATGAGGTGTGATAATTCTCTTCATGAGACCGCAAGCTCATAGCCCCAGGCAGTACTAAGGACAGAGTATGGATGGTGGGTGTTCAACAGAAGGCAGGCTAGGTGCAGGGTGTTCACATGGAAAAGATAGCCTTATTTGTGGATTAACAAGAAAGCATGAGCTTTGGAACTGAACAAGACCAGTTCTTTGCTGTGTGACCCTGAGCAAGTCATTAAACTTTCTTGTGCCCCAGGTCACACCTGTAAACAAGCTTTTAGCTTAGTGTGTCTCTCCTGGTTAACAAAACTAAATTCAGTGCATCATATAACTGCTAGATCATCAGGTATTTGAAGTGTTGTACTGTAATACAGTTTGCCAAAGAAAAGTCAGCTGGATTGCAAAACATTTTCCACAAGTTAAAGTAAACAAAATGAACAAAATCATTGCCTAACATGTGTACTGATCAAAATAATCCACGAGTTAATACATGGTGTTGATCATTCTGGTACAACAATTCAAAATAAAGAGGGAAAGAAGAACTAGTTAGCACTATAGAAATATATGTGGATCTCTGTCTCTGGCTCTGATGATGTCATCATGACTCATCACTTAACACACTTGCAGATATCTTAGGGAGAAACCAATGCTGATTTTTGAAAGTAAAGGCTGATGTTTACATTTTTCAAAGCTATGAAACTGCATTTATGTTATTTACATAAATGCAGTTTAGCATAAATGTAAACAGTAGCCTTTGCTTTACCTTCTTATGAAGCCAGATTTTGGAGTTTGCAATTTTAATACTGAATGTGCTTAAACATTGTACCACTCTGCTAGGGTGCTGATGTTATACTACCAGCACTTATGTAACTGAAATAATGTAATACTGTCCATATTGTACTATTTTGTTTGCCAGTAACTAGCTGTAACAAATGTACTGTCTTGAATCTTCTGACTTGGAACCTTTGTAAAGGAGCCCTTGCTCAAAGGTATTAATCCAAAGCTGTAATAAATAAATAAATGAACATTAGATCAGTTAACTCAGACAGTACTATCATTGTTTCCCAGAGCTGCGAATTCCAAGGGACTAGATCCCAGAGCTGCGAATTTGCAAGGGACTAGATCCCAGAGTAAATATGTGTGTACAATTCCTTTTTTTAAAGTGATTGGGCAAAAGCCAGTATTGTAGCCCCAATTTGGGGCTTACCTTAAGTATTTTCTTGGGCACGAGTAAAGCCCACTGCCAAACAGCCATCCTGCATAGATAGTAAATCCATGGCTATTTGTTAATCCTGTTGATTCCTGTGAGAGTGACACGATGTGCCTCTGCAACTCTCTCTTTAAAACATTATCCAGTGTGTGTATAGTAAATGGTCTGGGCTGGGTTCGAGTGCTTCAAAGCTCATAACCAGCCAGACACCGCTTTAATTTTTCTACTCTGCTGTCGACAGTAAAGCAGAGGACTAACTAGTACTGTAATTATTTGCTTCTAGCTTGCTGTTATATTTGAAATAGAGTGTTTATTCTAACCTGCCTTCTTGCAGCTTTGTTTACCTGGATGGGGCCACCATGTTTGGTGCGGGACTTCCAGAATTGAATCAATAGGACACAGAGGACCTCAAAGGGTCCTTAGCTCAAGTGCCTCATTGGAAGGAAAACTGTAGTTCTTGTTGTTTTCTATGTTGTCTTGTGCACGCACAAGCAACATATTGTGTAGCTTGGAATAGCAGGTTTTGGAGGTCCAGTCATGTTGTGGCCAGTAGCGCCATTGCTTTTTTGGGCTGGGCTCTGTGGCATGAATTAAATAGCATGCTGTCTATGACAGCAGTTGAAAAGTGCGCCATCAACTTAAAACAATTTTGCTGCTACAATGAGGGAGTAACCCATCATTGTACGGCGACTTGCCCGGTGTAATATTTCATTAGACATAGCGGCGGCTATCACCATCCGCCTCACAGTCCCTAAGAAGCCCATGTCGGGATGCCCAATCCCTGTCAGTATCCCCCAGCTCCCCAGTTAATTTTCCGATGGGGAGCCCAACCCGCTTGCATAATGTCCCCTCAAAATCATTTTGTCTGCTGAAGGGGTGCCCAATCCGCCTAAGCATCATGCCTCCCCACACAGACTTGTTTTTACTTTGCAGATGGGAGCCCAATTGTCATCGGCTCCAATTCCCCAAAAAAAAAACACACAGGTGGTGCACTGGGAGACCACTCCAGTGTATAAATCTACGAAAAGAAAACCTTCCTGCGATGTTTTTAAAATTTTTTCCTGAAAAGTAGAAATCGATCCTCATTGTGTCCAGTGCTCCCTCCCCAACCTGCACCACCCTCTGCACATCCTACCCCTCACACCATACTTGTCTCCAGAGCCCAGCACAATGATCTTCGTGGACCAGGAACACGCCTGTACTCTTCAAAGCCCACTGCGAACTGAAGAGATGCCGGTAAGCTGTATAATGGCATAAATGTTTTTTTTCAACTTAGTGGATATCTCAGCCATTTTGAGAATTTTGGCACCAAAATTTCAACATGGGGTTGTTGGGATCCCACCTCATGAATTCAGTCACTGTCATGTCATTATTCGGTTCCGAAAGATGATTTTGCGGTCACTGCATGGGATCACCCTTCAGAACTGATTAATGGAATAACAGTGCCACTGTTCATGAGGTGGGCTCTAAAAGCCTATGTTGCAAATTTGTGAAAAATTCCAAAATGACTGTGTTACAAGCATGCATTGAGCAGTTTATATGCACCATAACTTAGAATTTTTATATTTTTACCCAGATTTTCAACATTGCCATTTTTGCAGACCTCCTTATGAACAGTACAGCTGTCATTTTTCACAACTTGTGCAAATGTGGTTTTGCTAGCTGGCGACAATGGTGCGGTCGCTGTGGGAAATCAATGTTCTGGACAGATTAAGAAAATCGTAATGACACTGTTCAGGAGCAGAGGTCCCAAAATGCCTGTGTTGAAAATTTGGTGAAAAATTCCAAACTATGACTGTGTTACAAGCATACACTGGGCAGTTTTCATGCACGTCATAACTTTGAGATTTTTAATATTTTCACTCTAGACTTTCAAAGTTGCCATCTCTTCACACCTCCTTATGAATGGTACAGCTGTCATTTTTCATGTCCTGCATAAACTGTGTTTTCGCACATCTGGCACAGAATGGCACAGTCGCTGTGGGAGGTCAATGTTTGGAACAGATTAGCAAAATCACAGTGCCACTGTTCATGAGCACAGGTCCCAAATGCTTTCATGAGGTGGGGTCACAAAAGGCTATGTTGAAAATTTGGAGTGCAAATACCAGCAAGCGCCGGAGCATTAAGGTTTTTAACCATAACGTCCCACCCTGTACAGACTGACAGGCAGGTGTGCCTTTGGACTGTCAGCTGCACTGCTCATGCCATTCCACCCCACCCCACCTGCAGCCACTGACATGCATCAAGGTGTGCCCTAGACTCTTCATCTCCAAAGTTCACCCCATTCTCCTATTCTGCACCCATCTCAATGTACTTCCTTATGGAATGGGGAGAGAAAGATCCAATGACTCAAGGCACAACTCAACACTTGTCAGAGTCTGCAAGGTAGGGTGAGGTGAAATGGCATGAGCATTATGGCCAATGACCCAAAGGCACACCTCAATGCCTGTCAGTCTCTGCAGGGTGGGTGGGGTTGGACGTTGGTTCCATACTTCACTGCCATTCCTATTATGCATCTCTCTAACTCCTGCACTACCAATGCCAATGCCAGCAAGACAACATTCGCATTGATGAATGCTTGTTGAGGCTGGCACCTAAACTAAACTGAAAGGAGCACCCAAACTGTGACTGACAGCTTCCCCAGCCAACCAGAACATGGGAAACCAAGGGAAATCCAAGAACTGAGAGAACAGTAGGTCAGTTGGAGTTGCAACTTGAAGAGTGAGCAGCTCGAGCTATCAAAAGCTGCTCCAGGAAGGCCTAGAAAATAAGTAGGGAAAAGGCCTGACTTGCCTTCCTGCTGTAGTTCTCCTGCTTGGGACTGCCTGACTGTAGCAATCAAAATTTCTGAAAATGAACTTTTACTTGTGACAGAAAGGTCCAAGATTTTGGAAGTGCAGCTTGGGATTCTGGACCGACAGACGCTCCTGGGAAGCGATCAGCCCAAGAGAGTGTAGGAGACTGCTTTATTGAATTTAGAGATTTTCACCCAGTAAATCGACTGCAATTGTGAACTGGCCTAAAACTGATCTGACAGGTAGAGACGAATGCTGTTTTCCTTAAATGTACTGAAGGTTTGTCATGGATCAAAGCCGCTGCCCAGGGACTTCTGATTGTTAGGAAGGAATACATACTGTGTTTACCAGGGATCAAACTGTCTGCCAGCTGGAAAGGTCATCTGCAAATGAACTGAACTTTGCCAGAAGTGTTGAGCTAGCCTTGACCCTTTGTCCAAACAGGCCCTTGACATCTGTTCTTGTGCCAGTTCCAGCATCACTGGCAAGAGACCAGCTTTGAGGATTCAACCCCTGTGAAGAAAGCCATCACAGGTTGCGGCCACCTTCAGGAAAAGGTCCTGAAATGGAGGTGAATCATGTCAGCCCAGCTTCCCATGTGCATCAGCTTCCAGCATCAGGTCTTCATTTCACCAGGTCATTGTCTACTATTGGCTGATATAGTGAGTAAATTCAGGGTAGCTCCATGCAACAGACAACTTAATCTTTCTGTGGTATCATCCAATTGTTTTCTGGTAGGTTTTGATAACTGCGACAGACTGGAACAACCAGCTGTGGATATAAATAATTTGGTTTGACTTGCTTCAATTAATAATCACTTTCTCAAAGGACTCCAATGACAGCTGCAACCCCGGCAACAATTCTGGCCAGCCAGCATGACATCTGGGTACCCAGTAGCTAAGGAACTGTCTGTCAAAGGGACTAAATTTATGGTGTTTATCAATCTGGTTTACTAAATAATAATCACTTGACTAACTTTGCTCCCTTCCTTGTTCACATCCCTTAATAAAACTGATTTGTTGTTTCATGTTTAGATTGGCTTATGAGCATATTCTAGGTTAGGGTAGAGGTACTAAAACCTGTTACAGTATTGACTGTGCATGCTTGCCCTGTTAACTGGTTTCTTATAGGGGTCATAGGGCATGCACCTGGACTGGAGACCCTGCTGGTAAGTGGGACAACCATGGGCATATTATTAATGTTATGTTCAAACCGTTTCTTGAATACTGTTAAGCATCACTGTCTATATCGGAGTAATTGGTCCCTAGGTGGGATTGTGGGTGGTTATAGCTTCCCAAAGGGCTATACCAGGTTAGGTAGATACCCTCACTATCGTTACTCTGGGTGGAGGCACCAAAGTATTGTATTTTCCAAGGGTAGGAAACCCGGTACTTATCAGTTGAACCCAGGCCCCTCAGCCCTGTTGTCAGGAAGTACAGGCAGGGGTAGTAGCCCTGGAAATAGTGCCACCTAGGGATTACAGCTTGGAGGCACCTCTGTGATTAGCGCCCCTTGTGGCAAAAATACAAATTGCAGTTAATTGTTTCCTTAGTGCCCTAGTGGTCAAAATCAAACATTGCAACTAGAATTTCCATGGGTACCACTGAAGAAATTGCTCTGCATCAGTTAGTTAGTTGGTGTATGGGGCATGAAATTGACCCCCAGCATGCTTTGTTATTATTAGATATACCCTGGGCACTAGTAAGGACTCTATGAGATGACATTATCAAAAATTGATTGTCTGGGAAGGTTGTCATGGTAGGTTGGCAAGCTAACCTGACTGCCCAAGCTTTAAAGGATTTAGTGGAGTGTCGCAACCCAGTGGATAGTACTAAGGTGCCCAAAAACTATTGCCATTGAAGGTCCCTGGCCACTTGGAAGGTGGTAACTAAGGATTGTGAGGATTCCTTCAAGCCCGAACCCCCACCCTTATCTGAGAGTTTAGAGGAGGAGCTTGCTAAGTGGTTTACTGAAGAAAGGCCAAACTCTCAAGGGCTTAAAATGGTTATTCCAGCCCCTGAGGTACCCTGGCACCTGCACCAGTACTTGCACCTATGGCTGTAATTTCAGCCAGTCATGATTATTGCCCAAGCTAAAGTGTTCTCTGGTACCGTGCCTACACCTAATGAGGAAGATGACTGGGAGGCATAGATAAACTATGTTGCTCCACTAGTGCGAGACTGCGGTGCCCGAGGTGGAGAAGCAGCAAAGGTTGAGTGAAAGCCTCCGAGGGCCAGCGTTGGATGTCATCCAAGCATTGAGGTCCACCAATTCTGATGCCTCTGCTCAAGAGTATTTGGATGCCTTAAGAACTATTTTTGGTGCAGCGGAGGACAGTGAAGACCTTATGTGGAAGTTCAGGAGCATTTGACAACAGAGGAGGTCCCGTCCGCTTATCTGACCAGATTAGAGAAGGCCCTGCAAAGAGCATTCAAGAAGGAGGTGTGGTCTTAAGTGAACTGAGCCAAGTTAGTTTGAACCAGAGTCTAAGGTCAGCCAAGTATTCCAGTTTGTTGTTGCTCAAATTAAGACTAAGAGACTGTAAGGAAGATCCTCCTCTACATCCCCTTGATGCAAGATGTCGTGAAGCAGAAAGGAGGAAGAAGACCCCAGGATCCCTGCACAGCTGACTGCTAAGTGCCCCTGCCCTTGTCAGAGGGTTCTCCACTGATGATCCCAAATTCTATGAGCTACTTATAGAGATCAGAGAACTAAAAACTGATGCCATTACAAAGGAGTTCAGTGAGAGAAACACTGCTAAGGATGCTACATCATGGGCAGAGCTACTTAAAGAAATCAGAGAACTCAAAGCTGGTGCCACCACCAAGGCCATCACTGACAAAGACCCAGACACCCCTCAGAATGCATCTGCTGTGGGAGTGGGAGTGCATGCCAGGCTCCCATGGGGTGGGGTTGAGATCTAGAGGCCCAGATGAACAAATTGTATGCCATAGTAAACTAAATGAGGGGGCATGGTGTGCAAACCCATCAAAGGGCCTACTGTTGCTAGTACCCCAGCACCAACCTCTAATATGTATTCTCCTCCACCAGCTACCCATGAAATTCAGGCAATCCCAATTATTCACCCCGCACAGGACGGCCTAGGGATAGTGTGTTCTTGTTACCACTGTGGTGAGGATGGTCATAATAAGAGAACATGCCAGTCCCCGAAGATTTAAGAAAGGTGAACACTAAGCTGTTGAATCAAGTTGAGCAAAGCCATTCCAAATCCTCTGGCAAGTCTTCATCCCAGTCCTTTGTGGGCAAATTGTCAATGCCCATGCAGACACTTTCCTAATTGATCTGAATTGGTAGATCCTTCCATGGAGACCAAGGTGCAGATTAACGGTACCCGTCCAGAGCTGTATTGGGTAGCAGTTTTCAGGTCACTATAATATTTAAAGACCGGTATGATCAGCATCTAATGGACCACCCTCTATAACCCCTAGATGGACTGCATGTATGGGGTTTAAGTGCCAAATATTGCCCTTACCCTGGTTTCTTACGAATATGGATATATTTTCCTTCTACTGTGCCTGGCGTGGATGAACCCATGGAAGCACTGGCTTTAGTTTGCCCTCAACCAGACTATATGATGTGATTCTCATACTGATTGGCACTAACGCACACATGTTTGGCCATCTAGCACAGATGTGTCAAAGGGGAGCAAGCTTAGAAAACCAGATTAGCTTTACCTAGTCACGCAATGGTACAGAAAGGTTATGAGAGGTGCCTGCAAAGCCAAGAGAATGATAAGGATGAGCCAGTGGGGTTTATCTGGAAAAAGGACCCCTCACCTCTTGTCTTGCCCCAATGCACAGTGTCATGTCAGTGGGGAGGTACATATCCAGAAAGATGTAACAAATAAGATTCTTATGTTGGTTGCCCCGAAAAGAGGAAGGTTGCCTAAAGGACTTTGGTTAAACCTAGTGCTACCTGTTAGAGCCCATGCCTATGCTAGGTGAATAGTAGTGCAACTCTGCAATGTGACTGACAGAGATATTGAGGTCCCCGAGCTGTACTATGGCCACAGTATAATGCGCTGGATACTGCTGTGCTGCCAACCAAGTGCCACAGAGAGGAAGACAATGAAGTATCCCCAGATATGTTCAACTTTGAGAGTTTCCTATCCCCAGTGAATGGAAGGACAGAATCAGATAAGCTAGCACAGTGAAGTAGAGTATTTTCATTTAAAGAACGGGATGTCAGATGTGTCAGAGGTGCTGAGCACCATATCAGACTCCTTGATGAGAGGCCATTTCAGGAAAGGTCACGCAGATTGGCTTCTGTGGACAATGACAATGTTTGATACCACCTTCAAAGATGTTGGCAGCTGGAATCATCCAGGAATCCCACAGCCCTTATGCATCCCCCATTGTAGTGGTCTGAAAGAAAAATGTCTCAGTGAGAATCTGCATGGAAAACAGGACCCTTAACCAGAGAACCATACCTAACAGGTATACAATGCCTGCATCCAGGATCCTCTTGATTGTCTTAATGGAAGTCAGTGGATCTCCATCCTAGATCTCAGGAGCAGGTACTACCAAATTCTGATGGCACTTGAAGGCATATCTGGAGCACCAGCAACCTTTCAAAGATTAAATGAGCAAGATGTGGGGACATGAACCACCTTGAATGCCTAGTTTATTTGGATGATGTCATCATGTTTGGCAAAATGTTTAAAGAGCATGAGGTTTGTCTGTTCAAAGTCCTGGACCGGTTAGAAGAATTCAGATTGAAATTGTCCATTGACAAGTGTCAGTTTTTCAGAACTCCATAAAGTGTGTGGGCCACATTGTGTCTTCTAAGGGTATCAAACCATCCCAAGCAAAGTAGAAGCCTTAACTACCTGGCCAAAGCCTAACAACCTTAAAGAGCTGCAAAGATTTCTAGGTTTATGTGGCTACTATCAGTGCTTTGTAAAAGATTACAACAAAGTGATTTGCCCCTGCTAAATCCACAAGGGTATCCACCTACCAGTCAGAAGTATAGTAGAAGTGCTGTAAAAGAAAGTGTTAAAGTCTACTTCAAGCCTAATGAATCATTGGAACCAAATGGACCCCTGATTGTGACACAGCATTTTATGACATCATTTATCAGCTCACAATACTCCAATTCTCATCTATGCAGATCCAACCAAACATATATATTACACACAGATGTCATCGGTGGACTTTGAATCATGCTTTATCAGGAGTATGAGGAAGGATTATGCCCAGTGGCATTCACCAGTAGAAGCTTGACTCCATCTGAGAAAACTATCCTGTACATAAACTTGAATTTCTCACTTTGAAATGGGCAATAGTCAACCAATTTCATGAATATTTATATAGGTGCCTAGATACAGGTAAAACAGACAATAACCCTCTCACGTATGTCCAAACATCAGTTAAATTGGATGCCACTGGGCACAGGTGGTTGTCAGCTCTCTCAACATATGATTATTCAGTGGCGTACCATCCAGGCCTCAATCACATTGGCGCCGATGTCCTGTCTAGAAGGTCTGCATCCAATCCTGAGTGGGTGAGAATGCCAGAACAATCTGTAAAGGCCCTGTGCCACAAGTCTGACAAAGATGAACACCCATCCACTGAAACCATAAATTGCCTAGTTGATTGCCTGGGAACTCTAGAAACATGTGTGCCTGTAGCCTACTGTAATTTCGCAGCACTAGATGTAAGTGCTTTACTGCAGCTCACCCAGATGACATCCAGAAGGAACAGTAACAGGATCCCATGATTAGCCCTGTCTTAGATGCGCTGTACAAATGGGAATATGTCTCCAAGTTAAGATCCAATGATCAGTGAACTGTATTACTGCTTAGAGATGGTCCCAAACTCAAGCTCCTAGAGAAACTGTTATACCAAGAACTAACCGATAGCCATGGAAAAGTCATAAGAAAACAACTGGTGTTACCATCAAAGTTCAAAAATGTGGTTTTAAAAGCTCTAGATGACCAGATGGGACATTTGGATTACCAGAAAACCTTGGACTTAGTATGTATCTGTTTTATTAGCCTAAGATGGGTATAGACATTGACCAATGTATCAAAACTTGTAGCAGATGCCTCCAAAGCAAGGCCCAGCCACCAAGAGCAGCATCCTTGGTTAATATCATCACTAGTGCACCCATGCAGCTTGTATGTATTGACTTTTTAAGTTTGGAGCCTGATACCAAAACATTAGCAATGTGCCTGTCATGACAGACCACTTCACTCATTATGCACAGGCCTATCCGACCAAGGACCAGAAAGCAGCCACCGTAGCCAAAGCGCTTTGTTGAAAATGTTTTGTCCACTATGGTGCCCCACAGCTAATCCATTCTGATCAGGAAGGAGCTTTGAAAGCCATTTAATTAAAGAAATGCTCTCACTCTGGGGTTCAAGAAAGTCAAGGACCATTCCATATCACCCACAAGGAGATCTGCAGCTGAAAGATTTAATATAACATCGCTGGACATGTTGGGCACATGTCACCCCAAGTACAAGCCAAGATGGAGCCAACAAATAAGTACTTTGGTGCATGCTTATAACTGTACTTGCAATGATGCAACCATATTTTCACCATACAAACTAATGTTTGGTCAAGAAGCAAGTTTACCAGTAGATACAGTATCTGTTTGGAGTGTCACCAAATGGAATTACATACTATTTGCTAAAGCTACCAACTTTCCGAGCACTAAAACTGGGACAATCCATCCTGACCATGACCCCCACCCCACTGTGTCACTTCCACGAGCAACGCCATACACAATCAGTTACATTTTGCTGCTTGCTCTGGCCATGCTGCCCCACAGTAACATCAGTAGCAAACATCCAGATTAAAACAATACATCATTCTGCTGCAGCAAGTTCCAAATCATGATGTATAGAAAGTTCATTAGAAGCAAACCTGCATTAAATTGTGATCAGACATTTGAGCTGCATGTATTGCTCCTCTTGACAGTCCCATCCAACCTGCTTACACTCACCTCATTTGCTGAGCAAACTTCACCTCAGTGACTCCCACCACCACGCCAGATTGTTTTCATACACTTCCCTACAGCTGATCAGGTTTGGGTACCTTAGTTCTCTCCTGCCTGTCTCTTCTATGTCTGGACTCCCTCTCAGCTACTGGCAGGCAGATGTCCACATGTGCTTGTTTGCACTACTACCCAGTCTAATCTAATAGGAAGGAACATGCTTTACTGTGCTCCCACTGACATGCTTGCAGTGCAACACAGGCATAAGGGCTGAAGTTGCAAACTGCAGTCCAGCCAGTAGCACCACAGTGGTGCTGAAATAACTGTCACTCATGGATTAGCAGTCAGCAAGAACAAAAAGGGAAAAACTGGGACATGTAAGCAAAACCAGGACAAAAGTGACATTTTGCAAAACTTGTGGGGACACTGGGACATGCTGCCTAAAACAGGGACTGTCCTGGGAAAATAGGGACTGTTGGTAGCTTTATATTTGCTATCAGATTAGGCCTTACTGTTTATCAAGTCTGCTCATGCCTCAGAGCCCTAGTTGAGTACGAGGCCTTCCCCCTCACCACATTTCTGTTTCTCCTTTCATCCATCCCAGCCCCCTGGGCCAGACCATCCCTGCTTCATCCCTTTCTGTACCTGTCCCATCCTCTCTTGAACCCTCCATCATAAAAGTCAGAACCAACTCACCAGGCAATACATTCCAAGGTTCCACCACTCTCTCAGTGAAAAATCTCCTCTTCTTTCCCCTCATCCTTCCAACTTCAAACCATGCCCTCTGGTGATACCCCCCTCCTTTAGTATAAAGATCCCTCCTTGTTTACCTCACTTATTCCTTGAGGTACTTGAAGACCTCAATCATGTCCCCAGTCCTTCCTCTCCTCCAGTGAGAACAGGCTGTGCTCCTCTAGTCTCTCCTCATCGTCAGATCCCTAGTCCCGTATCATCTTGGTTGCCCTCCTCTGAGCCCTTTCCAGGAGCTGTATGTTTCCTCCTCAAGTGTGGTCTCCAGTACTGCACACAGTAATTAAGATGTGGTCTAACCAGTCCATTGTACAGTGGCAGAATCACTTATACTTGAGGTACTCCCACTTGTGATGCAGCCCAACATTCTGTTTGCCTTGTCAGTTGCCATCCTGCACTGCTCAGAGTTGTTCATACTGCAACCATCAGGACCCCTAGGTCTTTTCTCCTGCCATGCCGCCAACACCTCCCCACCCAGGGTGTACTCATGTTTGGGGTTCCCCTCCCAAGATGTAACACCTTGCACTTGGAGGAGTTAAATTTATTTTCCATGTGCAAGTCCACCTAACCAGGGTATTTAGGTCCCCTTCAGGCCAACCTCCCCTCCCTCAACCACTGCTCCCAGCTTGGAGTCGTCAGTGAAGAGACTCATTTCACACCCTATACCTTCCTGATATCAGATATATATGCATTAATCAGGATCGGCCCCAGGACCGAGCCAGGCACCCCACTAGCAACTCTCTAGGGTCAAGAGCTCCCCACTGACCACTACTGTCTGAGTGTACCCAGCCAGTCAGTTTCCCATCCATCTGACCATCAATGGGCCTACTCCCATTCCCTCAGTTTCTCCAGCAGGCCATTGTGAGGGACCAAATCAAACACCTTGCTGAAGTCTCAGAATAGTACATTCACAGGCTTTCCCTGTCCAGTTCTGATGTTACCCATTCATAGAACTCCACAAGGTTAGTTTGACATGATCAACCTGGCACAAACCCAAGTTTCTGACTATCCAGGCCTCCCATCTCCTCCAAGAACCCCCCAAATGTTCCTTCAGTATACGCTCCATTTTTACCCACCTCTGATGTCAAACTAACAGGTCTATAGTTACCTGGATCTTCTCTTGACCCCTCCTTTATGGATTGGCACCACTAGTGCCTCTCTCCAATCCCTAGGTACCTCCCTGTCTCAAGCGACCTGTTGAAGAGCTCCACCAGAGGTGCAGCCAGTACATCCACCAACTCCCATAGAACTCTCGGATGTATGCCACTTGGCCCTGGAGATTTTTCTTTTTGGGCCTTAGGACTTTCCACACCCGTTCAGTGGGGATAGCAACATCTGTCCCCCTCGACTGGCTGTTTATCCTAATGTGAAAACCCTGGGTTACCTCTCCTTCCTCCTGTTCCATAACTGTTGCACCATCGTTCCTACCCACTGCCCCTTCTGTCTCCATCTGATCCCACTTTGTAAGTTTCTCATCCCTCCCTAGAGAACACGGAGGTAAGTACTCATTAATACCTACTCCTGGTCCTCGCCTCCTCCACCCACCCTCCTTCTATTCTCAATCTGCCGATCTGCCCTTGGTTTTTCTCCACTTCCCAGTATACCTAAAGAACACGTTTTCCCCTCCTCGTGTCCCCTATGCCAGCCTCTGCTCTTTACTAGACTTTGCCCCTCCCCACCAGGTAACTTGTCTGGATGTGAGACAGTAAGTTTTCTTATCTGTCCCATCTCATTATTGTGTATTTTCTGTAGGCAGCCTTCTTTCCCTTACTGCCTCCTGAACCTCTCTGGACCACCAGCGCAGTTTACATGACCCTTACACTTCACCTTTGCACAGATCCTAACTGCCTCCTGAAGTCCCCATTTAATGACCTCCCATCAACCTTCAACATCAGTCCTTGATGTAATCCCTTCAAGTGATCCTTGCCACCTAATAGTGCAGTACAAAGCATAACTTTAGAAGCAGCTGACTACTTATTGTGGAACTGTCTGAAATTGAACTAACCAGTCCTGGTCAAGAAAAGAAACTAAGTACCCCATTAGTGAATCTTCATTTGAAGCTGAAATACCTGAGCCTAGTGAACTTGACCTCATGTAGACCAGTAATGCTGATTCTGAAAGTGCCAACACTGTGCCAAATGATTCAAATTTTGTTGAAATACCACTTACGTATGAACCAGAGTCTACAGAGCAACTGAATTCAAATGCTGCTACAAATACCAGTGCAAATAATACTTCCAACTCTGAACAACCAGAGAGTATAGAGATGCCCTTTGTCAGAAGCTTTGTTATTGGTGGATAATAACCTGGGACTGACCAGCCCAAATGCAGATGTTGAAAGGATTGTCCTGTGCCGCTTCCACCTAGATGTAAAGAAATATTAAAGCAGTAGTTAGCGTTACGTATGATATTCCAGGAACACCTGTAGACCTTTCTATGAATGTAATCCATAAAGGGGTGTAAGTTACAGCTAATTCCCTTACTAAAATAGGTTACACTGCAGCTTCCCAGTTAGTGATAAAACCCTAACCAATATACCCGGGTCAGTTTACAAAGCCCAAAGTCAGCTGACAAGGTCAGGCTATTAGCTATATGGGTTCACGTACAAAGACTGTGAATACAAGTGGGAAAGACAAGTGTAATGCATATGACTAACTATGTAAGACAGTATGAAAGTAAGAGATAAAATGTTGAAATGGGAATGCAAAGGTCTAAAATATGGTAAATTAAGGTTTGATATCAAAAGTAAATACAAAGATTAAATGTGTCTATGGTTAACAAATCCAGAAAAGTGTGATAATTACATGTAACAGTTCATGACAAACTGCTCAGTGGTTAAGTTAAGCAAAATGTTTAAAGGTGCATTAAAGTTATAGCATGATATGCAGTGTCAATATTGTGTATAGTAAAGTGTTATTGCCCATCCTAGTTTATTATAGTCTTGGCACAGATGCCAAGTATTTCAGGCAGGGGAGGCTGATTTAGCACCCCCTCAATTTGGGGGCTTACCTTAAGTGTCTTCCTGGGCTCCAGTAATGCCCACTGCCAAACAGCCATCCTGCATAGATAGTGAAGCCATGGTTATTTGCTAATCCTGTTGATTCCTGTGAAAGTGCCATGATATGCCTCGCACCTGTCTCTTTAAGACATCATCCAGAGTGTGTATAGTAAATGGTCTGGCTGGGTTCAGTGCTTCAAACCTCATAACCAGCCAGACACCATTTTAATTTGTTCCACTCTGCAGTTGACAGTAAAGCAGAGGGAGCTCTAAGTAGTACTGTAATTATTTGCTTCAAGTTTGCTGTTATATTTGAAAGAGAGTGTTTATTCTAACCTGCCTTCTTGCAGCTTTGTTTATCTGGATGGGAGTCACTATGTTTGATGCGGGACTCCCAAAATCTAGACCAATAGAACACAGGGGACCTCAAAGGGTCCTTAGCTCAAGTGCCTCGTTGGAAGGAAAAACTGTAATTCTTATAGTTTTTTTGAGGTTGGCGCCTAAATTAAACTGAAGAGGCAGCTCCCCCAGCCAACCAGAGCATGAAAACCAAGGAAATCCCAGAACTGTTAGGGAACAGTTGGTCAGTTGGAGTTACAGCTTGAAGTGTGAGCAGCTCAAGCTATTGAGAAGCTGCTCCTGGAAGGATCCTAGGAGAATCAATGGGAAAAGGTCTGACTTGCCTTCCTGCTGTAGTTCTCCTGCTTGGGACTGCCTGATTGCAGTAATCAACATTTCTGAAAAGGAACTTTACTTGTGGCAGAAAGCCCGAGATATTGAAAGTGCAGCCTGATTCTGGACTGACGTGAAGCTCCTATGAAGCGATCAGCCCAAGAGACTGTGAGAGACTGCTTTACTGAATTTAGAGATTTTCACCCAGTAAATCAACTGCAACTGCAAACCAACCTAAAAGCAATTTGAGAGATAGAGACTTAAATTCTGTTTTCCTTAAATGTGCTGAAGGTTTGTTGTGGATCAAAGCCTGCTGCCCAGGGACTCCTGATTGCTATGAGGAGTCCTTATTTCAAGGGATCTAACTGTTTGCCAGTTGATAAGGTCACCAGGAAATAAACTGAACTTTGCCAAAAGTGTTGATCCAGCCTTCCTTTGTCCAAACTGGCCCTTGCCATTTATTCTTGTATCAATTCGAACATCACTGGAAGCGACCAGCTTAGAGATCCAGCCCCTCCAGAAAGCCATCACAGGTTGCGGTCACCTTCAGGAAAAGTCATGAAGTGGAGATGAGTTGTGTTGGCCCAGCTTTCCCATAAGCATCAGCTTCCAGCACCAGGCTTTCATTTTGCCAGGTCATTGTCCACAATCTACTGGAACAGTGAGTAAATTCAGGGTAGCTCACTGCAACAGACAACTTAATCCTCTTGTGGTATCATCCAATTGTTTTCTGCTAAGTTTTGATAATTATGATAGACTGGGACAACCAGCTGTGGATATAAATAATTTTGTTTGTCTTCCGCTTCAATTAATTATCATTTCTCCAAGGGCCCAATGACAGCTGCAACCCCAGGCAATGATTCTGGTCGGCCAGCATAAAATCTGGGTACCAGTAGCTAATTGACTGTCTGTCAAATGATTAAATTAATGGTGTTTATCAATCTAGTTTACCAAATAATAATCACTTGCCATAATTTGCTCCTCCTCCTTGTTCATGTCCCCTTAAAACTGATTTGTTTTATGTTTAAACTGGCTTATGAGCATATTCTAGGTTGGGGTAGAGGTACTAAAACCTGTTGCAGTATTGACTGTGCATGCTTGCTCTGTTAACTGGTTTCTTACAGGGGTCGAGGCATGCACCAGGACTGGAGACCCTGCTGGTAAGTGGGACAACTGTGAGCATATTATTAATGTTATTTGCAAACTGTTTATTGAATACTGTTAAGGGTCGCTGTCTATATAGGAGTAAACAGTGGAACCAGTGAACCAGAGGAGTGGCTATCTCTGCAAAGCAGTGTGCAAAAGATGGAGATTAGTGCCCAAGAGGTGGATAGGTAGAAAAGGGCAAAATTCAGCAGAAGGGCAGACAGCAAGGAGAACCAGGGATGAAGGACAACCAAGGAAGGGGCTAGAGTAGAACAGCGAAACAGTCTAGGAGGTCAAATCATGGAAAGCCATGTGTGCAAATGCCAGGAGCCTTAGCAACAACATGGAAGATCTGGAGGCTGTCATGGTGCAGTCAGACCTGGACATTGTGGCCATCACTGAAACCTGGTGTAATGATAACCATGACTGGGAGATGGCCATACCTGGCTACAACAGATTCAGAAGAGACAGAGCAGGCAGGAAGGAGGAGGTGGCACTGTATGTGAAAAATGACATAAGGGCCACAGAGATCTAGGAGGAACAAAATGGGGAGAGATACTGTGGGTTAAGCTGGAAACGAAAATGGGACAGCCATCCAGGTGTGGTCTATAGACCACCAGCCCAGGAGGGAAGAAACAGATAGCGAGCTGATGCTAGCTATCCAAAGGATGGCAGACAGGGGTGAGGTAGTACTGGTTGGAGACTTCAGTATTCCAGACGTGGCCTGGAGCATCCCAGCAGCAGCATCAACTAGGAGCAGATTTATCCTGAACTCCTTCAGGGTGCCTTCCTCAAGCAACTGGTCATGGAATCAACTCGGCAGAAGGCAATACTGGACCTTGTGCTCACAAATAGGGACAGTGTGATGGGGATAACAGTGGGGAGCACTCAGGGAACAGTGACCACCAGTCATTGTGTTTGAAATCACAGAAAGAGCAGAACCAAACCCCACAAAACACGTATCCTGGATTTTAGGGGCAGACTTTGGGAAAATAGGAGATACTTGAAAGAGGCATAGGGAATGGGACAGGAATCAGGGTTGAGGAACAGTGGGCAGTATTTAAAATGGGATTACAAGAACAACAGAATTATGCATTAAACAGGTTAGCAAGAGGAAAAGGAGAGACCATTATGGTTTTCCAAAGAGGTAGCAAAGAAAGTGAAAGCCAAAAAGATTGCATTCAGGCAATACAAAAGACACAGACAGAAGGGATAGGGAGAAGTACCAGGAGAAGCAAAGGAGGCAGGAGGTTGCAAGGGAAGCCAAAGCTCAGACAGAAGAACACATTGCAAAATCAGTGGGTAGAGGGACAAAACCTTTACAGGTACATAAGTGAAAAAGAAAGACAAAGGAGGGATAGTGAGACTGAAGGGGAGGATGGGGCCTCGTGGAGGATGACAACAGTAAAGCTGACATATTGAACAGGTATTTCTACTCTGTCTTTACTGAGGAAGAGGAGGGTAATGGGTCTGAAGGTACAAGGGGTGAATGGTGCAGAAATGGACAGAAGTCCCTTTACGAGAAAGGGTCCTGAAGGAACTGGAAGTAATAAGAGTTGATAAAGCAATGGGGCCAGATGGGGTGCACCCAGGGTCCTTAAAGAACTAAGAGAGGTGGTGGCTGAACCTCTGGCTCCTGTTTAGCCGACCACTGGAAACAGGGAGGTACCCAAAGACTAGAGGACAGCAGATGTAGTCCCTTATACAAAGTGGGAACAAAGAGGAAGCAGGGAACTACAGACCAGTTAGCCTCACCTCAGTAGTGGGGAAGATCATGGCAGCACTACTGAAGGAGAGATTGGTGGAACATCTGGTTGTCAATGGACTGCAGGACCCAAGGCAGCATGGTTTCACCAGGGAGGTCATGTCAGACCAACCTCATTGAATTTTTGACTGGGTGACTAGGGAGGTGGATCAGGGAGGGCAGTGGACATGGCCTATCTGGACTTCAAGGCCTTTGACACTGTGCCACATAGAAGACTATTACACAAACTGGGGAATATGGGTGTGGGCAGGACAGTAGTGTGGTGGGTAGGTAACTGGCTGGGTGGCAGGACACAGAGGGTGGTGGTAAATGGCTGTCACTCCACAGAGGAAGAGTGACCAGTGGGGTACCCAGGGATCAGTGCTGGGACGGTCCTATTCAACATCTTCATCAGTGACATTGCTGGGACCTAGAGGCAGAATTTCACTGTTCGCTGATGACACAAGGCTCTGTAACAGAGTAGACACACCAGAGGGTGTAGATAGAATGAGAAGGGACTGCAGAAACTTGAAGAATGGTCAGGGTTTGGCAGTTGAACTTCAATGCAAGGAAGTGCAAGATAATGCATATGGGCACAAAACCTGGCACAATATATCAGTTGGGGGGTGAGGATATAGCATGCACCAAGAAGGAAAGGATCTTGGGGTTATCATCTCTGATGACCTCAAGGTAGGGAAACAGTGTGACAAGGCAGGTAAAGCAAATAGGATGCTGGGATGTATAGGCAGGGGCATCACCAGCAGGAAAAGGGAGGTCATAATTCCACTATACAAGACACTAGTGAGGCCCCACCTGGAGTACAGTGTACAGTTCTGGAGACCATACCTACTGAAGGACATAGGACAGGGTAGAGAAGGTTCAGAGGAGGGCAACAAGATGGTACATGGATTGCATCACAAGTCCTATGAAGACAGGTTGAAGGAACTGAACATGTACTCCTGGAGAGAGAGAGGAGAGAGGGATATGATAGAGACATACAAGTATCTTACAGAGAGGAACAGGGTGCAGGAATACACTATTTCTAAGTGAAAAGATGTTCCATGACTAGAGGGCATGGGATGAAGTTGGAGGGAGGATGATTCAGAGGAAACGAGGAAGAATTTCTTCACAGAATGGGTGGTGGACAAGTGGAACACCCTGCCAGAGAAGTGGTGGGGCTGAAACAATCAAGGATTTAAGAATGTATGGGATAGACATAAAGTAATTCTGGAGGTCAGGGTAAGAGACAACAGACTTTTAGGAAAACATAAACTGAACTTACAAGCTCAAATAGGCAGACTGGGTGGGCCATGGCTCTTATCTGCCGACACTGTCTATGTATCTGGTCACTAGATAGCATTGTGGGTGGTTATAGAGTGGTTATAGCTTCCCAGAGGCTATATCAGGTCAGGTAGATACCCCCACTATTGTACTCTGGGTGGAGGCACCAAAGTATTGCATTTACTGAGGGCACTGTATTGTATTCACACTATATGGCTTTTTAACTTGTCGCTTGTGAAAGCGGCAAAATTACTCATCAGCTAACAAGTATAAGAAATAAAAATGAAATGCTTTATCAAAGGCTAGCATAACATACCCCCACGCTTTCTCAGGCACACACAACAGGGTGCAAGGCAGAACAGTGGTGCAAAGGTGTCATGTTGATCTCTATGTGCCATAGAACTGTGATATGTAAATTTGAGACTACCTCTAAAAGAGGTTTTTTTTTATTATTTGGAAGTCTACCAGAAATTAAACTAGGATTTCTCCTGTCATCATTTCAGTCATGTCCAATATAGTAACATAAAATTGAAGATCAAAGGGACACACACACACACACACACACACACACACACACACACACACACACACAGACACACTTCATAATCAGGAATCGTGTCTCTCCTGTAGTTCATTCTCTGCAAGTCGTGCCCAAAACAGTAATATGCTGAAAGAGGGTGATTTTGGTAGCACATTGGATAAAAACTTATCAATGGGTTAATTGGTAGACTATTTTCACTTTATTTTTTTCAAACTCTATTTTACACCTCTCATCCCTGACTCTCTCTGGCGACCTCCTGAATCAATCATAGTCTCTACCTCCCAGACGTGGTTCGGAAGTCACAGGCTCCTCTCCAGCACGGGCATCCCCAGGTCTACCCCTTGAGGAAAGGCCGCCTGCCAGGGCATTCTTTCTCAAGTATTGAGACACCGGCTGGAGGGACAGCCTGAGGCAGAGTCCGTCTCTGGGAGTGTGGTCCGTGAAGGGGCGCTTTCACCTATCAGGCGGCGGTTTTCCTTTTTTTCATGCACTACATCCCTGTGAGCCCGGCTAACCAAGGCAGCACGTGCGTGGCTCCACCCCTGGCATATGCCGTGATGCTACTTTCAGCCAGAGGCGCTTGTTGAGTGAATCACTATGCCAATCCTCCCAAGAAGAGAGCAGTCCTCCAGATGCTCAATCTCTTCCCCATGACCCCGGCCACCGGGCCGTTCGAACCAGGTCACTGGTGTGACCACGAGTGTGGTGTCCAGCGTGACTATTTTCACTTTAAATTCTAAATTTTTGATCACGTACATTAATACTATACAGTATTTATAAAAGTACTGGATACTGATTTGTTATCTGTTTTTACACACTAGTTTTACAGCAATAAATTAATATTACATTCTTTGGGATTCTTTGTTTTCATAAATGGTGTGAGTTGCTGCCCTCACATAATGTCATGGATTGTGTTGAATTCATAGCAACATATTAATTTAAGGTCAGAAGGATTCAATCTGGTATCAACCAGTTTGTGTACTGCACAACACCTGGTGCTTTTGTTATTGTTTCTCTGTGCATTGTAAAACTCTACCTTTATGCCCTCAGGCTGTGCCTAAAACAGGCAAATGCATGCCTAGTGCACCCTACCCAGTTAATAAAAACTAAATAAATAAAAGTAAATAAATCCAGTGTGCCCCACACACCCTGCTTCATAAGCAGGTATTAATAGGGCAGAATGCCATATAAATATATACAAATTTATAGGTACTCCTCACCACTCTATTACTCCAGGCCCAGAGTACAATGTGATTCAACATTTCAGGTCTCTCCCATCCCACATAACAACTTGCTTCAAAATGTGTCCCAACCACAGTATATCTGCTTCAAGTATGATTATGCTTTTGGACTAATGCTTTTGTTGTACTGTTACTACTCTTTCTATTTACACAGAATCTTCTAAAATTGTATCAGTGCTGCTGATTGTCCTGATTCTGTTGGCTCATCTTTTAATCATCGCTGCTGTTGTAGTCAAAGTCATCTGGAACAGAACAAAAGAAACCAAACGGGAAGTATAGCCCAGTTACAGCTGTTAGCTTTACATGATCAAAGGCACTTGGGATGAAGCTGGGAGGCAAAATCTTAAGGATATCTTACAGCATCACATTTTGGAATCAGTGGAATGCAGTCGTCATGGCTAACAGCTCTAAATTTTCGTTATAAAACAGTAGGAAAATAAAGAGCAGGATTAGCTGAACCACATCATGTGACCATGTGGTAGGATTTTTCTTACCACGGATGACTCTCAAATTTTAAACGTTTCTTTCAGACATTTTCTACCCAAAAAGTGATTTTATAAACACAAATACCATCTCTAGAGTGTGCGGTAAGATGGATCTTACACTTCCCGAGACTATGGCAAGCACTCAGCTGCACCTCGTGAGTCATGACCCTACCAGGGCATGCAGTAAGATCTGCCACATACCCAGCTGTGGATTATTGCTTACTTAATCAGCAAATGAGGTGATTCCTAATGGACAAAATGGCTCTTATAGAGGAACCACTATAGAGAAACCTGTCCATGACATAAACAGCATTAGTCACATTTTACTGTTAATCTAAATACAGAGTGCTTTCCATTTGCTATTTACAGCATTGGAACCACTAGTATTGCATAGTATGCTTACTGTCATGATCACTATGCCATCACATTAATTTATAATAAGGTGCATAAAACAACTGATTTCTCATTGTGATTGCAATTCCTGTAAGTCCCATGGGAATATTGTATTAATCATCTAACAAGTAACCATGCTAACAATAAAATACAATGTACAAAAGTAACAAGCCTGACCTTCTTGATTTTGATTTGAGATTGTATATTTTATGGTTTTCAACATGTACTCTCTTGAGCAAGGAAGAGAGGAGACACAACTGAGACCTTCAAGTACTTTAAGGGTATTAACAGTGTGAGCACTGAGGGCCTCTTCAGTCTTAGCAGGAAAAATACCACTGGGGCACAACCTAAAACTGGTCAGGAGAAGGTTCAGGAGAGAGATGAGGAGGCACAAAAACAATGGACAGCTTCAAGAAGGGTTGGGACAAGGCGAGGGAAAAGTTGTGGGTAGTAGGGAATTGCATAGGGGCAGAGGAGAAAGAAGGGAGGTCAAAGGGACATGGGAGGGAATGCAATTCCTTTATGCAAATACATGAGTACACAATCAAGCAGACTAGACAGGCCATAAGGCCAAAAACAGCTCAAAGGTGCTGTGTTCAGCAGATCTGGGCAGGGAGCTGATGCAGGGCATTTGTAACACAAACTGTGTTCCAATTGTCTGTACTTTTGCTGTGAGAACTGGGATTTTCCCAATAAATGTATATTTCTTCAAAAACCTGTGTGGACATCCTTCACTGAGTTATCCACTAACTCCTTGTAATAGAGTGCAGTGCTGCTTGTGTTTTAGATAGACTGTAAGACCTTGATTTTCTGGCATGTTAAGTATAGTTGGTTTGGAAATTTGATGTACTTTCTCTTTACATTTGAAGATCAGCTTTTTAGAAGTCGGGCAACAGTGTCCATAGAACTACAGTGTTTTCTTACACATAGATACTGGCGTATGAGTTTTAATAAACAGAAGCATGTTGAAACAAATCACTTTTCTGTAATTTGAGCAAACATGTCCAAATAAAAGGTACAAATATTCAGCGGTGCCTAATTAATTTAAATATTTTTAACAACTGGAGGCAGATAAGATTTTACTAAAAATGCAGTTTGGTCCAGTGGTGAGAACAGAAAGCTGTGAAACAGACTATGGTAGGTTTGAATCTCCCACAACTACTGCCTTACAGAGTAACCTTCAGAAATTGTCTTCTCACTCCCTAAGAGCATGCTCCCCAGTACATCACTCTCCCCATCCCCTACCCCTTCGCCTTACCTCTGCCCCTACCCTGCCCCTCTATCCTCTCTCACCTTCTTGCCCTAGAGTAGTTTCTGCCCCTCACAGGGGTTCTCAGCATCCTGAAGTGGGGCTAGAATAGGCTAGTCTCTCTCGTCCTCCTCCTCCTCCTCCCTCCCCCTCTCTACTACCAACCTGCTGTAGTGCATTAATGCCCCCTCACAGGGTTCTCAGCATCCTGAGTGGGGCTAGAATAGACTAGTCTCTCTCGTCCCTCCTCCTCCTCCTCCTCCTCCTCCCCTCTACTACCAACCTGCTGTAGTGCATTAATGCCCCCTCACAGGGTTCTCAGCATCCTGAAGTGGGGCTAGAATAGGCTAGTCTCTCTCGTCCCTCCTCCTCCTCCTCCTCCCCTCCCCACTCTCTACTACCAACCTGCTGTAGTGCATTAATGCCCCTCACAGTGTTCTCCACATCCTGGAGGGTCTAGCCCTAGACAAACCTTGTTCTTCCTTCTCCCCCTCCCTTTCTTCCCTTCCAACTATCCTTGCTTAGTTTTGCTCCTCGCTGTGTTACTCTGCATCCAGGAGGGATAGCGCTAGGCAAAGTTTCTTCCTCTGCTCCTGATACCACCACCCTTTCTTCTCCCCAGCCTCTCCTCCAACTGTTTTCATTTAATTTGTTCCTCACTGGGTTCTCAGCATCCAGGAGGGCTACCCTAGGAAGTTCTTTCTCCCTCTTTGTTACCATCATCCTTTCTTTCCTCCTCTGTCTTCCCCTCCCTCTTTCCTTCCTCATTCCAAATGTCTTTCATACCATTATGCCCTGTCAGTCTCCCAGCTTCTGGTGGAGCTACTCTAGTCGTGCCCTGCCTTTCCCTACCTAATCCCTCCTCCTCTTCCTCTTCCTCCTCCTCCTCCCCGCCCCTCCTCTTACCCATCTGCATTTAAAGGTACCCTTAGCTCTTATATGCACTGAACTAATTAATCGCACTTTTGCTCTGACTGCACTTGAACTTCAGCTCACATCTGTTCAGCTAACCTGTTTTACTACTAGTCCCCAGCTATTGTTGTTACAGGCATTGTCCCTGCCCCCACTCTCTTGCTTACTTCCCCTTCACATTAGGCTCCACCTGCCTACCTGCTTCTCCCTCCTTAGCTGGCTTCCTTGACCCGCTTGCTTGACCTTCCATTGCAACTCAATTAATATACTGGAATTGTTATTGTAACTGTAATTGTCTCCGTAACCCAGCAGGGCATTGGCGAAAGTGTTATTTTTCCTTTATTTTACTGAATCCTAATTGTCCTTGTGCTAATGATATTGTATGTTTAATTACTGTTTTACCACCTAATTGTACCCCGGTTGCACCTGGAGACAAGCAACTTGCTGCTCAGTGTGCCTTTCTGATGAAATATTTCAATAAATAAGCAAATAAATTCGTCACCCTGCCCATTCCCTTTAGTATTGGAAACAGATTATGCATTTCAGCTGGGCTGCTCCAGAAATATAACGCATAATATGAACATACGAAAACTGCCAGCAGATATAGGCCATGTGGTCCATCAAGTCTGCTTGAGAGTGTAGCTATCAGTCCATTACACTGCAGCTGTCTCTCCCTCCCTACCTGTATATCTGAATTCATGCCCATGCATGTTGACACCCTCCCAGTGACCTCATTGTGACCTCCCCTATGACCTCGTCCCATCCCTTGTAAAACTGCCTACTGACTTTAAGGACACGACCTCTTCTGGTAGTCGTCCACTCTGTCACCACTCTTTCTGTGAAGTAACACCTTCTCATCTCCCTCCTGAATCTACCACCTCCAATTTCAGACTGTGCCACCTAGTGTCTTTTCCTCCCTTCAGTCTAAAAATACCCTCTGTACCAATTTTAAGCCCTTCATATATTTGAAGGTTTCTATTATGTCCATCTTTCCTTCCATTCCTCCAGGAGCACATGTTGAGCTCCCTCAGTCTCTCCTCATAGGGTTTGTCCTCCAATGATGGGATCATCCTGGTTGCTCTACACTGGACCCCTCCAGCAAATTGACATATTTCTTTAAGTAAGGGGCCCAGAACTGCACACAGTACTCAGGTGTGGCCTCACCAATGACCTATACAGTGGCAGGATGACCTCCTCTCCTGGAGGTAATTCCTCTGGAATACACTCCAGCATCTAATTAGCTTTAGCTGCTGATTTCCTGCACTGTGCTGAGTGGTTCCTTTGCCCTGTGATCAGCACCCCAACATCCTTCTCCTCCTCTGTAGTGGACAACTGTACCCCCAGCTGATAAAAATTCATTGGGTTTCTTGCTCCCAAGGCATGGCCTTGCACTTTTGGCATTGAATCCCAGCTGCTATGTGTCTGACCAGTGCTCAAGTTTAAACAGAGCATGCTGTAGACCCTGCCATCCCTCTGTATCATCCACGCTGCTCGATCTTTGTGTCCTCCACAAAAGGCTGATCTTATTCTTAATTCCATATGAGATGTCAGCAATAAAAATGCCACCCAACACAGGACCCAGTACCAAGCCTTGTGGTACTCCATTGATTAAAGCCCTTGGAGCTGAGAGTTCCCCACCTACAACCACCCTCTGCTGCCTGTTCTGCAGCCAGTTTCTGACCAAACCACCATTTTCTCCCTTCTCCTAGAATCTTAATTTGCTAATCAGACTCCTGTGCAGCACCGATAGAAAGCCTTGCTGGAGTCCTGATACAGGACGTCCACTGCTTGGCCCTTATCGAATGCACTAGTCACTCAGCCATAAAGTCAAACAGGTTGGACTGGCAGAATCTGTCAGAGACAAACTCATGTTGCCTGCCATCCTGGAGACTGTTCACTTCCAGAAAGGGTATCAATCTTTCCTTAAGGATAGTTGCCATCAGCTTCCCCACAATGGATGTAATATTGACTATAGTTGCCTGGTTCATCCCTGGGACCACTTTTGTTGAGGGCACCACATGTGCCATCCCTCAGTCCATGGGCATGCTCCCAGTTCCCAAGAGGTATTGAACAGGTCTGCTAGTGGCTTTGCCAGGACCTCTGCCAACTCCTTCAGAACCTTGGGGTTAATGCCATCTGGTCTGAGTATCTACCACAGGGGCCTTAGGCCTTCCAACACCCTGCTCACCTGTATTTCCCCATCCTTTAACTCAGCCCCCTAAGCTCACCCCTTCTGTCCCCTGTGACATTGGCCCATGCTTCTCCCTTGTAAACACAGAGTAGAAGTATTCATTTAGTGCTTCTGCCTGGTCTGCCCCTTTCCAACCACCCTTTTCCATTCCTGAGTCTTACAATTTGATCTTTGCAGGTCCTTGTTTCCCTTCTGTACTTGAAGAAATCCTTTTTCCCATCTCTGATACCTTGAGCCAACCTAAGCTCCCTTGAACCCTTGGCTGCCATGACTGCCCTCTTGCCTCTCTTGATTTCTTCATTGCTCCTTTTATCCTCCCCCATTTGAATCTTATAAAGTTCCTGAAGGTTGCTCTTTCCTTCACCTTACTAGCACCTCCTTGCTAAACCAGCTCAGCTTCCTGGACCTTACCTTCTTGCTTTGGATTTTAGTGCATGAGCTGGTAGCCTCCGCCAGCACAAGTTTGATGATTTCCCATTTCTGTTTAGCATCCATGTGGGCGGATGCTGGCTAGGTGCTCTGCCGCTATGTCCCTCATTCTGCTGTTATCCATGGACCAGCACTCCTGATTGGCCCCTCACCTCACAGACAGTACTACACACATATATGTACTAACCTTAGGGCATAAGCACTTACTGTATAAGCACAAGTGTCAGGATCTGAGTTCTACTGTACTTTTATGTATTTTACTGAGAATCATAACGCTTGTGCTATTATTCTGATTGTAACACTTGGGAGATACTTTTATTACACCATTGTATAATGATTAATTAGATAATACTACCATCTTTGGTGATAGTGCAGAACTGCAACTCGTGATTTAACCACAAGTGTCCTTCACATAAACAAGATCCATTGTTTAGTTATCTATCTTTCTGCTAGCTCTGCATGCTTTCCCAGGCTAGTGAGAAGTCAGGCTATTTGCCACTGATGAATTATAATGTTTTTATATATCTTTTTAGCTGTTGCTATAGTGATTATCAGGGGTATAAGACCCTTTGCATAGCACCTGCTCTCTGAGAAGAGGCGTACTGCTACCTATAGGTAAGAAAGATTGGAAAGTATTCTCCCAGTGATCATACTGTTTGGTTGTAAGCCTTCTTTATATACCAGAAAGAAATCATTTTTTGTGCTGGACACCACTTGTCTGTCGGTTCTTCATGTTGGTGCAGTTCCAACAAGAATCTAAGAAGGTGATGGTTTTACCATCCCGTTACATTTAAGCAATCATGTGCAGGTTGGAATGTACAAAGTGAGGATTACATTTGAGTTTCTTGAACTGTTTGTCGAGTAGTGTAGTGCATTTTGCCTACTTGGACCTACTACGTGCCACAGTGGTTGCTCTCTTACGGACTTGTTCCGTCTTGGTTTCGGGCATAGCAGACCACACTGAACCACTGGTGTACTCCCTCTGCTAGTAGTGAGCGTACCACCTTAGCTCACCGTTTGCCCACAGGGGACCAGAAAGCCGTTGGGTGACAGTGCCAAGGATTTGAGTCCAGTATTTCGACTGCTTCTTTTGTGTCTACCTTTGTTTGACATGCCTGAATTGTGCACAGAACTAAGACTCGATGTCTCAAATTATCTTACCTCCCATGGAGGTTGGATTGATTTTATGCTGGACACAAAATCAGCAGAAGACCCTTGCTTATGATCTCTGATCAATATCTAAGTCTAAGCAAAAGCCAAGAAATACCACATCAAGGTCTCTTGGTCACGGCTTTACATACAGCCGTAGAAAGTTTGTTAGCACGATGTGCCTCCTTGAACTGTGACACGCTTCTCTAAAAAGAGATGGGCTTGCAGGCATCGGAGTTACTGAAAGAGAACAGAAACTCACAGAGGAGACACAGTCACTCCGTGCCAAAATAACAGACTGTTGCATTGTACTGCTCAAGACTCTGAGTGTGAATTGTGTATGTTGAGAGATGACAATGAAAGGTTGAAATGTGATAAGAAACAGCTATCTTATCTGAATGACATTTAAGTGATACGAATGAAAGTTTGAGAGAGGATAATGTTGAACTGAAGGAAGAGAATGTGAGGTTGATGCATGAGCTATACAAAGAGCTTAGGAAAACATAGAAATGGGCACTGCTTGTCAAGTATTGCAGTGTGAGGTTGAGAAGGAGTATTGAGCAGGGCACTGCAAAGTTTGTCATAAGAAATGTACAGAAAAGATGGCGAGAATGTGCAATCAGTGAGAGGTTCTCACTGGCCATGTTAAAGCCATGAATGGTTTTCAGTACACATTCATTGACATTCGTCATCGGACAATGACAATTCTGATTATGAGGACATAGGCCACTTCACACATCCAAACCCTGCCCCACAGGGTGTGGCCTTTACCAGCCATTCCTAAGGGTGGTGGCCACATTGGCCTGCCTCCACTGGCCATGTCAGCCTGCCCCTTGTAACATTGGCATGCCTTCTATGCTGCCACATCAACACAAACATGGCAGCCCCCATGATATAGGAGGTAGACCACCTCAGAGAAGGAGCCTGCTTCCATTGGCACCCCTCTCCAGGGATGACAATACAGAGGTGTGTGACATTGTACAAGATGTCTTACCCAGACTAGGAACTACAGACAGACAGTTGTCCATGCAACAGCATATTGAACGCATGTTTGAAAATGCTGTCACCCAGGAGCATGCATTCAGAGCAGTTGCTGATGCGGCGGTGGAAGCTGCCCTTTGCGGTGCTCTGGGTCATGTGGAACTGACCACCACTACCCGTATGCCCAAGTCCAATCCCTACAGGTCACTCACTCTGTTCAACAAATTGCTCAAAGCATCGGACAGATGGGCCCAACCAACAACCTCAGTTGTCATTTGGAAAAGTGCGTTCCCTATGAGAAGGTTTCTCTCAACCCGAGTACCAGGTTCAGGTCCTGAGACAGACCATCGAGCCTACCCTCTGGGCCAAACTCCCAGAGGCCATCCACAACTGTGAGACACTCGATTACAACAATAACCCCAGGCACTCCTTGCTGCCAATGTCCCAGGTATCGTTGGGGTCCACTTGGCCTACATGGTTAAGCAAAATGTGAAGGAAAGCACAATGGCTTACCATCAATATTTGTGGCTCACCTATGAGGTTGGCAAGGGCCTAGTGGGTGAGAATGCTAACAAAGATCAAATTGAGTACAAGGATTTGTACATCCGAAACATGACTCTGGCTCTCCGGAAAAGGTTGAACTCAACGTTTACCCACAGACTGATACCTTTGATGAGATCCTCATCAAGATGGAGTGTGCCTTCCAGGTTTACCCTCCATAACCTAGCTTCCAGTAAGAACACCAACAAGGCCTCCGCCATCCAAACTCCGATGGCCCAGGAAGCCATGACCTAAGTTGCCACGGTGAACCCTACCCCACCCACTATATACTGGAAGGTAATAATAAACAGAAAACCCTTCTGAAGACAATCAGTCACACAAGAGGGAGCAGAACCATAAGAATAACTGGAACTACAACAATAACAACAACAGGAATTGGAAAATTCAAATTCCAATGGCAAGTACCATAACAGGCTTAGTTATCAGAACTTAAAAGATGAGAATGAGACCCTCCGAAAACAGCTGGAAGAGGTCTGTGCCAAAAAGAGGCCACATTCACGTTCCATGGTGGCCCTGGCACGGCTAAGTAACACCAAACCTTTCTGGCCTTGACTGCTGAACAATCAAGCAGCCGAGGAAAGAACCTCTTCACAGCATTGGGCACTAGCCAGGCCAATGTGTGATCCGGGAACCACCCATTGAACAGTTCAAGATTGTGGCTTTGATGTCACAGGTACAGTATTCATGTCCTGTGAAGCACAGAGGAGGTCCAACAAACTTCCGTGGGCCTCAGGTGCAGGGAAAGAATGATGATGAAGAATATGAGAACTGCACTGATTGACAATTACAGGCCCCAGTCTGGATTGTGGGTGACCTGCTTGTTGATGCAAATGGGCGGCCTGCATAAGGGCCACAGTCAGGGCCGCCAACTAGACATGCTTCTAGATACAGAAGCAGCCATGTCTGTTCTCCATGATGAGAAACCAGCCACGCCTGACTGGTCTACCAGCTGGAAGACCACTGCACAAGGTGTAGATGGTACTCAGCTACACATCTATAGATCTATATCTCTACTGCAGGTAGGCCATCTCAAGACTAATTTTGTCTTTGAACTCATGGTGTTATGTAATCGCACCAGCATACTGGGAATTGATTTCCTTGTGCAGCACAGCTGTGTTGTGGACATAGCTAACAGGTTATTGCTACAGATCAAGGGACAATGCCATGCTGTCACCATACCAGACTCACACATGGTGGCAGCCATCTCCCATAACAACAAGAGTATGACATCATGGCTCTTTTCAAAAGTCATGACCTGTTTTCTGAACTTTCACCTTTGTTACAGGAACACCTTGATGTGTTTGCTACCAAAAGCATGATTGTGGTAGATGCACACCACCATTGAAATTCAGGGCCTAACCCTGCAAGGCAGAAGCAGTACCCATTTCCTGCTGAAGCTTTACCCTCATTGAGGGAGACTATCCAGTCACTGCTACTGCAAGGAGTAATTAGGACTTGTGTCTCTACAGTCAATTCACCTATTTGGCCTGTGAAAAAGCCAAATGGAGCTTGGAGACTCACAACTTGCTACAGGAAACTTAATCAGTTACCCCAGCTGTGCCCCAACTGTGGCATCAGCTCCTGATGCTGAAGCTGCTGACACCTGACAAAAGTGGTTCTCAGCTCTTGACATCTCTAATAGGTTTTGGTCACTCCCACTATCACAGGAAAGCCAATACAAATTAGCCTTTACATTTGATGTGCTCCAGTATACCTGGACCTGACTGCCCCAGGGCTTCCATAACAGCCCTTCTCTTTTCCATCTCCATATGATGGATGCCCTGCAGGGATTCCCTACTCCCCAGTGCCTCCTGCAGTATGTGGGTGACTTCCTTTAGCAACCAGTACAAAAGAAGAACATTTGGCCCTTCTAAATGAATTACCGACTCTCCTCAGGAGAGAAGGCCTCAAGTGCAATCCATCCAAAGCACAATTGTGCAAAAAGAGGTCATTTTCCTTGGCTTACATATCACAGTCCAAAGGAGAAGCCCAGCTGTCAAGGAGATCCAGGGCTTGCAAGATCTTCTACTTCCTACAAGCGTGGCAACACTCGGACACTTTCTAGGAATGGTAAACTACTTCAGGGACATCATCCTGATTTTGCCTTGAAGGCTGCTCCCTGTATGAAGTGCTGAAAAGGATGTCCCATAGACATGGGGCCCCCACACACGCTGATCTGTTACGCAGCTTAAACAGGCCTTGGCCTCAGCCCTAGCACTGATAAATCCTAACCCAAGATTTCCTTTCCATTTGGAAACTGCCACCTCTGATGTGGCCATGTCTGCAGATGCTGGCACAAAGGTACAATGGGTATCACAGACCCATTGTCTGTGTATCACAGATGCTATCCCTGTAAAGAGAAAGTATAGTCTCTGTGAAAGGACACCCTTGGCAACCTTTTGGGCTGTCAAACACTTTCCGTACATCATTGGTATGCCCATATTATCTTGCATACCTGCCACTCCCCAACTAGCCTTTTTGTTTTCAGACAAAGTAAAAGATGGATCAGTCTCTAACACCAGGCTAACCCACTGGTCTTGCCTTTGCACGACAGGGACATCAAAGAACTGTCTTGCTTAAAATGCCCTCAGTTCTGGCCCATGGCCTACTCTATACAAATCGCCCCATGACTGTGCCCTCCAACCACCTGACCTAGGACCATTTCTACCAGCTACACCTGAGGTCCTGAAGATACTACCATGTTTCATATCTTTACAGATGACTCTGCCTCCTATGTGGATGGAGGCAGGTAGCAGGATTTGGAGTGCTCATTGGGATCAGGAAGGTGATTTCAGGTGCATTGCTAGGAAATGCACCATTATCTCCTCACAGTACTCTGAACTGGTGGCTGTGGCCTGTGTACTAGAGATCATGCCCCATGGTGACGGAGGTGCATTATCTTTGCAGACTCCAACTGGGTTTGCTCATCGCTCACAAGTTCTTTCCATTTTGGCAGAAGAACAATTTCACATCCTCTGATGGTACCCTGTCAAATACAGAATTTTGTGTATATACACACCCTAACACAGGTGTTTACTCATCAGCTGTACATCCACAAGGTAAGGGCTCACTATAAATCTGACCCTTACCATGAGTTCAATGATCAAGCAGACTCACTTGCCAAAGCAGGCACTTGAGGAGGGAGAAATGGACAATGGCCCACCCACAAGGTGTAGCAGCTATTGTGGCATCTATTTTAGATGCCAGCAAGAAACCAATACCAGAACCTCCACTGAACCTCTCTGCTGCACAAAAGCAGACCCGATATAAGAGATGTGTTCAAATTCCTAGACAAAGGAATTCAGACACACTTACTGCAAGCAGTCCATATAAGAGGCACTCAAACAATATACACTTGTCCAGTGATCAGAAGCTCATCTGGTATCACAGACAGGATACAGGTAATAAATTGTGGGTTGCACCACAATCTCTGGGGACCGAATTTCTCATGTGGTTTGTGACACTCCCACTGGTGGATGCCGGGGACTGAAAACACCCTCAGAGACTCAAAACAGTCGTCTGGTGGCCTGGTATGGCCAAAGATGTAGAAAACTATGTGGACAACTGCATAATGTGTGCTCAAAACAATCCAATATCAGTAAAAAGAAATGCCAAATTGCTGCCTCAAGGCAATCTGGACCATGGAATGTGATACAGATCGATTTCATTGGCCGTCTTACCAATTCAGTGAGAACAAGTATGCACTTTTTGTCACAGATTTGTTCTCCAAGTGGGTAGAAGCATTTCCCACTAAGAACAACACAGCAAAGACAACTGCCAAAATCCTGGTAGATCAATTGTTCTCCAGGTGGAGCTTACACCATAAAGGTGGACTCAGACCAGGAATCAGCTTCACTGCCGAGCTGATGCAACAGACACTCCAACTTCTTGGAATTGATCAAAATTCACATTTCCTACCACTCACAATCCTCCGACCTGGTAGAAAAAGCTAACAGATGCATCAAACAGATGCTATTTAAATTCATTGATGATAATCCCAAGGACTGAGATTCCCTCTTGCCACTGTTACTAATGGCAATTAGGGGTACACCTGCGGCCACTACTCAGTGCACACCTTATGAGGTTATGACTGGCAGAGCTATTACATTACCTGAGCACCTTCTGATTGATCTCCACACCCCTGCAGATAGAGATATGTAGACACATCGTTGAAAAGCTTCATGATGACATCATGAAGCGCACCTGTTCACTGCAAAACAGTTGGGCAAAGCGCAACAACAAGCTAAAGCTCATTTTGACAAGCATGTCAAAGAAGTGGACTGTACGTTGGAGACAATTATGCTTCTCCAATACAGACAACCCAAACATTAATTTGCCAGTAAATGGGAAGGACCCTACCCCATTGTCAACAAACTCGCCCTGCTGTGTATCAGGTCAGAGTACAACAGCAGAAAAAGACTGCTGACAAGTGGTTCCATGCTAACCAACTGAAATTGTATAAAGGTGACTACATTTTTCTTCTCCTAACCCCTTTTTGGGCAGAATAATACCCACACTTAACCAATCCTTGTTGTTTTCTTATAGGTATTGGCAAGATGGCTATCTTGCACCTTTCTCCTAGTGGTGGGACTACTGACTGTGACTGTGACTGCACCCCCACGCAAAACCTCACAGACTCGTAGGGTGTCAGTGTGGCTTAGTTGTTAGCATATTCACCTCTGGACCAGAAGGTCGTGGGTTCTCATCCCACACTGGGATTGGACTTGCACCTAAACTCTGGCCTCTGAGTGCAGTATCAGGGGGTGCTGTACTGCTGGGGTGTGCCGTCCTTCAGATGAGACATTAAACCAAGGCCCTTCTACCCATCCTCGTGTTGTGCTGGTGAGTGTCCAGGTGGAAGTAAAGATCCCAGGGCAGTGTTTTCAAAAAGTAGGGACATTCCCAGTGTCCTAGCCAACATTCCCCTTCCCATAAAACTGGTTCATGCAATTGTCCAGGCTGTGTGTGGTTGCTGATGTGCGATATGGCCGCCACTACATATTCAGTCACTTCACTACTAGTCTAGTATTGCTTGCAAAGCACTTTGGGATACACTGTGTATGAAAAGCACTGTATAAATGCTGATTATTCTTCTTCTTCTTCATAAGGAATGTTTGCAACACTTTTTGGTAAACTTGTACATTCAGCCCCTATGAGTGTACAGATTAATGTTCCCAAAAATGATTAAAGTTACTCAAGGCTCAGATGCTTTTTTGAATGCTGTAGTGGTTGTCTGAGATAGATCTTCACTCCCATACAATGGCAAACTGATGCTATGGGCTACACAATCCCTGCAGCTTGCCTGTCCAAAGGTACATTCCATGACTAGCATAACACTGACATTTCTAAAATGGTACTCCTTCTATTAGACAGACCACTCCTAGACATGCTGGTCAGTACAATCTCACTGCCTTAATAGATCCTGCCTGTTGTGACTGCCTCTCTCCAGAGGAGGCACGTCTTCTGTCTTCAAAACTATGCAGCTGCTGAAGCTCTTTACCTTTCCGTAGTCCCACCAAGTCAGGAAGAACTGACTGCCTGCCCTCTTCAGGAGGACGGCCCTCCTAATGTGCAATTTATGCATATCCAAGTTATTTTCAATCTCACACATTGGAATATAGCTAAATTTGGTTTCTGTAATACAACCAAGACCTCCAAATGTTACAGCATGATGCTTATTGATTTTGTTGCTGCTTATCAAAGACATACAAATGATCCCATAGGTGGACCTCACACTACTGAACATGTTGGGAGTCTTTAGACCTGCACCTAAAGATGATGTTAAACCCAAATCATGTACACGCACCAAGTGGGATGCAACTGACATAGCTGGTGCTGCCAGATCTGTCTCTGGCATAACTGGAGCAGCCAGTACCATAACTGGCCTCTTTGGCTCAGATATGTCCATTTGGAATAGAGCAGATATCACTTCTATTAAAGCGCAGACTCTTGAATTTCAACAGACTATTAACAATGATGTAATGCCTCTATTTTACAAGGTGTAAATTCCTTGGTAATGAAGAACATTATACCGAGTACAACATGCAAGAGATTGCTCAAGGGTTCAATGATACCAGCGTAAATTTAATGATTTCATTTTTCAGAATAACCGTGAGGTGGACAAGCAATATATTGGGTGTGAAATTTTATGTACTGCTTGTGGCTCGTATGTTATATCTACTGTTAATGCTCTTTTCAGGGATTTGGAATCAGACAAAATTCTGGATATCACACATGATCTCAGATTAGGTAAATGGTATTGTCCACATTGCAAAACCACTGGTTGCGTTACTATGTGTTTAAAGAATACTCTAAACATCTCTATGGCTACTGTTAGAAATATTGTTTATGTTTCTATGCTTCCTAAACAAGCACCTTGCTATTTCACTAAGTCCTGTGCTATTAAGGAAAATATGTTCATTACATTCACTGTGTCTTTACCACGCTTTGATCCTGCTACAGCTGTCTTTGACAAATTAGCCAGCATTCTTTCCATAGGCCATCTTGAAAATGACATTTTTGTGAAAGAACTGAATTACCTTCCATGCTGGTCTAACATCAAGTCCTCCAGGCTTGGGTCACACCTAATATGAACTGTTGTGCAAAGAAGGCTACCACTTACTGTATCGATTTGACGTTTTCGATCTCGTCAAACTTGTATGTGAATACACACCTGAACACCTATACTGGGCACTGACATTGGGTGAAGATCTGCTGTTGAATCTTACTGATGTTGATCCAGATGATGACATCCCTCCACTGCATCTTCAGTGCAAGATGCCAAAACAGCACCATCTTGAAGCTACCTTGAAGAGGTACATCACTTCACTACACAGCTCACCAATCAGTCATTCTCCTGTCCAGTACATCTACATCAATGGCGCGTGCCTTCTGTAAGAGTTACCTGTACTTCTGATGGCCAGTACTGTCTGGTCATGAATTATCCCATTTTTCTTATAGTTCTAAGACATGTCAAGTTACTAAACCTAACTTTTGTTTTACTCCACAACAAAAAACTGTTATTGGTCACGCTGTGCTCATGCCTGTTCCTCTCCCTGAACCAGGACGTTATTGACACTGATCCCCAATACTTGCTTGCCCTGTCTCAATATTTGCCTATTTTAATGTACACATTGATCCCCTGACACTATCTTTACAGTCTCTTTTAGCTAAAAGATGCTCATTTGCTTTATATTAGTAATAATATAACCAAAGCTACTAATGCACTTAATGACCTTATCCATGATTGTGATTTGAGTCTTGTCGTGGGCAACAATTGGCTAATACTCACTTTTAAGGTTTTGTAGTGATTCAAGCATTTTGATTGTCTTTCTCATATTCCTCTCTACTGCCTGTGATGTACCCTAAGACAACATGAGAACAACTCAAATTCCTTTACAAGGCTCATCGTCTGGCTTATAAATGATGTTTAGCTCCATCCCTACCAGCTCACTTGGGATTGTTGCCTTCTGGAGGCAACAAGGGAATTTGTCCATGAACCAATACCCTGATTAGCCGCCTACATTGCAAACAGTACTACACATACATATATGTACTAACCTTAGGACATAGGCACTTGTCATATAAGCATAAGTGTCAGGATCTGAGTTCTACTGTACTTTTATATATTTTATTGAGAATCATAACACTTTTGCTATTATCCTGATTGTAGCACTTGGGAGATACTTTTATTTACACTATTGTATAATGATTAGTTAGGCAATACTGCCATCTTTAGTGATAGTGCAGAACTGCAACTGCATATGTAACCACAAGTGTCCTTCACATACACAAGATTCATTGTTTAGCTATCTTGTCTTTCAACTAGCACAGCATGCTTTCCCAGGCTAGTGAGAAGTCAGGCTATTTGCCACTGACCAATTATAATGTTTTATATATCTTTTTAGCTGTTGCTATAGTGATTATCAGGGAATAAGACCCTTTACATAGTACCTGCTGTCTGATCAGAACTTGGCCTAATGGAGGTACCAGTGGCAACTACCAACTCCTTTGAATGTATAATAGGTGAGGTGTGGGGTGCAGGATACTTCTCATCTACCGTCCACCAGGAGATGGGAATGTTTTCCTGTGGGAAGTCGGGACTTCATTGTCGACCTGACACTGGGATCCCTCAGATGGTTGGTTCTGGGGGATTTCAATGCCTGGGTCGATGATGAACTTTTGTAGTTTAGTCAGGACTTCCTCCAGCTAATGACCTCGCTGGGCTTAATATAGGTTATTTCCTCCCGACCCATATAAGTGGTCATTCATTGGACTTGGTGTTTCTCCTGGGGATGGAGATATCTGATTTGGTGGTGGACCAGTCGGGTGGTCTGACCATCATACCATTAGGTTCAGTTTCGAGGCTACTCCCCAGTAGGCCAGCCCCTATGGAGATGGTCCGGTACCACCCTTTGAGGGTGTTTCCCAGATGGCCTGATGGCAGTACTGGACCTATCAGGCTTACTGAGTGAATGCATGGACCCAGGAAGCCTGGTACCCTTATAATAAGGTGGTGGTAGGGCTCTGGATTCCATTGTTTGTGTTTGTCCCTCACTCTTTGCCCCAGATCTCCTCAGTTTGATGAGACTCTGGGGAGTTGAGGAGAGTGGGAAGAGGCTAGAAGAAGCTGGCAGAAGTCGGGCTTGGAATGTGACAGACTTAGTTTGATGGACTATTATGTGGTCTATCAATCAGTAATTACCATAAGAAGACAGTATTCCTGTCCAGGAAGATTGCTGCTGCACAGAGACTGACCAGCTCAGCTTTTTCAGACTGTGGACAGATTGTGCAATCAATCTGTCTGCAGCCGGAAGTGCTTTCTCAAGAATAGTGTGAGGAGTTTGCTTGATTCTTTTCAGATAAGGTTGCCACAATCAGGTCCGATGTATCTTGATCCTCCCTAATGGGAGCTGTGATGGTCAGCAGGAGATATCGGACACCCAGTTTGAGTGGTGCAACTTCAGCCTCCCCACGATCAGTGACATTGTGATGGTCATCCAGTCACTCGTCCGACCAACTGTAGTTTGGACCCGGCCCCACACATCTCCCATTGGGCTGTGTGGATAAAATCAGTCTGGTCCTTGCTGAGATAGTCTGGATGTCTTTGGAGGGGGACCTTCCTGATCCCTGAAGGAGGCCGTGGTTTGGCCCTTTCTTAAAAGTCCTCTTGGACCTAGACTGTCTGGCTAACTACAGCCTGTCTCTAACCTGCCCTTTGTGGGTAAGGTTATTGAGAAGGTGGTTAACGTCACAGCTGGATGATCATTTGACCAGCCACAATGTCTATGATTCTCTTAGTTCAGACTTAGGAAGAGACATAGTACTGAGACAGCCCTTCTCTGGGTGCTAATGACCTCCTAATAGCGAGAGATCGAAGGACCCATTCCATCTTAGTCCTTCTTAATCTCTCTGCGATATTTGACACCATAGAGCATAGTGTGCTATTGGAGCACCTGCAGTTCATCTGTGGACTGTCTTGTACAGTCCTCTGATGGTTTTGATCTTTCCTGGAGGGTAGGACTCAGAGGGTGATGTCTGGGATTTTTCCTCAGCATTACTCCCCTATCCTGTAGGGTGCCACAGGGTTCCATTTGGCACTCATATTGTTTGCAGTGTACATGCTGTCATTGGGAGCAATTATTAGGCAGTATGGCTTGAGTTTTCACTGCTATGCAGATGACACTCAGTTATACATGTCCTTTGTGCCTGGCCAGGATGTTGCTGTTTCAGTTTTTAACAACTGTCTCGCCAAGATCCAGGATTGGATGAATGTGAGCTGGCTGTGGTTAAATCCAGAAAAAAATGAGGTGTTGGTTGTGGACCCAGGTTGCGGGAGGCAGGTTTGTTGGTGGGATCACCTTCAGGTCTATGGCTTGAGGGTGTTAAGCTAATTACCTCAGACCGGGTGTTTAACCTAGGAATTATGTTTTATGACTGTTTGGCGCTTAAATCTCAGGTGTCGGCAGTTGTCAAAACTTCTTTCTTTTTTTTCAATTCTCTTTCTTCACCCTGATCCGAACTCTCTCCGGCTATCCACACTAGCCTAACTGCTCTACCTTCCATTACCTATCCTGTCATCTTCAAGGTAGCTGTGACCTCCCCAGGGCCACTGGGGCTAACACCCGGAGAGATCATGGGGCAGTGATGAGAGACTGGCAATGGATGTGTGGTGGTGGTGCTGGAGAGCTGTCACCTATCCGGCCAGAGAGGATTTTTCCCTTTTATGCCCTAGTCCCCTCCCTCCTGTGCATGGTGCATGCTTCTGACTATGGTGCAGGGCAACCCTGCCAGTGCCAGGCCATGCTGATGTCGTGCTGCTCAGCACTCTGTGATGCCCCTGATCTCCTCCGGGGTCACTGGAGCTCTGAGCCACTCCCCCCTGGGACAGGAGGCAGCCCAGCAGGTGCTTCATCCTATCCCTCTCCTGCCAACTCCCTGCACGAGCTCGCTTCCGAACCCAGGTCATCGGTGTGGCGTGAGTGTGGCATCCAGCGCCTCAACCCTCAGTGCCACCGGGCTGGCCTCAAAACCTCTTTCTACCATCTGAGGAATATTGCCTGGGTAAAGCATCTGGTTCCTTCTGATGATCTTCCAACTTTGGTCCTAGCTTTTGTTATCTCCCACCTTGACTACTGCAACTCCCTTTACCTTGGGTTACTGGGGTTGATATCCCCACCTGCAGCTTGTGCAGAATGCAGCAACCAGGCTATTGACTGGTTCATCTAGGACCAGTTATATAACTCCTGTGCTTCATGGACTGCACTGGCGGCCAGTATGGTGGTGGATCACCTTCAAGGTCGGTTTGTTGATTATAAGGCCCTACCACGACCAGGGACCTGGTTACCTGCAAGATCTCCTTCATCCCTATTGTCCCTCCCACTCTCTCCAATCCACTGATGAGGGATTAATAGGAATTCCCAGGGTTTGTTTAAAGACATCTGGGGCCAGGTCTTTCAGTTTTATGGTCCCAACCCTGTGGAATTCTCTACCTCATCAGGTCTTGAGATGCCGACCGTCAAAATTTTAAAGTAGTACTGAAAACATTTCTTTTTAGTCTGGCATATGCTGAATTTAATGATGCAGCCATGAGTTTTAACCTGCTTATTTATGGCCTTAATTAATTGTTTTTGATTTATTTTAATGAATTATGTACAAGCGTCTTGGTTTTGGAAGGCACTTTTTATAAATAAAGTTTCCATTCCATTCCGAGAGACATACTGCTACCTATAGGTAAGAAAGATTGGAAGTATTCTCCAGGGATCACACTGTTTGGTTGTAAGCCTGCTTTATATACCAGAAATAAATCACTTTTGTGCTGGACACCACTTGTCTGTTGTTTCTTCATTTTAGAGCAGTTTCAACAAGAATCTGAGAAGGTGAGGGTTTACCATCCCATTACACTGCCAAAGTCAGCCTGCCCAACATCCAAGACCTTAGTCATGATCTTTGCTGCCTCCTTACCCATATTAAGTGAGATCCACACTGTGGTGGTCACTGCCTGCCAATGGATCCTCCATTACCAGGTCCTTGACAAGTTCTCCATTAGTCAGCACAAGGTCTAGAATGTTACCTTCCTGGTTGGCTTCCTTATCATCTGGACCAGGAAGCTGTCTTGGATGGCCCCAGGATGACCTGTTCCCTGGCGCTCAAGGTGACTGAGATGTTCTAGTCTAGCCAGGCAGATTGAAGTCTTCCACAATCATGGTGTTACCCTTCCCATAGGCTATCATTACCTGTTCCACTAGTTCCATATCAATGTCCTCCATTTGAGAGGGTGGTCTATACACCACCCCCAACCTATCCCTTATTCCCTGTGAGTCTTGAATCTATACCCATAATACTTCTGCTGTCCTCCTCCTACCTGCTACAGTGTCCCTTCCCTAATATAAATAGGCATCCCTTCCCTTTTCCATATCCCTCTGGTACAGCCTGTACACTGGGATCTCAGGTCCCAATCTGGGTATTGAGTGGCTCATGTTTCAGTGATAGCATCTATGTCCACCTCTCCTTCCACCATCAAAGCTTGTAACTCAGCTGCCTTGTTCTACAGGCTCCTCACATTCAAGGAGACTACCCTCCAGAAAGTTCCCACCCTTCAATCCCTGTCTGACCACTTTTAGTGTCATCCCTATTTCAATACTCCCTTGATCCTGTCCTACTGATCTGGGGGTAGGCCTATGGGACCTCCTGGCCTGGAACCTTTTTGTTGTCCACCACTTGCCACCCCACACCTAGTTTAAATTCACTCTGGTCTCTATGTACTCCCCAGCTTCTGTTGTAAGACCCTGAGCCTCCTGCTCAAGTGTAACTCCTCTGGGGCATACAGGGTTCTATTTACTTATGTACTATCCCATCTCCCCACCAACCTGCACCCTTTGGTCTGACACCATGCCCTCAGCCATGTGTTAAATGTTGTTATCCTCTGCTTCCTGGCAACACTTACTCTGGGTACTGGGAGAATTTCTGAGAAAGCAACTGAGGACACCACTTCCTCGCATTGCCACCCTAACTCCCTGAATCTGTCCTGAACCTCCTCAACTGTTTTCTCTTCCAAGTCATTTGTGTCCAGGTGTACCATGATGTGAAGCTTCTCTATTTCCCCTGTACACTTCAGAATAAACTGCCTCACTCTTCTTGCTGTCATGTCTGGCATGCATTCCACCCATATGCAGCTATGTTTGATGCCCTACCCTCCCTCTCACCCCTTTCAGTATTGAGTCTTACTGGACTAAGACCGGTTCCGTCATAACAGCAATCACAAAATAGCGATCGCTGTTGCTGGCAATTCTTCGCTGAAAAGCAAGTTAACGATATACACATGCCGGTGAAAAGACTTCCAGCAAGTAAACTGTCTGTATGTGGGGGGCTTTTCCCCACACACACCTGATTAAGGATTACCAATTCCAAGGGGTGCATGACAGGGAGGGTGACACTCTGAAATAGATTAAAAAAAACACAGCAGCAGCAGCAGGCAGCAGCAAAATGTTCTCCCCAGTCCTCAGCCCCCAACCCAATGCCTGCTGCACCGGAGCCAGCCACCCTGACTACTACACCACATGGCTAGCTAAGCTGCAGCAGGCACACTACCCTACACAAACCCTTCTCTCTATCCCTCCCTTCCAGTGGCCTCCCCTACAGTTGTGGGTAGCCCAACAGGATAGCATTGTAAATGAGTCACTGTTTAACGATCACTATCATCACTGGATACCCTCAGACCCTATCTCCTGTTTTCTGCTCCATCCCAGCTGTTTCCCATTTGTTCAGTCACAATCCTGAACATTTGCCTCCTCCTGCAAGTCCCTGGTGCCTCCTGCCTTGCCCCCATCTGACCACCACCTCCTTGCATCCATTTAATGGATAAATATCTTCTCTTCCTTCCTCCCTTCCTCCTCTATATCCCTGATCCTGATCTCCCTCCTCTTCCTTAGCTTCAAACTCCGTGTCCATTGTCCTAGCCTTCACCCCCCACACACCTTTACCCACTGGTGCCTTCACCATTTTCTACCCACTGCTACCCCCACTGATGCTACTAACTCCCTTCAACCTGCCACCCCATCAAGCTCCCTCCCTCCTCCTGCTCCTTCAGGGTAGCCAGAACTGCAAATTTGTTTTCAAGCACCCTACCTTACCTGAGCTTCCCAGGCTTCATGTGGTGTGCCTTACTTTCACTCTCTGTACCCTGTCTAGTTCTGCCCTGTTCTTTATCCTCATCCATTCCCTGCCTCTGTACTCATCGTTCCTTCCTCAGTCTCCTAAGCCCACCTTAGTCCATCCAGCCCCATGTTTGGGCATTCGCTGTGGCAGTGCAGAGGACACAGTGGCTTCTGGGTGGGGTGAAGGTTCTCAGTGCTCTTGCCAGCTCAGCCCTGAGACTGGCCACTGCTGCCCCTCATCCCAGAGGTGCCTGCATATGGGCAGCACCACAGCATCCAGAATGTTCTCCTGAAGATTGCTGCCCCACACCTATTGAGCTGCACTACTCCCTGCATTTATGCCCTGTATGTCACCTTCTTATTTCACTCTAAGTCCTCCCTCTGTTACTTACAAACCCCAGGTGTTGTTCTTTTGGTCCTTTGTCTTGTGACAACCTGTCTACCCACCTTTGTCCCAATTTTTCTCTCTCTCTTTCTTCATACCTCTTTTTGTTTCTTTCTACTCAATCCCTCTCATCCATCTCTCTTTTTGAAAGGGTTACACTACAGTTTTGTACTAGATTTACCATAATGGAGAAGCTGTGTTATGAAAATGTCTTAAGCCTGTTGCTATGACAGAAGGAAATTGCAAAGAGATGGATGCCTATAAAATGGATTGAGCTCAGGGTGGAGTGGGATGGGGAGGGTAAGTGGGCACTTTCTGTGCTGGACTCTGCATGCCTCTGCCCAAAAAACAATCAGGACCATTCCTCCTTTATTTAAAATAGCTCACCACTGCATCGACAATTATCTTGCAACTCTATCAGATAATATCCTGTATACAACAACTCCCAATCACACAACTCCTTTTGACCCCTCGACCACTTGAAGTTGTAGTCAATTTAATTCAACTAGGTACAGAATAAAAATAACATGAAACCCTTCAATCCCCAAGTCCCCAATCAGCAATAATGAGATGAGACTGGTGATCACTTAGCTTAATAGCTCAGCTCCCTTCACACTTCTGACTCCCGTCCCGTTCCTGGTAATATCCTCCCCAACAGCAAACCAAACATTCCCCAAATGCTCCTTCAGCTAAATTCTACCCTCACTCACACTTTTATTTAAAGAAACATAGAATATGATGTCAGAAAAAGACCCACTATTCCTACAGCAAGCATTTTCAACATTTATTGACATGCAGAAAGTTCAAGGGAGATGACTTAAGGATTACTAAGGGTTCCAGATATGAAAAGAGATGAAGAGAAACAGAGAAAAAAACAGAGAAAGAGAGAGAGAGAGAGAAACCAACCCCAAGAAAAATGATGAAAACAAAAACATTTTAAATCTCACCCAACAATGAAGAAGTTACAAAAATCAATGGAGAACTGTATTTGAAGTGTTTGTTTTACCTGGAGTTTGACATTTCACTTTTAATGAAGCCTGACTTTATAGATAAATTAATAGATCACATCATGTCTAGCAACTCTACAATTCCTCTTGGAATCCACAGTTTAATACAATAGTTTCCCACTGTTGCTAATGCCAACCAAGCAAACAATTCATATAGTTGGAAGAAGCAGGCAGAACTTCAGACCTGACTTCTCCTACCTTGTTGTGTCTGTATAGCTCCATGGTGCCACAGCCTCTCTTTTGGGAAAGCAGATGCACAGTGGAAGTGTAACACCCTCCTCCCTCCACTGTATCAGACAGGAAGATTTGGATTTGGAATCCCATTTTAAGAACAGGATTATGCCAGTGATTGTATTAAGAGTTAAAATTATGGATTTGTATAGTGATTGTGATGCCGTGAGTGTAAAGTTACAATAGGAGACACAACAGGTTGAACAACTAAACTTTGTTACTACAGTACCTATAAGTTCAGGCCTGCAAGGTGGAACAGATCTTACTTTAACACTGGTAACATTCTGGGAGTGGACAAGACCTTCAGGGATGTGGTCTCAACCAAACCCAGGGTTGGGTACAAGAGGGGTCTTAACCTGTTGTGTCTCCTATTTTTACTGGTGTGGTTTATATGGACCAGGCCAAGGTATTTGACCTTATTGAGCAGGAGTGGGCTTGTCTTAAGTTAAAAATATAGGTTTTCTGATGTTTCTGTTGCTTTGAGTTAGGGATTATTAGTATAGGTATTCTCAGGGCTATATATTGGTTCTGTTGAGTCTCCTGAAACTTCTATTCCTTGTGGGGTTCTATGGGGTCCATTTTGGGTCCCCTGCAATTTTCTTTATTTGTAAACTAATTATCATCTCAGTGTTCAAACTGAAAAATTCTTTATGTAGATGATTTGATTTTGTTTCATCAAGCAACTTCTTTAATTGATCTTATTCCTTTTATTCAACAGGACTTCAATGCTGTTTGTAACTGGTTTACAAACAAAGCCATGGTACTAAATTCCAAGAAAACAAAAGTAATGTTATTGGTACAAATCATCACATGCTAAAGGGTAATCCTAACTTTTGGATTCAAGATTTGGCTACGGCAACCGTTGAGCAAGTGCAACGGTTCAAGTATTAGTAGTTGTATTAGACCATGCAATATATTTTTCCTTACAGGTTAACTCACTTAGTAGAGTGGTGAATCAGAAGTTGGGTCTTTTATAGAAGTTTAAAACCTATGTTACATATGAAACAAGGAAACTGATAGCAATTGGGTTTCTTCTTATATACCCTGATTATGTTGCTAGTCTATACTATAAGTTGGGTATTAGGGGTTAAATATTTTGTCAGTAACTTACAATAATAGCTGTTGTTTTGTTTTTATCTGTACCGTATTATATACATCATTACGTTTATATTCTAAGTTAGATCGGATGTCCTTAAGTTCAAGAACAGAATATTTTTGGCTGTTTGATTTTTAAGTCTATTTCAATAAGTCCACTGTTTTCATTGTCTGATCTAACTTCAGTTCACAAGGCTCCATCTATGCTGAGGTCAGCAAATGGCTTGTTGTTAGAAGCTTTTATGTGTAAGCAAAACTTGGGTCCCCTGCCTTTTCCATTTCAGCACCACAGTTTTGAATTCCTTATCCATGGTAATTCTGGCTAATGGCATTCTAGTATGGCTAATTCTACTGTCTGTTTTAAAGCTTTGTTTAAACTACTTTTATTGACAAAATCTATTTGTAAATCTATTAAGTAATTGTGGTATTGTTATGTATTGTATTGTGAATATCCAGTCGGACCTGAAAGGGGCTTTTGTCCAGTGTCCCCACCTGGTAAACAAATGATTAAATAAAAAAATAATAATTAATATTCAAATATGTTTCTGAATAGTTGCCAGAAACTAGTGCAACAGGCTATCATTCATGTAGATTGGATGCCCCTCCACTCACAGTGCATTTTCCCCATGAGTGATGCAAGTTTTATAATGTCATCATAAAGAAGGATTTTAGCATTGTAATTTGCTATTCTTGTGACTTGACGTGGAACCTCTGTAAAGAGCACTTGGTTCAAAGGTCTTTCTGATTTGTTAAATAAATAAATACATTTTTCAAATGAGGCCTCAGTGCAAACATTTAAAGTGAGGATTTCTAAATGTTGTAGTGTATATGGTAGTCTGTTCATGCTAGTGCTTCTATATAAGCACAACACAGAGGAAGTTTAAAAGTAGGATAGGCAGGCCCTTGGAGCTACAGCAAGGGGATTAGGAAAATGCCCTGTTATCTCCTAATAGAGGAACTGATCATACATTGTCTTTTAAGGGGTTGGAAAAAGGCAGGCTTTGACCACAGGAAGTGATGTGGGTACTGAGGTCCTGCAAGGAGAATCATATTGGATTTTTGCATAGGGCCTATAGGTGTCAAAAGAATGAATGAGAGATTCTGCTTGGTGCCCTTTCTCTATTCATACAGTAGAAATGTTTTATAACACTGAGAGGTAACTGTACCAGGGTATGCTCTATTCAGAAGGGATAGAGAGGGTAAAAGGAAGGAGGAGCTCTTTATGTCAGGGAAGGCATAAAAGCAACTGCAGTGCAAGGTAGACAGGGAAAGCTGAGGCATTGTGGGTCGCTCTTGAGCCAGGTAACGGCACAACAGTTCACACAGGTGTGATCTACAGGCCTCCAGCATGGTGAGAGGAGGTGGATAGGGTCATGATGGAAGAAATCCACAAGATGGCAGAAAAAGGAGGTATTGCTGCTGGGCAATTTTAATATGCCAGACGTGGATTGGACCATTCTGGCAGCAACATCAGCCAGGAACAGAGACATCCTGGAAGTCATAAATGGAGCAAGTCTCAGGCAGTTAGTGTTAGAACCCACCAGGGACAGGGCAGTTTTGGACTTGGTGTTAACCAGTGGAGACAGAGTCAAGGAAGTCCAGGTGGAAGGGCACCTGGGGTCCAACTACCTTCACATAATGTGGTTTAATATGGGTACAGGTACACAGTCAAGCCACATAAAGGTGAGGGTCTTAGATTTCAGGAGGGTGGACTTCACTAGGATGGGGATGTGTGCCAAGAAGCCCTAGGAAAGAAAAAACAGAGGGGTTGGAGGAACAGTGGAACTCCTAAAAGGAGCCATAGTGGAGTTAGCAAACCAGTGTATTAGGCAGAGAGACAAGGCAAAAGAAGGAAAAATACCCTATGGTTCTCAAAGGATGTGGCTAAGAAGGTAAGGGTTAAAACGTTGGCTTTCAGAAAATATAAGGAGTCACAGAAGGAAGATGATAGTGAGGTGTACCTAAACAGACAGAGGGAAGCAGGAGGATAGTTAGGAGTGCAAAGATGTAAGTGGAAGAAAGGATACGCAGATGGTAAGGGAAGGGACAAGACATTTTATAGGTACATCAGTGAAAAAAGGATGCCAGGGATTGTAAGGCTCAGAAGGGAAGAAGGGAGTGTGCAGAGGGTGACCAAGAACAAGCAACAATGCTGAATGAATACTTCTGTTCTGTATTCACTGGAAAAGGAGCAGCCAAACTAGCCTCTAGAATCAAAGGGGGAGGTAGGCAAACACCAGTCCTTTTACAGAACAGTGAGTCCTAGACCTAGAGGAACTAATTAAACTGAGGGTGGACAAAGCAATGGGGCCAGATAGCATACACCCTAGGATATTAAAGGAACTAAGGATGGTGCTAGCAGCAACACTGGTAGACCTGTTTAATGAATCCCCAATACAGGTGTGGTTTCAGTGGTCTGGAGGAGGTGCATGTAGTCCATTTTCATAAAAGTGGAAGCAGGGAGGAGGCTGTCAACTATAGGTTGGTCAGCCAGTCAGGGAAGATGATGAAGGGCTTCTTAAGGAAAGAATTGTAGAACACTTGCAATCCTGTGGAGTACAGGATCTGAGGCAGCATGGATTCACGGTGGGGAGATCATGTCAGACAAATCTGATAGATTTCTTTGACTGGGTGACAAAGGATGTGGATCGGGGAGCAGTGGATGTCTCCTACCTCGATTTCAGCAAGGCCTCGACACTGCTCCATAAAAGAGGCTGGTAAACAAGCTTGGGTGTGGGCCAAAGGTGGTGAATTGGATCAGCAATTGGTTGAGGGACAGAAAGCAGAGGGTGGTGATAAATGGGGTCCAATCTGAGGAATGGAGGGTGGCTAGTCGGGTACCACAGGGATCAGTTCTGAGGCCAGTCCTTTTTAATGTCTTCGTGCGACATTGCTGAAGGACTGGAAGGAAGGTTTGCCTATTTGCAGATGATGTCAAAATCTGCAATAGAGTAGACACTCCACAAGGGGTGGAGAAATGAGTAGGGACTTAGGAAGCTGGAGAAATGATCCAAGGTATGACAACTAAGATTCAACTCAAGGAAGTGTAAAATCATGCACCTGGGGTGCAAAATCCTGAAGAGAGTTACGGGATGGGGGCAGTTACTGACAGTCACAAGGGAAGAAAGGGATTAGGAATAATCATCTCAGGTGACCTAAAAGTGGCCCAGCAGTGTGCAAAGGCAGTGGGAGGGCCAGTGGTATGCTAAGGTGCATATGAAGGACTATCACTATCAGAAGAAGGGAGGTGGTGATGCCACTGTACAGAACACTAGTGAGACTTCATCTGAATACTGTGTTCAGTTCTGGAGGCTGCATCTGAGGAAGGACATAGGTGGCTGTTCAGAGAAGGGCAACTAAGATGGTGCAGGGCTTGCAACAGAAGGCATATGAGGAGAGATTAAAATTCCTCAATATGTATACACTAGGAGAGAGGTGGGAACGGGGAACATGATTGAAACTTTCAAGTACCTTAAGGGCATCAACAAGGTGCAAGTGTGAGACATCTTCCAGTTTAGGAGATGTATAAGTATGAGGGCATGATATGAGATTGGAAGGGGCAGGATAAGGGGAATGGGAAAGTGTTTCTTCATGGAAAGGGTGGTGGATTCATGGAACAGCCTACCCCAGGGGTGGTTGGAGCAAACACAGTGAGAGATTCAAAATGCATGGCATAGGCACAAGGGAACCCTAGAGGTGGGAAAGAGAGGCTAAAGCCGATGACCAACTAGGGTCAGTGGCCGCTGATACAGGTAGGGAAAATGGGCAGACTGGATGGGCCTAGCGGTCCTTATCTGCTCTGTGTCATTCTCTGCAGTGATACTCTTGCATTATTAGGATGCTGATGTATTGATGTTACTGTCAAGTTGCTTTGAACCTGAACTTGAAGCTTGTCAGACAAATGCCAAATATGTCATTCTAGTTCAATGTCATTACATTTGTAATTTCTTGTAATTAGGAATAGGCAATTGAAACAAGCTTACGTGGTGCTAACATGTTTTTAATGTATGTCTGACATTCTGTGTTTAGTATTTGATTGTTTGTATGCATCAGATTTTAATTGACTGCACTGTCTAATGGATGACATTTCTCACTTGGTGATGCACTTTAGTGTGTATTTAAACTGCACCAATGGATGCATTTCTGTACCCTTGATAAAGTGCTAGACACATGAAATGCAAGGTCCTGTATTCTGCTAGCTGCTATTTAAATTTTCAACCAGTATGTGATTACAAATAAAATAATCACGTTTTCACTTAATAAATTTTGTGACTTAAATATTTCACGAAGGAGTCTTCTGTGCCAGTTTTCAACAACCTCCAAAAGAGGCAGACTGTGTTCAGTACAGAATCTGTCTGGCTGTTAACTGAAATTGGCATTGCTCTGGGTCAAGTCAGAGGAAGGACAGTCCCAGGAAGCCAGTCTCAAGGACAGCACCAGTGAACTGCAAAGAAAATAAACAGTGAGTACCTTTGCAGACCAAACGTTACAGACTAATGCAACAGAAAATTTCTTCAGAGCAAACAAGAGACTGAGCAAAACAAACAGTGAGTAAATGTAATGTACAGAGGAGGTGAAGATAAAAGCGAACTAAGCGCCCCTTAAAAAACAGAATGCTCTCAACATAATTTATTTTAAAGACTGTCAATTCTATTCAAAGGGCAATTTGCTTCAGATACAAAAAATTGCCATGTACACAATCGCTAAGAAAAGGAATTGAGGGAACCTCCAGGCAGGCTATGTCCTGTACCTCTCACTGTGAAGGCTGCAATTAGTTTAGCCTTGGCATTCAGGCCATGAAGTTGTGTAAGCATTGCTGGGAAAAGGCAATGATTCCCATATCCAACAACCCAGACATCTGGCTCCAGACTCTGAATGTACAGTGATAGTAGAAGATGTCAATCTTCTGGACATACACTGGAGGACACGTAATAGGGCCAGCAAGAGCAAATATTTGCAGATTTGCCACAGGCTGCTTCCTATCACAGTGGTAAGTGAGGCCACAAGGGGTTGTGGTACTTAAACTAGTGTTGCCCAATTAGGACATTATTAGAGTTGTAATGATAGAATCCCAGGTTGGTCAGTGCAACCATCACATGTTAAGATTTGGCATGAGGCTGGGGTCACAACAAGTGACCACTGATGTCAAAATCCTGGATTTAAAGAAATATATTTCAGAATAAAGGATGGGAAAATACAGGAAGTACTTAAATACTTTAGAAAGACTGATGGGTTTGAGGAGAAGTGGCAGCATTAAAAAGACTATTTCAGTGGTAACCAAGGAATATATCAAGGTCACAAGAAACTGAAGAAATACAGTATAGGAAACCAATAAGGTTCAGCAGTCAGATAAAGCAGGCTATTAGGAAAATATGCATCAAGGATTTGTAACAAAGGGAAGAGGAGATGAACAGAGACCAGTACAAGGAGAAACTGGATATGAGCAGAAAGGTTACCAGGGAGGCTACGCAAAGGCAGAATTAGGGCTAACAGAAAGGATAAATGAAAATGACAAATCCTTCTTCAGATACATTACTGAACAAAAAAGGAAGAGAAGGCAGCATAAAAGGTTAAGGATAAGGAAAAGAAGGGGTTTGTATAGTTGACAATAAAAAATGGCAAGAATACTAAATGAATATTTTAGTTCAGTGTTTGCAGTTGAGAAGGCAGGCCCACTCCATGACAGCAGGAGAATGTTCATGGATGATACATGAGACAAGTTTGATATGGGAGGATAACAAGAGAATTGGTACTAGAGGGACTGGGAAATGTAAAAATCAATAAATCACCAGCCCCTGGCAGGATTCATCCTACAGTGTTTAATAAAACAAAGGTAGGTTCTGGCATAACCGCTATCGATCCTCTATGGGGAACCAATAGCAACAGGAGTAGAGCCTGTAGGTTGGTAGGTGGCTAATGTGGTTCCACCACACAAAGAGCGTGATAGGGAAAATCCAGGTATTTATTGGTTGGTGACTCTGACATCAGTAGTGTGAGATCCTTTTTAGACATTTATCGATGAGAAAGTTGCATTCTTGAAGAAGAATGAATTAATGGATAGGAACATGGATTCACCAGGGCCAGTCATAAGTCATAGGCTGGACAGTGGTGGAGGCTGGAGAAAGAAAGAAAGAGAGAAAGAAAGGAAGGAAGGAAGAAAGAAAGAAAGAAAGAAAGAAAGAAAGAAAGAAAGAAAGAAAGAAAGAAGAAGAAAGAAAGAAAGAAAGAAAGAGGTGAGGTAAGTCTAAGCCTGGGGAACTGGGGCTGTGCACAAGCAATAGGTTTATCCTATTGCAGCAAGAGGTACTCTATCTACCCTCATGAGGGAAGAAGGGGCAGTGTGCCTAACAGGTTGACAGAGCCAGAGAGCATGTTGGGTTGGATGAGCCTCAAAGAATGCAAAAGAAAAGTACATGTGGTGTGGGATTCAGTTGACAGAGGCAATGGGAGGGGAACTGGGTCTCAAGCACAATGGTGAAGGGGTCTGCTGCTTCCCTGGAGGGGTTGCAGACAGTCTCCTAGCCAGGATGGCAGAATTCCTGGCAAGGGTGACAGAACACCAGATCGAATTTGGTAATACGTGGCACAAATGATCTGAGCAGGCAGAGCATGGAACAGGTAAAGTCAGACTTCTGAGCTCTGAGGAAGGCAGGGAAGGAGGAAAAAGCAGGGCAGAAACCTTCTCTCAGGTGCTACCACAAGGAAAAGGAACAATTCCTTGTGTTCCAAGTCAATGCATGGCTAAAAGTATGGTATGGTACAGGAAGGAGAGATCTTGATTCCTTAGGCCCAACCTGGAGGGTAGAAGTTGTTCAAGGGAATGGCTTACATTCCAACAAGGAGGGCAGAAAGGTGATGGGAGACTGATGGTCGCAACACATGTCTAGCGTGAACTAGACAGGGAGTCACTATGGCAAGGTACACAATGAATTTCATGAACCAGTGGGGCCTTGCCAGCCTTCATCCACCAAGAGATGAAACAAAGGTAACCATACCCAACGAATGAGAAACTGGCTAGAGATGGTTGTTGGAGAATGATGTGCACCAATGCAAGAAGTCCTGACAACAAAATACCAGAACTGCAGGTGTTGGTCATAGAAAGAAACCTTAATCTGGTACCTACCACTGAGACATGGGCAACCCTGAACCATGAATGGGACAGGACCATGCCATACCGGATACTCGCTGCTCAGAAAGAACAGAATAAAGGGGAGGGAGGAGGTGTAGAGCTGTACCTGAAGAGAGGGATAGGAGCAATGGAAATAGCCTGGGGAATTTGTGAAAACTGACCGCCTTGTTGGTACTAGCAGCAGCAGGATATGGGAGGCAAATTTGGATTGGAGTGGTCTGCAGAGCATTAGAAAAGGACCAAGAGCAGATAAAGAACTGGGGAGACAGTAAGGAACACGGCCAGTCTAGGGAAATTAAAAGTAGTAGTAGAATTGACTATGCCAGATGTGGGCAGAAAGTTCCAGTCACAACAAATGCAAGGAACCAGCTGCTGGTGGATGCATGCCAGTAGGCATTCTAGTACAACTGGTTCATCCCAACAACAGAAGGGCTCCTGGTGCTCAGCAACAGTAAGAGGATCCAAAATGTGGTAGTCCAGGAATTGTTAGGATCCAGTGACTACAAGACAGTTAGGTTGGAGGTCCACATCAGAACGACCAAAGAGAAAATACAGGAAAGGTGTGGGATTATCAAGAAAGCATATTTTGATATGATGAGGCGACTGTTGGGGACAAAAGAATGAAAAGTATAAGGCAGCTAAAGGGTTTAAAAATTGCAAGCATTTAAAAGGAATGCAAGAGGCACCAGAAGGCTCCATTGGGAGGGTATCAAGGAGAAAAAGGCAAGATAACTAAATGGTTCACAGCAGAGGTAAAGAAGGTGACAAGAGCCAAGAGGATGGTGTTCATGAAATATAAAGGAAGCCAAAAGGAGAAGGATAGTAAAGAGTACCTTGAAGCAGCAAAGGTAGCTAGCATGAAGGCCAAGGTGGAAACAGAGCTCCATCTAGCAATGGAGGTAAAGCAAGACACTAAGACATTCTTCAGGTACATCTAGGAAATGTGAAAAGTTAAAAGGGAATAGTGAGGCTTAAGAGAGGAAGGGTGGGAAGACAAGGATAAAGGAAAAGCAGAGATAATGACCAAATGCAAGGGAACTATAAACCAGACAGCCTGATAGCCATAGTGGAAAAGCTGTAGTCCATGCTGAGGAAGGAGCTGGTAGACTTCCAAGAGGGAAGTGGACCACAGAACCTCAGGCGTCATGGGTTCACTAAGTGAGGTCTTGCTAGACAAATCTAGTTGAATTCTTCACCTGGGTGACCAGGGCAGCTGATGAGGGAAGGCGGTAGATATAGTGTACTTAGAAATTTAGCAAGGTCTTTGAGTCAGTATCCTGCAGGAGACTAGTCAAGAAACAAAGGGACTTAGGGGTGGAGGAAAATTGGCAGCTTGGGTTGAAAGCTGGCTGAGGAATGGAAGAAAATGAATGTAGTAAATGTCGAGGTTCTCAAGTATGGGAGGTTACAAGTGGTGCACTATAGGGCTCCCTGCTGGACCCTGTTCTTTTCGATGTGTCCATTTGCAACACACAGGAAGGAATTAAGGAAAAATGCCATCGTTTTGCAGATGACACAGACATATGCTCAAGGATTCATATGGAGGAAGAGATAATGAACTTGGGGAGGATTTGAGCAGGTTGGAAAGCTGGTCAAAGATCAGGTAGCTATACTTTAATGTAAAGAAATGTAAGGTGATGCACGTGAGAAAAGAACTCAAGAATGCAGTACAAAATGGAGAGTGCCAGGCTGGAAAGCACATGGAGGAAAAGGACATGGGGTCATAACATCAGAGAGCCTAAAATCCACATCACACTGTAACAGCAGTAGGAAAGGCAAACAGAGTGTTGGGATGCATAGTGAGGATAAGCAGCAGAAATCAGGAAATGATCATCTTACTGTACAGCTTATTGGTGAGACCACCTTTAGAGTACTGTACAAGTTACTGGAACCCACACCTCAATAAAACTTTGAAAAAGTGGAAGCAGTACAGTGTAAGGCAACCAAGATGGTCCAGGTGCTGGGGAAGTCTCACAAGCAGAGGCTGCAGGATTTAGACATGTGCATCCTCGAGAAGAGAAGGAATGGGATAACATGATAGAAGTATATAAGTGCCTACACAGGACAAACAGGGTGGATGCCGATGAACACTTTTTCTTGAACTCAAATACACAAACCAGGGAACTTACTGAAACTAGCAGGGGGAGATTCAGGAAATACATCAAAAACAGAAGAAGTGGAAAAGTCATAGCATTAAGCAGTTTTGAGCAGGGATGGGAAAGGCATAGGCAGTCAGACAAAGTGAGTAGAAATTAGGGCAGGATAACCACTGGGGTCACTGCAGAGTAGTTAGGTAAGGTGGGCAGACTGGATGGGAAATAGTCTTTCACTGTCTTGGTGCCTATGCATCTATGTAAGCCCCTCCCCACTGGTGTCTAGGGTAAAAGGTGGGGCACTACACAACATAAGCAACCACAGTCCAAGGGATTAAAACAGAAATAGCCTATTACCTGGTTTAAAGATGGCAGTGACAGTGACTGGGAGTCACAACTACAGAAGGAACAGGCACCATCTTAAGGCCGATCTTACCAACCTGTAGAGGCAATGTTCGATTAGAAGATAGGCAGGCATATTCCTTTGATTAAATCCACTGTCCACTTTCATTTCAAAAATGCAAAATGATTTATTGTGGGGCATTATATGGTGGGTTTTGTTCCCAGACCTAGCTGGAAAATCTATTGCAACAGCCTTTTGAGCTAACAGACTTGTTTATTTCATGCCAATCTCCCTTAAGCCGTGAGGGCTAGATTCCTGGCAGCACTTTGAGGGCCGAATTAGGCCACCCTATGAGATTACTTGGTACTAATACACTCTGTCATCTCATAGCTCATTCCTTCACTTCATTTCCTCAGCAATTACAGTTACTTAATCAGGCTCTCTTCTGGTAATTGCATTCCTATACTGCACACAGGGCTCAGGACAGCACAAGGCGTTTCTACTGTCCCAAACTCCTTCATTCTCGTCTTCCTTCCTTCCCATCTGCCTGGTCTCATAGCTTCTCCATGCAGGGCTAATACACATGGAGTATACCATTCTTCTATACATGGTCTTAATTCTGTACTTTTCATTTGATGTTTCTTTAACAAGAACTAGACCACCAGAACCCTTTCAGACATCCAATCGCTGATGCCAATGCATGGCAGCTGGGCCTTATTCTGGGTGGTTTGGGGCCCGACCTTGATCCCAGTAACTCCCAGCATTTTCCGCTCATGCAGCAATACCAACCTCTGAACTGCCTCATCAGGAGACCTCTGCCAGTGCCACACCAGATCACCCGATGGGCTGCCATCCTGCCGGGGTCCCAAACGTCACTCCCCCATATGGACTTTCATTGCATCCGTAGGCAGATCACACAGGAGTCCCAACTCTGTGGCATCCACCAGCCTGGGGATTAGGGTAACTCTGCCACCCTTACACCCTGTACTGCTCAGACTGCCAGTTCCAAGCTACACCACAGGCCCCATTGCCATAGTGGGCCCACCCACAGGAAAACTTCTAATCCTCTGCTGATCTCACCCATGGGCAATCTTTCTTTGGGCATTAGGCCCAGCGGTGCTACCTACCAAGGTGCCAAAGTTCACTTGGCTGACCTCCATTTTCTTTCTTCTCCCGCTATGGCTCCAAAATGCACCGACAGGCCCTTTTCTTTGCTCCACTGATTCCTTCTATGCCAACCCAAACCATCACTTTCTCTTCACAGGTCTTCAAGGGAGGAGGGCCAGGGTGGCAAATGGACCACCCTGGCCGCCACAGCCCTCTGGCTGAGCTTGCGGAGCAGACATCCCCGCCTTCTCTCTTCAGGTCTCCTCCCCCTCCCTGAATGGTGCCAGAACCTTCCCTTTTATACACTGAAATGGAGGGCCCCTGCTGGCAGCAAGTCGCCTCTACCTCCAAATGATGTCTTCTTTGGGGCTGACACAAGCTGTTTCTGCTGTGACCCATTGGAGTATCCACACATTGGATCTGGTGTTCTCACTGGGGCTTGAGATAGATAATCTAGGAATTGATCGGGTGGTTTGGTCCGATCATTACAGTGCAGTTCATGTTCAGGGCTCCCACTGGATGCCCTCCCCTACAGATGATGAACTGCTGCCCTTTAAGATTGACCCCAGAGGGTTTTTGGTGGCAACCGATCTGTCTGATATGGAAATTTATGCATTGGAGCAGCGGTTTATGAGGAACTCTTATGATGAGTTCTATCCAATGCCATTGACCGCCGCACCTGTCTGTGTAGCCCAAATCTTCATACCTGAGGTCCTTTGGTTTGAAGGGACCTCAGGGAGATGAAAAGAAGGGTCAGAGGTTAGAGCGCTGGAGGAAGTCTGGCCAGGATGCGGATAAAGTGGCCCTACGTGTGCATTATAATGCATACCAGGGGCAATCAACCATAACAAGGCAGTGTTCTTGTCCAGGAGATTGCTGCTGGGAAGAGCTGACCAACTATACTTTTTCAGACTGTAGACAGGCTACTCCATCCTGCCTATCTGCAGCCGAAGAAGGTTTTCAGACTTTGACTGTGAAGAGTTTGCTCAGTTTTCTCAGACAGAGTGTCCAGTATTCGTGAGGAGTTTCTCCAGTCAGCAATGTCATAGCTGGCAGTGGTCACCAGAGGTATTCTATGTGTGCTCCACCTGGTTGGGGAGTTTAAACCAGTGGTTGCCAGAGAGGTTATTGAGGTGGTGTCCAATCTGAAGCTCACTTTATGTGAACTGGATCCGGTGCCGACACGTTTCTTGATGAGATTCATCGACACAGTTGGCCCGGTGTTTGCTCTGATTGTCCGGTGTTCCTTATCTGAGGGGTCTTTCTTGATGCCTTGAAGGAGGCACTGGTGAGTCCACTCTTAAAGAAACCATCTTTGGACCCGGAGGTCAGGGCAAATTCCCAAACTATCCCCAATCTTCCCTTTTAGCGAAGGTTGTGGAGAAGGTAGTGGCGCTTCAGTTGGAGGAGCACCTCATGACCCATGAGTTGTATGAACAATTCCAGTCAGGGTTTCGGGCAAGGCATAGCACAGAAACCACACTTAGTCAGGTGCAGATGACCTCCTCGGGGCCAGAGATCGAGGAGAAAAGACAATTCTTGTTCTCCTTGACCTCTCTTCAGCTTTGACACTGTAGACCATGGTGAGTTGCTTGACCGTCTCAGGGAACTCTGCGAACTCACCGGCACTGTCATCTGCTGGTTTGAGTTCTTTTATCCAACAGGAGGTAGCGGGTTATGATGGAATTCCTCCTCTTCTGCTTGCCTCCTTTCTTGAGGAGTACCTCAGGGTTCAGTTCTGACCCTATAGTTGTTTGCAGTGTATATGCTGCCCGGGGGTCATTAGGAAGTATGGCTTGGGTTTCATTGCTATGCTGATGATACCCAGCTATATTATCCTTTGACCCAGGAACATCCAACATGGTGGATGTGCTAAACAGCTGCTTTGCCTAGATTAATGACTGGATGGTGTCTAGCTGGTTGCAACTGAACCCGATAAGATGGAGGTGTTGGTGGTGGAGTCAGAAGAGAGTACATGATAGGTTGGCCTCTGATTCAGAGACTGGACTAGTTCTGGGTTCTGTTTCATTGAAGGCCTTCTCAAGGTGTGAAATCTTGGCATTATGTTTGATAGGAATTTTACTATGGAGGAGCAGATTTCCTCTTTGTCCGCTCCAGTTTTTCCATCTTGAAATATTGCCAGGATAAAGCCCTTGTTCCGCCTCTGGACCTTCCTATTTTGATGCATGCCTTGGTTACATCAGAGCTTGACTACTGTAGTGCACTCTATCTGGGGTCATGGGAGGATCTCTCTGCAGGCTGCAGCTAGTACAGAACACAGCTGCCTGGTTACTTACTGGACAGCCTAAATTCTGCCATATTATACGGTGTTACATGAGCTATATTGGCTGCCAGTGAGGTGGAGAATCCTCTTTAAGGTGGGGCTTCTCACCTATAAGGCCTACATGGTCAGGGCCCTGGTTACCTATTAGACCTTCTGGTTCCTGTTGTCTTGGCTTGCCCCTCCGTTTCTCCAATGGAGGCCTCCTAGCAGTTCCCAGGTCAAGGCGAAATCAGCTGGCGATAAGGCATTTAGTATCGCCATCCCAGTCCTGTGGAACTTGCTCCCTTCTGGGGTTAGGGGCCCCACAAGGCCCACTTTAAGGCCCTCTTATTCACCCAGACATTTTTAGACTCAGTTAATGATTGATGAACTCTGATTTTAATTAGAGTAAGTACAGTTGATTACTTGCTGCAATTTAATGTTTTTATGTAATTACGTGCATAATTGTAGTATGTTATTTTGTTGATGCATTCTGAATATATGTTAATTTATTGTATGGCGCCCAGAGCCTCCAGGAATGGGCGTCTTTAAATAAATTTTACCTTTACCTTACCTTACCTACCTCCAGACTCACAGGCACCAAAATCCCAAATTCCTCCATAACTACATTAATCGTTCAGAAATGTAACTAGTAAGTACCCACAAGGTGCTAACACTTCCCCCACTGAAAATGTTCACCGCCTGGTGAACACCTGACCAAACCACACCACCAACCCTCCACCCCGGAGAAAAGATATCGCCTCCTTCCCCGAGGTCAGCACTTGAAACTGGTTGCACCACCAGAGTGGTGAACTCACTACCATACACTTAAGCAATAAGGCATGACAGGGTGTGTGTTGTTGTCTAATAACATCACTCCTGGGGTGGGTTGAAGCACGAGGTGCAGCAGGCGCTTCCACCACCCCAGGAGTGATAATATTAGACACAACACACACCCTGGAGTGTCTTATTGCTATTATACAATGGCTCATTTTAAAAATAATAAAAAGCTTAAAAAAATTGTAACTTTTTCTTTTTTCTTTTTGAACTGGGGCCATATTTTGGTAATATGAGAAAAAGTAGTCCACTAGGTGATGCTGTTGCTTATACTGTGGGTTTCATGTAGATGTGCCCCCCCACCATACCTCTCAACTGTCCCTGATTTTCAGGGACATGATTTATCTAAAATTTTACTCTGCCCTCCTAAAATTGTGTTTCTGTGACTAAACAGTGGGGTTATAAGTACAAAATAATATCAAACATAAAAGTTACAGACTTGTTCTTTCTTAGTTGATTTTTTAAGCCTTGTCCCTGATTTATGAGGGAGGTTGAGAGGTATGCCCCCACACACACACAGGCATACACTCGTTGTTATGTGGTGACCTTTGCTCTAAGATGAATCTGTGTGTTCCCCAGCTTGTCCTGGGCCCGCAAAAATGTTTGTTTTGTTTTTTGTCTCCCCTGTGAAAATCAGCGGATAAAAATGAAAAATAGCAGAACCACCTGGAGACTTCGGTTTCCATGTTAGCTCCGTAACTGGACATCATTGGAATGTGTAGTAACAGAACTGTTCTGATTTTTATTGTTGAAGTGCTTTATTTGAATGGCTAGTGTATGTGGCTTTGGTGAGAGATTGCCACGGACTTGAAAAGAAGAATGTTAGGTATGGAAGGCTTGGCCGAGCCAGCGCGTTTTACCTAGCGTGGGGCAGCGTCTGAAGTGAAAGAGATGGCAGCTGTTTTCTTTCTGTTGTAAGCCGACAGCTTTTATGTGAATTCCCAAGACACCCAGGCACTGAAGTTTGTGTGTGTGTGGTGTGGGGGCGTGTCGACTTCAGGGCATCGTCGGCTTCATGATGACTTGCGTTGGGAGGGAGGAATTTTACTGTGATGTGGTCATTTGTGTGCCTGGTCTTAATACAGTGATGTTATTGTGTAATATCATCACTGTGCCAGGTACACTGACCAATCACAATAGAGAAATCTCCTTGCCATTGTATAATTTCTATTATTCTATCTTTACTTACCTTTTACCTTTGTTTTACCAGGAGAGACACACTAAGCTGAAAACCTGTTTACAGGTGCAACCTGGGAGCACAATGAAGTTAAGTGACTTGCTCAGGGTCACACAGTATTCAAGCAGGGCTGTAAGATTCAAACCCAAGTCTCTAGGTTTGCAGCTCAAAGCCTTAAAACCACTGCATTATACTGCCTCCTACTTACTAGGGCTAGTCTAGGCAACCCACCACCAGTTCCCGTTCCTTGTCAGGTGCTACAGCAAGGCGCCCCCCAACTTGGCTTATTTCCTTCTTCACAATCCCAGTCAGGTATTAATTAGTGCTGCCAGGAATGGGAAAATTCTACCATGGCACCTCCTAGTATTAAGAATGTTTGAACATTGTAACAGACACAAATAGACACAGTCTTGATATTCTGATTTTCCTTCCTCTCTGAAACACAGTAATTTACTATCAACAGGAATCTATTAATTACAATAGCTACACATTCACCCTTAGTCATACAATAAGCTTTATAAAAATTCTAATTACTCAACATACATCCCTCAAATAAACTCTATAATAAGTATAGTCTTAAAGGGCACACTCCAATCTAGCTTCCTTTAATCATACCATCTTTTAAACAGCATCATGATTTAGTAACCTAAACATTTAGTCTTTCCCAAATACAATTAGTTAACTCATTATGTCTTGATGATGCCATGTGATGACATAAAAACATACCTCTTTTCCTGATGATGCCGTATGGCATCCTAAATTATGTGTGTTGCTGATAGCATGATGCGTCCATGTCTTTCTCTTGGTGCAGCTTGAGCATTTGTTTACATTTGATGAATTGAATTGCAGCAGCCAATAGGGACATCATACCATTACTGATTTTACCTAATATAATATCGTTCCCTGAGGCTATTTTTGAGAAAAATGCCTTAATAAATAAATGTATTATTTTTGCCTGTGCTGTGAAAAATGTTTATTATGCTCGTTTGTTGCCATTACAGTTTGCCTAGTAACAACAAATCATCTTGTTTTAGTGTAACATGTTAATCTGATCAGGTTGACACTATAATTAATTTCATAACTTATATTTTTGCATTTGAGCAATCTGATTGGCTGTCACCACTTTTGGTATTTTTTTTATGTCTTTTGGGGTATTTTCTACAATTACATGTTGTCACTGATATCATGATTGTTATAACTATTAGTCCATTTATACCACTAAGTGAGCTGAATATTTCTGTATTTAAAACCGAGCTCTGTGATTGGTCGGATTTTCTGACATCATCTGTTTTGAATTTAATTGGTATAAAGAGATTGTCTTAGATGCAGGCACCATCCCCTGATGAAGCCTTAATATGACACCAGGGAATCTGGGCCCTTGAATCTTTTCATTGTGCCTTCCACTTTTCTATTAAATGTGTGTGCCTGAAATGTTGGAATAAATCCTTATTTAGCATTCAAGCAAGGACTCTGGTATTTTTTAACAACCGTCACTGGAGGGAAAGTGGCTCTCCGGGCTCTGGAGTGTACATTAATTTTTTGATGTTTCAGTTAGGGCTCACAGCCTCACTCACACCTGCCCCTAGCTCTGTAAGTGCAGCACCATTTGGTCATATTGATCCTCAGTGTTGCTTCCTCTATGCTTATTGTACACATCACTGTTTCCATTAACCAGTCAGAACTGCGCTGATGCAGGAAAAGGCGTGGTGACTGGAAACTTAGTTTCAAGATGGGCTGCTCTCATCCTAAAATACTAGCTTCATTTGGTGCCAAAACCTTGATTTGTTATCTGTATTTACTTTATTTGTTTTATTTTATTTATGACAAAAGTTTTCATAGTCATCACTTTGTTCATTTCAGGATAATTTCTGGCCATTCTGTGTGATCACATCTAGTAGATCTAGCTGGCATTCCACATGGGAGAGAGTGCTTCTTGTGCATGTACTAGATGAGTTCATTGAATTCAGCACCTTTGTTATTTTTAAAGAGTTTATGTTCGGATTATGGCTGTATGTTAAAATCTATGTGGCATGTTCCTCCTGCATTATGGATGATAAGTGGGTTAGGGTCAGTAACAGGTTTGTCTCATGCTCTGCACTTGAGTTTCTCCCTAATACGTAGTTGCTGATTGTTTAAAATGAAAACAAAAATGGTGTTGCCTTCAACTCATCTGGCATCAGTTCAGCCCCAAACTCTGATGCGCTGTAAAGGCCAATTCAGTTCTGAATCCCTCCACAGTCACTGATGTTTTCCATCAACTCATATGACATCAGTCCAGACCCAACTTCTTCAGGTTCAAATCCTCCACAGCCACTGGTGAGATCTATCTCCTTGCCATGCGTCAGTCGAGGCCCAAACTGTAGTGAACAGTGAAGTGCATTTCAGGTTCAGATCCCTCCACAGCTGATGGTGTTGTCCATCGACTTACCATGTATCAGTCCAGACCAATCCCACAATGCACAGTGAAGTGCATTTCATGTTCAAACCCTCCACATCCACTAGTGTAGTCCATCAACTCATATGACATCAGTTCAGCCCCAACCTCTGGCACGCACTGTAAAGTACTCTTCAGGTTCAAACCCTCCACAGCCACTGGTAAGATCTAGCTCCTTGCCATGCATCAGTCGAGCTCCAAACTGTAGTGAACAGTGAAGTGTATTTCAGGTTCAGATCCCTCCACAGCCAATTGTGTTGTCCATTGACTAATCTGCGGTCAGTCCAGTCACAACCTCTAATGCAATGTAAAGTGCTGTTCAGGCTCAAATCCCACCAGAGTCACTGATGTAGTTCATCTGTTCATCAGTCTTCAGTCTAGCCTTTATCTCTGACACTCTGTTATGTGCATTACTGGTATGGATCCCTCCTCAGCCACCATGGTGTAGTCCACTGTGCACATCAAGATTCATTCCAGCACTACCCTCAGATGCACTGTAATGTTCTATTCAGGTTTGAATCACTCCACAACCACGTGTTTAGTCCCTTGTACTCATCATGCTTCAGACCAGCCCTTACCTCTGATGCACTGTGATGAGACCATTGGCAATGTATGACTTATACAGTCCATTCAAATGAAACACAACACATAGTACACATGTGTACCCATGAGCCAATGAGCATCACTCCATGGTGCAGGCATACCCACTCCTTTCCACCCACACACTGCGCCATACTGAATGCTGCAACATATCACATATGTATGCAGGCAATCCATGTGACACAGCACATAATACACAATACACAACCTTTATAGGCGCCCATGTCATCATCCTTGCGTATACACAATGTCTCTGCATGGCATATGAACACCATTGCCAGGTGCAGGCAACCCCACCTGCTTCCCACAACTGAGGCATACCCCAAGGACAGGTGCCAATTCATGACACAAAGTGACTGCAGTGCCTAGACCATCATTCCTTGGTACAGCCAGACCCCCTTCCCCACAACACAGTATACCCAAATTACTTGTGCATTTTCAGCAATTTCATCACCCTATATGTATACCCACAATGTATTTACAGTATCTGTTAGCACCATTATTAGATGCATGCAGCCCTCTCATTTCCCCAGAACATATGAAATGCATCTGAGCATGTATCATGAATGCAGGACCCCCACTAACACACAGTGCTTCATCATACAGTCATTCTCTCACCTTATACCATCTCATAATACACACCCAAAAATGAACTATGCCAGGAAATTAAATAATACATACATTTACGTAACAGGATGTTTATTGAAAGACTGTGAACCTTTTCATGAACAACATCATGCTTCATTTACAATATGATAAAGCAAACAGCACAAATAAAATACAGTTTCCTATACTTATTATGGATTTTATTACAAAATACAATAAAATAGTTTATTTCAATGAAATAACACCTTTTAACTACAATAAATATCTCTCAATCATAGAGAGACCTCCAGCACTAAAAATATATCCATTTCCTATGGCAGCTCACTAACTTTTTCTTAATAATATTTTGTTTTCAAAAATAGATTTACAACATGAGGAAACAAAACATACATAAGTAAGCAGTATCGTAGACTGATAAAACATTTCCAATAAGTCTGCATAGTTAAATCCAATTAAATAGACATTACCAAACCTTACTCATTTTCAAAAACTTTTGTCCTGAAAAATTTTCTTTCTGCAGTTTTAAAATTGGATGTATGTTTTTAAGATATGTGGGTTTAAGCGCAGTGTGTTTGTATGACTGCTGCAGATCTACAACCTCTTCAGGAACACAGGTGTTCAGCAGCAGCACTCAGAGTATACCTGAACATTCTAAGTGACAGTAGGACAGAATGAGTTAAATGGCTATAACTTAACTCAACATGATTGTAAGTAGTGACCAGGGCGGATCTCACCCAAAGTCTGAATGGTGGCACTTACTGGCCCAGGTACACAAACCCTGTAAAGGGAAAAAGGTTAGTGATGAAAAGCCCTTGACCACTTAGGGTGAGTGGATGCATACATGTATAGGGCCTAAACCTTTTATAGGTACATCAGCGAGCATAGAAAGACAAGGGAGGGATAGTGAGGCTGAATAGAATGAGCGGTGGGTGGGCAGAGGAGACAGTGAAAAGGCAGGGATACTGAATGAATATTTCTGCTCAGTATTCACAAAGAGGAGGCGGATGCCTAATCCAATTAACAGAAGCACTCTTGATGGGGTCGATCCCAGTCCTTTCACAGAAGAAAGGGTTCTGCAAGAACTCCTAAAACTGAAGGTGGACAAAGCAATGGGGCCTGATGGAATTCACCCAGAATTCTAAAAAGAATTAAGGGGAACTAGTGAAACCACTGGCTACTCTTTTTAATAAATCATGGGAGGATGGTGTGGTACCCGAGGACTGGAGGAAGGCGGATGTGATTCCCCTTCACAAAAGTGGGACCAAGACAGAGGCAGAAAACTACAGACCTGTCAGTTTGACCTCTGTGGTAGGGAAAGTGATGGGTCACTTCTGAGGAAAGAATAGTTGAGTACCTAAAGGCCAGTGGGGCACAGGGCCCAAGGCAGCATGGGTTCACAGCGGGAAGGTCATGTCAGGCAGATCTAATAGATTTCTTTGACTGGGTGACCAAAGTAGTAGACCAGGGAGGGCTGTGGACATGGCCTACCTAGACTTTAGCAAGGCATTTGACACAGTCCCACACAAAGATTAATAGTGAAATTAACCAGCCTGGGAGTGGGTCCCAGGGTGGTAGCCTAAGTAAAACATTGGCTGGACAACAGGACACAGAAGGTAATTGTAAATAGAGTCCCTCTGAAGAAGAGGGGTTACTAGTGAGGTACCACGAGGTTCAGTACTTGGTCCAGTCCTTTTAATGTCTTCATAAGTGACATTGAGAGGGACTGGAAGAAATGTATGCCTCTTTGCAGATGACACAAAGATCTGCAACAGGGTTGATACACAAGGAGGCGTGGAAAGGATGAAAAGGGACTTGGCAAGGTTGGAGGAATGGTCAGAAGTATGGCAGCTAGGATTCAATGCAAAGAAGTGCAAAATAATGCACCTGGGAAACAAGAACCCAGGGAAGAATACACAATGGGGGTAGTAACAACAACAGAAAAGGAAAGGGACCTGGGGGTAATCATATCAGATGACCTTAAGGTTGGCAAGTAATGTGAGAGAAGGCAGTAGGGAGGGCTGGGGGTATACTAGGATGCACAGGAGAGGCATCAGCAGCAGAAAACAGGAAGTTGTTATCCCTCTGTATAGACAGTTGGTGAGACCCCATCTGGAGTACTCGTCCAGTTCTGGAGACCCCATCTCCGAAGGACATAGACAGGAGAGAGGCAGTCAGAGGAGGACAACTAAATGGTGCAGGGTCTGCAAAGAAGCCGTATGAGGACAGACTAAAGGAGCTTAATATGTATGCCCTTGAGGAAAGAAGGAGAGGGGACATGATAGAAACTTTAAGTACCTCAGTGGAATAAACAAAGTCTAAGAGGGTAGCATCTTTCAGAAAAAGAGACGTGCACGAACAAGGGACACAATTTAAAGATAGAGAGAGGCGGTTCAGGGGCAATGTGAGGAAGTATTATTTCACAGAGAGGGTAGTGGATGCATGGAACAGCCTTCCTGAGGAGGTTGTGGGTCTAAAACTGTGGGAGAATTCAAGAATGCATGGGACAGACATAAGGCAATTCTTGTGGGGGTAGGAAGAAATAGGCTGTTGGTTAACTAGGATCTGTGGCCTATCCTGTAGGTAGGAAATGGGCAGACTAGATGGGCAGCGGTCCTTATCTGCCATCAAAGTCTATGTTTCTATGTTTCTATGTTTCTACAGGCAGACTGGATGGGTCTAGCAGTCCTTATTGGCTGACAATTTCTAAGTTTCTATGGTTAGTCTAAGAAAACTATAGTCCTGGGAATCACCACAGACTAATAATATTTGGGTCAGGCTTAGTGATGGCTTCACCAGTGGAGTCCTTGAAATAAAATACCACTTTATTAGCTGGCCATTTTCCTCTTGCACCAAAACAAATGTCTTAAAGAGGTGACACCAATCCCAAAAAAAAACTGTGCATTCTCCTGGCTCTGGAAGTCTATTCCTCACTCTTTGGGTAAGTTCAAAGTCTGAGTTCTCATAAGCCATTATAGAATTCACAGCCCTTTGAAACAGCCAGGCTTCCTGAGTCTCTTCAATCATGTCCCATATATTTTCAGACACATAAGGGTTCTCCAAAGCACAATACTCCAGCTTGATGCACTCTCTCATCCAACATTCAGCACAGGACCATTGGATCTCAGCCAGCCTCCTGGATTCTGCAGCAGTACCTTTCTGCAGCCGGGGCTGAACAGATAGTCCAGCACATGGGGTGCTTATGATTTAGCGCCTACATCCATATCGTCTATATTTACACACATCTGGAAGCCACCAGGGGTCACATCTAATCCATCAGATGCCAAATCATGCAGTTGTGGAATATCCCCATGATGCATGGATCAATAAATGAGAACACTTTGGGCATGGGTCTTGGGCAGCAGCCACAGCACCGTTGTCAGAGCCAGAGGATCACATCTCCAGTGCTGGAATAGTCTCTGCATCCTGGGGTCTGGAGTAGACATGGTGCTCACAGACACCTCCAGATCTGATTCCTGCAATTGCACCACCTTGGAGGTTACCAGTGTGAATTGGCCAAGATCTGCAAGGAAACTGGGCCCCTCCAGGGTCTCTCCCACTGCCACTGGGAGACATGGAATCCACCAGCGGGAAAGGCTGGGCAGGCGTCTGTTGCCATTCCTTCCATTCTCCCTCCAGATCCCTCAGTACTCACCTCATCTCCTCCAGTGCCAGTGTTCCTGCTAAAGAACCCAGTTTCTCTCTAGGAGCAGGAACACCAGGCCAGCCCAGCTTTCCAAATAGGGCACAAGAGCATCACTTGAATAAGGTACAGTTCCTTCCGCATGAGCCAGGCACACTGGCAAGCATACCAGTCACTCTTCCATAGTATGGCATACCACACAACTGCCCATAGTGGAACTGCGATCCATCATGTCCCAAATCCACGATAACATGGCCACTGGAATGGTTACCATGTAGTCTCTAGTGGCTCCCCGCATAGTGCTATTTTCCACACAGCAGTGACCAACACCCAACAAAGTCTGTGCACAAAATGGCGACGAGTGCTAGCTGAAGAATTTCACTCCAGAGTCTTTCAGTCTCAGACAGCCAATCACAGCCAGGCATTTGCATAATCAAAATCACTGTCACATGTAAGTCCAGGTGCCACAGTGCTACAGACACATGGCACCTCTCATGATCTGTGCAATATTGGACTGCAAGTTCAGTTCTAATGGCCCCTACAGGGTTTTGACATTGGACAATGCAAAACTTGCTCCCCAAAATGTCTCTGCAAATCTCGGATGAACCCCCATGTTGTAAGCCCTCCTACCAGTATCTATGGGTATCTGGGTGGTAAACGGTGGTATGGGGTACTACACAACAAAAGCAAAAAGATTACAACAGAAATAGCTCATTACCTGGTTCGATGATGGCAGTGACTGGGAGTCACAACATCAGGGGAGCAGGCACCATCTTAAGGCTGATCTTACCAACCTGTAGGGGCAATGCTTGTCAGAAGACAGGCAGGCACATCCCTTTATTAAACTGCAGATGACACTAGTCTGGGATCAGTAATTGAAACAACTAGTGATGCACTCAAATTGCAAAACACATTAATGACACTTGCGGAGTGGGCAACTAGAAAGAAGCTAATGTTTAATACTGAAAAGTGCACAGTTATGCACTTCATGAGAAATAACATTCAGGCAACTTAAAATTTGAATGGCTGCTCATTAAAAGTAGTAACCAAGGAAGGAGGCTGGGGATCACCATTTTGAATGACCTCCAGTTTACTAACCATTGTCACAAATTCATGCATAGAGAGAATGGAATATTAAAACAGTATAATAAGGCATGTCTACAGCAGGTGTCTTCTGTTCAGGAAGAGCTGCATCAGTGGGTGGCAGCTTGGAGGCATCAGAGAAAGAAATGGAGCTTTTGAATTTTTCGGCATCCGAGAAGTAGAAGGGAGCTGCAATGGAGCTCTTGGGAGCAGAAACAGAGTTTGTTTTGGGAGCAGAAAGGAGCTACTTTGATCAGGGAGCAGTCTGGGCAGTCCTGGCTCTCAGCCACTTGGAGAGCCAGGCAATGGAAGGTGCAGATTCGAATCTGTGGCCGGCCTTCAAATACCCAGCTGCAAGAGATTTGGTATTCTGCTTGAGGGAAGAGCTGCATCAGTGGATGGCAGTATCAAGCATCGGGAGCAGAAAGAAACAGAGCTTTGAATTTTTCACCCCACACCCTGCAGTTTAAAGGAGTTGAGTCACTCCCAGCAGAAGACCCTACCAATCAGGTGCAGCAGTGGGGCGGAGGCCAACAGAAGAGGCAAAGCTTTTGCCGGATACTTGGACATCAGGAAAGGTATTGTAAGACTCCTAAAAGACCTGAGACTGGGCACAAACTGGGGTGTCAATGTGAATGTGTTAGAAGGGGCACTAGGTCTCTTCTTTAACCTGGGGATAGGATTTAATGATGGGACTATAGGAGAAATAAATTTCTATGGTCCCTGGGTTGGTGCTCTAAGCTGCGGCATGTTCAAAGCTTGGCTTAAGAGCCTAAGGGAGGGTGATCTTATGGACACTGAGATTCTAAGAGGGTATATATTAAGCTGGGGCTGCCAAGGAATGTGAATTCATGATCACTAGGAATCAACTTTTACCTGGGTGGATATTGTAAATGTGCATTGGTTAAAATTTTTATGTAAATTTTTAGTTGCTACGTCTGTACCTTAACTATAGGCTATGTTTCAAATGTAAAGAACTGTATATTTCCTTAAGGATTGTTATAATCACATTAGAGTACTTATTTGGGAGACTGAAACTGCTAGGATCCTTGGGAGGTGTTTATGTAATGCACGGGTAGGACTGGTGGAGGCTTTGAAGACAGGTCAGTATGCACATTGTTACTCTAAGCAGCAGTGGATAGACAAAGGAATGCACGGTACATTTAATGGCTGAGTATAGGGACAGAAATAGGGGTGGGTCATGGGAGGGAGATAGGGACACCAGGGAACATGGGAGGAGGAGGATTGTGGTCAGCAGGACAGAGGTGGTGAGGTTAAGAGGAAGGGGCAGGCCCAAGGGAGGCGGGGGCAGAAATAGGAACAGGAGGGACAGGCTAGTAATCTGTAATGGATGTGGGTCGGCAATCTGGATCGGCACATTATGGAGGCTACAGGAGTGTCCCATATGTCGAGGATAAGTGACCTAGAGGGGAAGATCCAGTGGATGGAGGAGGAGATAAGAAGGTTGAGGAACATGGTCGGAGCAGGTGGAGTAGGTGAACACAAGGGAGGGAGAGGATGTCAAGGAGAAATATAAAGCAGGAGTAAGGACACAGTGGGAGATGGGGTGGGAATTAGGGTCATGCAACAGGTACAGTACAGTACTGGCAACTGAAGTAGAAGGAGGTAGGGAGATGCTTGGGACAGGGGAAGAAGGGCACAGGGGCCAGTGCTCCAGGGGATGGGTGCAGAACAGAGGGGACATTGGTACATCAGAGGGAGAGGGCAATGACATGGCAACGGCAGGAGGGGCACCCAGGAAGAAGGGGACATGGAGCATAGGGGGATGGGCGACCACAGGGAGGACAGATGTTTAGGAGAGAGGGCACATGTGTGGACAGGAGGCTGGATGTGAGGGAGGAGAAGGAGAAATAGGAACAGCTCCAGGAATTAAGGGACAGGGAAGGAACAAAAGCCATGAGAAGAGGGAGGAGGTGCAGCCAGAAGGGTGTGTGGAAGGGGGAATTGTAGTGATAGGAGATTCTATCCTGAAAGGGATCAGATGAGGGAGGGGTGAAAGACACAGTTGGATTTTGGTGGAACCTGTACCAGGCCTGACAGCAGACAGGACAGGGCAGGCTCTGAGGAAGTGTGTTAAGGAAGGATGGCAGGAGCCTCACGTGGTGGTACATGGGCGCAAATGACCTGGGGTGCTACATAGTGGAGTTGGTACAGGTGAGGTTTGAGGAACTGGGAAGCTATGCTTGGAAATAGGGAGTTCCATGTCATTTCGGAGGTGCTACCAGTCCCAAGGGCGAGAAGGGCAAGAAAGGAAAGGATAGTGGAATTCAACTCCTGGCTGAGAGAGTGGTGTAAATCACAGGGGTACGGTTGGTAGGAGGATGGAGGAATACATGGACTAACAGAGAACTGTACACAAGGGACAGTCTGCACCTGAATGAGGCAGGTAATGGGTGTGAAAGAGCAAATTACAGGATTATATTGTTTCAAGATGGTATTTAAACTAGGTAGGGGAGAGGTGTGCAGCTAGCATTCAGGGGCACCAGGATGAGGAGCCAGATGCACTGTCCCCCATGATAATGTTGAGGGTAAGGGAGGAGACGACTGAGAGGAGAGGGGCAGACCAAGGAGCCAAGGGGAAGGATGGATGGGAATGGGTGGAAGGTGGTCTCCCTAAACTCAAGGAGCTGGGGTAACAAAACAGCGGGATGTGGATGTCACAGTAGTGACTGAGACTTGAGCCACCCAGTACCATGACTGGGATCTGGCAATCCTGGGTATAAAATTTATAGGAAAGACCTGGGGGTTGAGAGAGGGGGGGTAGCACTCTGTGTGAGGGAAGGGATCAGATGTATGAGGGACGAGGGGAAGAAAGGAGGCAGAGGCACTATGGATGCAGCTTCTGGACTCCAAGGGTAGAAAGCTGAGGCTGGGTGTGGTGTACAGACCACTGGCCCAGTCAGTAGATCCGGAAAGAGAGTTAGGGGAGCAAATAAGGAGGGTGTGTAGAAGGGGAGTGTGGTGATTGTGGGGATTTCAATCTGCAGGTAGATTGGAGCACCCCTGCCACCTCCAGTGCCAGAAGCAGAAGCTCCTGGATGTGATTCAGGATGGTCTCCGACACAACTGGTCAGTGGGCCAACAACAACTAGGTAACACTGGACTGGTGGCATCAAATGGGGAGGCAGTGAGGGAAATAAGGTGGTAGACCCACTGGCTGGTAGCGACCACCAAACAGTGTGGTTCACTCTCAAGTTGTGCAAGGAGTCTGGAGGCTCAATGACAAAGGTGGTGAATTTCAGGATGGTGGACTTTGGGATGGTGAGGGAAATACTGCAAAGGAGACTTCAGTGTATTAGGCCAGAGATGGACGCAAGCAAAGTGGGAAATTATTAAAATTGGGCTAACTGAGGCTACAGAAGCTTGCACCAGGACTAGAAGCAATAAGTGCAGAGCCAGGAAACCATGCTGGCTGCACAGAGAAGCCGGAGGGGCGAGGGTGAAGAGCTGTGTACCAGAAGTTCAGGAGAACGGGAAGGAAGAGAACAGGAAGACTTATGTGAGTTGGTCCAAGGAGGTGACCAAGTGAGTAAGGGTAGCCAAGACCTCCATGGAGCTAAGGTTAGTATGGGGCAATATGGGAGGAGAAGGACTTTTAGATACATCAGAGAAAAGAGGAAGTGCAGAGACCACATAGTGAAGATAAAGAGTGGGAAGGGAGGGGTGAAAAGGAGAGGAACAAGTAGAAGCACTAAATTAATACTTTGCTCCATTTTCATGAAGGAGAATGATGGTCTACTACCGTGGACTGGGAAGGTGGAGGTGGGGTGAGGAGTTGATGAACGGAATGATCGAGAGGGTAGAGTACTAGAGGGTCTGAGGGCATTAGGGTGAACAAGGCACCAGGTCCTGATGGCATCCATCCCAGGGTGCTGAGGGAGATGGCAGAGGTGTTGGCAGAGCCACTGATGGACCTGTTCAGCACCTCCCTGGACATGGGATGGGTGCTTCAAGACTGGAGGGTGGCCCATGTGGTGCCCATACACAAGAGTGGCCCTAGGGATGAGCCGGCAACTATCGGCCTGTCAATCTCACTCCATAGTGGGTAAACTTATGGAGACAATACTGAAGGAGAGGTTGGTGTTGTTCCTTGAGGGTAATGACCTCCATGATGGGCAGCAGCATGGATTCATCTCAGGGAGGTCTTGTCAGACCAATCTAATAGAATATTATGACTAGGTTTCAAGAGAGCTGGATAGGGGTCATGATGGCGATGTCCTGTACTTGAACTTCAGCAAGGCCTTGATTCAGTGCCTCATGGGAGGCTGGGGAGAAGCTGCCTGCTGTGGGGTGGGGATGAAACTGGTGAACTGGATAAGAAACTGGCTGCAGGGGAGGCTGCAATGGGTGGTGGTGGTAGGGCAACTCTCGACACGAGACCAGTGATGAGTAGTGTGCTACAGGCTCGGTGTTGGGCCCAGTGCTATTTGGGCTCTTTATCTCAGATATTGCACATGGAGTTGGGAGCAGAGTTAGTCTGTTCATAGATGATACCAAAATGGGAGCGGTAGTGGACAAAGATGATGGATGGAAACAACTACAAGGGACCTAGCCAAACTGGCGGAATGGTCAGAGATGTGGCAGTTGAGAATCAATGAAAAGTGCAAGGTTATGTACTGGAGCAAAGAACGTGAGGAGGGACTATTAGTTGGGAGGGGTGAGACTGGGGATCATTGAGGAAGAGAAGGACCTAGGGGTGTTGGTAACAGGGAGCATGAACAACTCAGCCCAATGCAGGAAAGCAGCAGCTAAGGTGAACAGGATGCTGGGCTGTATCGCAAGGGTTTCTCATCCAGGTATAGGGAGGTGATCCTGCCCTCTTCAGATCGTCGGTCAGGCCACACTTAGAGTACTGTGTGCAGTACTGGTGGACGTATCTGAAGAGGGTATTAAATTACTGGAAGGAGTGCAACAGAGGCAACAAAATGTTACAGAGGATGGAGGGCAAGGCCTATGAGGACAGGCTGAATGAGCTAAATATGTACACACTGGAGGAGAGGAGGATGGGGATATGATTGAAATGTTCAAGTATTTGAGGGGATAAACAAAGCTAGCGCTGATGGTGTGTTTAAACTGAAGAAGGGTAGGGACACGAGGGGCATGGACTAAGATTGGGCGGGGAGATTTAGGAGGGAGAAGATGAGGCATTACTTCATGGAGAAGGTGGTGTCCAAATGGGCAGCTCTACAGGAGGGTGGTATCATGTAGGAGAGTAGGAAGTTTTAAGAGGGTGTGGGACAGAGTATGAGGGAGGGTCTGGGTGTAGGGGCTGAGGATGTCATGGGAATGACAGAAGGGAAGGGTTGGGGCAGCTGCAAACTAGGGGCTAGCTGCAGACATTGATAGACTAGAAGGTCTGTTTCTGCTGGCAGATGCATACGCTTGTATATTCATAGGGATAAGGAGGTCATAATACCAATGTCGTTTCCTTGGTGAGACCCCATTTGGAGTATTGCACTCAGGTCTAGGCACCACACAAGAAATGAGATATTCAAAAGATAGCGTGAGTCCAAATAAAAGTAACACACTTTCTTAAAAAACAGGGGAGCAAAAGTTATGAAGCTAGACTAATTGATTTGAATATATATACCTAAGTATAGGCATCTGTGTGGTGACATGTGTTTGCTTTTCAAATCTATTTCTAATGACGACCTATGACAATTATTGGGGATGGAATTTAGAGAGCAAATGTATAATACGAGCCCATCCACTGCAGCTTTTGGGTGATAAATGTCATTTTATAAAAGACAAAAATGTTTTTTACAAAAGCTATTGCACAATGGAACTCACTACCATAAGAAGTAGTTAGTAGCAGCACTGTAAATGAATTCAAAGTCAAATTAGATGATTATTGTTTAAAGAACAACATCACAGGGTATGGTTAAATTTGTGGCAAGCAATATGGATGAAAGTCTACTTGCGCTGTGACTAACTATGATACCTATAAAATCCACTGTCAACTTCAATTTCAAAATGTAAAATGATTTATTAACTTTGAACAGTAACAACGGTTCCATGTCATAATAGCGATCACTATTATGGCAAGTATATCCGGACAAAAGCAAATGGGTGCTATACACTTCAAGGTGACCTGACATCTGGATTTAAAAAAATGTTTTTGTGGGGGCTGTGCCTCCCACCTCCACACCCCTTAATTAGGATTCTCAACTCCAGGTGGGTGCATATCGAGGAGTGGGCAAAATCCAGATGTTGGCATATGCAAGACAGCTTGCAGCTGTGGCAAATGTACATGCTCCTGGTCCTGAACCCAGCACCTGCTGTGCCAGAACCAGCCACCCACACCGCCGCCCACATGGCTAGCTCAGTGGCAGCAGGTACATCAGTGCTTGAAAACCCCTTCCCCAACCTCCCTTTCTCCTTGCCTATCCCCCTTCCATTCGCCTCCCCCGTCGCTATCCCATATCCTCACTACTCTGCACGTTAGTCCATCATAATAGCACCCAAAATGAGTCACTGTATTTCTAGTTGCTCATTTTGGGTGCTACTATGACATGATACTGTGACAACCACTCCATGGAGTGTGAGGGCATTACATATGGTGAGTTTCCTTCACAGACCTAGCTGGAAAATCTGCAACAGCCTCCTGAGCTAACAGACTAGTTCCTTTTATGCAGATCTCCATTATGCCATGAGGGCTAAATTCATGGTAGTACTATGAGGGCCAAATTAGGCCACCCTATGAGATTACTTGGTACTAATACACTCTGTCATCTCATAGCTCATTCCTTCATAATTTCTTCAGCAATTACAGTTATTCAATTGGGCTCTCTTCTGGTAATTCCATTCCTATGCTGCACATAGGGCTCAGGACAGCATGAGGCATTTCTACAGTCCCAAACCCCTTCACTCCCATCTTGCTTCATTCCCATCTGCCTGGTCTCATAGCTTCTCCACCGAGCTAATACATATGGAGCATACCCTTCTTCTATACATGGTCTTAATTCTGTACTCTTCATTTGATGTTCCCTTAACAAGAACCAAACCACCAGAACCCTTTCAGACATGCAATAGCTGATGCCAATGCATGGCAGCTGGGCCGTATTCTGGGTGGTTTGGGGTGCTCATGTAATCCCAGTAAGTCCTGGCATTTTCATCTCATGCAGCGATTCCAACCTCTGAACTGACTCATCAGGGGACCTCTGCCAGTGCCACATCAGATCACCCAATGGGCTGCCACCCCACCAGAGTCCCAAACATCACTCCCCCAAATGGACTTTCCCCACCTCCACAGGTGGTTCGCACAGGAGTCCCAACTAACAGTGGCCACCAGCCTAGGGATTAGGTAACTCTGCTACCTTTACACCCTCAACTGCTCAGGCTTTCTCTCTGAGCCATACCCCAGGCTCCATTGCCATTGCAGGCCCACCCACAGGAAACCTTCCAACCCACTGCTGAACTCACCCACTGGCAATTTTTCTTTGGGCTTTAGGCCCCATCTGTGCTTCCCTACCAAGGTGCGAAGTTCACATGGCAGGCCTCCATTTTCTTTCTTCTCCCTGGTATGGCTCCCAAATGCACTGACAGACCCATTTTCTTTGCTCCATTGCTCCCTTCTATGCCAACCCAAACCATCACTTTCCACTTCACGGGTTTTCAAGGGAGGAGGGCCATGGTGGCAAGCAGACCATCTTGGCCACACTACAGCCTTCAGCGAATCTTGTGAGCCAAAACCACCACCTTCTCTCTTTGGATCTCCCCTAGACCTCCACGAATGGTGCTAAAACCTTCCTTTTATACCCTGAAACAGAGGGACCCTGCTGGCAACAAGCAGGCCTTACCTCAGACTTTCAGGCACCAAAATCCCAAATTCTTCCCTAACTAAACAAATCTCTCAGGTATTTAATGAGTAAGTATCCACAGGGTGCTCACATATGTATCAGACCAATTTCATAGACTTTTATATGTAGTGACACAAGTGGCAGACAGAAACAAGGCAATGGATATGCTATACCTAAATTTTAGCAAGGCATTTGAACTATTAACACATACGAGGCTAGCTAGAAAGATGAGCTAACTAGGGTTTGGGGATGGAATAACTGGTTGTATAAAAATCTGGTAGACTAATGAAACCCAGAGGCTGGTCCCTAATGATATATTCTCTGAAGACGAGAAAGTGACTAGTGGAGTACCACTGGGTTCAGTCTTGGGATCACTGCTATTCACTAATTATATCTGCGATACATATAAGGGTATTCAGAGCAAGGTAAATCTATTTGCAGATGATACAAAGCTCAGGGGAAGGGGAGTTGATAGTGAAGAAGGAGTAAACACCCACAGATAGGCTGTGAAAAGCCTAGAGAAATGGTCCAATATTTGGCAGTTGAAATTCAGTGCCAAGAAGTACAAAGCAATGCATATACTGGTGAAAAATCCTGCAACTGTTTACTATATTAATGGGAACAATCCAGAACAAATGGTTGTTACCTTTTATTGGACCAACAAGGATGCTACAAAAAGAACAAAGAGCTTTAGCTTTCAGATCAACAAGTCCTTCTTCAGAAGCGTAATTACAGTTATTTAGAAAATCCCATATTATTGACACTTAAAACATGTGAAAAAAAACAGAAATGATTCTCATTGGTTTAAAATAGGCATTCAAAACATAATTAAAATGATGTCAGAGAGCTTGAATATCTTGTGTGTGCTTTCAGCTGAACCAAACTTAAAGGTCAAAGATTGTCCGAGATAACAGCAGGCAGAAAGTTCAATCCACGTATATTATATCACGTATCAGTCTAATGAATAACAAACACTAGGATTCTCTACTCTCTAAATTATAGGGCAAGTGAAAAAACTCCCACAGACACATGCTTCAAGAGTGAGGTAAGAGCACACCAGTAGAAGCCAGCTTCAACTCTGCTCAGAACTCTGTTAGTTTGAGAATACGCCAGTGACCAGAAAATGACACTTGCTGAAGTAATTGCATCCCAAAATGTAACATATTAGCAAGTAAACAATAAAAAATAAAATAAAAATAAGCCCCAAAATTACAACAGAAATTATCTTTACATGGCATATAGATGCATTAAAGTGATGTTTACCCAAAGTGAGTAAGTGTATCACACTGATGAATGTACAACTAGCTGGAGATATATTTCAACATACTCTCAACCAGCTATTATGTTCCAGAAACCTTAAGGCCTTCAGTACTGTGACAAGATTTTATATATGATAATATAAATTGTCAGTGTAAGTGCCAGCTACAAAGAAATACTACTTAAGGACCCCAAGATATTGAGACTATGCAGTCGATATGTACAGATTTCAATAAATTGTCAGTGTATAATAGAAATAATACATTTACAGAAACAGACTAAGGAATCTAAACAAAACTTCATAGAATTAAGCTTCCTCCCTGGAAAAGTAACTACTTAAAATGAAATATATGTACACGAATCCTAATATGCCATCAATTGCACCAATCACTACAATAGTTACCCAAAAGGGAATTACACCTGTCATGAACCCCCAAGTAAATCTGACAATGCGTCCTAATAAGTACAGAATGTAAAAACATAACAGTATATACTCAAACTACAGAACTAGCAGAAGAAAGTAAATATCCACTATAATATGATGTCATGTACTTGAACATAAGTTTACCTCACTATCACCACAATATTAGCATCCACTATACCCACATAACCACCCACCTCAAATACCCATATTAAAAATTCAATGTGCCACACTTATCCCACAACACAAACACATACACAAACTCGCACACACACACACACACCCACACACACATACACACACCCACACACACACATCCACACAATACTATTGTGAGAGACCAACCTGTAGCTAACCAGTTAAGAGGGACAGTATAAGTATAAGAGTCAAAGTTCAAGGCTCGATAGAAACCTAAAATATATATGTCCATCCTTTGAAGTAAAGGTCCATGTAAGTTTACATGTAATGTGTCATATAGCCAACATCAATGTTCAAGCCATCTTCCACTGTATTAAGCAGTAACATACATCTGATCTTGCAAGCTCATCTCTGTTGTGTACTGTTGAAATGTCCTTTCAAGACCATCACAGACATATGTGAGATTGAGTATATTGATGGGAGTCAGCAACAGAGAACATGGAGGAGGAGGAGAGACCTGGAGGTGATGATAAGATGGGAAGTACTGGCATCTTTGAAGTCCTGACAGCTGCACAGATCAAGGCTTCACTCCACAGATCCCCCTGCAGGCGCTATATAAATTGAAGAGTTTAAGTTACCTGAACACTCATAAAAAGTAGTTAAGCCTCTGGTGCAGCTGGCATTTTATATATGGCACCCTCACCTGCTCATGATCACACTGGTAATAATGTGAGAGGATGATGCTCCACTGCTCCTTCCTTACTGGTGCCCTTATGTACAGAAATATAATAATCTCTGTATCTCAGATGCCCATCGCTATTTTATAGACTTTGCCTAACTGCCATGTGCTACAACCCTGTCATGTGCTGTGCCCCAGCAGTCCTTGCTGACCACATAATACAGAAATAGTAGCCAGTGTAAGGCTGAGTAAAGCTTGCAGTGATGGGTGAGACAAGAGGCAGACAAAGCAAACCTGCAGACTATCAGATTTGCAGGAAATAACCTGAAAATAAAATGCCACAAAGTTACAAATGTGCAGAATAAACATTTTATTGCTCACTTCCTGTTAGACAGGCCAGTAAAAATAAAACAAATCATGCCAGCTGGAAACACTGAAACTGTCATACTACAGTGTGGAAGTGTGATGCTCCCGGGAATCCCAAGGGGTTGGCTGTGGGCAGAGACTAAATAGGGAGATAAGGCATCCCGTTACTGGAGTAACGTGCTTATATACATAGGTAAAATGTAGGTAAATTCCTGTATTCAGTGTTCTATTGGCAATACATGAGTGTCACATACCCAAGTCTGTTAGATTTTATGCATGAATACGTTCTGCTGACTAGCTAACTTAATAAAATAATAAGCTTCTTCTTAGAAATTCTGACTAAAGCATGCTGACTTTGGAACACAGGTGGCACTACAGACCACAAATACAAATTTCTATTCTGTGTTAGACTTCAATATCACAATTGTCAGTATATGTCATTATAAACCACAAATATATATTCCTAACAAAACAGTAGATTTCTAGCTAATACATTAGTTTCCTAACTAGGCCCTATTATAATAAATATTTCAGTACAGTAGTAAACAATTAGTGCATAATGTTATCCCTTGTCTGTAATGGTAGAAAATGATGATCCTCATATTGGATGGCAGGCAGGCCTACATACTCCTCCTTGTTGCCTGGAGACAGAGGCAACACTAACTAGGTTGGTAGGTAAGTTACTTTGTGAAATGAGATTCATAGAGAAACTTTCATTATGCACAGTGTTGTTTCAAACCTTTGTGTAAACAGAGCAAGGCAATAACAGACAAATAAGAAACACTTGAATTACAACACAATCTTTAAATGTGAGTTCTAACCAAGTATTAGATAAGGTGATGCTGAGGTCACCTTCATGGAAAAGAGCATTTAATGAGTTACCTGCCTTAATAATATTATTACTGATATGAACCAAGTGTGTATCCTTTCTCTCTAATAGAGATTTGAGATTCAGTGTGAGTGGATCAATATACATTAAACACTGGTAGATATTAGGCTATAGCATACAGATAGTCAGGGTCACTATCGATATAATCACGTTCAAGGTGAGAACTAAGGTGATAAACATATGGCCAATGATAGAGCATTCCTGGGGCACGAAGCAAAGGTTCGGTAAGGATATGTTACGTGATGTCACATGTTAAAGATCCATAGAGAAAAGTCTGATGATTGGTCAGAATGCAGTATTGTCCTTCAGAATTGTAGGTCACACGAACTTGAGGATGGCACCACTTCTTGAGCTGGACAGGGCAGCTGATGGAAGTGTTGGTGATTCTGCTGGTGTGGACACTGTCTTGAGATGCATTTCTGGAAGCAGTGCTGGAGACACTGGTGCTGGGTTGCACTTGACTTGAAGACTCTCTGTCTTGACCTGGCGAAGGCATTGTAAAGGCTGAAGAATTGCCATTTAGGTCATCGGGAAAATGTGATGACCATTCCACAGTATCAGGCGAGTAACCACAAACTGGCATGGTTACATCAAATTTATCACCTCTGCAAAGGTTGTGATATCCTTTTGCACAACAGTCCATATGTGGTGCAACCCAAGAGTTGAGGCAAGGATGGAACGCCAGCAGTGGAGGAAGAGTAATCCATTCTCTGTAGATGCTGCCTCGAGATGGCCCATGGAGTGGATGACTGCAAGCTTGTAAAAGATTGAAGAAATCTTGTCAGAAACTGGAAGAGAGATTGCAAATGTGACATACATTGTGTCTTTAATGCTACAATGGTTGGCAGTGTAGCAAGGTCCTTGATTTGGGTGTGGTGTACTGTAACCGAAATTGTGTGCAGTAGACAAGGAAAATTAGATAATCTTATCCATACACTTCATGGTAAAGGAAGGGAATTGCAGTGGGAAAATACCATTTAGCTATATACCTATCTTGGACCAAATCAGGGATCCTCCCCAATTCCAGATCCCAGAAGAAATCAGTGATAGTGTTGAAGGCAAAGTTCCCACAGGCTGAACAAATTGTTCCCCTGCTTACATGCTGCTCATTGGCTTCTTTATCATTTAAAACAATTAGCTGGTTAAGTTTATTATGAGTTTCATCAAATGAATGTGCTATATCATGCATATTATATACAGTAAACCTTTCTTCTTGTGAGATACCATCAATACTGCTGAGCATGGGCATAAACACATCTTCAGTTAATTTAGAGTTAAAAAGTTGTTATGCTTCTGAATTCGGCCAGATCAGAACAATTTCAAATTGATGTACCAGAACTAAATAATCCTGTAACAGTGCCTGCTATGTCTGTTACTTCAGCTGCCCTCAATGCTCCCTTGTGTCATTGAGGTCTGAACATGCCTTGGTGTTCAGTTGTGTGATGCCCTGCTACTGGGTCTTGAGCTCTAACCTGATATGCTGCCATTAAATCTAATAACATCATAGAATGAAAATGGGAGACATTTGTGGATGAATAGTGACCAAATTCAACCATGTTCCAATGGGTAAATTAATGACAACTGATACATGCATATATTGGATGTTATTAATTAGAGTTCCAGGGATGGATGTAGCTGCCAGGCCACTTTCGGGGCCAGGCTCCAAAGCTGGACATTGAAGAGGTGCATCTTTATTAGTAGGAGTGACTGTAAGAAATAAAGCAATGGATGAAATAGTGTGGTTAAAACATATCTTTGAAACACTAATATTATGAAAACGTGCAAAAGTCTTTATTAATCTTTGCAGTGAAATTGTAAAGTCCTGTATGTTGTTATGTAACTTGGCAGATACACACAGTTCCATTGGGGCAAATACAAGTGTTAGTCTAGCCTTTAAAGTTCCTTTGGAAAGACTGGCCACTGGAAGTTGCTGTCCTTCATGGTTATTAGTTTTCCAGTCCATATACAAAGTTGATAAAGGTGGGGCAATCACCAAAATACTGAGATAAGCATCTTGTCCTTCTTGAACAGAAATGTGGTTGAGGGTAAATCAATTTTATTCCAATATCAGGGAAGGGTAAAATTGGGTAAAGGGGCATAGGCTGGGTCATTGGGGTTCACAGCATGAAGAAAGGCATCTGGTATCACACTGAAGGTATCATGGCATGTGGGTCTGATATGCTATAGTTTTCATGATCTTTTGCTAGTAGTCCTCACTCTGCAGGAGCTTCTGGTGAGGTCATATACATTGATGCCAGGTCCATCAGCCATAGGTCTAGGAAAAGAAGGAGGAGAACCAGGTTCCTCCTGGAAGATACCATTTCGATTTACCAAAGTCTTCAGAATTTGGGTTTACAGGAGCTAAGAAAGGAGAGAAGATTAGAAACAAAACAAAGTTAGGTAAACAGGACTCCTTCCTCTTTGGATGGAGGAAGGAGTGTCTTTATATCAGCTTCCCTCCATCTTCAGTAATCTGGTCTTCTAGGTTAAATCAACATTTTCAGTTTACTGGGATTTTCAGCAGTCTAGAACACAAAGCAAGACAGTTAAGCATACAAGGTCCCCATACTCCAGGAACTGGTAAGGTGAGGTTGGTATGTTGTTAATGTAAGCTCCTCCCCTGTCTAGAGGTATTTTAGGTGTTATGTTCATGGGGAGAGGTGCCTTACAGCCAGAAAATACTGACCAGAAACCATTTATATGGAAATTAAAATTGTACCTGGGATCCAGATTTTGTTGAGGACAGATTGGCTCCGTTGGGATGCTGAGATGGTTACAGGAGTGCAGCCAGGAAGTCCTTTGGGGGTGCAAAACTTTGTTAGGACTTGTATGCAGAATAACAGTACAACTTTTATTCATCCCAGAAGAAAGACATAGAAACATAGAAACATAGACTTTGATGGCAGATAAGGACTGCTTGGCTCACCTAGTCTGCCCATTTCCCTACCTACAAGATAAGCTGCAGATCCAAATTAACCAACAGCCTATTTCTTCCTACCCCCATAAGAATTGCCTTATGTATGTCCTATGCATTCTTGAATTCTCCTATGGTTTTACACCCACAACCTCCTCAGGAAGGCTGTTCCATCGTTCACCACCTCTCTGTGAAAAAATACTTCCTTACATTGCCCCTGAGCTGTCCTCCCTCTATCTTCAAATTGTGTCCCCTTGTTCTTGCACATCTCTTTTCTGAAAGATGCTACCCTCTTGGACTTTGTTGACTCCACTGAGGTACTCAAACGTTTCTACCATGTCCTCCTCTCCTCCTTTCCTCAAGGGTATGCATATTAAGCTCTATTAGTCTCTCCTCTTATGGTTTCTCTTGCAGACCCTGCACCATTTTAGTTGCCCTCCTCTGGACTGCCTCCATCCTGTCTATGTCCTTGCAGAGATGGGGTCTCCAGAACTGCACACAGTACTCCAGATGGGGTCTCACCAACTGTCTGTACAGAGGATAACAACTTCCTGTTTTCTGCTGGTGATGCCTCCCTATACATCCCAGTATCCCCAAGCCTCCCTACTGCCTTCTCACATTGCTTGCTAACCTTAAGGTTATCTGATATGATTACCCCAAATGTCCAAACAGGAATAACTTTAAAACAGTATGGGGTTTTAGTTTTGTAAATCCAACAACAGTTCATAAAGGCTCAAGCCACAGTTTTGACAGCTTCATGAAGTTTGGGGCACAACTGATTTTATACAGGAAGCTGTGGCCATAGCCATGGTACATTACTTGGGGCACTCGGTCCGAACCTGGATTCCCCAAAGCATATCTTAAGCAAGTTCCCAATAACAATTGTGGTGGCAGCAGCTTTACTAACTGTTCATTTACTTTAACCAATTTCTGTGCTCACTTCTCCTCCTTGTCTCAGCAGCAGGGCATAAGTACTGGCTTTACTCTTATATGCAGGCACTTTGTTTGACATGACTCCCCATACACAAAGAGGCAGCTTCAAACACAGCCATCCCATGAAGTGGAACCTGCACACCTGATGCTGCAGCCCACCCTGCAGACCCAACATGGGAAACTCTCTGCAGGCATGGCTAGCACCACATTCTGCAGCTCTGAGGGGTCTTACTTTGGGCTCTGACCATTCTTTGCTGTCAATGACACTTCACCACTGGTGGACATGGGACTTTGGCATGGGATCCTAGATCTGCCACCTCAAAGTCCCCCTGGCTCGGCCTTTTACATTCCGGACCCAAGGCTACTCCATGGCAGCCACCAATCTGTTCAACATCACAATGAGCTCTGTCTCCCTGACCTGTCCCGTACCAAGGATCATGGCAGGGCCCTCCTTCCCCTAGGCCTTGACTCCTCTCCTACTCACAGATACAGCGGCCCCAAACCTAAAATGAGGGGCAGGCAGCACCGAGTACCACACCCTCTTCTGATGCACTCTTTAAGGGGTCCAAATTTGACAGGGCCAGGGTGGCTATTGCCCCACCCTAGACCCCAGGCCCATGGCCCCAAACCTGTGACTCTCCCTGACTCCACTGCACAGCAGGCATGAAGACCATGCTTTTCCACTGCATGGCATCTTCTATACCAAGATGCCAGGGCCACATCTATACTACAGGTCCTGACATCTAAACTGGCACTACAGCTCCTGAGCAATGTAGTGAGACCACAACTCCTGGGGCTTACAGCGTCCACCACAGAAAACTTATACTCTTGGTGAAGTCTCCTGCCAGCTACCGAAAAACCAGACCAGGTGGGATGATGCACATCTCCCACCCACCCCATCCTTCTGGGCTCCGCTGGCCTGAGCACACCAGGCGGTCACCCAAGTTCTTGGTGGGCAAGCCCATCCCTTCACTAAGCACTGGGTACCAGCTTTCCTTCCCTCCCCAGGGTCGGGCCTGGCAACCCATCCTGGGTTCCCACGGGTGGATTGCCGCATACTTTCGGAACTGCATCTCACCCTCCTCCCTGGTGAACCCCTTAAACATTCCTAAAAACTGCTGCCATCATGGTGGGGAACCCAAATACCAGCACCAAGGGGACAGATGGTGCAATTCAATAAACAGTTGTCAGTATTACTAGGAACTTTAACTAAAACACACTCTAACAATAACCCACAGCGGTGGGTCACTACTATATAGAATGCAAGTTAAACATGATACAGGCTGCTGCAGTTGCCCCACCCACCAAAATAACTTACATTTATCCCAACTACTACACACACTATACTATGTCCTAAACCTTATCTATCCTGAACACTATAGACTACTTACTTATCCAATGACACAATACTATTTCTAACAGTTCTATCACTACTCTATGGTAAGAATAACACCAGCACTGCAGTGCTCAGTTTAAGACATGGGTGCCCAAATTTAAGTCCGTAGGAGTCCATTTAATTAATGTCCACGTCATTTGCCCCTTTATTCATTTCTTTACCAGGGTGGACCACACGTGCACATCTCCACAACCAGCTAAGTATCGAACCTAGAACTTATTCTATTTGGTTATACCTCTACTGGTGGGCATAAGGCTGCACACACACAGTATTAACATGCCCCTTAAGTTTAAACATCATAACATTACAAAATATTTTCAGGAAGGTTTCTTTTTTTTCAACAACTAGCTAATTAACAAGGACACATTTTAAGACAGCAATTTAACACAGTCTTACCAAATTGTCCATAATGGGCAACAGCAATCTTTACAGCAGTGCCAAGGAGGCACTGTGGGCACAATTTAATTTATTTTCTTTGGTTTAGAGTCTTCAGATGCATTATCAGGGCATAGTAGAAACAGGGGTCAGGCTTGGTGCATTCCATGCCTCAGCAGTCTTTGCTGATCATATAATACTTTATGCATGACCCAGTCTTGTCCTGCACTATTGCAAATGTTTTGAGCAACGTGACTCCTGTCCATACGGTAGATACACACATTGATCCAGCTGTGGTGATCACTTTTTCTTAGTCATATGCTGGATCGGAGGGTCCTCACAGTTTTGCAGGGGATCTTTTCTGTAGCACCATAAAATACCCAAGCCGAGTGCCTAACTTCAGTTATATTCCACACGCACTCACTTACATACAGATAGTTCTCATCCAGGTATTCCTTCTTTAGGTATCTCCTCACCCAACGTTTGGCTTGGCTCCACTCTGTATTGGACCATATACTGGTCCACAGTGCCTAGGTCCTTTGAGAGCCAATTACCCTCCCGATACCTCATGGAGGTTACTCGAGAACCATGATAGAGTTGATTGGGACACCGAAGGGTTTCTAGCTTATGTAAGACGAGGGGTGATTGGCCAAATCAAAAGCTTTAGTAAGGTCAAAATGACTGCCCCTGTAAGCAGACCTTTATCCATGTTATGGAAAAGCTATGCTTTTGGGTCCATCAAAAGTCTCGCAGCCTGTCTCAACAGCTCACTCGTGAACTGTGCAAGGGCCGTAGTAATACTGTGTGCTCTCCTGAACCCATGCTGAGCTGGGGATTGAAAATTAAATTTGAGCAAAAATTCAGAAATCTGGTGGTGAACAAGTTTTCAAGAAGTTTGCTGAGGGTAAGTAATAAAGCTGTCAGGAGGTAGTTAGTAATCAATTTGGGATCCCTTTCTTATAAACCAGAATGATTCTCACATTCTTCCATAGTTGGGGCATGGTGGAGGTGCTTATGGATCAGCTGAACAATTTAATAATCAGAGTGACAAAGAGAGGCAGCCAGTTTGAGTATTCTGGGTTCAGTTGCACCTGGACCCACTTGCTACCATAGGGAAATGGCATTGAGAAGTCACAAGACCTCACAGCATGAGACAGAGCAAGGACCAGAGAAGTATAAGCTGTAGGAGAGGCAGTTGGTGAGGAGAGATGGAGCTGGTATGAGATACTCAAAGCTTGGAAGATTTGAGAGATAGAATTGAAGGCATTTGCAATAGTTGCACCCCAGATAGGAGCACCCCAGTATCCCACTAGCCATCCCAACTGCCTTGTTGCACTGCCTGGCCACCTTTAAATCATCAGATATGATTGCCCCTGGTTTCTTTTCCTTTCTGGTGATTGTTTTATTTATTTATTTAGTTTTTGTTTACCGGGTAGGTCGCTAGCCAGAAAGACTATTTTCAGGCACGACCTGGGAGAGTACAGAGACAAACTACAATAAGAACATCATGATACATAGCACACAGTGCAGGAACATTATGATACATGGCACAGATTACATAACTGTAGCAATGTGACAAAGAGATTGAGTAGATTTAACAAAGTAAGCTTTTACGTTAACTTAAGACAAAATACACTTAGGTCACAATGGGAAATATGAGGGAGTGAGATCAAAGTACAGTAATTAATATTTACACAAGACTATACAAAAATTATGCACCAGGAACCATACAAATAATTAAGGGAAAGACATGCTGAGACAGCAATAGCTTCCAGACAAAGACTGATAAAGAAGGAGCATTGGGAGAAAGGTGGAGAAAGGCATAAACAAGAGGGAGAGAAGGAAGTGGGGTAATAAAATGAAAGTGATGAGTATGTAAAGGTGGAGTAGGAATTTCTCAGAAGGAGTAGACAGAAGGTTCCTAGAAAGGCGACAGTCAGAGGGTAGGAGCTGGAGAGTAAGGGTTGGGGTGGTTTGAAGCAGGAGCATATGTAGGAGGAGAGGAGATGATGTCAGAGTTCTTTCTTAAAGGAGTTGTGGGATTCAGATTGCCGAAAGGTTATAGGCAGTGAGTTCCAGTAGTGAGGTGCATGACAAGCAAAGGCACGACCACCTTTGTTTGTGTGATGTCTCGGGATGAGGGCGCAGCGCATAGCTGGTTTTCTGGAAGGAAGGAGACAGTCCAGTGAATTAGGGATATGGGACCTGAGGATTTTGTCAGTAATGGACCCAAGCGCATGGGACCATAGTTCAAGGGTGGAAGGCATCCTAGATCAGAGTAGAGGAGACAATGATGTTTGAGTCGGGAAGCTGGATGCAAAGGCGACAGATGTTATTGTAGGTGACATCCACTTCGAAGACTCGAGTTGGTGGCGGAGACAAATGTAGCAACCCGTAGATGAGAGAGGAAGTAATAGACCAGGGCTATAGCGAGTCTGGCTGAGGGAATGGCGTAGCTAGTTCGGTAGGCGATCCCAAGTTTGGAGTTGAACTGCTTACAGGTGGTAAGAATGTGAAGTCGAAACTCAGGGGTGGGTCAAGAATGATCCCAAGATACTTGAAAGAGTTTGCCACCCGACAGGCGTGCCATCCACGGAGGATATTAAAGTGTGTTTGGGAGTGTTTGAGCTTGGGACTGGTACCAGATAACATAACTTGTGTCTAGCTGAGTTTAGGACTAGTTTGTGGTTTACAGGCCACTGTTGTAAAAGCTGGTAATCACTGGAGAGTTTAGTATTAATGTCCACGATGTTAGTTGCGCTGCAGTACAGGACAATGTCATCTGCATATAGAAGGAAGAGGTATTGAGTAGGTTCGTAGTAATACTGTTGATGAAAATAGTAAAAAGCAGAGGACCTAGAATGGACCCTTGAGGTACACCAATGTTGATGGTGGCCTTATCGGGAGGTGGAATTGAATTTCACGTATTGAGACCTATCAGACAGATAGCTCTCGAACCAGTAAACAACATTTTGTGAGAAGCCTAAGGAATTTAGGGTAGCAAAGAGGAGGGAGTGGTCAACAAGGTCAAAAGCCTTGGTTATATGAATAAAGACGGCCCTAGTGAGCCTGCCAGAATCCATAGCCAGTAAGGTGTCAGATGTGAGTTTAAGTAGGGCAGGGTAGTACTATGACCCTTGCGGAAACCATGTTGGCTGTCAGTTAAGAGTTCGTGTTTCAGTAAAAAGTCAGTGGTCTGCACTGAAATCTAGGTAACATACCCTTGACCACTCCTCTAGTTCTATTAGGTCTCTGCTCATCCTTTCCACCACCCCAGATTTTGCTTTGTGTCATCCACAAAGAGGCTTCCTTCCAGCTCCCCTGCAATGTCACTTATTAAGATGTTAAAGAGGACTGGTCTAATCACTGATCCCTGAGGCACCCGCTAGTTACATTCACTTCCTTGGATTGCACCCCATTTACCACCACTCTCTGTTGCCTATTCCTAACTAATTTCTTATCCAGTTTACACCTTTGGACCTCCTAAGCCAACCAGCTTGCTTACTAGTCTCCTACGAGGAACTGTGTCGAAGCTTTAACTACAATTTAGGTAGGCCATGTCCACTGCTCCACCTTAATCTACCTCCACTGTCACCCAGTCAAAGAAATCTATCAGATTAGTTTGACATGCCTCCCCATCCATGAAACCATGCTGCCTCAGGTCTTGTAATACAAGATTCAAGATATTCCACAATTCTTTCCTTCTGCAGTGATGCTGCTGTCAGACTGACTGGTCTATAATTGACAGCCTCCTCCCTGTTACCACTTTTGTATGGTCAGGGGTACCAGATTTTGGGATGCCAAAAGAGGACACTTGGTCCCTCCCCGATGAGACCTTCTGCCAGACCCAGACTAAATAGGTTTAAAGTCATCACTGCCTTCACAGCTCATTGACAAGGAGGTCCTGGGTAGGAAAGAGCAAACAAATTATAAAAATAATAACACAACAGGATAGAGAAGGTACATGAAGAATATTTGGCAGCTAGAAAAGTACATATCCTCATAAAAGAGGACATCTGGTAACCCTATGTGTAGTGGGACTACATCTGCCCTCCTCCAGTCCTCCAGAACCACTTCTTTTCCAGTGAACTGTTAAATAGAACTGTCAGAGGTGTAGCCAATATTTTCCTGAGCTCCCTCAATACCCCTGGATGCATCCCATATGGCCCATCGCTTTGCACACCTTCAGATTAGCGAGTCTCTTCAAGACCCTCACCACCAAAAGGACAGTGTCCTCCTCCCTCCCTCCCTCCCTCAAAGCTCCTGTTACTTTTTGTGGCTCCTCTTCTTCTCCTTCCTCTGTGAACACTGAACAAAAGTATTTGATTGGGAAAGGAGGGGGTGGCACTATGTGAAGGAAGGACAGTAGTGTGTAAGGGAGGAAGGGAGGAGGGTAGTATGGAGTCACTTTGATGCAAATCCAGGATTCCAAGAATAGGATTCTTGAATGGGAGTGGTGTACAGGCCACCATCTCAGACGGAGGAGTTAGACAGGGAACTAGCGGGACAGATCAGGAGGACCTGCGAAAGGGTAGTGTGGTGATTGTGGGGGACTTCAAATGCCAGGAGTGGACTGGAGCACCCCAACAACCTGGAACAGAAGGGAGCAGGTACTGCTGGATGCCTCCAGGACAGCTTCCTGCTGCAAATGGTCAGTGAACCAACCAGGTTAGGGAATACCCTTGACCTTGTGCTGGCAAATGGGGACTTTGTGAGAGAACTTATAGTGGAGGAACCGCTGTCAGGAGTGACCACCACTCAGTATGGCTCACATTGGATACGGGCAAGGAAGGTGGAATCTGGCACAATAGTGCTGGACTTCAGGAGGGCCGACTTTGGGAGGATGGGGAAGTGGTATAAGGGTACCTGGCCAGAATTCAATCTAGTATGGACACTAACCAGAGGTGGGAGCTCATAAAGCTGGGGATAGTGGAGGCAACCAAAACCTGCTGCAAAGCCCAAAGTAAGAAGGCTAGGGCTAAGAAACCAATCTGGTTGAGCAAGGAGGTCATGGAAAAGGTAAGGAGGAAAGAGCTGCTTTTAGGAAGTACAAGAAAACAGGGAGGGGGGACAGGGAGGAGTACTTGACAGAATCCAAGGAGGTGACAAGGGCAGTAAGGGGAGCAAAGCATCTACGGAACTCAGGCTGGCACAAGGCATTAAGAAGGGGAGAAGGACTTTAAGTACATCAAGGAGAAAAGGAGCTGTAAGGACCACATAGTAAGGATTAGGAAGGAGGGAGGTTGGGTGGAAGCAGGGTGTGATAAGGCGGAAGCACTAAATGAGTACTTTTGCTCAGTATTTACTAAAGAGAAGAGGGGTGACACCCAAGGTGGAGAAATGGCAGAAGCAGGGGGGAAGTGGTGACAGATGGGGAAATCATGGAGAGCAGAGTTCGAGAGGGTTTGAAGGCACTGAGGGTGAGACAGGCGCAGGCCCAGATGGCATCCACCCCAGGGTACTGAAGGAGCTGGCAGAGGTCCTTGCAGGACCTTTAGCAAACCTATTTAATGCCTCACTACATTCAGGGTGTGTACCTCAGGACTGGAGGATGGCTCATGTGGTGCCCCTCCACAAGAGTGGCCCCAAGGATGAACCAGGAAACTACAGACCAGTGAGCCTCACATCCATCGTGGGTAAGCTAATGGAGACTATCCTGAAGGAGGGCTGGTGGCCTTCCTAGAGGCCAAGGACTACAGGACAGCAGACAGCATGGCTTCATACGTGGCAGATCCTGCCAAACCAACCTGGTCGAGTTCTATGACTGGGTAACTAGGCAACTGGACAGGGGCCATGCAGTGGTGTCCTGTATCTGGACTTCAGTAAGGCATTCGACCCAGTGCCACATGGAAGGCTGGTAAGGAAGTTAGTAGGCACAGGGCGGTGCAAAGCTGGTGAGATGGGTAGGAAACTGGCTGCAGGGAAGGCAACAGAGGTGGTGGTGGGTGGTGAGCTCTCACACCCAAGGGCAGTGAGTGTGGTGTTCCACAGGGCTCGGTGTTGGGACCAGTGTTGTTTGGGATATTCATTGCAGACATATCATGGGACATCCAGAGCAAGATCAGTCTGTTTGCTGATGATGCCAAGGTAGGCGCGGTGGTGGATGACCTAGGGGATGGCAGGGGTTGCAGGATGATCTGGCAAAGCTTGAAACCTGGTCAGACACCTGGCAACTGGGCTTTAATGCCAAAAGTGCAAGGTGCTGCATTTTGGGATTAAGAACCCAAGGAGGAGTTACCAGCTAGGGGAGTGCAGCTAGCCCAGACAGAGAGGAGAAGGATCTGGGTGTGCTCATTACAGGGTCAATGAATAACTCGGCACAATGTAGGAAGGCAGCTGCAAAGGCCAACAAAATGCTGGTTGTATTGCAAGGGTATATCCTCGAGGAGGAGGAGGATTTTGCCACTGTATAGGTCATTAGTTAGAGCACACCTGGAGTACTGCATGCAGTACTGGCATCCATATCTGAGGAGGGACATTAAGTTACTGGAGGGTGCAGCGCAGAGTGACAAAGATGATCAAGGGGCTGGGGACTTATCATACAGAGGAGGTTGAAGGAGTTGAACATGTACTCACTGGAGGAGAGGAGAGACAGAGGCGACGTGATTGAAACCTTTAGATACATGAAAGGAATAAACAAGACAAGTACAGAGGGCTGTTCAAAGTAAGGGAGGGGAGGGACACCAGGGGCCATGATATGAGACTGGAGCGAGGAAGGTTCAGGAGGGAGATGAGGAGACACTTTTTACAGAGAGGGTGGTGGCTGGGTGGAATCGTTACCTCCTGAAGTGGTATGCAGTAGTGGACTGCTTCAGACGAGGATGGGACAGGACAAGGGGAGGGTTAATGAAGGGGAAGGGTGGAAGGGAGGGGCAGCTGCAGGATAAGGGATGCTAGCTGCACATTTGAGCAGACTTGATAGACCTCTAGGAATTTATCTGCTGGCAAATTTCATATGTTCGTATGTTTGCTTTTTCCTGATCCCTTATGCACAGCCCACCACTTCCTTTTTAACCTTACAATCCCAACTCTGGTCTTCCTTTTTCACTTAAATACATAAAGGCTTGCCTGGGCTAGCCCACCTCACAGTGGTAGTGCTAATGCTTGGTGCCAGTGACCCGGGTTGGGGAATGGACTCAGGTTGCTGGAGGGCCAGCCGGGGTAGGAGGCTTTAGCATCCCATGGACTGCTTGTCTCCTCCAGGGGTGGGGAAGCCTAGGCTCGGTCTTGGGACTGATCTCTAGCAGCGACTGGAGGTTCGGTGTGCTCAAGCCATCACAGTGGAGTGGAGCATGATGGACACCTATGTAAGCCTTGGCGTCAGCACACATCACTTCTGCAGGAGGTGTACATCTAAAATACCTTGGCCGGCACAACACCGACAAGAGGGGTTGGGTAGGTCCTCGCCACCACAGGAGCATCCCAGTAAGGACCCCAAAGAGATATGGAAGTGCAGGGCTGGGACTCTAGGGGCCTGGCTGCCAGCTCCACTCTGTCCTCACCAGGATAAGCCATGTCTCTGTGGGGGTCCTTTGGGGTTCACGATGCAATGGTCAGGACTGGTGACAGTGCCAAGTCTCAGCTGGGAGTTAAAAAGACATTTTTTAAAAGTCTTGCCCCATTTGTTACCACCTTAGCTATTCAATTTTTAGTTTGTGCCTTTGTAGCCTGCTTTCCTGCTTCCTTCTGTTTCCCGATACACCTCCCAATCCTCCTCCCTCTGCATTTCCTTATACCTTCTGAATATTACCTTTTTAGCCTTTACCTTTTCAGCCACCTCTTTGAGAACCATAGTGGTCTCTTTTCCTCTTGCTTTTGCTCTCTTGTTTGATGCAGAGGTTTCTTGCCTTTACTGTGATCCCTTTTAGCTTTGCCACTGTTCATCCACCCACCCAGGCCATCCCCTGCCAGGTCATACCTGAGGCATTCACCCATCTTTTATTTAAATCTCATTGTTATGGTGTGTTTCCAAATTGTTCAAATGATCAAAAGCAACCAAACTCACTACTTTATTGAGGAAGCATAACCTTTGAACCCACCACAACCTGGCTTCAAAACACTCCAACACACTGCACCAGTGCTAATTAAAGTCACCAATGTCCTGCAGGTTGCATGGTCTTTAGAGGGTGCTTTATGTGTCAACCATTCAAAAGTGTTTGACTTAATTGACCAATGGATCAGGGTTCAATCGAGATCTCAGATATTACAACATTTTTTTTTTTTTAACCAGGAGTAGCACACTATGCTGAAAGCTTTTTACAGGAGCGACCTGGGAGCACAAGAAAGTTAAGTGACTTGCTCAGGGTCGCACAGTATGCAAGTGGAAGCTGTGGGATTCAAACCTAGGTCTGGTCTGCTGGATGTCACCAGATTTGCAGCTCAGAGCCTTAAACTACTGCACTATACTGCCTCCTTAAATGGCCAAGTTGTGAGTAAAAGTTCAAAATGCATTGGAAATATATTAACTGTACTTATCTTATATCCTCAGTTTACAGTCACGGTTGCTGGAGGAAGACACCTTTCAGCCGGAGATTGGATCTATGATGGTGAAACATTTTTAGGTGAGTGTGAGGGCTGAGGGGTTGTGGGTGCTGAGTGAACATTTGGGGTGGGGACAGTGAGGGTTGGGTGAGGGTCAGAACTGCAAAAGACATCAATGGATGGTTTTTTTTTTCAGGGTAACGAAAACAAAAGAAAGAAAAAACGAGGTGGGACTTTTTTTATTACAGGTATACTAGAACAATTTGGCAGCACTAGGGACAGGTAGTGCTTACCCAGTTACCAAAAAGAATAAATAAAATAAATACAATTTTAGAGGTGGTGGCTGAAAGATACATGGAAAGGTAGTTTGAATATAGGTGCTAGAGGAATTTTTCACCTAGAGCCAAGCCAGTAGCCTGGACTCTAAGAGCCAAAACATGAGTTGAGCCCTGGTTACTGCAGGCTGTCCTCTACATAGCAGCTGAATGTTTCAGACACTGCACTAACTGCTCAGGCTGATAAAAATGCTTATTTTGACCATAACTGGCTCAGATTGTCCTTGGCTCTAATTGCTTGAAGATGGTGAGCTGAGCCGAGCCAGGCACAAAGCACAAGCAAGGCTCAAGCATGCCCATCTCTACTTGGTGCCATTCAATATTGGAGCAGGAGACATTTGTTGGCCAGCACTGGGGTGAGCACCCGGTGTTGGAAAAAATGTATACATATGGTGGCATTATTGGGCACCAGCCATTGTAAATGGTATTTGGAGGGACAGTGGCTACCAGCCAGAGGATTGGGACCTGCCAGACATTCTTTTACAAAGACACAGGTTGGGAGGGATGGGGTACCAGACAACAGGACTGGGCAGTCACAGGCCATTTTAAAAGACACAGTTCAGAAGGGAGGTACCAGCCTGTGGGATTGGGCACTCACTGGCCATTTTATAAGGTCAGGGCCAGATGTTCAAAACTTTGTGCTGGACACAAACCGTTTGCACAGAGTTAGCTGGGTTTTTCAGGGACCACTATATTCAAAAGGTCAAACAGCGCAGGCAAACTGCATTAGTGCGGGCAAAAGTATAATGTATGCAAGGGCAAACCAAGGGGCGTGTACATGAATACAGGCTAATGCTATATTCAAGTGCATTAGGGCTGTGCAAAGTGTTTTGCCGACTTAACACAACACTTTGCGTGGTGCAAATTACCATCCCGGAAAAGGTAGTCTTAACTCTGGGCAATCAAAACAATTAATGGGTAATGATCCATAAATAATATGCTCCTATAGGTCTCCGAGGTTGCTTGCTCAATATTATATTTTTTGATAGTAGGAGACTCAGTCTTCATATAAAAATGACACTTCTTGTTTCAGTTCAATAGAAAAGAATAAAATGAAATACTGAACTAGGAAAAGAATAACATGAAATATTAAACCTGAAAAGAATAAAATGAAATATTGAACTGGAAACAAGAAGTGTTGTTTGTTATATGAAGACTGAGTCTCTACTATCAAAAAATATAATATTAACTCTGTGTGGCTTTGTGCAACCCTAACCAAAAATATTAAACATAAAAAGAAACCAGACATAGAAGAAACATGCTGCACATGAATGGCACCTCCTATGATGCCATCATCTGCTACTGATCCCAGCCATGCCAGGCAGTAGTGGTGACCCAAAGCTCAGTGGACACCATGGCAGTGTCATTACAGCACACACCTGTAGACAACCTTCGGTGGACCCCAACAGAAGCCAGCACACACATGCAGCACAGGGGCGTGGAGGGTGTTGAGGGAGGGTGTACAGGTGGTCAGTTTGCACCACATACTAGGTGATGCCACAAGGCTGGGACAGTCCATGCAGTACAAATGATTCAGTGTTTGGAATACCCCAACTCCAGTGTGCCTGTCTGATGGTATGTGCCCCTCAGCCACATACCGCACATCTCATATTGCACAGCACACACAGCCAGCCATGTATAAGTCACTGTGAGTATCCCATGCCAGTGGTGCAGCATGTGTGGATCGCACAACAGCATAACAGTAATGTCCACTGTCAGTACACACCTGCAAGATGGGTTTGTCACTTTGTAAAGTACAGCAGTCACTGATGCCCTGCACACCATAGGTATTGCTGTGTCCTCACACTACAGGCCCTGGTGTTACTGTAGTGTTTGTTGTGCACTGTAGCAGGAACTACAGTTTGACTATTGCATGCAGCACCACCACCTGTGCCGGTGCTGTGTAGTCCCCTGGGGCACAATATTCTATGCAGTTCTGTACAAATGTAGCCTGCTGCTACTGTGCACTTCCAGACTAATCTGCAGGTGGAGCTGTTGATAGACCCAGCCAGTCCCTGTACTTTCAGACTGACCTACAGGTGGTACCGTGGAGCCCTGCAATAGTGCTGGGCAAACTGCATGCAAATCAGAACATAATGAGATGCTAATCTGGATGTTTGCCCACAGATTGCCTAAGTAGGCTCATTTGCACGTCACTTTTGAATATAGAAAATGTTTGCCCCTGGCAAATGTGATAGCACTGGGCAAAAGGCTTAGCTCCATGCAAAACCTGCGCAAAACCTGTGCATAACCTGTGCTAAACCTGCGCAAATGTGTCAGCACTGTGCAAACATTTTGGAAACATACATTTCTGTAGATTTTCACATGCGCTGGTGCTTACAACTTTAATGAATCCACTCCTTTGGTACCATACACATTGGCCTCATGGTTCATCTTTACCTTCCTTCATGTCGCTGTGCACTGGGCTGCCATTGTGGTTTGCACTTCCTGGTTGCTATATGCAGAGCTGTCCTATTTCCTGGGCTATTTCTGCACTGCGCTCCCATCCCAGTTTCCCCAGCTTCCTTAGTATGCTATATTCAGCAGGTTTAGCACCGGGCTATCCTTTGAATATAGCAGGCTATTGGTCTGGGCTAATTTAACATGCGGCAGTGATAATTAGCCTCAGGGCAAAGTTTTGAATATCAGGCCCCAGGAGAGGAGTCGTTCCATAGATAGCTGTGGGTGGCATTATCTGGTAGCCCTCCATACCTGACACATGTCTTGGAGAAATGGCCACAGCCATGCGTTTATTAAATAATATTGCAGATAACAGCAGCAGCATGCGCATCCAGGAGGATCCACTACCCTGTGGTCATAATGGCCAAGGCTGTATGGCTGCCCCCATCAGGCACCGTTCTCTTTGCAGTATAGATATACCTGCTGCAGGCAAACCATGACCCTCCCTGTCCGGGTGCTCGAGTCTGCCTCCACGCCAACCAGAAGAAGTACCGAGCCCTTCAGAAGAACTTGGCTTGCCACCACCCATTTATCACTACTCCATCTCTTAGTAATCCTCCCAAGATGCTGCCATGGCTGCAAGACCCCACCTCAATAGCTAATGTTCTGAATAACTCCTTCACAGACCTCAGTCACATACTCCCACCAAACTTCTTTGACCCACCCAGTATGGCTCCACCACCCCTCCCTAGGCACAGCTTCCCACAGGTTTTTAGGTTCCAAACAATTTCCTGCAATAAGACCAAACACTACCTCATAAAAGCCTTAAAAACAAAAGATATAGCAGTGACACTCTAGACCTCAAGATCCTCCGACTTATGCTAGACGTGACCATCCCTCACCTCACTAAAATATTCAACCAATATTTACATCTAGAGCAATTTCCAGCTCTCTGGAAGAGGAATTATCACACCTATACTAAAAAGGGTGGCCCAACTGACCCGGCAACTACAGGCCGATCACGATACTTCCCCTCGCTCTAAAGCTCTCAAAACAATAGTGTCAGACCAACTCACTGAGTACCTAACAACGCACTCCCTGCCCTGCTGAGAACAACACGGTTTCAGAACAGGACATAGCACCACCATGGCACTCCTCGTGCTGACATCCCACATCCACGAAGCCCTTGACGTGGGGAAATTAGCAGGTGCAATCTTCGTAGATCTAACTAAAGCATTTGACACCGTAAGTCATGATCTACTGTTACATTTCCTTCTCTCCTCCCTCAACCTAGCCCCAGGCATTACACTGGTTCAAAACTACCTCACAGACCCAACACAAGAGTAAAATAAACACCACCCTATCCTCCAAACTCACAGTCCAGTCGGGTGTACACCAAGGATCAATTCTAGGCCCGCTACTATTCACCCTCTTCCTTAACTCCATCCAAGCACAGCAGTGGTAAACTCACTACTCATGAAGATGATGCAGTAGTCTATTGGAAAGCACCACCAATTGCCCTCCAATACAATCTCCAAACTCACTTCCAGGAACTAGAACACTGGTTCACGAAGCACCGGTCAGTACTAAACTATAGCAAAACAAAATCCATGATCTTTGCGTAACTGACAAAGCCCCTACAATAGCTCTCAACTAAACATCCCCAATCACTAGGGCACCAAAATGACCAAGTAACACACTTCAAATATCTTGGCATCACGCTTGACACATCACTTACCACCACACACACATCAACCGACTCTCTGCCTCAGTAAACGCCAGACTAGGGATCCTCTATAGGCATAGACAATGCCTCCCACACTCGCCCTCGCCTGGCAGTGAACAGCTCGGTTCTATCATTGGTAGACTATGGAATCACAATATATTGAGCGGCTGACCCACGTCCCTTTATTGAGTCAATCTTGCCCTTAACAAAGCCAGCTGCCTGGTCACAGAAAGTGACAGACTTACACACACCTCGACCTCTACAAAAGCCAACTGGCTGACTTTCACAGGTAGGCTAAAATACCATACCTGCCTCCAAGCCAAGAAAATCCTACTGTGGATAGCACCCACTGGCCTTCACCCCTAGTAAAACCTAACACCCACAGGAGCACCCAAGACACCCAGCTAAAACACATACTCTAGTTCCCCTCAGAAGGACCACGTTAGGCCAAAGTTCTTTGGTTATCGGGCACCCACCTGGCTCAATGAACTCCCCACCCATCTCCAGGCCCCATGACTAAGCCTGTTCAAAGCCAGCATTAAGAGGCACCTCTTAGACTCAGAGACATGTAGGTGCACCTAAGCACACTACTCAACCTAGGCGTGAGGGTAATTATCCAACCTGAGATGATGCCCAACTTCTGCAAATGCTGTTACAAATTATGAAAAGTACTCACGTATTCACATTATGCTGCATATTCTATTGACCAGGGCTGCAAAAGCAACCCCAAAGATACTATTCAATTTATGTATTTGTATGTGTCATTTTGTTATCTCCTCTGTATACCACCATGTAATAATACATGTTGTTATCTTGCATAACCTGTTTGTCTGCCCAGACGTGGAGCCTTTGTAAAGGAGTCTCTGACTCAAAGGTTGTAATTCGAAACTTTAAATAAATAAATAAATAAATATTTGCAGAACATCCCTGACTATTTATACTCAACCTGTTTAGTTTCTCCCACTTCTTCCTTTGTTTTAACACCCTTTTGAAGGAGGAGGAGAAAAACCGGAAAAAACCTGCTACAGGGAAAACCTGGAAAAGTCACTACCCGATCCCTAACACGGTCACCCATACTGGGTCAAAGAGGGGCCCTGGCTACCTGGCCTCAAGCCCTGCTTTTACGAGGGCGGGCGGGTGGGTGATCATGGAAGAATGAGAGGAGAAAGACGAGGGACAGCTGGCTATGTCCCAATAAATTTCTCTCTCTCTCCTCCCTGCAGGATGTGACCCTCCTTCCCAGTGGGTGGCCCTGGTGGTCCCATGTCCAACCCCTGGACCTAGGCCCTAGTCCTCTGGGACTACCTCTACCTTCCCCTTCCCTCCTCCTTCCCAGGTCCAGGGAAGGAGGGCTAAACAAATTATAGCTGCTGCCATTTGTTGCAGCCACTGTATTATCTGGTAGCCCTCCATACCCCCTTCCTGGAAAGAAACACACTGACACATGTCTTGGAAAATGGCAGAGACTGTAAGGCTGCCCCCTGTCTGGCACCATTTCTTTGCAGTATAGATATACCCGCTGGCAGGCTGACCATGACCCTCCCCTTGTCTCCATGCTAGAGTCCACCTACACCAACCAGAGGGAGTCACAAGCCCTTCAGAAGAACTCAGCTCGTCACCACCCCTTACCACTATTCCACCTCTTAGTGATCCTCCCGAGACACCACAGGACGGACAACATCCCACCCCCAAGCTGCCTGCTCACCGTGTCCTCCAAGACCTGCTGCCATGCTCTGACCACCTCTGTAATTCCTCCTTGGTCAAGTGCCTCATCTCAGCTCCCATGACTCAACCAGAGATTCTGACTAGGTTCAACCACAGGCCCCTTATGGCCTTATGCCATCTCCCAGCTGCCTTGCATGCCAAGCCTGTTACCCGTGTGGTCTGCTGGCCCTTTGGCTCAGCGAACCAGATGAGACTGGCGTGAGGCTCCACTGCCCAATGGTTCGACCTTCCCTTTTCCTGGCCAGCAGCACATCGGCCATCTTTACCATCTCCAGGGCTTTTCCTCCTAAGTGGACCTCTGATGTAGCATCCTTGCCATCAAATCAACCACCCTTGGAAGACTCCTGCTGCGCCTGCTGCATGATGGCTTGGCCAACCAAGGTGAACCATAACTCCGGGGACCCTGGAAGAAACAAGAGCAGTTATTGCAAAAGCGGAGACATACCTCAAGAATGTCTGGGACCTCCAGCGCCCCAGTGCTTGAATCTGCCTGTCTACCCACCCAAGACTCCTGGCATTTGTGGCTGCCCCAATCCTGAAAGAGTGTGCACCAAACTTGTAGGGTTCAGCCCAACCTCTTGCACTGCCCTAACCAGGACTGCCCTGAACTGGTAGGCTGTGACTGGCCTGACTTCTGCATGTTGAAGAAGCCCCCCACCCGAGTTTAGGGCTCATAACCGAGAATGCTTTCACTCTGTCCTGAATGTCCCAGAAGACCCCTGGTGGTGCCTGAACCAGGCACCAGCGGCCCTTCCACCCTCAGTAAGGTTTGCTCTATGCCCCAAGGGTTGTTATAACATCCCCAACCCGATGGCTTTCGTGAACTGGTTGGGTTGTGTGAGCAATGACACCCTGAAATCACAAAAGGCCAACATAAACATGGTATTGAACAACAAGCCTCAAATGGGGTCCAGCAAACTTTGGGGAGAACTCTCCAAATGTTTTCCAATATCATCAGGGTGATGGGGCACCTAGTGTCCTGGTGAGAAGCTAGTGACTTCCCCACCCCTCCAGCACCTTGTGCACCCTGAAGACCTTTGTGCTGTCAGCAACTCTCAGGGCCCTGGAGAACCAAGACAAGACAGCCAGGCACCTTGCCACCATCCCAAGAGGGTTCCTATTTTGTCTAGACAACATAATATAGGAGCAGATCTGTTCCACCAGAATGGGCCAATCCTCTGGCCACCCCTGCAGTGCCCAAACTGCCAGGTAATGCTCCACCCCTTCAATATGCCTCCTTTGTCCCTGAGTAATGGAATTACCTATGCATTTCCAAGTTGAGATGTCACTATCCCCGTAAGAAGGGGGCACTGTCCATGGCTGCCACTCCACTGCTGGAGCTAACTCCTGAAACCACTGCCACTGTGAACGAGACAAAGCATCCACAGTTCCATTGTCAACTCCAGGTATGTGCATGGACTTAAACGTGATGTTCAGCAGCAAACATTTTAACACAAAGATGTGCATCAAGTCCCCAGCGGGCCTAGCCCTAGCTGCCCATGATGACGTGAACCACCCCCATGTTGTCTGACCTGAATAAGACCTTCTGATCCCTCAGTTGAGGGCTCCCAAAGACACGGCGCGCTGCCTCTATGGGTAATGACTCCAGCAGCATGATGTTGATGTACAACCCTGCTCTCCGACCATTCGGGGCCAGCTTGCAGCACACCATTGCCCCTGGAAATATGTCCCAAATCCTAGGCTCCCCATGGTGTCTGTGAATAGCTGGACATGCTGCCCCCATTGTTGGCCTACCACAGAGCCACCCCATTGAATTGACCCAGGAAGATCCTCCTCACATGCAGATCTTCCTGGAATCTCCTATGAACCATATCCTGTGGTGAGGTTTGCAGCACCCCTGTCCTGTTTTGCTATGCGGCGTATGAAGGTGCGACCATGGGGATGACCTGACACATGCAAAGCTGAGATGGCCCACCAGCTGTTGTAGCTGCCTCAGTGTCACCTTCTGGGCCACCAACATGGAGTTCACCACATGCCTCATGGTGGAGACTTTATCCTGTGGCAACCAACAGACCCTGTTGCAGATGTCAATTTCGATACCCAGAAGGTCAAAACCCCATGGGGATTCCACTTTCCCTGGTGCCAGAAGCACTCCAAAATCCTGACAAGTGACCATGAGCACTCAGTCTCCCCCCCCCGGACCCGTCAAGAGGAAGTCATCGAGATAGTGAACTACTGCCAGATTCCCCAATTGTTGCAGTGTGATTCAATGCAGGAACCTGCTGAATTTCTCAAAAGACAAGCGCATGCCACTGCGCAATGCCATGCAGTTGTCCACGTAGTACTGCCACTCAGGTTGCATGTCCAGCAACTCCCTGTCAGCTGGATGCATGGGTAACAGCATGAATTCTAACTCAATGTCTGCCTTGGCCATGAGCTCTGAGACCAGCCTCTCGCACTACCTCAGCTGGTCTGCGAGCGACTCATATTGGATCGACGTGAACCATGAGTCAGTATGATAATTCATGGAATCACCTTCCAGGTACTATAAATGAGTTATCAATCTGAAATCCCTGGTGCCTTCTTAGGGATAAGACTGATGGGTGATACCAAAAGGGACATACATGGCAGTTAGCTAGATGGCCGTTAACTCTCCCCAGCTGCCTTTCCTTTTCCAGTTTCTCTCAGACTATCTGAGGATGATCCCTGGTGGACCTCAGCTTCCTGGCTTCCCAGTCCCCTTGGGCCGTCGTACTGGATTCTGAAACCCACTATGAGCCCTCCTCCAGCAGCTTGGCTGCCTCTCTGACAGGGTACTGGCTTAGCCACAGGCTAATCCTGTCCAACCTTACTGGGGTAGGGCAGATTTGCCACCCCGTGGCCTCCATAGTTTCTTGTTTGCCCCATTGGAAACTTCTCTTGGGGAGCATGGGGAGGTGCACTGGATGAAGGGTACTGTGGTCCATAAAGCCAAGCAGATGTCATCAAAAACAGCATGACATCCGATTACATTTTGATTGGTTGAAGGCATAGCATACCTGGGATGGGGTAGATCCCCACCCATCTTCTACTGTGAGGCTGGCCTCAGCAGCAAGCTGCTGTCGGTGTGGACCACCCCTCCATGCATGATGTCCACCAGGGTCATGTCCAATGTACCCAAACCCAAGGTGCTGTCTTCCTGGCACCACCACCTAAACGCCTCATCATACTCCAGCAATGCCATACCACCCTTCCTCCAGTGAATTAGCATGATCCTATTTTGGTACTTGAATAGGCCCAACCTTTGTTCTTTTTCTGACTGCAGGGTAGTACCTGCAAAATGGGGAATGCTACCATCAATTCTCAAAGATACGAGGCACCTTTGGGATTCTTGTCAGACTCCTCGCCTTTCTCCTTCTTCTTCTTGTTCTGCTCCACTGGCCTGTTCAACAAAGAGAACAAGTTCACATACTCCCTGTTATGAATTTGCAGCTAACTTTTTCAGTGAGGTGGGATCCCAGCTGTGTCTAACCCTGCATAAGAGCTAGGCTGGGGGAGAGGGGTTCGGTGGAGGGAGGAAAGGGATGACCACTGCCCTGCACCTGAATCCTGTCCCCTATCTTCTCCACCACTACCGATATCAGGTCCAGCAGCTTGTCCAATTCTGCCCCAAACCCACCCTCTCAAGCCCAGCCTCTGGGGTGTCCCCTTGAGTTCCTATGCCCTCAAGGGAGGCCCGCTGCCGATGAGTGCTGTTACCGCCTGAACATCCACTGCCTCCTATCCCTCTCCTGAGGCTTTTCCACGGCCATTAACCCATCCCCTCAGGCGTATCAAGCACCTAAAGTGCATCACTGTCATTTAGCTGCTCTACCTCCTTTCCATGCCTATCTCCCCAGATGTCCTGGATATCTTGGTCAGACGTGCAGCCCAACCCTTGCCGCCGCTTCTCGATGTCGATGAGCCATTCAGTCCTTGAAGGCAGGCATTGAGCCATGCTGCACCTTTCTTCCTATACATCTCTTGCAGCTGTGTCTCCAGGCTTTCCATGGCCTTTGCTGACGGTTTCCTCTGGCGAGCTGCCCTGTTTGGTAAAACACTTGCTGTCCTGTTGGCTAGACATCTTGATCCTGGAAGAGCAAGAGGAGAAGGAGGGACAGCTGGCTATGTCCCAATAAATTCCTCTCTCTCCTCTCCTCTCCCTCCCCTGCAGGATGTGACCCCTCCCAGTGGGTGGCCCTGGTGGTCCACGTCCATCCCTGGACCTAACCCCTAGTCCCCTGGGACCACTCTACCTTCCCTCCTCCTTCCCACATCCAGGGAGGAAGCCCCAGACAAATTACAGTTGCTGCCATTTGTTGCAGCATCTGTATTAGCAGTGTGACAAAGTGATTTATTTCATACTGCTTTCCTCAGCCGCAGCTGGTGAAAGCAATGTGAAGGAAATCACTTTAGATGAAATCACTATCGATCATTTCACTAATGCAAAAATCCAGCTATCCATAGAATGTTTATTTTGAACTGAGCATGCTTAGAAAACGGGCAGTTTTTAACTAATAATTAAAAAACTACGTAAATCTGAAACTTCAAACTTGCAAAAGCATGTACTTTGGACCAGCTGACTCAAACTTGTTCGGGTTTAAGAAAAAATTGTTTGTTTGTTTTTTATTTACATGTGAGCAAAAATAGTCTTGGGTTAATTTTAGAGTAATTGTACCTCTGTAACTCCCCTTCCAAACTGATTGACACAAAATTTTCAGGATCCAGGGGCCTTGGTCCTGACTTCTACGTCTATCAAGTTTCAGTCAAATTGAATTAATGGGGTAAAGTTATTAAGGCGCAAAACTCGGGTTTAACATAGAACTGCATTCTCAACCTAATATACAGGAACAACTACATGCACACACATATATATATATATATATATATATATATATATATATATAGTGTTAGGGTTGAGTACCCCATGTAAGTTTAAAGTCTGAAATTTTGCAGGTTAATAACTTTGCCACCATATGACAGATTTGCCTGACATTTGGCAGATGTGGAATGGTACCATATATCTCTGGATCTGCCAAGTTTGTGATGGTCAGATATACAGTTGCAAACTACGTAGCATTGTAGAATGTGGTAGATTGCGCTTTTACACATTCTTTGTTCACGCCAGGTCCATGCGGTTTGTGCAACTGGTCCGAAACCTTCAGGAACATGCAGCCAGGGTCTCCAATGTGCCTTTCAAAGATTTCATGAAAAATATTAAACGGTTCAAAATTTGTTCAAAAACAAGTTTTCCATTATAGTCAATGGGAAAAGTTAACAAACTATTCGACAGTGTCGAAATGCAGTTTTTAGTGTCGCAAATGACCCTGTAGTGTCCTGAGTCAGCCATTTTTTTCAGTTACTGGTCACAGAAATGCTTGGTATTTAAATTTGGGACCTTCTAGGGACACAATTCTTTTTGCATTCACCTAGTTGAGCCCTGAGAATGCTAGCCATGTTTTCTTTGGGGTTAACACCCGTAATATGTTTTAAAATTTTTTAGAATGTAGTGTGCAAAGTAGTGTCACACTTGCAACACTTTCATGATTTTTTTTGCTAAAGTGTCCTAATTTACATACTACTTTCCAACACTATGTCCTAGAGAATAGGAAATCTCTGCCATCCTGCTGCAAAAGAACGGTTTGGTCTTTTGGGCTGAAATTTGAGGAAGAAAGCCAAGATCCCACAGATGCGCCTTGTGGTGGCTTGATGACAAAATATTAGAGGGCTGCAAAGTTACGGGACTCTGAAGTTGACAATTTTTCCCATAGGCTAACATTACGGCATCCGACGCACCTTTCGGGGCCCGTATCTCAGAAAACTTTGAGATACAGTCTTTTCATCGGAAAATGCTTAGCCCCCTGCTAAGTACAAAACTAGCCAGGAAAGTCATAAATTATATGAAATTTTCATTTTTTTCTACGTTACGGTTCCTGAGAGATAAGCAATTTAGTATTCAAGTGTTCATTTTCTGCTCCGAGGACCATTATTGCATATATTCTTTGTATTCACTGTGTTTTCAATGCAGCTTTTGGGAAAAAAAGGGTGTGCATTTTCGTTAACTATTAATGTTGGTGTTTCCACTTGTGTTTCCATTACCATTTATGCTTAGCATTCCGCCTACGCACCATGTCGTATACACTTTGCATTTCGTTTGCACTTGAGTTTACTGTTAACATTTGCATTTCCATTACTGTTTTTGTTTGCATTTCATTTTGCGTCACCATGTGCATTTCTATTTGCATTTGCATATGCGCTTCTTTTATGTTTCCATTTCTGTTTGTTTCCTTTGCCGCATCGTTGCTGTTACCATAAATGTTTGTGTTTCCAATGCGTTACCGTGACTGTGCGTGTTGCGGTTCTTGTTCCATCGTGTTGCATTTGCATTTCTGTTTTCATTGATGTTTACGGTTGCATTTCTATTACCATTTGCGTTATCATTTCGTCTGCAATCACTATGTGCATTAGTGTTTGGCGCTTGCCTTTGCGTTGCCTTACTTCACTATTTATAGTGCACATTCTAAAAAGAAGGAAATTCATGGCAAAAACTCTGTTAAATGCATCAGTTAGGGTTGTTCCACAGTGGCAAAAAGCTAGGAAGTTCAATGTTAGGGGTTGCCCTTGCACCCCACCCACCCGCCCCCCATCAACAGGCATCGGGGTGTGCGTTTGGAGTCATCAGTCCTAACTCTCACCCCATTCTCTATACTGCACCATCTCAGCTTGTTTACACATGGACTGGGGTGAGAGTTAGAGACGATAACGACGATTAAATGGAGTTTTGCCATGAATATATATATATATATATATATATATATATATATATTATATTTTTATATATGTATAATGCCAGTGAGGATAACATTTGGCAAATATTCCCATATTTCCAGGGTGGTCTGACCTACAGTGAGGATATAGCATTTATTCTCACTGTAGATCATATATTCACACAATAGGTACCCTAGAGACACTGTCTGCACTTAAGATAAAGAGGGAACAAACTGCACTTAAACCACACACACCTTGCAACAGGTCTAAGGTCACCCACTCATTAGCTGTAACTGAAAACCTCTTCAGTGTAAAACTGACATTCACACTGAGAGGTTAATTTTTTCTATTTGTCCACTACACTCCCAACCAATTGTTAGTACACAAGGGCCCAGATATTCAGAGCAATGCGCTGATGCAGCGGACTTGGCGCCAAGGAGCTATATTCAGCATGCGCCATTGGCGCAGCACAAAATCCATCATGCCCAATGCTAACTATAATGAATGCAGGCGCAAGTGCAGGGGCATTCCCATTAATATCCAGCGCAGTGGCATATTCAACCATGAAACCATGGTGCAAGTGGAGCAAATCAAAGTTGCTCCAAGCAGACTTGTTCCTTAAATACAAGGCACAAACACACAGACAGCACTTGCGCCAGGGGAGAGCGAGAGGAGGGAGTGAGAGAGACAGACAGACAGAGAGACAGACATACAGACAGACAGACCAAGGCAGACACAGAGGGAGAGGGACAGAGGTGGCATTGGAGAGGGAGAGAGGAGAGAGGGGCAGAGAGTGAGAGAGAAAAGAGACACACACACACACACACACACACACACACACACACACACATGACAGGCAGTGCACAAGGGTGGCACACAGCTAGCAGCAGCCAACCTCTCAGGGGAACATTGGACAGCAAGGGCAATGGACAATGCAGCCTTTATGATGGAGGCCACAATGAGGGATGTGAGAGGGCAGGAGGAACAGTGGCGTGGCGAGGAAGGGCCCATCAGTGGTATGCCTGACACAGGTGGTACTGTGCCCACATCACCTTTGAGAATTACAGCAAAACAGAGATTGTAGGCTGGTACCACCTGAACCCGGTCATTCTGAGTCAGCTCTGCAAGCTGTGCAGTGAAGAGATGCAAGCACCCACCAGACAGAGCCACGCCATGTCCATGGAGATGAAGGCGACAGCCGTCATGTGCCTGCTCGCTACGGGCACCTTCCAGAGACCAACAGGGGACACCACAGGTATAACACAGTCAGCCACATCTTGCCTCCTCACACAGTTCCTCCATGCTCTGCTGCCATGTGCTTGAATTCATCCGTTTCCCAGCACACAGGCAGAGCATACAGCAACTCATGCAGGACTTCCACAGGGTTGTCGTATGCCTGGCATGATTGGGGCCCTTGACTGCACCCGTGGCCATCCACATGCCACCTGGCCCCTAGGGTGTCACATACATTAACCGGAAGGGCAGCCCCAGCATAAACTGCCACTTGGTGTGCGATGCCATGGGGCACATCACCAATATCTGCTCCACACACCTTGGGAGTGCACGACTACATTCATCTGGCACAGCTCTGTACTGTGCCACAGGTTTGAACATGGGAACATCCCCATGGGCCACCTAGTGGGTGAGTATGGCACAGGCAAGGGGCGATGGGCAGAGCAGACCTTGGGATGGGGAAGGGCAGGTTTTGCATGTTGGCATGGGCGCCAGGGATAGGCAAGGGGTGCACCATAGAATAGCAGAGGGATAACCATGTCATTATCTACACAGGGAACCTTGCGTATCCACTGAGGCCCTGGCTGCTCTCCCCTACAGTGCCATTGTCCCCAGCAGAGGAGCTACTGTCGAGGCACATCAGCACATGCAACATCATCGAGCATGTTTTGGCATGCACATTTCTGTTGCCTAGACTGATCAGGTGGTGCCCTACAGTACAGCCCCTTGAAAGCCTGTGGCCTATTCCTGGCCTGCTGCTTACTGCACAACATGGCCAGTGACAGTGGGATAGCTGTCGAGGCTGATGAGGCGACAGTAGTGGGGACGATGGAGGCAATGGGCCAGAGGGTGGTGGACAGCCACCCACTGGGTGGAGGGATTCCTGGCTGCAACAGCAGGTGCGACACCTCTGGGACACCATTGCACAGGAGCACTATGGTGCACACAGGTAGGTAGTGCAATACATATGCATGGGCCACCCAAACAGGTACAGAACACATGTAGGCGTGCATGGTAATGGGCATGCACACACAGAGGCGTGATGCAGGGGTGGGGGTCAGTGGCACACAACCACACACAGCAACATACACACACACAAACATACACACACACACACACACACACACACACACACACATGCACCCACACACCAGGCATTGGTATGTGGCATGGATCAGATGCACTGCACCGGTGCACAGGTGCAAGCGGTGCTAAACTGCCCTTATCACACCCGCCACATGATCTAGCGGCCAGGCAAGCATGCACACAGGCAATGCGGCATGACACACAGGTGCCACACCAGTGGTAGGCACACACACACACACCACAAGCGCGCAGGGGCTGCAGCTGCAGACAGTGGTCAGGAGGCCCACACATCAGGTCCGCTGCATGGAACCATGGCCACCACGGCCACGGGGTAGCTATGCTGGGGCTGATCGGCAGGCACAGGCTGCGCATCAGCCATGGGTTTTGTGACAGCCACCAGGGGTTGAACCATTAGACCACAACCATGTCCATATGAGGCGCAGATGCCCAAACAGGCCAGCCCGGGCATGCCTGGGATCCCTACACCACAGCCCAGCATTGACTGTGATGGGGTCACCTGATACCGGGTTCATGGGGTGGACAGCGCACTGCAGGGGTCATCTGTGCATGGCCACACCTGTGGCAGCCAGCAGCGCAAAGCCATCCGTGATCACAGTGGCAATGCGATCCAGGGATGCAGTCATGGCCTCCTGCATGTGCTGCATCTCCACCAGGTCCTGTGCAGTGCCCGTCCTGCTGCTCAGCTAGCTGGTGCACCTCCGTACACAGTGCATGTGCCCCAGTGGCAAGCAGCACCTGTTACTGAACAGACGCCATAGCAGATGGGTGCGCTCAGCCAGCCAGTTGGTGTCCTGGGGCTCCCGGGCAGGATGCCGATCCTCATGTGGTGATCGCCATGCTGCACAGTCCCTCTCTGGTGGATGCTGCACAGTGGGGTCTGCAGGGGAATGGGCATAACAGGTGCACCAGTGGTGGACCCTGTGTCTGGCTGCCCGGTGGCACCTGCAGCCTGCTGCCGTCACCCTTCTGGCCGCTGTACACTGCCCAGTGCCTGCGCGCCACACCACCACCGCCACAGGGCACAGCTGTGGCAGTGCACACTGCTGCACACGCAGTGGTGGCAGGCAGCTGTTCCACTACTGGCAGAGCACTGAGCGTGGTGCCTGTGTCAGCTGTTAGCAGGGCGACACACCCACAATGTTGTTCATGCTGTCCAGGAGCTGTGTGTAGTCCTCATTGAGTCAGACCCGCCCGATCTGTGTCTCCACACAGGACACCAAGGCTGGCATCCTGGAGAATCACATCCAGGGCCTCGTCTGACCCCAGTTCCAGGACATCTGCCTGCACCGTGGTGCTGAGCTGCAACCTTTCGCCTCCAGATCCTGGCGTAGGTGGACAGCTGGTCCTCTGGGGCCATATCAGTGTCCACAGATGCTGCCCCATCATCTGCATGGAGGTGTGCAGGTGCTGCAAGAGAAGAAAGGCATGTCAGTGATGCAATACCCACATGTGCCCCCAAACTGCCACTGCATGTGTCCTGCAGCAAGGCATGCATGTGGGCATGCACACATGCACATGACAGCTGCATGCATGCCAGCATGCCTGTGCACACACCTCTGTGCCACCAACTGTGCGTGGCTGACATACTTATCGTGCAGTGATGGGCTGCCACCCATCTGGAATCCACCTCCAGGCACACCCTCCACCGTGGTGTGGTGCATGGTGGCTGCCACCAACTCCTCCTGCAGTGTTAGCATTGGTACATCCGTCCACCCCTCTGGTGGCAGTCCAGACCACACAGATGGCTGCCCCTTCTCTTTAATGCACCTCTTGTCCATCCCCACCTTCTTCCTGCACTTCTGACCCGACCGCTGGTGGCTGCCGTGCTGTGCTGGTTGACGATGCTGCCACCTCCTCCATGCACCCGCCCTGGCCTGTGGTGTGTCCATAGCACCACTCAACAGGGTCTCCTGTCCAGGTAGGCCTCAAACAGGGCATCTGTCTTGGCTTTGTGAAATTGGGCCTGCGCTCCATGCAGGCCCATGCCCTCACCCTTCTCATGATCCAACATGTCACTGCCTGTGGACATGGGCAGCACAGTGTGTCAGTGGCAGCATCTCCTGGTTTGTCCCACGCTGCAGTGCTGTCTGCTCCCAGTGAGCTGCAGTGGCATGCACAACTTACCTTGAAAGGATGCAATGCCAGTCCGTGGCCTGTGCCGTTCTGTGGTGCTTATAAGGTGCAACACATACAAATTAGGTTTGCACAACAGTAATGACATACAAATGCACCCAGTGCTGCGCATTGACTGATGACCTCATTTGCATGTGGTGTCTGAATATCATGATATTGCACCATGCGCAATGGAACTGCATCAGAGCAATGGCGCGCACTGCACACATATGCGCAGTGTGCAGACCTACAGTGAGCATCGCATCACAGTATTATGGTGTCAATCACACCGTGTGCCAAAGAAGTGATGCAGTGGCATGGCACATGATGCACCTGGCCTGATATGTGCATGGTCATGCATGGTGTACCGTACCTTATCGTGCCGTCGCACTGCGCAATGGTGGGTGACCCCTGACCCTTGGAGCAGTCCACTGACCCCTGGAGCAGATCTCTGACCCTTATGCCACCTTAGCCACACCACACTGCATCTCCATCACTGCATGATGGGTGGGCACTCGCAGTGATCCCCACATCGTGCATCAGGTGCATGTTGTGGACACGTGCATCTCCTGCTGCCATTTTCGTCCCCAAGATTGTGGTAGATAAGATGGCACAGGGATGAGTACGGTGTGCCCCAAACTGGTCAAGGTGGAGCTGGTAAACCTGGTGGCCTGTGTCAAACCCCACGCCCCCAACTCTTTGGACAGGTGCCCCTGCAGCAGGCCAGGGTCACTGTTTGCCAGGAATTGCTGCCAGGCTGCAGCAGAAGACTGGGGTGGCCAGGACAGGGAAGCAATGTCACCACTGGTATGGAGACCTCATGCGTTGGGACCCAGGCGCCTGAGGAGGCAACAGGCATGCGACAGGTGAAGGACTGTACCACAGCCAGGTAAGTCATCCCATGTTGCATGTGTGCCCTGGTGCTGTACTGTGGTGTTGGCTAAGCTGCCTGGCATGCCCTGCAGAGGGAACACTGTCATCGAGCACATCGCAGAGTGGCATTGCCAGCCACTGCTTGCATTGTGATGCAGCCGCGCGGGATGTGTTGGGCAGGGGACACCCTGTGCACAGGGTAGTGGTGGTGGGCAGCTGTGGTCAATTCCAGATGTGTACCTGTCTTCTTTCCATTCCCAGGGCCTGAGGATTGTCACGGGCACAGGCAGCAGCTGCACAGCAGGCCACGGCGGGCCAAGGTGGAGTGGGATTGGCACTGGCAGGGCTGCAGAGGGCAGGTAGGCACTATCATGGTCCTTCGCATTGTACATGGGGGTGGCGGGGAGTGGGTGTGGGCATGGCCACCTGTGCCATGTGCTGTGGCAGCTGTGTGTGCCGCACTGTGCGGTATGTCACTGTGGCGCATCCAGTGGATACATGTGCCAGCTGTTGCTGGGGTGGGTGCGCTCAGCTGCCACTGTTGTTGCTATGGTGCTGCCAGTGCACTGTGCGGGATCAGTACCACTGCCCGAGTAACAACTTCCCGACATTAAATTCACTGACACCTACTTGCCGACATCATTACGCTCCCAGCGAAAAACAAACTGACAGAAATTATCTCGACATCGTTAATTGCAGGACGAATAGGAATGAACACAGAAAAATTAGCTTAAATTAGATTAAATTATACAGCACAGCATACAAATAAAAACAAAATGAAAATGGAGAGCAACATTTAAGTGATTGCAACAAGTTTCTGTTACACTGGTGTCTCTCCACTGTGTCTTATTGTGACTCTTTTGTGGGCCACATAATGTGGAAACTTAGGTTTCCCAGAATACAGAGCAAAACTACAGCTCTGCCAGAGTTTGTTCACTGTTCCTATTCCAGCCCTGGAGGAGACGTGCATCTGAGTGGGAGCCTGCATGGAAAAAGCAGCAGCGGTAGTCATCAAGGCAGACGGAGCTGCAATCCCCAAATCCTACAGGACCTCAGTTAGAGGAAAGACAGTGACACAGGGACAGGGAGCTCAACCTCGCATGACAGAGACCGAGAGAATCGGGAGAGTGAGGGACAGACAGTAAGCAGCTACAGTTACTGAGAAAGGCAACAGCAGGAGCAATAGATAGAGATGGAGAAAGTGACAGCCTCTTTCTTGTGGCCAACCACCCTGCCTTGCTTTTATTATGTATGTTACCAGCGGTTGAAAATAGAAAATATATGTGTTGGGAGAATCAGCGTTGGTACAAAATCAACAGCAGGAAGCTTACAAACAGGAAATAAATTACGGGCTATTTTTAGCCAGGAAGATCGATGTCAGGAGATCGTCCCTAGAGCCACTGTGCCATGTGACTGTCATTGTGCAGTCGGGTGGCCATTGTGTGGTGGGGACCACCACTGTGCAATGTTGTGGTGCCGAGTTGCTGGCAGGTGTTGGCCCACCCCCTGTGGGTGGCTGGTATGGAGCCCACCAGGGGTGTGTGTGTTCCCGCTGCCCATTGCGCACTGTGGGTGGGCATGGTTCCCTGGGACATTGCACTGATCACCACTCCTGTCCCTTGTTATAGGTGTCCAGTGGTGGAGATCTAGGTTAACATTATGCGGACGACTGCTCCAGCAGATTATCCTCATCACCTCCACAGCGATGGAGGCGGTGTTCCAGATTAGGTGCCTGCTGGTGGCAGAGAGGAGGCAGCGACTATCCAAGGGACAGCAGGGACGTGGCCACCATTAGTTGGCCCCACCTTTCCCCTGTTTCCTGCTGTACCTCCCCTACAGTCCCCCTTCCCACTGTAAGTCCCTGTTCCCTGCCCCATCCCTTGCTTTACAAACCCTTTCCCAGCCCCTTGTTTTTGTCAATAGTTTTGTTCATTAATATGTATATTTTTTAACTTACCTGCCTGTGTCAGTGTTTGCTTTGCAGGTGGCATGAGGAGCCATACTGCAGTGGCCCAGTGTCTGTCCGTGTGGTGTGCATGTGTAGGGGCACATGTTGTGCTTCTGTGGTTCACTGCTGTGTGCTGTGGTGTGTCTCACTGTGGTGGTGTCCTTCCCCTCAGTCGGTGGCTGTGCCTTGAGGTGCCCATGGGGCAGCTGTCAGGGGTGTGTGGTGGGTGTTTGTGTGGTGGTGGCACACAGCCATGGTCATTGGTCGGGTACTGGCAGAACACTGTGTTGGGGCCCTGCTTGGCATTGTGCGGCCTGTCCCATGTGGTCTGCCATGCTACCTGCCTCCTGGCATGTTCAGTGCCTACTGTGTGGACTTCCTGTGTGCCTGTGTGTGTGTCTGCTTGGCTGCATGGTGCTGGGTGTGGCCTGCTATGGTCTGGGAAGGGGGTCACGCCAGCAGCCTGTGGGGAGCTCCCTTGGTGGCCCTCCATTGGCCATTGGCACCTCCTGTTGCCAGCTATTTGTGCCACTGTTGTGTTCTGGGGACACATGTCTGGATGCCTGTGTGTGCCCTGCTGGCGGAGGCCTCCTGTGGCCTGTCACTGTGCTTCCCTGGCTCTGGCCCTGGGTCTGTTCTCTGTGCGTGCCCCCTCTGTTGCTCTGCTGCTCTGCTCCCACAGTTGCGCTGGAGCTTCTCTTTCTGTGCTATGGTGCAACTGTGTTTTGCGCCATGGTGCAGCTGTGCCATATTCAGCAAGGTTGTACTGGCGCAGTTCGCCTGTGCAAACCTCTGAATATGGCTCCTGTTGCACCATGGCACATCGGTTTGTGCTGCACCGGCCTTGCACTGGCCTTTGGTGCATTTCTGAATATCTGGGCCAAGAACTCCAGACTTTCGTAAAAACAGAGCAGAACACCCCAATTCCTCCCTCCTCCTTCCCAGCCCCAACTACCAGTCACACTGCCTCTGACTGGCTCACGGTACCTCTGCTAGCTGGCAACAAGCTGCTGTACTCGCAGAAGCGACAATAAACAACTACTCCTCTGAAGTGGAATCCCTCATTGATTAGTACTGCTGCTGCAACTAAAGAGCAGGATCAACCAGAGAACGTAATTCCAAAAAGCAGGATCAACCAGATGACAATTTTGTGATTATTTAAAATTTAAAAAATAAAAGAAACAAGCCTGGATCCCTCACTAGGCGAGTGCTACGCCACCATGCTTTCTAAACTGTTCAGCCTGCTCACACACCCAATGGGACCAATTAAATTTTGCTCACAACATGAAAGGTGATACTGACTCTAACAACCATGCCAACATGCCTAGATACCAACTAACAGTGGCATACAAATGACATACACACAATAACCATAAAAATCCTCTTTAATATAAAAATTAAAACTAAACCAAAACAACTAATTACTGGGCATTACATAACGAATGTATCATGGAGGGACTGGAAATTAATGATATTTCCCTTGTGCAGTTTGACCTTGTAATGTCACTTTATGGCTCCGCCACTGGTGAGGCTAGAAAGTCAAATTGCACTCAGGAAAATATTACTGATATTTATAGTCCTCCCATGGCATATCCGACATATATATATATATATATAGGGGTGTGTGGTAAATGAGTGAGATAAAACAGCGTATCATCCACTGCAGTGTGATATTTTTACCCTCTGCTCTACTGTGATGATATCAGACATTTACACACAGAGGTCACAAAAGGTCACTGATATCACCCTAGGCAGCTTTCCTCAGCATGCAAGAAACACCTGTGCTGTTACCATAGACACAAATGAAGAACTACTTGACAGGTCTCACTGCTGCCTACAGCTAACTCAGTGAACATTACAAAACACACCTATCCCCCAAACTTCCAGCTCATTACTGTGATGCTCTCAACTTGATGCAGCCCAGAATTCCAGACAGCACAGCTTCACAGAACAGTCTAAACTACTGCCTACAGCTAACTCAACTTCCACTGAAACACACTCTCACTTGTTCCTCAAACTCTGATTCTCACCTATTACAATTACTGTGACAATCTCAACTTCACTGCAGCCAGAATCCTAAAGAGCACAATTTCACAGAACACTCTGCCTGCAGCTAACTTAATTACCACTGAGAACAGTATCAGCTGTTCTGACACTCTGCCTCTCAGCTCTTTACAATTACTGTGATGCTCTCAGCTTCACTGCAGCCAGACTGCTAAACAATACAGCTTCACAAAAGTATGTTTCTCACTCCTACCTAAAACTAACTCATTTAGCATTGCAAAACACACTCATGTGTCTCTCAGAGTTTATAACCCTGCCAGCCCATTCAGAAAAGCTCACACACAGATTGAGCAAACACATAATCAAAAACAGAACACAAGACAGCATAGCAAAACTTCTGAAACTCTTGACCTATTGTATATATCAAATACATGATGGGCAGATAGGTAATGCTATGGCAAATATTGTCACTCCTGCATCGTGAGTTGGATATCTCACTTCAGCCTTCGGCACTCGTGAGTTATCCAGAGCTCACTCTGCAGGAGTGACAATATTTGCCATATCACTCCATGCCCATCATGTATCCATATATATATATATATATATATATATATATATCTGACCAAGAGAATATGCAATGGGTGAACTCACAATATACAATTTATCTTCAAGTGTGAGGGGCAGGACCTTACCTCATGAGTGGCACAGCCATGAGTGAATTATGAAAGTCCTGCCCACTATCCAGTGATGGTAAATTCCTATTATGAGTCAGGCTATTGTATATTTGATATATACACAGTAGTTCACAAGTTACACCTTTAAATCTGCAGTTTGTTTGAAACGTTTGTTTTCTTTGATTTTTATCAGCTGGCTTGGTGATGCACTAGGCATTCTGATGTCATCAGCACTGTGACAGCTGCTCTCTGATTCGTGCAGTACTACACTGTGATGACAGTAACCTTAAAATGTCCATTGTGACAACAGTACAAGCAACATATTTTTTATATGTTGCTGTTACAGATGTCTCTAGCCAAGATATGTTTTTATCCCATAACTTTACCCCTCCCTCTGTGTGTGTGTGTGTATATATATATATATATATATATATATATATATATATATATATAGATACATGATATGACGAGTGTGATATGGAAAATATCTCCATCTATAGAGTGACCTCTGAATACTCACAGTGGCGAAGCCATGAGTGAGGTTTCAGAAGGTCACTCTACAGACCGAACATTTTTCCCATATCACACGAGTGCCCCATCATGTCTCCAATATAAACAATGGGGCCTCATTGTTGCAAAATGTACCATTTGCGCGGCTCTTGTGGTATTTGCGGTTTTGTGTGGCTTTGCGTAGATGTGATAAATGTCAAGTCTTATATTTATCACACCCTGGTGAAAATAACATAATTTATCACATCATTTACCACTCATCCCCATTGTGTGTGTGTGTGTGTGTGTGTATATATATATATATATATATATATGCTACCATAGTTAGGGTTAAGGAGCCATTTACATGTTAAACCTAAAATTTTGCACCTTAATAACTTTTGCAACCGTTCAACAGATTTGCCTGCAATTTGGAATACACAATCAAGAACCATACATCTTGAGATCTGCAAACTTTCGTACTGTTCAGATATACGGCTGTGGAGTTATTAAGCGTGATCTGCACATGAGTTAACGCTTTTATGCAATTCTTAGTCGCCTCTACAGGTTGCATGGTTTATGTTGACCAGTCCGAAATCTTCAGGAATGTGCAGCCGGGGTCCCCAATTTGCCTTTTAAGATTTCGTGAAAAAAATATAAAACAGTTCAAAAGTTATTCAAAACAGTTTCCCATTATAAGTCAATGGAAAAGTTAACAAAAGTTTAACACTTTCATAAATGCAGTTTTACTTTCAAATGGCCCTTTACTTTCTCAAATCCACCATTTTGTTTTCAGTTGTTGATCAGAAAAATGCTTGGCATTTAAATTTGGGACCCTAGCAACACAATTATTTTTGTGTTTACCTAGTCGGACCCTGAGGATGCTAGGTATGTCTTTATTTTGAGGTTAAACACCTAGAAATTTGTTTTCAAGTTTCTGGAAAAAGTACTTTGCAAAGTAGTGTCACACTCACGAAAGTGTCGCAAATTTTTTAAAAGCTTTCATAAATTATGACACTACTTTTCCAGGATATGGCAAAATGACAGCAATTCTTGCCACCCTGCTGCAAAAGAACGGTTTAGTCTTTTGGGCTGAAATTTTGAGGGACCGTAGCCAACATCCCACAGATGTGGTTTTCAGTATTTTGGTGAAAAAATATTACAGGCAGCAAAGTTACAGCACTCCAAAATTGACACTTTTTCTCATAGGATAACATTACGCTGTCTGCCACATTACAGGAATCCTTTGCCGCCCCTGCTGCAAAATAACGGTTTGGTCTTTTGGACAGAAATTTGATGGAAGAAAGCCAACATCCCAGAGATGTGCCTTTCAGTGGTTTGGTGAAAAAATATTACAGGAGCCAAAGTTATCGCACTCTGAACATCTCTTTTTTCCATAGGATAACATTACAGCGTTAAGCTGCGCCTTTGAGGGCCGTATCTCAGAAGCGGTTGCGAGATCACGGACTTTTCATCGAAAACACTTAGTCCTCTAATGGGGACTAACTACAAAACTAGCTCAGGAAAGTCATACATTATATGACTTTTAAATTTTTTCAATGTCGTATGGCTCCTGAGATATAAGCAATTTAGTATTCCAACTCCCATTTTCTGCTCCGGGACCCATTATTATGCATACATTCTTTGTACTCACTGTCTTTCTCTATGCAGCTTTTAGGAAAACCAGCCTGTGTACTTACATTACTGTTACTCTTACGCTTCTGCTTGTGGTTCCATTCCTGTTTCACTTACTGTTCCGTCTACGGCACCATTGCATTACCCTTTACGTTTTAATTTGTGCTTTAGTTTGCATTATTTTAACCATTTGTGTCTACAGTACTTTTTATCTTTCTGTTTCACTTTACGTTACCATCGCATTACCATTTGCGTTTTATGGGCACCGTGTTACTATGTTGCAAGACATCACATAGCGGAGCTTCCTGCAGCCACATTACATTCACTATTTCTCATTATCATTCTCAAAAGAAGGGAAATTAGAGGCAAAAACTTCATTTAATGCATTAGTTAGGGTTGTTCCACAGCGACAAAAGTGAGGAAATTCGGTGTTAGGTTGAAGTTCCCATTTCACCCCTCGTCCACACCCCAACCGCATCAGGGTGCACGTTGGGGTTGGATGGATCTAACTCTTACCCCATTCTCCTATAACTCTGCTTCTTCACACATCTGATGGGTGAGAGTTAAGGCCAACAACCCCACACGCACCCTGATGCCGGTGGGGTGTGGACGGGGGGTCAAGGGGCTTTCAACCCTCAACACCCAATTCCTCGCTTTTGTTGCTGTGGAACAACCCTAAGTAATGCATTAATGGAGTTTTTTGCTCTGAGATATATATATATATATATATATATATATATATATAATCATGGCAAAGGATTGTGGGGTTCCCCAGACATACTGGTCCACCTGGGTACAAATGACATTGAGGGAAACAGCGAAGCTAGAGATACAGGCAAGGTTCAGGGAGCTTGCGGGGCCTGTCATGACACAGGATGCACAGTTTAATTCTCAGAAATCCTGCGGTGCCAAGGGCTAGTGGGGGAACACAAAAGGAAGATTAGGGAGATAAACCAGTGGCTCAGAGAGTGGTGTGAGGCCAGAGGGTATGTGGGTTGATGGGGGATTGGGGGAGACCTGGGAGGATAAGGAGCTGTATGCTAGAGATAGGCTCCATCTCAATTTGGAAGGGAGGAATCCTTAAGTTGAAAATAGAGGGGTTCATTGGTGAAAAGTGGGGTTTAAACTCCTAAAGGGGAGGGATGGGAGAGAAGAATGTTGAGGGGTGCCGATAAAGGAGGGCTCTGTCTCCACTCTGGGGAGCTGGAGGATTGCAGGAAAAGGCCAACTGGTAAAGTGCAGACCAGGAAAACAGAATCCCCATGAGAACACGAGCAGGGAAATGGAAGTATAGGGAAAGGGTGGAAGGTAGTCCGCTTAAATGCCAGGAGCTTGGGCTATAAAATGCCTGAGCTCCAGGTGATGCTAACTGAGGGCAGTGGATGTGGCGGGTCACTGAGACCTGGGCCACCGGAGGACCTGACTGAGACCTGAACCTGGAGGGTTACACTATGTTCAGGAAGGACAGGGGGAAGGAAGGGAGGGATAGCAATGATAGTCAAAACCGCATTGGCATAGGGAGTAGAGGAGGCGGAGGGAACCATGGAGGTGATTTGGGTCACCTTGATAACAACGGGGCAAGAGAGTAAAAATAAGAGTGATGTATAGACCCCTGCACTGGCAGAGGAGCTGGAGGAGAGTCTGGTGGCAGTTGTTGGGAGACACTGCGACTGGGCAGGGGAAGGGTGGTGTTGGGGGACTTAAACATGCCAGGAACAGACTGGGAGACTATGACATCCTCGGTGACCAGGGAACAGAGGTTGTTGGATGTCTTTCAAGACATGTTCCTAACTCAGCAAGTGGGGAACCGACCAGGAGGCGCGAGTACTGGATGTGGTCCTGGCAGACAGTGACCAGATTGGGGGCCTGGAGGTAAGGGACCCATTGGTGGGGAGGACCATGCCACGGTCTGGTTCTGCCTGGACCTAGGAGGGAGAAAGCTGCACAGAGACTGAGGTAACTGATTTCAGGGGGCGGATTTTAAGGAAATGAGAAGGATCCTTAAGGAGCATTTGGATGGGAATGGGTCAGACATGGACGCTGATAGTAGGTGGAAATCATCAGGAGAGGGTGCAGGATGCACCAGCACCTGTGCAAGAGTAAGACGAACATGTGGTAGGGCCCAAACACCCTGCTGGTGGACCAGGGAGGTCCAGGAGGTGGTGTGGGAAAAGAAGGCAGCCTATAGGCAATTCAAGTGCTCAAGGAGTGAAAGGGAACAAGGGGAGTACAAGCTGATGGCTAGAAGGGTCACTAGAGTGGTGAGGGCGGCTAAGGCAAGGAAGGAGCAGAACCTGGCCAGGAAAAGTGGGAGAGGGAACAAGGGGTTCTTTAGATACATTGGGGAAAAATGAAGGGTGAAGGGCAGATTAGCAGGCTTAAAACAGGGAGAGATGGGCACAAGAACCTGGGAGAGCAGGCTGAGGTACTAAATGAGTACTTCTCCTCAGTTTCATCAAGGAAATGGGGGTGCTGCATCACACATGGAGGAGACAGTGATACTGAGGGAGGGGGACCCCTACCAATCAAGCGGGTCTGGGGAGAGGGGAGGCATCACCAGCAGTAAGGGGAAGTGGAAATCACAGCAAAGAGAGTGAGGGAAGCCCTCGGTCCCTTAAGATGGAGAAAGCACCAGGGCTTGATAAATTACATCCCAGAGTGCTGAAGGAACTTGTGGATGTCCTGGTGAAACCCCTGGTGGAGGTTTTCACCATCTCTAAGGACAGGGTGGGTGCCCAGGACTGGAAGGTGGCGCACATAGTGCCCATCCAGAAGGGGGTCAATGGAGGTGGCAGAGAACTACAGGCCTGTCAGCCTGACATCAGTGGTGGGCAAGGTGATGGAGGGCTTTGTCAAGGAGAGGCTGGGGGGACCTGGAAAGTCAGGGTGCCTGGACGAGAGACAGCATGGATTCATCCCAGGAAACTGTCGTCAGCCAAACCTTGTGGAGTTCTATGACTGGGTGACAAGTGCCTTGGACCTGGGTAGACCAGTGGACATCTTTTTCTAGACTTCAGCAAGGCATTTGACTCGGTTCCTCACGTGGGTCTGTTGGATAAGCTGGGAGAAATGGGGTGGGGAACCAGATGATCAGATGGATAGGCAATTGGCTCCAGGACCGGACCCAGAGGGTCGTAGTTGGTGGGATAGTCTCATCCCAAAGGACTGTCATTAGTGGGGTCCCACAGGGATCAGTCCTTGGGCCCCTTCTGTTCAACGCCATGTCTCTGACATAAGGACAGGTATCAGGAGTGAGATGAGTCTCTTTCGGATGACTCAAAACTGGGGGTAGTGGTGGATGGGAGGAGGGAGGGTGGCCTACAGGGGGACCTGGAGGCTCTGGAAAGATGGTCTGAAAGTGGAAGCTGAGGTTCAATGCAGGGAAAATGCAAGGTACTCCACCTGGGGCCGAAACCCGGGCCAAGTGTCACACCCTGGGGATGCTACTAGTCTCAATGGCTGAGAGGGACCTGGGGTGGTGGTGGATGTCAAGATGAACAACTCGGAGACTTGTAGGAGGGCAGCAGCAAGACCAACAGGATGCTGGGATGCATCGCTAGGGGATCACCTCCAGAAGGAGGAAGTGATACTCCCTCTGTATAACTGCTTGGTGAGGCCGCACCTGAGTACTGTGTGCAGTTTTGGAGGCCACACTTAAAGAGGACATTAAATTCCTGGAGTGGGTCCAGAGGAGGGCAACCAAAATGATTTGGGGCTTGGGGACAGGACCTATGAGGAGAGGCTCGAAGAGCTAAAGTGTACACATTGAAGAGAGATGGGACCGGGGGACATGATAGAGGTCTTCAGGTACATGAAGGGGGTAAATAGGGGAGGGACAGTCAGGGTGCTTCGAAAGAAGGAGAGGAGGGGGCCACTAGAGGGCATGGGTGGAAGCTGGAGGGGAAGATTCAGGGGAAAAAGGAGAAGCGGCCTACTTCACTGAGAGGTGGTGGAGCCATGGAATGCGCTGCTGAGGGGGCTGGTGGAGGCAGAGATGGTGGAGGGTTCAAGAAGGTGGGACAGGTACAGGGGAAGGGTTCTGGAAGCAAAATCCAATGCAGCGAGAATATCCAGAACTGGGAAGGAGAAGCCAGAGAAGGCGAGGTGGCAGCAAGGTCAGCTCCCAGGGTGGGGGGCTGACCAAACGAAGCAGACGTAAAGACCATTAGGCCTATTCTGCTGGCATTTTAGTATGTTAGTGTATATATATATATATATATATATATATATATATATATATATATATATATATATATATAGTATACACAACTGGTTACTCCCAATATCAACCTGTTTTTGAGACTTGTAAAAATCATATCAACCAAGTCATATCAACCTGCAAGTTGATATGGCTTTTACTGTCTCATGCCAGGTTGTGTGTACCATGCTAAGGTACTTACTGACTCAGAAAATTGAACAGTTCAGTTTTCTTTTTTAACTTAAACAATGAAGAAGCCATTGAACCTTCACCTTGTCGTCATAACAACCAGCATGCCATGGAGTCCGTACAGAGGTCGAATCAGCAATGCAAAAGCACATAATGCTAACACTCTGAGCTGTGTTTACTTTGCACCAGTTATTATAATCCTGTAACGCACATCCTGTCATGGTTTATTACTTACATATACTGGGGATATACAGTACAATGGGCTGACTCAAAATATGCAGTTTATCTTCCAGTGTGAGTAATGATGTCCTGCCCACTCACAAGTGATGATAAATTCCTCATTCTGAGTCAGGCTATTACATATTGATATATACAACAGCAGTTTACAAGCTACAGCTTTTAAATCTGCAGTTTGTGTGATGTGTTGCTGTTTTTCTGTGATATTAACAGCTGACTTTTGGTGCTGTAGGCCTTTTGATATCATCAACATTGTGACAGCTGTACTCTGATTGGTTCAGTAGTCCACTATTATGACAGCAACCTTAAAATATCAGTTATGATAACAGTAACAGTCAGCCATGGTTCTGTGCGAAAAAACTTGATTTGGGGAGCAGGAAGGGGGCAAGACTGTGCACACAGACAGCATGTGTGAGGTAAACACAGCAGCCTTGGAATACAACACTGAACTGCTTGCCTACCTGTCAGCCAGCTTCTGCTGACTTCCTGACTATGCCCCTTGTGAGTCTAGCCAGTCAAGTGGCTCCTGGAAAGTCGGGGTTGGGCACCTGTACTAACCAAGTTGCATTTGAAAGAGCTGCAGCACTTCATTCTTTGCAACACTCAGCTGCGGTTCAGTGGGCTAGAACTTGACTTTGGGAGCTGGGAGGGCAAGATAGTGCACACAGAGAGCAGTGTGTGATGTAAAACAGCAAGTTGGGAATACTGCACTGAACTGCCTGCCAGCTAGCTTCTGCTCACTTTTTGACTTTGCCCCACCATGTGAGTCAGCCAGTCAGGTGTCTCCTGGAGATTGGGGGTGAGCACCAAGACTAACCAAGCAGTTTTCATAGATCTGTCGTTTTCTGGTGGCAGATGCTGCTGTGTACTGGAGAGGTTATTCTTTAGTATGAGTCATATCATTTTGTATGTAGAGCTATCAGAGTCTTGACCTGTGAGCTGGTGTTTTCTCCTGTTTTGCAGACCAGGACCTAAGTAGGGGATTGGTTACTAAGGGATGAGCCATGTGACATATACACAGAAACATGGAAATACAGAATTTGACAGCAGATAAGGACCGCTTGGCCCACCTAGTCTGACCATTTTCTGTATCTACTGTAACACCATAGACCCTATCCAATCTTGACAGCCCTTTCTTCCTTATGAATAAGATTCCTAATGTCTATCCGATGTGTTCTTGAATCCACTACAGTTTTGCCCCACACCTCCGCTGGAAGGCTGTTCCAGGCATCCACCACTCTTTCTGTGAATAAGTGCTTCCTACATTTTCCCTGAGTCTAACCCCTTCATAGCCTGCCCCTTGTTCTTGAGCATCTTTTTCTGAAAAATACTTCTTTTATACTTTGTTTATACTCATGAGGTATTTGAAAGTCTCTATCATAGCTCCCCTTTCCCACCTTTCCTCCACGGTGTACATATTGAGGTCTTTGGTCTCTTCTCATAGGGTATCTGATGCGACCCTGACCATTTTAGTTGCCTTTCTCTGGACCGCCTTTCATTGTCTGTGTCCTTCCAGAGATGTGGTCTTCAGAACTAGACACAGTACTCTAGGCGACATCTCAGCAATGATTTATATAATGGTATCATCACCTCCTCCTATACTGCTGGTGATACCTCTCCCTATGCACCCTAGCATCCCACTGGCTCTTCCTACAGCTTTGTCACATTGTTTGGCCACCTTTGGGTCATCAGATATGATTACCCTCAGGTCTCTTTCCTGTTTGGTGGTCATCAGAACCACTCCCCTCCCCCATCTTGTACTCCGCTAATGGGTTTCTAAGCCCTAAGAGCAAGATTTTGCACTTCTTTGCTTTGAAACTTAGCTGCCCAGACTCTTGACTGCTCTGCAAGCTTTCTTAAATCCTATTCATCCCCTGGGTGTGTGCCCCATTGCAGATTTTAGCATCATCTGCAAAAGCATACCTACCCTTCTAGCCCTCTGCAATGTCACCAATAAAGACATTAAAGAGAAACAGTCCCAGTACTGATCCTTGTGGCACCCCACTGGTCACCCTCCTTTCCTTGGAGTGAACTCCATTTACCACCGCCCTCTGATGCCTATCCCCAACCAATTTCTCACCCAGTTTACCACTTTTGGACCCATTCCCAAGCTGACCAGTTTGTTTACTAGTCTCCTGTGTGGAACTATGTTGAAGGCCTTATTGAAATGTAGGTAAGCCACATACACTGCTCCACCCGATCTACTTCCCTGGTCACCCAGTCAAAGAAATCTACCAGCTTTGTTTGACATGACCTCCTCCCAGTGAATCCATGCTGCCTTGGATCCTGTGCCACTGGTTTCAAAATATTCCACAGTCCTTTCCTTCAGCATTGATTCCATTAATTTCTCCACCACTGAAGTCAAGTTGACTGGCCTGTAATTGCCAGTTTCCTCCCTGCTACCACGTTTGTGAAGTGGGATTACATCTGCTCCTCCAGTCCTCCAGGATCACTCCTGTCTCCAGTGAGTAGTTGAACAGGACTATCAGAGGTGCAGCCAGCACCTCTCTGAGCTCTTCAGTATCCTTGGATACACCTGTCTGCCCCATTGCCTTGTTCTCTTTCAGATTTGCGAGTTCCTTCAGGACTCTCTCCTGTATGAGTGGACAGGTGTCCACCTCCCTTCTTTTGATGCTCCTGTCACTTATCTGTGGTCCCTCTCCTTCCCTTCCTCCGTGAACACAGAACAAAAATATTTGTTCAGCATGTCTTCTTTTCCTGCTTCCCCACGCCTCCTCCCTTCCCACCTTAACCTTCGATCCCTCCCTGGTCTTTCTCCTGTTGCTTACATACCTGAAAAATGTCTTAGTCTCTTTCTTTATTGCCTGGACTATTTTCTCCTAAGTTTGCACCTTTACGCTCCTGACTTCTTTCCATGCCTCCCTTTGCTTTTCATGACACCTCCTATTCTCCTTCCTCTGTGTCTCCTTATACCTCTTGAATGCTAAAATTTTTGCCCTTACCTTCCCAGCCACCTCTTTTGAGACCCTTGGACATATAGAGCTCTTGCCAATAAACTCCTAAATACATCTCAGATCTTTTCACTTGCACCACTGGGACCTAGTCTCTCGATACTCTCTATGTACAGCCTGCTTGACATTCCCAGAATCAGAACTTGATATGGTGCATCCTCCCTCAGCCATGCTCTCCCCACTATCTGAAACACTATCCAAAGCACCTTAAGACTCTCGAATCTCGTTGAATTATTCACCTTTAAGACACTGCTGAGACACTCATTAAAGGAAACTTGTAGCTGCTTTTCTTAAAATACCCTTATTCAAATCTTTGCCCTTTCTGCCTTTCCATAGCACATGTTCTCTTCTCCTGGTTGTCCTTGGTTCTCTTATCTCCCTGGTAAGTGCAACCCCTTCTGTCCTAATTTCCATCAGACTGTCCCTTCCTTGTCCTCCCCTTCCCTTTAAAATTGTTCCTTTCACCCTATCCTTCCATGTTATCCTATCCTTCCTATCCTTCCTATCCTACCTATTCCATGATGCTCATAAATTGCATTGTTAGCCTATCCCTGTTGCTTTGTATTGCACTTTTGCACTTAACCTGACATCTGTTTGTATAGACTGATGCTATTGTATTGTTTGGTGGTCCTTGCTGCATGCATGTAGCATCCTCCCAGGACATCCTTATAAATGAGTCCTCTCAAAGATGTCTTCTCCTGGTAAAATAAAGATTATTTGATCAATTAATTGTTAACGATTCTAGAATTACCTTTTTAGATATACTCAATGTGGTATACGTCAATTCGCCGTAAACATTTGGTTGCAACATCCCAGCTCATCATGTACAGTGCATTGCAATTTAACATTATGAAAATTATAGCTTGATACCCAGACATGATACCCAGCACAAAAACAGCAAAGAATTAAAAGATTTACATACCAGAAAAGTTCTTCCCCATAATGTGCTTCTCCATAATGAAAGACTCTGTCGCTTCTTGATGACATCATACTGCCTGACTCACTTTCGTCATTGTAGATTGCCAAGTCCTTCCAATTTCATTGCAGATTCACTGCAGATATAGTGGCCGTTTAAAACATAACCTTTATTTGCAATAGATTAAAAATGTGAATTACTTAAAATGTTGCTGTCCTTCCACTTAGACCTGTAACTGGAAGTTATGTGTTACCCCCTGAGATAATCAGTGTAATCGCATGTTCTGTATGCATCAACCACCAACGTGATGCATTTTCCAGAGTCTCTATACTTTTCTTCCAGGTGATGTCATCTCTTGGCTTCACTCAGGTTGTTTCCACAGCTACTCACAAGGAGGGCACTCTCTTGATCTGGTCTTCCTCCTGGGGGGTCGAGGCTTCCGACTTGGTGGTGGACCAGTCGGTTGGTCTGACCATTACTCAGTTGAATTCAACTTTGTGGCCCTCTGGGTAGAGTGGCCCCTGTGGAGATGATCAAATACCGTTCATTCGGGCGTAGTCCCTGAAGACCTGTTGGCGGTTATTGACCTCTCGTTGTGTGACCAATTGTGCTCGGATCCCTGAGCGCTGGTGGTGGCTATAATGGGGCCATCTCAGATGCCCTGGACCAGATAGCTCAATTCCGTGTTCGCCCCTTCCGGCCGTCCTGCCTCCCCTTGGTTTGATGGAGCATTGAGAGGGCTGCGGAGGTTAGGGCGTAGGTTGAGCGCGTCGCTGGAGGAAGACTGCCTTGGATGTCGACCATCTTATTTTGCTAGAGCATTACAAGCTCTATCAAACTGAAATTTCCATAAGAAGGCAGAATTCCTGTCCAGGGAAATCTCTGTTGCTCAGAATCGACCGGCTCAGCTCTTCAGAACTGTTGACAGACTGTGCAACCCAACCTGTCAGCAGTTCCGTTGAGTTTTCGCAGGTTGACTGTGAGGGAGATCGCTCGATTCTTTTGCGAATAGGGTGGAAGGCATTCAGAGGCAGTGCCCCAGCCTCACTCTATGGTTGTTGCAGTTGATCGGGTGTTGTCCCAGAGCCGGAGTTTCCTGGAGCTCCTTTGATCTTCCTGACCTCGTGGAGACTATGAGGATTGTCTCTGAGATGCGCCCAACTTGTTGTAGTTTGGATCCGGGCCCTACTTCCTTGATTTTAGGATGTAGTGAATTTATTGGCCGGTCCTTGTTCGGATAATTCGGTGTTCTTTGGAAATGGGAGTTTTCCCAGCTTCTCTGAAAGAAGGTGGTGACTCCCCTCCTGAAGAAAAGCTTCCTTAGACCCGAATGATTTCGTCAACTACTGTCCAATCTCTAACCTCCCTTTTTGGGGAAGGTTATTGAAAAGGTTGTGGCGGCTCAACTTGACAACCATTTGACCATCCATAGTTTATACTGAACCTCTCCAGTCGGGTTTTCGTAAGAGGCATAGCACTGAGACCGCTCTGGTTCGGTGCTCAATGATCTCCTCGATGGCGAGAGATCAGAGACACCATTCTATCTTGGTTCTCCTTGATCTATCATCAGCTTTTGATACTGTGGACCATGGGGTTTTGCTCGACTGTGTGAGGTCCATCTGTGGGCTCTCAGGTGTTGTCCTCAGATGGTTTTCATCTTACCTCCTGGGAGAACTCAGAGAGTGGTTTCCAGTGTACATTCATCAGGGCTGTCTCTCTTTCTTGTGGGGTACCTCAGGGTTCGTGCTCTCTCCCATGTTGTTCGCTAGTATATATGCTACCCTCGGGGACATTGTAAGATGGTATGAGCTGAGGTTTCATTGTTATGCCGATGATACCCAGCTCTACCTGTCTTTGCACCCGACCAGGTTAGTGCTATCTCAGTGCTGAATAACTGCCTCGCTGATATCAAGACTGGATGAATATCAGTGGATTAAAGTTGAACCGGAAAGACCGAGGTTATGGTGGTGGACCCTGGTCCAGGGGCTGAGGGTCAGGGATAGGGTCCCCTCTGGATTAGTTCTTGGGGTAGACCAGATCCCCAACTCTGAACGGGTGCGTAACCTGGGTGTGGAGCTTGACACTGGTTTGACCTTCCGTTATCAGGTGTCTGCAGTAGTCAAGACTTAATTTTCCATCTTAGAAACATCTCCAGGATTAGGCACCTGGTTCCACCTGGCGATTTGCGGTTTTGGTCCACGCCTTGGTGACATCACGTCTTGATTATTGCAACTCCCTGTACCTAGGGCTTGCTGGGTTGAAATCGCCACTTGCAGCTAGTGCAGAATGTTGCAGTACATTTGTTGACTGGGGTGTCTAGAAGATCTCACATCACCCTGTGCTGCGCACTCTGCACTGGCTGCCTATACAGTGGCGGATCACCTTTAAAGTGGGTCTTTTGACCTACAAAGCCCTACAGGTTTAGGTCCGACTACCTGAAAGAGCTTCTGGTGCCTTCACGCCTCTGAGACAGCTCCACTTTCTGATTGAGGGGTTGCTGGAAATTCCGAGGTGAATTTGAAGTCCTCTGGAGCCCATGCATTTGACTTTGTGGCTCCCACCCTTTGGAATTCTCTGCCCGTCAGCTCCGAGAAAGTTCAACTGTGGATGGGTTTAAGAAGGCCTTAAAATCATTTTTTATGGATTCAGGCCTTCCTGTTGTATTTTAAATCGTTTTATTTATTTATCTGTTGTACTGTTATAGTTGTCTTTGACTATGATAAATGTATGAAGACTGTAAAGCGCCTTGAAATATTTAACGGCGCTTAATCAAATACATTTATTATTATTATTATTATTATTTCCTTGAGCTGGGGGACCATGCCTGAAAGGTATTGCTCCATTTTCAATTCATTTATTTTCTGTTCTACTTTGATAGCATTTATAAGTTTCCAAATAGTGGGGTGGCTTGCCCCAGCAGACTGTTAAAGCCTCTATGCCACCCTCTACTGAGTTGTTAGTGTGCTGCAAACCTTCCTTACTGCATGGTAGCAGTTTCAAAACTCAATATCAAAGTGTGGTCTATTGCGCTCACGCTGACCTACTGGCCTGCCTATCCAAGTATCTTCAAAATAGTCAACTAGCAGTGCCAGTTGGTCATCCTGTGTCCTGTAGAACTCTGTTTCCCTCAAAATCTCAGATGCATTCATGACATCAGCTGGTGGAACACAGGCACACAGGCTAGTGCTGGCATCATTCTGATTTGAAGTGCAAAGTCAGAGTCTACTGTGTAGATTTTTAGAAGGTTGTGATGTTCTTGGACATTCCACACTGCCTGACAGAGTGAAAAAGCACCGCCTTGTTATTGCTGCAGGGAATTTCGCCAGAAATGATTTTGATGCTGCGAGTTCAAAATCAGTCATTACTGTTTGTGGAGCAAGCCCAGTGCACAGTTTCGTTCACTCTGCAAGTACTCGCACATAACTGCCATATGTTTTGTTGGACATGAGAATAAAATCTGATGGTATAACAGAGGAGTAACATACACCATGTATGGTGTATAACTGTGAAAATAGACTCAGTGTAGCCTTTTAATGTTTCACCTGCATACCAGTGCATAGAATTTCTCATATAGCTCAGATTTTTCTTTGTAGAAAATACTAGAAATATTTCTGGGACATCACAGCCAGAATCAAACAACAGAAAATGTTTCCCACTGTCTGTAGCACAATATTCAGGTGGAATTTGAAGTTCATTGAGGAATACAGGTTGACTTAGAGCAACAGCTGCAGTTTGCCATACCCTTTGTGCACTTCGTTTTAAACGAGGGATCAAGGGAAGTTTAGCACTGGCAGATGAACTTATACCACTAATGGCATTTGCTATAACCTGCTGGGTGGTTTCTTGTGAGCTGTAAGCATGGTCCTTTGCATCTTTTCTAACCTCAGCTTCTGCTGGATTAGGAACATGATTGTGTACCCGATATTCTTAACTATAGTATCATTAGCTGTGTGCACCATGACAGGACATTTGCAGGAGTCATATTGCTAACATTTCCAGTACTCCTTGTCTCCATACTTTCTCTCCTTGCAATAAATATACCCTTCTTATGTTAGGAGAGGCTGTCCTCTGGTGCTCAAACAAAATGCAGCAGCATGTCTAACCTGGGAAGGCTGCCACTAGGAGACTGACAAGATTTATGCATCACAAATTAGCATAAACTGACACTAGCTACACAGCACACCATCATCGACTAGCACATCTGCTGTAATTGGCTGACATCGGCTACAATTTTTGTGATAACTGAGCATATATTTAAAGAAAAGGTACACACTTAACTGCGACATAAATGAACGCAATAGAATTGTACTGCACTGTACCTTCTAGTGCTGAAATGTCGATGCTATAAACAATCACGCTGACATATTTTTGTGCAGAATTGCCGTGTGTAACCCCTAGATGGCGCTATCCCAGGGGCTACTACCCTGCCTGATTTGCCACCTAACAGGTTAAGGGGCCTGGATCCAATGGCGGTTGCCTCACCCAGAGGTCAGGGTTTGCAATAGTTAAACTAACTTGGTCACAGCCCTCTGGGACACTGCAACCCTTTCTTCCACTAGTGGCCCCACAATATATCAGAATTACCTTCACAGTATACACTTACCCCAGGTCTGGTTCCGGCACTGGGACCTCCTGTGAAATGAGATACAGTGCAACAATCACAGTACAGTACTTTAACATAGACAAATACCTCAGGCAGTATAACTTTGCTGAAACAAGCAGCTCTGATTTATTTAGGGGATATAACAAGGACAGGGAAATCAGGTTAATTAGCTTATCACTCTAATAATCTACCTATGGCTCTGTGCACAGGCCTATCCCTATCAGTTACTGTCCCTGGGTACCCAAAGCCCTAGTGGCTAGTCCAAACCGTGGCAGCTGGTAGGGGCCCTTTCACAGAGAAAAGGAGAATTAAACAGTCAGCAGTACAGTAATTCCATTTGGATTTAATGTGGCAATTCAACAGGAAGCGACCCTGAATTAGTACTCACGACCTCCAAATAAGATAGGGTCCTTCAATGTCAGCAGGGCTCACTTGAGGTACACAAACCTCTTCACACATCCATATAAAAGAAAGCACTATACCAGGAAGGCTGCATCTGTATCCCGATCACAATTACTGCACAATACCGGAGAACACACAGCAGATTCAGTTCCTGACAGACCGAGTGCAATTTTCAGCAATTCCTCCAGTCTTCTACAGGGTGAGCCTGGTTTCTACTCTTCAGAGATCCTTTGACTCTTTTCACAGGACGGATTCAGTCCTAACAAGCTGTTACACAAGCTGCAGACCCGAACTCTGGGCCTTACACCGTTTTTGACTAAAACTGCACACTGAAAAGCACAGGGCTCCTTCCTTCTTCACTGCCAAAGCTCAACTGAAACTCCAACCGAAAAACGGCACTTCCTTTGAGTTCCTCCCAGTTCTTGACTGGATTGGCTTGTCACTCACAATAGACTGCTGCTGTTGGTCCAAAAAGGCACTGAAGTCTAAACTACATCTCCCAGAGTCACTGCCCATACAATCCTATTGTGGCTGGCTCAGATTATGAGTCCAAGTTCTGATTCGTCCAAGGCACCATTTTAGAGCTAGCTTACCCCACACTGATTGGTCCAGTTCAGCAGTTCAAAACTAGAATGGGGAACTAGCAGACACAGTTCTGACTGCAAAGAAAGCAGGTTAGACAAACTGTAATTTCATTATTACTCTAAATAATTTCTGGCAAACAGTTACATCTTTCAGATAGGTTCCCTTTCACTGCTAGTGACTGCAAAAATGAAGTGAATTGGCAGCAGCTCGAGTGGTACTCAGAGAAGCACACCAGTCCCCCATACAAACTAATTATGTCTGCAAGCAGACAGCTCTAAAGAGACAGTACCAGAGGCTCTAAAACACTCACTGATAAATGGCTTAAATGCCAAACACCATTCAGGCTTGGAGCATTCAAGCAAGCTCCTGAAGTCTTTTTGGAACCCCCATTTGCAGAGGTTTACACGTGGAACCACTCAATGTATAACATGTATTTCCTTTCATTTGTAAAAGTGTATCGCTTTGTTTTGCAATCGTATTGCTGTTGATATTATTCTTCATTTCGTCCTCCCAGGACCACCTTGTAAATGAGTTCACTTAATTGTGTTTTTCCTGGTAAAATAAAAATTGAATTGAACTGAACTGAATTATTCCTCTTGCTTTTGCTTACCTGCTGACACAGAGGGTTCATTGCATTCCCTATGGCCCCTTTTCATTTTCCCCTTGTACCTCCCTCCACCTTTGTCCTCTCCCCGCCAGCCAGAGCATCCCTGAGGCGTCCTCTATCTTTGTAAAGTCAATTCTCCTGAAGTCCAGGACTGTTGCCTTTGTGTGGTTCGGTTCTGGCACCGCTTTCTATATAGAATCACACTGTATGGTGATAGCTGGTCCACAGGTGGCCACCTACCATGACATCTGCAACATTGTACCCATTGGTGAGCACAAGGTCCAATATTGTTCCCTCACAAGTTACTAGTATCCCAAGGAATGTCTCCTGCAGGGAGTCCAGGATGTCTCTGCTCTAGTTGAAGCTGCATCTGGGATGCTCCAATCTACATCTGGCAGATTGAAGTCCCCCCTCTGGCAACACCTCCCCATACAGGACAATCAGTCCTAAGCAGGAGAAATATATTTTTTCTTGGGGGTGGTCCTACTCTGTGTATATAAACTGCACTTCTAATGTGTCCTACATGTTCATGTTCCTGTGAGTGAGTGAGTGGAACAGCAAAGGAGTGGAACAGGTGAAAGATTGGCATCTTAGGCATCAGCAGGCATCAGCAGAAAGATGCAAGAAAGCAGGGGAATCTGCCTGGTGACTAAAGCAGGGCACCTGTTTGCTCCTTTATTGTTGCATTCACAGATGGGACCGTGTTAAGGTTAAGGGTAGACATAAACAGTGCAAAGGGTAATAAGTCCATTTAGGGACATGTTCAAGAAAAGAACAAATAACAACAAAAAAAGGGAAGTAACAAGAAACACGCCATCAGTGGTAAGGCATATTAGGGTAAGACATCCTGGGCTCTCTACAGAGGGCACTCCTCAGACAACTAGTCAGTGAACCCACTAATGATGGGGCTATACTGGTGCTATACTGGACCTAGTACTTACAAATAGAGACAGTATGGCAAACATCAAGATGGGAAGCCACCTAGGGAGTAGTGATCACCGTACAGTGTGGTTCAATATAAGGACAAAGGAAGATTCCAGCCACACTAGGGTGAGAGTCCAAGACTTCAGGAGGGCAGATTTTGTAAAGATGGTTGAATACCTAGAAGGGGAACTGGCAGGAGGAGATGACTTAGGTGGAGTGGAGGAAGAATGGGTGAAAATAAAGGGTGCCATATTGAAGGCTACAAATCTCTGTGTCAGGTAAGTGAGTAAAGTGAGAGGAAAAACAAACCACTGTGGTTCCCAAGAGAGTTTACTAGAATAGTTAAGGCTAAACAGATGGGATTCAGAAGATATAAGGAGACACAGAGGGAGGAGGATAGAAAGTATATTTGCAGAAGCAGAGAGAAGCAGGAAAATCAATAAGGAGAGCAAAGGCAAAAACTGAAGTGAGGATTGCCCAAAATGTAGCAAAAGTGGAAAAGACATGTTTTAGATATTTTATTTTATTGTTTATGTATTGAAAAGTTTCACCAGGAAAGGCCCACTAAACAATTACAATTGCTTGTCTCACGGAGCATCTTGGGGAGCAGATACAGAGGAGTACTTAATCCAACAACATACATTTGTAATTTTTTTAACAGGTAAGACATGAATCAAAACCTACACAGCACAGATATTCATGGGACAGACAAAGATATAAAACTAAACCTACGCGAGATCAAATACAAAAATACAGGAATAAGTGCATACAGTCAATTTACCCAGCACAGTGGTAAATACATGAATTACAACAGCAACAAAAATTGTTGTACAAAAGTTGGTTTACTAGTGCAATGTGCAGTACGTCATTAGAGAATAATCTAAATAGAATAAGACTGCAACAGGAAGGGGAGGGAAGGAAGGGTTGTTAGAGCAATTGCAGGTAGGAGGGAAGAAGTTAAGGAGGGAGATTGAGATGGACCAGGTGGAGGAGGAGGAGTGTCTGATTTGACTAGGCAGGATGTTTCATAGCTTTGGGAGCCTGTGTGAGAAGGCAGTTTGGCCTATTGCGGTGGGCATCAAGGAATGACCAAGGTGCAGGTATTGTTTGATCTGAGAGAGCTGGGATGGAGAGTGAGAGGCCAGGAAGTTGATAGGTAAGGGAAAGGGAACCAAACCAGAATTTGGAGATGAACTTCATGCACGATGTAATAGGCATCTTTTTCCAGCAAGGGTAGAGCAAGAGAGCAATAGAGAGAACAATGGTGGTAAGAGGAGAAGAGTCTAGGGTGAAACAACAGAAGGCATTAAAGAGGGTACCCAATCTGGTTAAGGAAGAGAGTGGTGCAGCACTATAGACTACATCACAGTAGTTGAAAATAGGTAGATCATTTTCTGAACAAGCTCCAACCTTGCTGGTAATGATAGGCAACTTTGGTTCCTGTATAGTGTACCTAGTTTGGGTCACAACTTTTTAGGATGGAGTCTATATGCCCAGAAAAGTTGAGATGCTGTCCAACCAGACCCCAAGATACCCAAATGAGGAAATGTCCTCGAGAATTGTACTGTCAAGGGTGTGAAAGGAGGACAAATTTGGTAGCCGAGAGAGTCTCTGCCTAGTACCAAAGGTCATAAAGACTGTTTCTTGGCATTGAGGAAGAGCTAATGGGAACTTAACCAGAGCTGGATTTTCTCAAGTCATGCTGGAGATTGGAAGCGACATCAGCAGGGGAGAAGCCAGAATAGAAAAGGACTGTATCGTCAGCATACATATGGATTGATGTTGTGGTGCATACTGATGGGAGATCATTCAGGAAGATAGAGAAGAGCATGGGGCCAAGTACTGAGCTTTAAGGCACACTGGTGGCAATAGGAAGAGAGGGGGATGTGGAGTCAGCAATTTGACTGACTGCGTCCTGCCTGTTAGAGAGGCTGAACCAACTAGCAGCTGAGTCAGATAAGCCAGCCATGTGCAGGTTCTCTAAGAGGAGCAGGTGGGAGACTGTTGAATGCCTTTGCAAGGTCAACAAAATGGCTGATGTTATTAGGCCATTATCCATTGCGTGTGAGAATGGAGTCAGTAAGCCTAATTAGGGAAGTGGTGGTGGCATGGTTCTTCCTAAAACCAGATTAGTAGGGGTGAAGAAGTCAGAATCAGAGAGAAAGGAAGAAAACGGAATGAGAACTAGATGTTCCTGCAATTTGGCAAGTATAGGTAGGAGCGATATGGGCCTATAGTTCTCAGAGAGGAGGGGTCACCTCCTTTAGGTAATGGGAGGACAACGGCATGCTTCCAGGAGCAGGGGACAGTAGAAGTTGAAAAGAGAGGTTGAGTAGAGCAGATAGAGGAGAGCAGATAGTATGAGAGGAGAGGAATAAGAGTTTAAGGTCTGGCTCTAGCCTATCAGGTGAGGATCCCTTAGATGGATTGAGAGTGAGTAGTGCCTTTAGTGTGTCCATTTGTGCAACTGGAGCAAATGAGAAGAGGTGCTGGCCATTGGAGTGTATAGAGGGTCTACTTAGGCCATCAGGCATGAGGTGTTGGATGGGAGTGAGGCAAGGAGGCCAAGGTGCACAAGGTAAAGAAAACATTAAATTCCATCACTACAGCAAGATGATCAGTAATTAGGACATTGTTCATATTAAGAAGGGGGTTTTGTGGTTTGATGGTAGTGAGAAGAGGGAGTATACAACCTTCCAAAACTTAGTTGGTGTGTTTATGTTGGTTTCAAAGGTGGAGCAGAAATATTCAGATTTGGTTAGACAAGTTGCTTTGGAGCAGGAGTTTTGGGGGCACGATAGGTGTTTTCAGTCAGCTTGGGACTTAGAGGCCTTGTGAGCCTTTCATGCTCGGTCCCGGTGTGCATACAGGTCATTAGTTCAGGTGTGATCTAGGGAGAGATTTCCTCTAACTCTGGTACATCTAAAGGGAGCATGTCTGTTCCAAATGTCAATGAAGAGCCTCTGGAAGTAATCCAAGTCCTCGATGATTGAGTGAGCAGATTGGATAGGTGACCAGTCAGAGTGTACAAAGTTATGGTGTAAATGGAGAGGTCAAGTGACTTATAAGTTGGGGTCAACAATACTTTATAGGAACTTTTGACAATGTATTTTACGGACCATGTAAATCATGTGATGGTCACTTAATGTGTCGGGAGGAGATCAGCATCAATAACCCTATATTTGTGAATAGTTAGGGCCCGGTTGATGAGTGAGTGGTTACCTGATTTGAGGTTTAGGCAAGTAGGTTCGAGAATCAATTGAGAGAGACTGAGGGTGGAGATAGCATTACAAGCCTTGCTTTGGGATGGGGCTAACCATTTAAGGTTAAAATCACCTAAATAAATAACTCACCTTTTGAGGTGAGTGTAGTGATTTCAGTGAGTAGGTTGGAGGTGATAGAGGATGAGAGGCCAGGGCAGCAGTAAACCCTGCCACACAGATAGGGATAGAGAAGGGTAGGGAGAGATGCAGGATAAGGGCTTCAGATGCAGCTGGTACAGATACAGATAGGACCAAGGTAGATTGTATGGCAGGTAGAGGTCTAGATTGCTATGCCTCCAGCTCTTCCATTTCGATCTTGTCTAGTAGTATTGTAGCCAGGGACAGTAGTAGAATTATTGTGTTTTTTGTTATTTAGCCATGTTTTGATAGAAAAGGAGGTCAGGAGCAAGGGCTTGGACAGTGGTTGGAGCAAATCTAGTTTGGTAGAAGGCTCCATATGTTGAGGTGCATTAACTTGAGACCATTTTGAGATCGGACTTGTTATGGGTAGGTGTGTCAGCAACTCGGGGTTAAGTACTTGGGTGAGGCCAGAAACAGGGCCAGGGTTAGGGGTTATGTTCCTGCAGAGAGAAGAAGTAGTTGGGATGATAATGTAGTGTAGCTTTTGATTTTATACCAAACCTTAGTTGGGGTATAGGTAGTTTGAGTTAGAGAGCTGCAGACGGTGGAGAATTGAAATGTTAGTGAGCTTAATAAGGCATAGGAAGGGGTACAGCTGGGAGGGAAGTGCAGGGCAGGATAGAGTAGAAAGACCAATAGTCTTTGAAAGGAGGGAGGAGGAGGAAATTAAACTTGGGAGAGACATGAGTGATAATAGTAAGGGCATTGCTTTAGGGTAGGTATGGTGGTTTTTGGAAGGAATAGAGTAGGTCCTGAGTAAGAGAGGTAAAGATAGAGAATAGAGAGAGGTAAAAGGCAAGGTGATAAGGATTAAGGCCAGCCATAATGGCACCACTGTTTGAGGCAACAAGGTGTTATAGATCCAATGCAGAGAGCTCAGTATAGCTGAGACTAGTGCCTCAATGTACAAGTAGCAAAATTGTGCAGACAGCTGTAATTACAGGAGTAATGTAATAATGGGACAGGTGTCTTTAAGAGGATGTCTACGTACTGTAAGTAATAAGCAAGAAGGGAAGCGGAGCAATCAGTAGAGCGGAGTCAGGTGGGGTTTGGAAGAGCATTAATAGAGGCTGGGGCCAGAGTGGATAGGTGAAGGAGAGCAGAGGGGATGAAAGAAATATAATAGGCAAATTTTAGCACTTTTAGCAATATAGTCACAGAATATTAGCACACAAGCAGAAACAGTACAGTATAAACCCACATCAGTTTAACACAGGTAACCCACAAGCAGTTTCCCCACAAGCAGAAATAAAATACCTTAAAAGCCCACAGCAAAATTCAACGAGCAAATGAAGGCACTACACTAAGCTTCTCCACAAGCAGACAAGTTTCTCCACTAAGCAGATTTCTCCACTAAGCAGATAAGCTTACTGTGACTCCCTCTGTGTACCCTGCATAAAACACATTTACCCATAATAGTTTGGAACATGCACATTTGCCCATATAGTCTGGAAACATGCAGATCCAGATATAAGGAGGCTAAGCAGCACAGGGTAGGCTGGCTAGCAAGCTAAAATCCTGTCTGGGCACAGCTTGAAAATAGCAACAGCTGGTCAGGGACCAGCCAAGGTGCTTGTAAGGGCTTGTGTCCAAATGTCTCACTTTGAAGAAGGCATGCTAACCAATGGAAGTCCAGCAGTTTCCAAGGAAATTAGCCAGTGGGAAGCAGGGCTTTGGATCACAGTAGGCAAGAGAAGCAACAGCAGGTGTACCTGATTTTCTCTGAGGCAGGAGGCTCAGTACAGTCAGTGGCCCCAAGGAACGAGCCAAGGCGAGGTCTGCAGAAGGAAGTCCAGTCAAGGGCAAGTTTCTGTGGAGGAAAGGAGAGAATTAGAAACTTTAAGGACTGGAGGCAGGGCTGCAGATATTTTTTTGATGGAAGTCAAATACTTCCATGGGCTGAAATTTGAAGTCATTTCAGTTTTACTGGAGTCAAAACACTCCAGCTGTAACTTTTTGGAAGTCAAAATAATTCCAGTCACTAACTTTGGCAGTCAAAATGCTTCAAATTCACAAACAACTATTACATTTTGACTAAACGGTCAGAGGAATTCCTGTTACATTGTCTAAGCATCGGGCAGCATCATCTATCATTATCATCAGCAGATGAGTATTTTCAAAATACAATCGATTCACTTGTGTGCAATTGGATGTGTGAACATTCCGCTGTGTGTACAAAATGTCGGTCCGATTCATCACCTATACCTTCAGTGTTAATTCATTCGGATGTGTGCACACAGATTTCCACTTGTATACACAATATTTAGAGCCCCAAAGCATGTCCCTGAACATTAAAACCTGCTGCCCGTCTTTTATTCTGCTGTCAGTGTGGAGAATTAGGTACTAATGATTAACTAAATGAAGCACAAAAGCTGAACTATCAGTGCGGCTAGGCATTAAGTAGTGTTAATCACCAGCTCAATTGTTCTGTGTCTTTTCTCCAATATAAATGGAGAAGCTTACCTGCATGTTCTTGTCTCTGGTAATGAAGTAACCGATCTGGGCATTTTCGCGTTGGTACTCAGTAATGCCAGCACTCAGGAAAAGGAGGATGATCATCCCGAGGTCCTGGTTCCCAGCACAGCAGAGGTCTGGCATATGGTGCTGAAAATCCAAAACTACATTGATTGAACAGGACTGTCAGGCAAGAAAACATTACCAGTTTCTATCACAGTGATGCGGCAGTCTGATGCAGTAGCGTGCAATGCTTTTAAACAATCGGCAATGTATTACATTTACTGGTTTTACCTTTTAAATTACTGCAGTGTAACCCTGCTATTAAAATGATTTTTAAACTGACAGTATATATTTTTGTATCTTACAAATGCTTGCAAGTCTGTTATTATGGAATATTTCAGCAAGTGCATTATCAGGGAGTGGCAGGATTGAGCTGACAGGTCCCAGAGATGAATTTTGTTATGGGCATTTGGATGTGTGCACAAATTCAGCTGGTCCCGACCTTGTGCACACATCCGAATTGACTGTAGTTGGATATGGGATTTACTTACTGAAGGAGAGAAACTACATTTTCAAATCATTTGAACATAAGAATCTGCCCGCAGAAATAGGTCAAATCATCTATCAAGTCTGCTTGAGTGCACAACTGGCAGCCTAGCACCTTCATTGCAATTTGAAAAAGCCAACCCCTCCCTCCCATCACATACCCTTTTATTTGTGACAACAAGTCATGCAAAACCCAACCTGATCAAACTACTGGAAGGGGTAATAAGGGAGGTGTACATGGACAAACCCGTATGTAAGTGCATCATGAACCCATTTATATACCAGTGCATTCATTGAACAGAAATATGGTATCAGTTAGAGTGGTTCACTAATCCGGAGCTTAATTCCAGATGTAACGGGGGCATGGTGGAAAGAAACACAGCAGAGACCAACAAAAATAATACAATACTAAACAAAGTAGCAGGTACCATTTTCATCAACTTGCAATAATTTATAATGAGCTGGCAAAATGTGACAAATGTAGAGTAATACCAGTGTATACAACCAAATATCTCTTGGTGGGTGGGGAGTGTATACATTACCACCACCTGGTACTGCTCGCTGTTGCTTGCTTAGTGCTGCCTGGTGGACTCTTGTCTGGCTTGCTGCTGCTGGTCCTGTCCTGACAGGGGTTTCTCCGGGCCTGCTATTCTCTCTGCATGGGTGGAAAGTGGTTACTTACTCCTCTGCTCCTCCTGACTGCTGCTGGGGCTGGGCCCTGGCTGGCTCACCTCCGATTCAGACCTTGTCCTACTCCTGTTCTTTATGCAGCTACTGGTGGCTGCCTGACCTCATCACCTGACTGGCGACCAACAACCCGCCGGTTCATGGACTCCTCTTAGGCCTGAGCTGAACCAGTACCGGTACATGCCATGCATGTCACACACTTTTCCCCGGCTGGCCGTTTGCCACCCTCTGTTGCCTCCTGCTTGGCCAGATGAGTCTCTGCTCTTCCAAATGGTCCTGCAGGCCTGATCCTCCCCGACCCCTCCTCCCCTGGTGTCCAGGACGACTGCCGACTCCCGCGCACATGAAATCCACGGTCTTTCTTTAGCTGTTCTCTCAGGCTCCACTCCACCACTAATTGTCCACTTCTCTTCTCCTAGGCCAGCCCCCCCCACCAGCTGCTCACTATCTCCTGGGGCCCACACAATAAAACCATCAGCTCGAGTCCTCCCATACACAAGCACCCTGACACACGCACTACAAGCCCCCCAGTCATGTGCAAATGGTGGCAAGTTTGAAAAAAAACACTGAACCTCTGAACCTTTGGGGGAGATCAGCAAACCAAGATGAAGGCGCAAAGGCGCAAATTTTAAATATAATGCCAGTCGGACCACCTAACAGCCCAATTAAACAGTGGGGAAGTAAAAACAAACAAAATCCACATCACCATGGCACCTGGTGGACTGGAGACTGTTTTAAATAAAGACATGATTGATGTCCACACCATGAAAAATGGACGTCAGCTTTAAACACGGGAAATGTTACTGGATGTCAATGACTCCAGAGGCTACATTTCTGGATGTTCTGAGCTGATTTTTTTGACATAAAATACATCTCAAAATAGAGTTATCTGAAGGGCTGACTGGAGGATCAGCCACTGTTAAGTGGTAGGTGGGTCTAGTAACAGAGAGGGAGGGGTGTTTGGAAACAAAAGGAGCAGTAAATGGGTGTCTGTATCTAGATGCCAGAACCCTGAATAGCAGAAGAAAATGCAGTTTAGGTGAAGTGGGGGTGGGGTGGGATATAGAAGAGTGCAAGGTAGTGAGTGTGGGGGCAGAATGGGAGCTAAGGAGAAGAGATTTGAGAGGGTAGAGCAAAGGGATGAAAGAAATATAATAGGCAAATTTTAACACTTTTAGCAATATAGTCATAGAATATTAGCACACAAGCAGAAGCAGTACAGTATAAACCCACAGCAATTTAACACAGTAACCCACAAGCAGTTTCACCACATGCAGAAATAAAATACAGTGAAACCCCACAGCAAAATTCAACTAAGCAAATGCTGGCACTACACTAAGCTTCTCCACGAGCAGACAAGTTTCTCCACTAAACAGATTTCTCCACCGAGCAGATCTGTTTTCCACTAAGCAGATAAGTCTACTATGACTCCCTATGTGTACCCTGCATAAAACACATTTACCCATAATAGTTTAGAAACATGCACATTTACCCATATAGTCTGGAAACACACGATCCAGATATAAGGAGGCTAAGCAGTACAGGGTAGGCTGGCTAGCAAGCTAAAAAGCCAGTCAGAGCACACCTTGAAAATAGCAACAGCTGGTCAGGAACAGCCAAGGTGCTTATGAGGGCTTGTGTCCAAATGTCCCGCTTGAAGAAGGTGCACTAACGAATGGCAGTCCAGTAATTTCCAGGGAAATTAGCCAGTGGGAAGCAGGGCTTTGGATCTGAGTAGGCAAGAAAAGCAACAGCGGTGTACCTGATTTTCTCTGTGGCAGGAGACTGAGTTTGGCCATTGGCTCCAAAGAGCAAACCACTAATGCAGGTCTGGAGGGAGCCCGGTCAAGGGCAAGTTTCTGATTTTCTCTGTGGCTGGAGGCTGAGTATCAGTGGCTCCAAGGAGCAAGCCATGGCCGAGGTCTGGAGGAGGGAGCCCAGTCAAGGGAAAGTTTTGATTTTCTCTCCGTGAGAGGCTAAGTATGATCAAGTTCAAGTTTATTGCAGGAAAACTCCATTGAGCAAGCTCATTCACAAGGAGGTCCTGTGACATAAACACTTAAAGTACAAACATAGATAGGTAATAACAGTATATAAATGAAATGCACATTACATGATACAGACTGGATATACATACAAGGGTACCACATAGGGTGACCGAGGTGGTAAACATTAATATGAGACAGGAAGTGACTTACAGGTTGCATACTGATAAATGAAACATGATGACTGGTGTGTGCAATACATATATTTTGGCAGCTAGAACAAACAACAGACTACAACTGATATGGGGAGAGGAGTGATTTGATAGAGTAGCAGTGGAGCGTAAGCATAGATAAAGCCAGGAGTAGAAGGAAGGAAAGCAGTTAATATGACAAAGCAATTATACCTTACCAGTGGATAAATATGGCACACATGGGGAAGGAAGAGACTTAATGACAGTTACAGGTGTCTTTTATTTTGGCTGAACTTAGCGATCTGTAGAAGTTTATTGAAACTGTGCTAGTTAGTTTCAGTACGGTTTGTAATTGGTTTCAAATGGCGGAAGGGCATATGCAACAGCACGCTTACCAAAGGAGGTCCGTGTCCTTGGTATGTCAAGCATAAGAAAGTCAGATTTTCTTAACGAAGTATGCACTATGTGAGATACTAATAAGGGAAGAGAGATAGCTTGGCAATTTCTGCAGGAGCAGTTTAAGAGTCCATAGCCCAGCATGGAGCAAGCGTCTAGTAGTAAGGATGTCCAACCAACAGCTGCATATAAGTCACAGTGGTGCGAGCGGTAAGGAGTTGGTAATGAACCAGAACGCAGTGATAAAGGATGTCCAGTTTACTTAGATTTGCAAGAGTGGTGGAGGAATAGATTACATCGCCATAGTCGAGTAGGGGAGAAAAGTGGCCTGTACAAGCTTGTTTTGGATGCTTCAGGGGGAAAGGGGCCTATTTCTGTAGAAGAAACCTAACCTTGCTTAACCTTCTAGAGACATCTTTATGTGGTCATTGAAAGATAATTTATTGTCGATCCAGATACCTAGATATTTAAATTTGGTTACAACTTCCAGAGGCTCGTGAGTGGACAATGAAGTCTTGGGCAAGGGTATTGGGGGGTCGTGACAGCACTGCGAGAATATCATCGCTTTAGTCTTCTTAGCATTGAGCAGAAGCTTGCCTTTATTAGATTATGCCTCAGTTGTTAAGTCCACTTGAAGCACCCCTTGACTTCAGATAACGATGAGCCAGAAGTATACAACACAGTATCATCTGCAAAAGTGCAGATTGGACGAGATATGTTAGCATCTAAGTCATTAATGTACAAAGAAAACAAGATAGGGCCTAAGATGGATCCTTGGGACTCCTCTTGCAACTGGCAAGGCAGCAGAAAAAGCCTTCCGCCTTTACTTTTTGGAATCTTCCAGTTAGGTAGCTAGAGAACCACTGGGTGGTATGGTATGTGGCACCCAACTTTGCAAGGCAATTGACTAATAGTTTGTGATCAACAGTATCAAAAGCTTTGTTGAGGTCCAAAAGACTGTGCCAGTTACCTTCTTAGCATCTATAGCAGAGATCCAATCATTGGTTACTTTTGCTAGTGCAGTGATTGAGCTATGATTAGCCCGGAAGCTGGATTGAGCTGGGTTAATGAGAGAGAAGGTTTCCAAGTGAGATTTTAACTGAATATGGATCAGTTTTTCGAGAACTTTAGAAAGGATAGGCAATATGGAGATAGGCCTATAGTTGTTTACATTGCATGGGTCACCAGATTTAAATAGAGGAGAATATGTGCTGATTTCCACAGGACGGCCCAGCAGCAGATGTAATGGAAAGATTGAAGATGTGGAGAATTGGGGCAGAGATGGGCATAGCCTGACCTTAGGAAAAGGGTTCCAAGCCATCGCCCCGCGCTTTTTGGTGTCTAAGTTTAGAAGAGAATCTTCTACTCTTTATAAGTTATCTCACGCAGTTGGAAGGGGCTGGGTGCAGGGCTAGATGTGGGGAGAGGTATGCTGGCTCACCACAGCACCAGCATAAAGTGACAAGTCAAAAGCTAATCCAGCTGTGGCAAAGTGGGAGTTAAGTTCCTCCAGGATTAGGGACTTGTTTTCCACAATCTTGCCACTGCAACTATCTTTGTTGGGACAGAGGGGCCATGGGCTCCCTTCTATAGCTCGATAGTCTTCCATATTTTATGAGGGTTACCTTAGCTTGTTCGAGAGTAGAAATATAATAGTTAGCTTTAGCAGAGAGAAGTTTTTCACACAGTTATTCCTGGCTGTTCTAAAGGCCTGCCAATCTGAAGATTCTTTGAATGTCTAGCTTTAGCCCAGAGCTTATCTCGAGCTATAAGGGCTGCCTGAGATCCAAGGAACCAGGGGTTAGAATTGTTCCGCACTTACTTTGATGAAAGGGCATGCTTATTTATTATTGTAGTGAGTTTGTCATTAGGATGTAAGCTGCCTTGTTGACATCTTTGGCTAGGTAGAGATCTTCCATCTGATCATGCTCAGGTCAGATAGGAAGTTTACTGCACTGAATTTGAAGGATCTTTTGTTATAAAGATGGAGTTGCGGCCGGGCCTTAATTTGAGATCTTATGCAAGCAACAATTCCATGATCACTCAAGTCGTTGTGAAACACTGCCGAATTAGATATTTTGTGTGGATGGGTGGTTAGTACCACATCTAGAATGGAACTGTTGGCAGTATTTAGAGTGTTGTTCCTAGTGGGTTCACTGACTAATTGCCCAAGACCTAGCTCGTCACAAAAGGATTTGAGGCCGGTGATTTAGGTGACAGCCAGTCCATATTTAGATCTCCTAGAAATATTGTTTCAGTTTTGCATCTATGAACATGGATTTCAAAAGATTAAGGACTTTGTCACCACCAGACGTGGGTCTATAGCCACCTAGGATAGTGATAGATTCCGAGGAGGGAGATGAAGGCTCAGCGAAACCAACTCAAATTCCTTGGCTAGAGATTTGCAACCAATATTGGTGACCGAGTACTTAGATTTGAAGGAGATAACCACACCCTGCTCTAGACTTCTATCTGCTCTAAATAAATTGTAGCCCTGCAGTGATATTTGTTGATCAGTGTTTGTCTTTTAACCACGACTCAGTAATTATGATAAGGTCAGGGTTAACGTGTGCAGCCCAGGCTTGCAGCTGTACAAGGGTTTTAGGCAGGCTTAAAATGTTGACCATCATCATTTTGAGACCTGTGGCCTCAGCAAAATCGATAGGCGAGGTAAGTTGTAGTGGGGGCAGGGTTGAGCCCACATTTCCTGAGCAGAGAAGAAACAGAAGTATAACTTTCTTTAAGGAGCTTATAAGAATGGAGACTGCTTGGCCAGTGGCTCCAAGGAGTGAGCCACGGCTGCAGGTCTGGAGGACGGAGATCGGTCAAGGGCATGTTCTTGGTACTTGGAACTTGTGATATGTAAGGAAAAGAGAATGACCAGGGAGGAACTGTAAGGTTAAAAAGGATTGGGAGATTGTGCAAAAGGAGAGCAGGAAAAGCAAACATAGTGGAGGGAGAAAGGGAGGGCCACAATAAGCAATTTGTGCTCTATAATGAGGAACTGGATACCAGTCCTTTCTCAGAGAGGGTACTAGAGGGACTTGCTAGTCTGAAAATGTACAAGCAATGGGACCAGACAGGGTACATCCTAGGCTACTGAAAAACTCAGAGAGGTACTGGTTGTAGCTTCTGACAGTCCTTTTACAGCTCACTAGAAACAGGTGTAGTTCCAGAGGACTGGAGGAGGTAGATGTAGTCCCCTCATAAATATGGTAGCAGGAGGAGGTGGAAATTATATGGCAGTCACTTTGACCTCAGTGGTGGAAGGCTAATGGAATCATTGCTGAAGGAGAAGGTAGTGACTAACTTGACTCAAAATGGGCTACAAGATCAGAAATAGCATGGGTTCACAGGAGGAAGTCATGTCAGATGATTTTGGTTGATTTATTTGATTAGGTGAGAAAGGAAGTACATCAGGGTGGTGCAGAGGATGTGGCATTCCTAGATTTCAGTAAAGCAATTGACACCATCCAACACAGGAGACTATTAAGTTGAGAAGCTTAGGAGTGGGTCCAAAGTGGTAAACTGGTAAGAAATTGGTTAGGGATAGGAGACAGAGGGTGGTGGTAAATGGAGTTCACTCAGATGAGGGAGGCGAGCAGTGGGGTGCCACAGGGATCAGTGCTGGGACTGGTCCTCTTTAATGTGTTTATAAGTGACATTACAGAGGAGCCAGAGGGAAGGTCTGCCCTTTGCTGATGATACCAAAATCAGTAACAGGGTGGACATTCGGTGGATGGTGGAAAGGATAAACTGAGACCTGATAAAACCTCGAGGAGTGGCCTAGGTATGGCAACTTGGGTTCAATGCAAAAGGAAAAAATAATGCACTTGGGGTACAGGAACCCAGAGGCTAAATACTAAATGGGTAGAGTGATACTGACAACAGCAGAACAGGAGACAGACCTAGGTGTAATTATCTTGAATGACCTAGAGGTAGTGGGACCTCATCTAGAATACTGTGTGCAGTTCTGGAGACCACATTTATGGAAGGACATAGACAGCATGGATGCTGTCCAGAGGAGGTTAACTAAAATGTTGTGAGGTCTTCAACAGAAGACCTGTGAGGAGAGACTGAGGGAACTCAATATGTACACTCTTGAAGAAAGATGTGAGAGAGGATATGACAGACATTTAAATACATAAAGGGATAGATAAGGAACAGGCTTGGAGTATTTTCAAGAAGAGGTGCTCAAGAACAAGGGGCATGATATGAAGCTGGAGGGTAGATTCAGGAGAGAGATAACAAAGTTCTTCTTCACAAAACAAGTAGTGAATTCCTGGAACATGTTACCAGCTGAGGTAGTTGGGACTGAAACATTGAAGGGTTCAAGAAAGCTTAAGCACAAGGGAATCTTAGGGGAAAGGAAAGAGGGACAGGTGAAAGAACCAGAGATCAAGTAAGGTATGGGATGCTGTAGGTAGAGTTAAATGGGCAGACTGGTGGACCAAGTTTTCCTTATCTGTTGACAAATTATATGTATGTTTCTATGTAGTAACAACATATTGTTGCCACAGTGTATTGCTGTTACTGATGTCACTAGCTAAGATATATTTTGTATCTCATAATTTTGCCCCCACTCCTGATGGTGTGTGTGTGTGTGTGTATGTGTATATGTATATATATATATATATATATATATATATATATATATATGTAATTAATACCCACCATAAGTTAAATGTTTACTTTAGCAAAAGACTCAAGATGTGATATAAAATATTTTCATTTGAGTACGCACTGCTAGTTCAGAAAAAAGGAAATAAATATCTCCAGTACATAACATCATCAACTGGGAGGCATTTTCCCATAACTCTTGACACATGAAAACATAAAAGGTAGTTACTTATCTACATATACAAACTTCCTGTGTACAGAAGTGCCAAAATGGATAAATATGTTCATGTACAGGAAACAAACAGGCAGGCATAACTCTTAAACAACAGAGACAAGCAGAGCAAAATAAAAGCCTTGATCTAGGACTGATTTTAAAATTGGTTCTGGTACTTGGCACCAGGGCCAGATATTCAAAACTCAGCCCTGGGCAAAATTAGCACTGACCGGGTAAAAATATCCTCGAGCCATTAGCACGCCATATTCAAAGGAATAGCCAAATCTGTTGAATATAGCATGCAAATGAAGCCATGCAAACAGGGCTGTAAGCAGCAAAATAACCCGCAAACAAAACAGCACTGAAAACCGTAAAGGAGCATGCATTGAATATAGCAACCAGACAGTGCAAACAGCAACAGCAGCACAGTGCACAGAGAAAGGTGACCACTGGGGGCATGCAAACATTGTAGCCCAAATGTAAACACCACAGCAGGCAATGGCGCCAACACAAACAACAGCAAAGAAAGAACCACAGGCAAGCCCATCAAAGAACACAGGAACCTAAACTGAAGAATAAAGACCCATATACAATGACAGTAAAGATATACCACAAAACGGTGCTTCACGCATGTATGAACTGTGAAAAGGTGCAGAGATGGGACAGTGGTGATGTGAACCCAGATAGAGAAAGCATGCCTGTAAAGCCAGATGGACTCCAGGCAGTGCCCACTGTGCACAGTGGAGGGACAGGGATCCCAACACAGAGCAGGGCACTGCACACCATTGGATGCACAGTGGGAGGACACAGGGCAATGGATGGCAGCCATGGCCACAAGGAAGAGGCCCCACACATGTCCGCAGACCAAGTCCATCCCCAGAATGCAGTCAAGGTGCACCCAAGGAACAGAGAACAGACCACATCCACGGGCAGACACAGGACAAATGTTGCATGCAACACACACGACATATGCAGGGTACACATGGAAAACATAATGTGAAAGCCATGTGGAGGAGAAACACCCCACACCCAAAACAACACACTGCCACACCCGACTGCCACAGATAGTGCAGGGAGCGCCATCATGGGAGAAGCGCCACAGGGCATTCCAGGACTGCAAACCACCATGGTGAACTAGATGGACAGTAGGTGCAACACACCACAGCAGTGTAAATTATAACAATAACACAATAAAGACACAGGACACAGGAATGCATCCAGAAATGTATGTACTGATGTTAATTCCAAATAAACAGGTACAAACAAAAACGAGGAAAGTAATACCAAACTGGGAAGGAAAATAAGCAAGAAATACAAGGCACAGCTATATACAACAGCAGTAAGGGTGAAACGGTGGATGAGTAGGGAGAAATAGCAAAAAGATAGTGAATAACTATTTACAAGACAAGCAGAACAGCGGGGGGCAGGGAATGGTGAAGAACAGGGGAAGTGAGAGACTAAGGTGGGGCCTGGGTGGGTGCAGGGACCCTCTGGTCCAGGAGAGTTGTCATCCTCCATATTTCACTAATAATGGCTACTTGCTGGTCTATCATGGCCTGTTGCTGCCTCACTAGCCACCAGAGAAGGTCATCCCAGCCCTCTGATTCCTCTGGTCACCTGGCCCACAATTAGCTCCTATGGCAACCTATAGGTGGAATGATGACCATGTAAGGATGGTGTGCTGAAAATGTGGAGCAACACAGACCACAGGATGTGGCCCTAGAGGAGGACAGCATGTCCCAACCACCCTGCCCATGTACCCATCAAATGAACAGTGCACATGCCACCTGACATGTACCTGTATGCAGCATCACAGAACCCCATAAAACACACGGCCATCCCACACAGCTGGGCAGTACTGGAACGCCATTGTAACCAGCAACACAGATGGGATGATGCACCATGCATGACCAGTGTAGATCCTGTTACAAGACTGCCATACAGCTACAGCCCCCGTGACCAACACACAGCCCCGGTCAAAACAAAACACTGTTGTAATGGAATGGGTGGGACATGCTGTCCAATGGAACAGAAGGTGGAGCCAGGTGACCATGCAACAAACAACCCAAGGCCACACAACCTATTGTCACACGGCAACAGACTATGACCTGCACTGGCAAGCCACAGGCTGTGCAGCTGGCAATGTGCATGTGCTTCCTCCCAGCAGTCACAATCCCTGAGCCTGGCACATGTGGACATGCGACAGCCACAGCACCCCCGGCCATGCCACTGCACCTAGCCAGACATAAGCAGCTAAACCCTCCTCCAGACAACAGGACAGTGGCCACAATGTGCAGCACAGCCTGACATGGTGACACACTGGTACTTCACAGTGTAATGTGACTGACTGCATGTGGATGCAGGTGGCGCACACAGTGCCACACCACTGTGTGCACAAATGTCCACAGGGAGCACAGCCAGGCCAGAGGCATGGAATGCAGTGTATGCATGCTGTGGGTGGACAAGCAACCAGAGGAACCTGACATGACACACAGGAATGGGTGGGACGCACCTCATGGCCATGGTACAGTGCACATTGTGCAGATATGGCCACAGCACACGACGTATGCTGCAGCACAGTACACAGTACAAGCTGGGCACATGCAACAGTCCAATATGACTGTGGAATGTCTGTGGACACAGCATGCAATGCACACGAGGAGAACAGGTGCATAGCCAGACATGGCCAACATTAACACACATGTCAACGGCACTCCCCCACTTCTGAGTCCGTGAACTCAGCCACTCAATATGCTGGTCCAATCACAATGCTACAACACATTGCACAGACAACACCTCTACACTGTACACAGGCTATACACATTGCAACTCCCCAGATAAGCCTACAGTAACCATAATACACACATCAGTATGTACAGTGACACAAATGAGGGATATGAGGGACATGCACGCAACAATGTGTACACAAATGTGTAGGAGAGCACGTCAGTCAACACCCTTGCTGGAGAACACATTTGGAGAACAGTACGCCATGCACAGCACAATGTCAGTGAGCAATGTATCCAGGGTGTACGGTAGGCCACCATGTGCAGTCCTATGCGCAGGGTGGCTGTCCAGCCCATGATAGACACCAATGTGTCACACGGCCAGTGAATGGCTGATATGCCATACACAGGTGCAGTGGCCACATGGCAGGACAGAAGCATCAAGATGTAGCCCACCATGGGCCATTGTGCACTGTACCACAAGCAGCATAACTGCTGTGCAATGCTCTCCCTGGCCGCACAGCACCATGGCCAACTCTTGTCCATGTGCACCAGGGAACGGTGACAGTATACAGGGCATATGCTCAGCCATCTGCGATATGGCACTGTATGGGGTACAGACCCTCCCACTCAGCAAGGTATGCAACACAGTTAGACAACAGCAGCAGATACTTATGTGCCGCATCCCACTGCCCATCACTGCTCTTAGTTTCTCCTCATGTGGTGTTGTGGCTCCCCTGCTGCAGTCCTGGCTGTCCTGTTGTTGCAGTCTGCAGGAAGAAAGTAGAACAACAGTGTCAGGAATAGCCTGAACATTGGTGTTCCCACCACCCATCCATAACAATGACACCCATCTGCACTGTAAACACCACGCCCCCACCTAAGAGCCATGTCGATAGAACACATGATGCCTGAACATGCAATGTACATATGCTACACATACTGTAATGACAAACACAGAAACCTGCCGTGGTGAGGACAGCACATTGCAATGCATGTATGTCCACGGACATGGATACAGTGAACCCACACAGGCCCACCAGTGGACATACCATGTATTACACTCAGCACTGCCTGATGAAGTCCCCCATCATGTGTGCATATACACTCACTACACAGATGTACACACATGTGTTTCACGTACATGGATGGGCATGCACACACTGACATGAGCCGTGTATGAGCCTTGACACTGATGGACACTTACCTGGTGCAGGCACCATCCTCGCGAACCAACAGCTTGAAGTCCCCAAGCCACTGCCTCTCCTGTCGCTGCAGGTCAACATATCTATGCCTGCACTGCTCACCATTGAAAGGTATACCTGTCCTTTGAGATAGGTGGTGGGCAATAGAGGCCACATCTGCCTTCTAGGCCTGTCCCTCCATGACCTCCCCAAACAGCTGGTGCTCTCTCTGCAGCACTAGCTGCACCAAGTTGACCATTTCAGCCTCCCTAGCTGTGGTCCTTCCATACCACTGCCCTGACACACCTTGTGTTCGCCATTGCAATGCTAAGGGCCTCCTGTGGCAACACCCTGACACTTCTGTCACCACTAATAGTGTAGTCCCACGACATGGACCTTGTGCGCGTTAATGCTGCTACACAGATCTGGTGCCACGCAACAAACAGCGCAACACTAGACCCCAAGGCCCCAGGAGTGTGTGCAACCTCTGTGTGACCCCAAATGTAATGATGTCATCATGCATGCTGAGTGCATCTGGCACTATAACATAGCACCGTGCTTGCTATGCAGCGCCAGCGCAGTGGCACTAACGTTTGCCCGATGCTATCACATTTGCCCAGGGTTCATTTCGCATATTCAAAGCCAGTATGAAAATGTGACTACTTAAGCTTTCAGTGCAATCCACCATGTGAACTGCCCTGCCAGGCTATTTAAGGGCTTTCCTGTGCTCCACCTGCAGAGCTGACAGGTATTGCAAGAGGTAAGAGGAACACTGTCTACAGACAAAAAGGCCACAGGATGTCCCAGGACTATGATCAGGCTGCTACAGGCATGTAACCCTCTGTTATCACTATTCTGCACTGTATAGCAACACAGTGTACACACTGCCGCAATGCAATGTACCTAAACAATGTTTTGAGAAACTGTTTTGGGTGTAATGTGTCTGTGTTCTCACCCACTGCAAGCTCAGATTCTGCAGGCCCTGCATGCAGACCCACACAGTCACAGTGCTGCAGTGTATCTATGTCGTATGACATGTAAACTTTGTGTGTGGCCCTGAACACGCACACTGGGCACACTAATAGATCTTTAACACTATTACAGTATGTTGGGAGGAAGACATACATACCATGCTCACTGCAATGAGTGCAATACAGACAATGAGCATGTCTACTGAGGTACGACAATCATTATGGTACTCTGAGACCCCCACATGGCACTACAGGTGCAGCAACAATATAAAGCATTGCTGTTCTTTGTCTACTGTCTGTCACTCTTGCATGTGACAATAATATGTTTGCCTGCTAGATACTCTGTTGTGACACACCCTGCTTGTGTGTGCATCAACAGTGCTGGGGGAAGGCCTAGGGACAGGGCATTTCAGAGGGCTTACATGTTGGATGTACACGTCATGGGTGACATGGGTAGGGAGGGGCTAGCACACTACAGGCCATGTTATTTGTGTCCCTCAGCATGTGTATGTGCGCCATGCTACACACACCTCCAGCAGGGGAACACTCGCTATATGACAGCAATCATACCCTCAACTGTCCCTGATTTTCAGGGATGTCCCTGATTTGGCCTTAACATTTTCCTCTGTCCCTCGTAAAATTTGTGTTTTGTGACAGAACAGTGGGGATTAAAAGCACAAAATAATGTCAAACATAGAGGATTGTGTAATAAGAAGACAATAACAGGTAGTTAGATCGAGAGGTTTCCGTGGTAATCTGAGACCTCGAGATGTAGCTCTAGAGGTCCGCTACCACGGAAACCTCAAGATCGCAAAACTGCCTTTGTTTGTGTATGGCTGCTCATACACAATCTTTTATGTATGGGCAACCATAAATACCACTCGTGAACACTCGGGAGCTTACTCTGTGTCTGCCGCCAAAGTGCCGCCTCGGTTGCCGCAGCCGCCGCTTATTGCGCATGCGCGAATAGCTCGATCTTGTTGTGCTGCACCGGTGACGCACTGGGTGCAGCACAACAAGATCATGACGCACCTGAGTGAAGGACAACAACGCTGTTCCAGGCATGGATTTCCATGCGAACAGCCTGCCCACCATACACTATATTGAAGTTGCAGACTTGTTTTTCTTCAGAAAATGCATCTTATCACAAATCCCTTTATTCTATCAGCTTTCTAAGTGAGTAGAATCAGTTTTTAGACGTGTCCCTGATCTGAGATCTTTGTCACTGATTTTTTAAGCCTTGTCCCTGATTCATGAGACAAGAGGTTGAGAAGTATGACAGCAGTACATATCTGTGCAGCACAGCCCAGCCACAATCCTTGTGGTCCACATAAACAAAAGTGATACTGATGCTGCCCACAGAGTGCATCCATGTGTGTCACAGTGTTGCACATAAACACAGGCCTGTGTCTCTGTAGTACAGACAATCATGTTGGGGCCATGGTCAGGCCTCTGTGACATGTGTACTGGGGTGTTCTACAATATCCCAGAGACACAGTTCCACAGCCAATGTCAAGCACTGTTCAAAATCTGTTGTGCAATGTTGGTCAAACACACACACACACACACAACACACACACACACCGCACACACGCCAAGCACACACACACACACACTGACCCAGTGTTGATGGCATATTCTCACCACTGTTAACCCTCCTTACCACACAGATGCCAATGAAGGTTATGCATGGCTGTGTACATATAAGTTCTCTGATGATGAGCTGAAGGTTCTAGTGCATGGGTTCAAGGCAAGGGAGGTCCTCATGAGGCGGTGTACCATAATACCGACACCACTGTCCATCAAATGTGGGCCAAAATCATGGCAGAAGAGGCTGTCTGTAAAGGTGGCACGATACGCAGTGGAGGGCCAAGGAGGAAGAGACACACCACCTGAGAGCAATGCATGGCATGGGAGAGGTCCCAGGCCTGCAGAGATGAGGGAGTCAGACCCAATCATGGATGTGGTAGTGTCCACCATCAAGCCAGTGTCCCTAGTGGGTGTGGAGGTCGGGGTTATGAGACTCGATCGATTAGCATAGAGCATGTGAGTAACTGGCCATGCTGATACAATGTCTGCATGTTGCCTGATGGGTGAACTGGTGGATCCGCTTGTGTTGTGCTTTACGGGTTCGCCTGTCCTGTGCACATCTGGGGACATAAAGTGGTCCTACGTGTGGTGGTTGTCTGTCCAACTGTACTGTGTATCTCGGACATGCTGTATGTGCCTGGTGTAGCAGGCCATGGTGTTCATCGGACACTCACCTTGTGCCTCAGCACGATCATGAGGACAGCCGTGTGTGTGGCCACCATCATGGTGTGTAGCATTCTGTCACATGTGTCACTGTATGTAATTCATGTCCCCCACCCTTATAGTATTGGGTTTCACATGTGTGTATGTGCATGTGTGTCAAACACATTGGTTACTGGTAGATATCTACACTCTGGGATGCATAGTCTGGATTTGAGTGTGTGCACCATGGTGGTGTGTGTGCAGTTAACACAGGGCATTGACCTACATTATGTTGCACTGGCAACACTGTTATGTATTGCGTGTGGTGGCAGTGATGTGGGATTACTGTGTTTTGTACAGGCCACTCACACTGTTCTTCTTGCTCCACAGCACAGGGCAATACACAGTCAGTGATGGCCCAGTTGGAGGGTGAGGACAATGATGACCAGGCAGATCATCATCATCTGAATTGCAGGAGCTGCAGCACAGACGCCTGCTGTTCGGCAGCACACATAAGAGGGACCATTGCATATGTAGATGAGGATGAGGATGATGTGACCTTTGTTCCTGGGCTGGCTACTTGGCAGAACTGGACATTGGGGAGTTCACCATCAGGGATTGCCTTTGCAGCAGAGGACATGGCGGGGCTGGCAACAGTGGCCAGGGTGCTGCCCAGCAAGGGCACCTGCAAGATAGGTGGTGCCCTGGTGCTGCCAGGGTCACCCATTTTATATGGCTCCCAGGACATGTGCAGTGACCCTACATGCACCACTACCATCACTAGCACAGCCACAGCAGCAGTACGGTGGTTAGACTCCACATGCTCTGGCCCCTGACACATCAGCAGCCTGTTGGCAGCCAGGCTCCTACATAGTTGATACCACAGGATAGTGTGACAGGTTTGATAGTGCCATGGCTCAGCAGGTATCCACCAAGGGTACTTCCAACCCACACCCTGCAGACAGACCCCAGCCACCCCTACCCACTGTCCAGGGTGAGCAGCCACCCAGGAACAGGATGCCCTTGGTCCCATCAGCTCCTCTGTGCTGCTGTGGAGTCACAGAATGCCACCCAGCAGGATCTCCACACATTCCAGAGGGAGGTACAGCAGGAACTGTCCCTCCTCTGGGAGGCAGTTAATGCTGATTTGTTGTGGGCAGAGCAGTGTGCAGAGGAGTGTGAGGCCAGGCACCTCAATATCCTTCACCAGTAGTTTCCAGTGACCTCACTGGGGCTGTGGGGAGCTCACAGCCACAGTGAGAGAAGCAGTGATGGCTGGGCACAGTGCACCGGTGGCACATGCCATCGACATGCCAGTAGTGTTCCTGGTATGCCTCCACATCACGTGATGGTAAATCGGGGTCAGCCAGCACTGCTGCCACAATGTCATCCATGGGCACACCATGGCACCTTGGGTGGCAGAGATCAGCGGCAACAGCAAGCCTGCACCATGACCATGGTCATCCCAGGACCATCCCATCTCTGCTGTCTCCACCTGTAGGCTCCTCAACCCACAGTATGCCCTCCAGGGTATATGCGCGAGGAGTCTGTCAGAGTCCGTGGTGGAGACAGTAATGTTGGCATGTTCTGTCCACACCCTCATGCACACTCTACATTCACGCACCACTCACAGGCACCTCTTTCACTCTGCACACAGTCCATCACAGGCACCTTTGCACATGTGATATTGTTGTTATTTCACAATTGTGCACTATTTCCACTATTCCATGTGTTGCACTGTATTGTACATATTGTAAATACACGTTTGAGCGTGTTTGTTGTCAGTGTTGTTTCACTCACCTGGCCATCCATGTTTGGAGTTCCAGTGATGTGGTTCCTGTGCTCCTGGGACCTCCTGCACATGCATGGGCCTCACCTTTCTAGTTGCTCTACTATCCCCTGGACCTCTGGCTTTGAGTCACTCTCTTGCTGTTCCTCGTTCAGGTTCATGTATTCCATGGTTCAGCACCATGTTGTGCAACATGCAGTAGGCTAGGAATATGTGACATATCTTGCAAGGGTTGTATTGTAGGGCACCGCTAATCCGGTCCAGGCACCGAATCTCATTTTCAGCATGCCAAAGACCCTCTCAATGACATTCCTGGTTGCAGCGTGCCTCATTGTACTGCTCCTCAGCCACTGTTGCAGCCGGAGGACTGGTGTTAGAGTCAGGGTCTCAGGGACAGGCACTGTCCCCTGTGAACACATTACCACTGTGTAAGCGGCTATCTACTGTATCACTCACCCTGCCTGTTAGCTCACCCTACTGTTAAGGTCATCCTGTCTCCATCCTCACTCCTCCTCTCCTCACTACCTCCCTTGTCTAGTATTTCATGGCACTATCCCACCGTTGGGGTGAGTTGTGTTGTGCCTGCTGCAGATACTCAGTGACAAGGTGCCCACTTGGTATCCAGTGAGCCTCAAATGTCTGGCACAGCCTTGACTGGTGTCAGTAAAGGCATCATGGGCACTACCGGGTACTGTGCAAAGACATTGATGATGCACCCCATTGCATTGCACATTACCTGGCAAATGATGGAATGGTATCCTTCCTGTTGATGAACACATCTCCTCCATCACCAGGTGGTGCACGGATGGCAATGTGGGTGCAGTCAATGGCACCAAGTACAGCTGATAGGTGCCAACCCGATAGAATTGCTGCATGGTTTCTGCACTCCCTGCTATGCTTGGGAATATGATGAATTCACCAGCATATGGCAAAAAGGCATCCAGGAACTGGGTAGGAGGCACGAGGTGGCCAACTGCAACATGCCAATGATATCTCCAACCGGAGTCTGGAAGGTCCTGGTGGATAGAAAGCACATCACAGCCATCACCTTTTCCTCAACTGTCATGGCATGGCTGCATTTGGTGTTGAGCTGCAGCTGCTCATGCAGGAGCTCACACAGCTGCCTCAGCATGACCCTGTTCATCCTGTACCGGTGCATAAGGTGGTCATCTGTCAGTGTCTCAAATGAGACTCTGGCCAGTACATTCTGTGTCCAGCACATCTTCTCCTTGGCCTGTGGTGTGGCCCAGGGTGGGCTTGGTTCCTCTCCTTCTCATCTAACATGGCTGTGATCAGATGCACTAGCACAGCATTGTTCCCAACCGCTAACTTGCTTCCTACAGTGTCACCCCCTGTGGTTTGCCATGATTTAGACATGCTTTTTGTAGGCAGTGTAGTGCCATGCTATGGGTTGTGTTATGTCACCTTGTGCGCACTACACCTTAGAATATGCTGTTGCGCCTGTGTGCATGTCCCCACCCTTCACTTAGCCACTTGCATTCATTAACTTTCTGTGCCGCGCTAACAGCTTGTGCCAGTGTAATTTCCCCTTTTGAATACTGAAGCCTGGTGCAATTCCAGGGCAATCATGGCACAAACATTTTGCACCAGGTGCAAAGCTCTGAATATCTGGCCCCATGTGTTTAATCTATGTAAACCATTTCACTGAACATTAAGATTAAAGTCATGGGGGGCAGCCAGCTGGTGAACATGATGGATGCCTAGCAGCTCATCACTCAGTAAGATGCTCACAATTCTTCAGATATCTGCAGCATCCTGAGTACAATCCTGCCAAAACAACGGTGGCTACATACCTCAAGATGTCTAATTTCTCTGAGGTGATGAAAAGCAGATGCAATTGCAGTTTTCTAATGTTGGAAAACCTGTAAACCCATCCAAGACTTGAGTGTGAGCCGGAAGCAAGGCCACTGAGACAACTGAAGAAGATGAGGAGGGGGTGAGCAGGCAAACTCCTGACTGCTCTCACAAACAGTATGCAATCAGAAATGGGAGCAAGCTTTACTAACATTAATGCACAGATGTCCCATTGGCAAAGCCTGATTGAAAAGCTGAACGTTATGGTGATGGAGCAACTGCAAGATAGATGGAGGTGGAGGCCAGCTAAGCAAGGCCAAGTACCGGATCGTCAAGCTGACTGGGAACCATGACTATCTGCAAGCAACACTAAGAGAGTTACAAAGCATAGTGGATGACCAGAATCAGGCTACAGAAAGAATATGTAGTTCATCAGTCTGCATGAGGCACTAGAGGGATGTAATCTCAAAGCATTTCTACCACAGTGGCTCATTGATAATCATACCTGGGAGCTGATAGAACCACATGTACAAGGTGAAACAAGCCCACTGTACCACACTTGCTAAGTAACTTTCACCACTTGCAGTACAGGAAGCAGTGCTGCATGCTGAAAGGGCTAAGGGCTCATCAACATAGATAATGGCCATGTCCTGATTTTTCCTGATGAAAGCAGGAGCTACAAAAGAATGCCAGAAATTCTCCAAAATCAAAGTGAAGCTTTGCCAGCTTGATGGCCACACCATCACCTCTCTCCATCAAAGCTGTGGGTCACTAAACTGAGCCAAACCTCAAGAATCTTCACCACAGTGACCAAGGCAGAGGAGTACCTTCTATGTGATGAAGCAGCTACTAAGGGATGGTCATCAGTGAGGCCACAGCACCATCAAAACAGCTCTATCAAATCAGCTTCTTCACGAGGATAAGGTACTGTGCATCTCTTGATTAACATGGGGTCAGGGAGGTATTCCCTTGGGCCTTTCCACTACTCTCCCCAAGTTGGCACTCACAGGGGTTGAATAAAGTGTGCTTTCTTCTTCTGTATGGTGGAGCTGCATGCTATGCTAAGTGATGGTGGCTGTTCTAAAAGGATAGGCATGTTTCAAGACTGTTGTGCAGAATATTACTTGAGCAGCATGCGGGAACTGTTGTGACTTAACTGTACTGAAGACCCTGCACCTGAGTCGCGTACTATGTGCTGAGGTGGAGGACTGGGGAGAGTTATGGGGATTGTCGACCTGATACCCATGAAGTCTGCTGGTCTGTCATCAGCCAGTGTTTTATGTGTACCATTGACATTTACAGTAACATACTGCAGTCTGAGAGTGGGTTGTTGCAGCAGCATTGGCAGCCTAACAGATGAAGGAACTGTGTATTTGTTCCGTTATTCAAAATGTTAATGCCTGCTAGCATCTTTTCAGGCTGTTGAAGTTCATAGCTAAATTCAAAGCTTCAGCTATGGGTGTCATTGGATAAAACTTCTTGTTTATAAGGTGGAGGGTCAGGGCACTAAATGGTAGTGCCGGTGCTGGGGGAGCCCACACACAGAAAGCTTGGTGGTCTTGGACCACTCAGAAAGGGTGGGAAACTACCCAGCTATCACATAAGTAGGAACACAAAGTGAGGATTCTTCACACTGGTTAGGTGGTATTGTGGTGTCTCTGGGCCCTGTGACATCTTACCAAGAATGGCTGCAGCATGCAACTTGCATAGGAAAGACCCTGGCATGGGGTGAGCAGCCGATGTCTCAGTCAGCAATGGCATGTCTCGGGCCAACTGGAGGAGTTCTGAAACTGGAGGGAGTGAGCACCTCCAAATATAAGGAACCAATCCACTATAAATTGGGGAATCTCCTTTGGGAAGGGCTTCCTGGGGATTGGGGAGCTAGGGACAGGATAGAGACAATGCTTCCAGGTTGGAGGAAAGCGCATTCTCTTAATGCAGGCTTGGACTTTGGCATAGCAAAGTCTCCGGCTGATCTAAGTGGGGTAACAGATAGGCGGAATAGCTCACTTCACTTTAACAGTAACAATGCTGGTTTATTGAATGTTTATGTATGTATGTAAGCTAATTCAGTTAAGGTTCTCTCTTGGATTGTCAACAGTCTTAAAACACATAAGAAACATAAAAGTCCTGTCAATCATTAAAAAGGCAACCTCAATATAGTAATGCTGCAGGAAACCCATGACACTGAAGGCTACCTGTTGCACCTACAGAAGAAGTGGGAGGTACTGTACTTGGAAGGGGTCCACATTTAATTCTAAAGCACATTGTACTGATATCTGGATTTTTTCCCATGTTCAGGCAACAGTGAATAAGACCACTGATGATCCAGGTGGGTGCTTTTCCCCAATACATTTGGAGATTACCTCAGGGAGGAGTACCCCTATGCTGTTTCTATGGCCAGAACTATGACACAGCTGAATTCTACACAAAACTGGCTATAGAAATGGTACTACCTCAGGGTGAATGACTCATCGGTATGGATGCCAATTGTGTTTGTGCAGGGTTCTGGACCACCCTCCACACAACCCTATAAGCCCACCAAATGTTCTGAGGCACTGCAAGGTCTGATTGAGCAGCATAGACTAGTGCATGTATGAAGGCTCAGAAACCAGCTGTGAGGGATTATGCATTCTGTTCACATGCTCATGGAACATAGGACAGAAGAGACCTGTTTTAGCTAGTCAAGGCTGGCTGAAGGAGGGGACACTATCAGTCATGGGCAAATCATAGCATCTGACCACAGTCCAGTAATCATGATGACAGGAACAGCTCTGAATAAGGATGGTAGAAGGCAGCAATGGAGGCTTGATCCTACACTTCTACAGGATACTAGTTTTTGGGCCCACATCACCAAAATGTTACGGAACTACTACACAACAAAAGATTGGAGGTACTACAGAATGTGTTACAAGAGAGGCCCTTAAGGTTGCTCTGCAAGGCAAATAATCTATTCTTACTATTGCAATAAGGTTATGAGGGACTAACAGAACTGGAGAGGATACTGCCACACAAGTGGGGCGCCAAGCTGAACCCTACAGCTGATTTATACTAGTCTTTGCAAAAGGCCAAAAGTGAAAATAACCTCCTAAACTCATAACTTCTGGAAGGAAAAATACTGAAGGCTAGGGTGGGGTCTCATTTTGAAGGGGACAGAGCAGGCAAATGGTTAACCTGGCAGTTAAAAGCCTGATCGGGGCAGCCTTTATAACCAACTTAAAAAAGGGTGGTGGGACTACAACTCAGCTCAGAGATATTGAGGAGGATTTCTGAGTTTTATACCAGACTATATTCCTCGGAATGTAGCCCCAGGTAGGCTGATGTGAACACCTTCTTTAGTAAAGTACCCATCAAAGTGCTCTCTACAGAGCAGAGGCAGGCACTAGATGCCCCAGTACAATGGGAAGAAGTGTGAGCGGCCATAATGGGACTAGCTTGTGGGAAGGTGGTGGGCTTTGACAGCTTGTCTGTGGATTGTTATAAAACTTCCTGCAGGACCATAAAGGACCCCTAATGAGCATGGTTTTAGAGTGTGTAAAGTAAGTATGTTGCCTCCATCTACCTGGTCAACAAGGATAGAGGTGCTGCCAAAACCTCTTTCCACGCTGTGTTCTTTTACTGTCCCATCTCCTTCTTAACCGTGGACTACAAGATTCTTGCAAAGGTGATGGCCTCCTATTTGGAAAAGCTCTTACCAGAGTTAATCCATCTTGATCAAATAGTTTTTGCCAAGGGAGAAAGGACAAAGGAAATATTTACAGGACACCAAATGCTACATGAAGCTGGAGGGATGAGGGAGCCTGAAGGAATCCTCAACTTAGATGCCAAAAAATGTTTGATGGGGTGGAATGAGGTTCTTGCATTTGCTGCTTTGCCATTTTTGATATAGGAAAAATTAGAGCATGGGTAAGTGTACAAGTACTGTACAGCTTACCCACAGCACAGGTGGAAGTAAACAGTGGACTTACCCAGCCCTTTCCCTTATATAGAGGGACCTGCAGGGCTGTGCCCTATCCCCTTGTTATATGTGGTGACACTGGAACCACTGGTGATGGCACTAAGACACAGATATTGAGGACTGAAAGTGGGAGTGGTGGAACATGAAGAGTCCTGTTTCAAGGACACTTTGCCCTGGTACATAAGGAAACATCGGAGGCTCTGCCTAAGCTGGAAGCACTACAGGAATATGGTAGTATCCCAGAACACAAAATCAATTGTGCAGGAAGAAGGAAGTTACGATATACAGTAGGAAAAGACAGAAGCAGAGGTGAAGGGGATCTATGTCTCCACCTGAAAGAGGTGTCAAGTTTAAATGCTTGAAATTAACATTTCAAGCAAGTCAACAAGCTATCATAGTAACTCCCCCAATGCTTCATAAGGTGAAGGAAAGCCTGGAGAGGTGGGGAGGGCTACTCCTAACATTAATAGGAAGGATAAACACACTGAAGATATGCTTTTCCCAAATCTTTATACCTACTGTGGGTCCTCCCCATCAAAGTTCCTCAAACATGGATCTATGTGATAATGGAGATCACCAATGGACGATCGCCGTTAGGTGTTGGCATATCTTTGAAATATTTTTCAGGGATGTACTCCCAGTGCACAGCAAAACAGTGTCAGGGATTGTGATTTTCCACTTTATGTGGGCTATGCCCTGACACCTCCCTAGCAGGATTCTCAACTCCAGGGGTGCATGTCGGGGCGCAAACATGGAAAAATAAAAATTCGGCCAGGCGAATGAGCGTGCCTGTGCCCAGACCTGAACCCAGCACCATTCCTGCCGCAGCCTGGAACCTACCCACCACACCACAGAAGCATCTTGGCAGCTTGCTGCGGTGCCACTCCTGCAATCCCTCCGTCTCCTACCACCTCACACTTGGCATGCCCCCCACATGCATAGCCATGTAGCGACAGGATGTTGCTATTTCATGCAATCCCACATCTGGTCACCCACCTTCCCCAGTCGGCCCAATGGCAGGCATCATGACTAAGTCGACCCTTCGTTAGGCACCCAATCGCAGTCGCCAAAGTCATGGGATACCCTCAAAAATGTTTTGACACATCAGTAGCCTTTTCCATCAGTTTCTTTGGAGAAGAACTTGGCTAGGATTTATCGATTTAGTTTTTTTTTTTTGTTGACTGGTGGGATGCACTAGGTATACATTTGCCTATTTTCAGGTACAACCCAGGAGGTTAGAAAGGCAGGGTTATACAGCACTCATAGAGAACATTTACAAAGCACTGTACCAAGAATAATGCAACACGAAGTAGAATGATAACACATAAACATCAGTCACAGGGATAAGTATTGCACAAGTAACAAATGCAACAGAGTGCAAAGATAAAAGATATTTAACTTCATAGTAGTGAGCATATACCATATAACACTGTAGTACATCAGATTCATAAAGGCAAGTGGCTAGTGGGTAGGTTGGGGTAAGAAGTACAGTTAAGGGTAGCTAAGACAATGAGTTGTCAGGTAAGAGTGTGAAGAATAGAGTAGGAGTAGGTGGATTGGGACAAGCACCTGAGAGCATTAGAGCTGGTAAAAGTGGAATTGGCATCTGAATGCACTGGTGACTTGGCACAAGCATATGGGAGGTGGTTGCAGAATTCATATAGGAAAGGAGCCTGGTGCTGCCACACGTGAAACAATATTACTGGGCAACACAACTGTCCCTCCTGGAAACTGGGTTGTGGGAACAGGTACCCCCTTGGAGGTCTACAGAGGAATTTGATCTGGGGGCAATTGTTAATGGGACACTGTCGAGTGGTATAGGTCAGAAACCACAGGCAGACCAGAAGTTACAAAATTACAAGTAGCATTTTATTATTATCAATAACAATAAATGAAAAGAATACAGTTGTACAGGACAGCTCTTCATAAGGCCGTTCAAACAATCAAAAGTCCTTCATCTGAGAGTTTCCTTGGGTTACTATGAGCTAATTAGGTCAGTGGCCCATTAAAAGCATGTCCTTTATGCAAAGGGCTAAAGACAGAGTTAGGGATACAGTCTCTTTAAAATATCCAGATCTATCTTTCTCTCTCTCTCTCAACAAAACAGTGCTGTCTTCTTATAAGATGTATTTTCCTGGCAATTAAATTCTGCATCCTGATCTTGAACGTTACAGCTCCTGTTTTTCACACAGTGCCTCAGAACGTTGTCAATTACCTTCCTGGGCCAGCCTGAAGAGCACATCTAGTGTTTGACAGTACAACCAATTAAAACATTTTGTCTCAGAGCTAGTTTCTTGTTGATAATTCTGCAAACAAGCTTGTGGAGGTCAAAATCCAGTTGAAGGTTAACCCTTGTATTATAGATTGCAAATTTTTAGAGAAACCCAAAAACTTTCTACAATCATTTTGGCAATATAATTATATGATGAAAAACAAGGGCAGACTAGATGGGAAAACAGGGTCCTTCTCTGCTGATAAACTTCTATGATTCTATGATATGCAGTACATTTGAAAACCAAGATCACAGTTTCATATACAAATTTACATTGTATTGAGTGGGTAGTTTTGCGCTTAATGCCATTTGGTATGCCATGTACGAAGATGTATATTGTAAAATGTCAATAAAGTATACTAAATCTAAAATAAAAAATAAAATTTACATTGTATTAACCACAGAGGAGCAAGAGGAGAAACAAAGAATAGAAACAGCAAGTGAAGGAAGGAGAAAGCAGGGGAAATTAGACCATTTGAGTGGCTAGTTCTTAGGTGCCACAAGAAAATGTGATTGCACAATCAGGCAGTCAAGAAACAGACAAGTGGCAGAACAGGAGATGACAGACTAGATCCTTGCTTTTAACTCTTTCTATGTGACAAATGGGAATGGGTCTTATCCAGTCCTTTCAGAAGTAAATCCTGAGCCCTGCAATGAGTGGCCAGTATCTGGTCAAGGTAAAAAAAACATTTAGTAAACTAATGCTGCAGGTGTGCATAGACACTCACATGTTCATCAAACAAGTTGGGAATATCCCTAGGGTGCTGTTAACTGCAGTCTTTAAGGGCAGGGCTACACCACCTTTGTGCACCAGGTTTTGTTAAAATTGAGAAATATGGTCTCAGGACAGTACAGAACATGGCAGAGGAAGGGAATGCTCGAAACCTTGAGATCTCAAAGCATGGGTGGGTCTCTCCCCACACCTTCTTTATTTAACTGGGTGTAAAAAGACTGTTGTTAAATGACTGGGGAGTTTATAGCACTCACAGCCCTCACTGATGGAGTGCATAGTCTATAAACCACAGCTGGGCTCCGAACCTCTACCTGCCCATTACAGATTAATACATAACAGTTTCTCCTCCTCAACTGAGGATTACAATGAGGCCAGAATGAAGGACCTATATGTAGTAATAACTCCAGATAGATGGGACAGAGCAGTGACACACACACACTAGGCTATGTGCAAGAGCTAATAGACTACAGCAGATTCAATATAACTTATTGTATAGAATGCACCTATACTAGCCAAGCTGCACAAGCTGAAATCCAGTATTGGTGAGAACTGTTTAAAAGTTTGGGGTGAAATGGTTACTTACATCCACATGACCCTAAAATACCCCCAAATAATGGCCTTTTGTGCTAGGGGACATAGCACCATGGAGAAGGTTATCGGGCTCGAGATGCCCAGGTCCTCTGAAATTGCTCCTGGGTGCAGAGGTTATGGGTGGCAGGAGGGGTACTGGCTCTGGGGGCTAACACTGGTAACAGCATGGAAAACCAATGCACAGTTTTGTGGTAGGTGTACCTCCCATCAATAGCCCACTGGATACAGAACTTGCTGGACTGCATGCACCTAGAAAAGCTCAAAATGCGAGCCACAGGAGGGTGACAAGTACGAGGCAATGTGGTACCCCATCTTTAATGCTCTAGAAAAGGGCATGCAAATGATGTAGTGAAAATGGCCCAGGATAGAGGATCGAGATGACAAAGGTGTGGATACTGTAATATGCTCACTGATGAAAGGTTGACCACCGAATAGTTTATGAGAAGAAAGGTACTATGTCTAGAATATATACCTGAGAAATGGCTACATAATAACCAGCTATCAAAATCTACTAGCAAAAAAGTGTACACAGACTGAACATTTTGTACAGAATTGTGTTGTGGAATGTAAATTATGCAAAATTGAAAATAAAGTTTAAAAAAGATTAAACTCAAAATTCTGCAAAGTGACATTTCAAATGAATCAATGCTGAGTAGGTTTTCCATAGGATTAGGTGAAATCTGTGGATTTTGCATCTAGACATTTAGAGAAATTGTTTTATAGGGCACATAACCCTTCATTCCACCTGAACAGACTGAGGCAGACAACAAGTTTTGGAGAAAATGGCCCCGCCATGTACTTATTTAACCATAAGAACAACAGTTACAGACAAGTCAGTATGACATGTGCAGCAAGGTAGTCATGGCTGGTAATCATTAATTGAATTTAATAGAAAAACACAGACATAGAAACATAGACTTTGATGGCAGATAAGGACCACTTGGCCCACCTGATATGTCCCATTTCCTACCTATTGGATTAGCCGCAGATCCTAGTTAAGCAGCAGCCTACTTCTTCCTACCCCACCCAGAATTGTCTTATCTCTGTCCGATGGATTCTTGAATTCCTCCACTGTTTTGACCCCACAACCTCCTCAGGAAGGCTATTCCATGTGTCCACCACCCTCCTGTGAAAAAAACTCCTCACATTGCCCTCAGCTACTCCCCATCTTCAAATTGGTTCTCCTTGTTCTTGCACATCTCTTTTTCTAAAAGATGCTACCCTCTTGGACTTTGTTGAGTCCCTTGAGGTACTGAAAGTTTCTATCATGTCCCCCTCGCCTCATTTCCTCAAGGGTATATATATTAGTCCTTTAGCCTCTTTCGTATGGCTTCTGTTGCAGACCTTGCACCATTTTAGTTGCCCTCCTTTGGACTACCTCCATCTTGTCTATATCATTGTGGAGATGGGGTCTCCATAACTGGACGCAGTACTCAGATGGTGTCTCACCAACTGTCTGTACAGAGGTATAACAAGTTCCTGTTTTCTACTGGTGATGCCTCTCCCTATGCATCCCAGTATCCTCCCAGCCCTACTTGCTGCCTTCTCACATTGCTTGCTTACCTTTAGGTCATCTGATATGGCTGCCCTGAGGTCCCTTTCCATTTTTGTTGTTATATACCCCTCCCCACTGTGTACTCTTCCCTGGGTTTTGTTTCCCAGGTGCATTACATTGAACTCCTTTGCATCGAATCTAAGCTGCTATACTTTTGACCATTCCTCCAACCTTGCCAAGTCCCTTCCAATTCTTTCCACCCCCTTGTGTATCAACCTTTTGCAGATCTTTGTTCATCTGCAAAGAGGCATACTTTTCCTTCCAGTCCTCTGCAATGTCACTTATAAAGACATTAAAGAGGACCGAACTAGTACTGAACCCTGTGGTACCCCACTAGCAACCCCTTTCTTCGGAGTGGACTCGTTTACTATTACCCTCTGGGTCCTGTTGTCCAGCCAATTTTTACCCAGGCTGCCACCCTGGGACCCACTCCCAGACTGGCTAATTTATTAATTTTTGTGTGAGACTGTGTCAAATGCTTTGCTAAAGTCTAGGTAGGCCATGTCCATAGCCCCTCCTGGTCTACTACTTTGGTCACCCAGTCAAATAAATCTATTAGATTCATCTGACATGACCTTTCTGCTATGAATTCATGCTGCCTTGGGTCCAGTGCCCCGCTGGCCTCTAGGTACTCAATGATTCTTGCTTAAAAGTGATTCCATCATTTTCCCTACCACTGAGGTCAAGATAACAGGTCTGTAGTTTCCTGCCTCTGCTTTGCTCCCACTTTTGTGAAGGGAATCACATCCACCCTCCTCCATTCCTTAGGTACCACACCATCCTTCCATGATTTGTTAAAAAGGGTAGTCAGTGTGGTGTCACTAGTTATCCCGGTAGTTCTTTTAGAATTTTGGGGTAAATCCCGTCCAGGCCCCATTGCCTTGTCCACTTTCAGTTTTAGGGGTTCTTTCAGAACCCTTTATTTTGTGAAAGGACTCGTAATGGCCCCCATTCCAGAGTGATTCTCTTGATTGGATTAGGTGCCTTTATTTATTTATTTATTTTTTCCAGAAGAGACTCACTAAGCTCAAAGCTTGTTTACAGGTGCATCCTGGGAGCATAAGGAGTTAAGTGACTTGCTTAGGTCACACAGTATATGCAAGTGGGGGCTGTGGGATTCAAACCCAGGTCTCTAAGTCTGCAGCTCAGAGCCTTAAACCACTGCACTGTACTGCCTCCCTCCTCTTTTTGTGAATACTGAGCAGAAGTATTCATTCAATATCCCTGCTTTTCACTGTCCTCTCTGCCCATCCACCCTTCCCTTTATTAAGCCTCACTATTCCTCCCTTGGTTTCTTTGCTCCCTAATGTACCTATAAAAGGTTTTATCCTTTTCTTAACCAAGTTGGCTATCTTTTCCTCGGTTTGTGCCTTTGCTGTCCTGACTGCCTTCCTGCTTCCTTCTGCTTTAACTGGTACAGTTCTCTGTCTTGCTACCTGTGAGTTTCCTTATACTTCCTAAATGCTATCTTTTTCTCCCTAATCTTCCCGCCACCTCTTTGAGAACCATAGTGTTTTTTTTCTTTCATTTTGATTTATTTGCTTCACACAAAGGCTTATTGCCTCTGTGATGGCAGTTTTGATGTTTCCTTTGTTCCTCCACCCTTCCTTTTTTTCTGTTGTTTTCTGAGGCACTGTCCCATTTTGACAAAGTCAGCCCTCCTAAAGTCCAGCACCCTCACTTTTGTATGGCTTGACTCTGCAGTTGTGTTTATCATGAACCACACTGTTTGGTGGTCACTTGTTCCCAGATGTTTATCCACTTCTAGATCTAAGATCCTCTCCATTCTCGCCTGAGAATACCAGATCTAAGATTACTCCCTCCTGAGTGGGTTCCAGCACTAGCTTTCTAAGATGCCCTCAGTAGGCATTGGAGAATGACCCTACTCTTGGAGTGGCTGCAGCAAAGGGGCTCCAGTTAATATCTGGCATATAACAGCCATCCCCTTATCACAAGGGAGCCAACTAAATATTTCAAACCCCATGAGGTAACCTGCCTCCTGGGCATGAAGGATGGCTCTTGACCAAGTGCTGAACTATCCTCCCCATCAGAGGACACTGCAATGCCATGGACAGCTGCCATAAGATACTGCCCATCTGAATGCCTCTTTGAAGGGGAACTCCAGCCATCTGACCCAGACCTCCTGTCAGCCTCAGGGTGCTCTGCCTGCAGGAGATGCTTGATCCCATTACCCCTCTGTACAGACCTTCAGAGATTACAGTACTGCCACTTAGAATATGACCATGACAACCTATCTTTAACTCTACTTACTATACTCCTACTCATCCTCGCTGGAAAAAGTGAAACCAGCCCTTCATTCCACCTGAACAGACTAAAACAGACAACAAGCTTTGGAGAAAATAGTCACATCCATGTATCTATCTAGCCATAAGTATTACAGTTGCTGCCAACTCAACATGATGTGCATAGCATGGTAGTCATGGTTGGTAATCATTAGTCAGCCCAGTAATATAATGACTATCCCCTACCCAAGGGAGCCTACTGAATATTATAAACCCCATAATGTAGCTGCCTCCAGGGCATGAGGAATGGCTCTTGACTGGGTGTCAAAATGTCCTCCCCATCAGAGGATGCTGCACTGCTGCCTGTAGGTGCCTGGAGCAGCTGTCCATCCAACTGCCCCCTTGAAGGGAAAACGCCAGCCATCTGGTCCAGACATCCTGTCAGCCTCAGGGTGATCTGCCTGCAAGACACGCTGGATCACCTGATACCCCCTCTGTACAGATTTGAGACTACCATGCCATCACGTGGTGAGCATAACTGCAAATGCTCAACCCCACAAGCACATCACACTATTACCTTCTCCACCGCACATTTTATGTTATCTAAAACCTATCCAAACCTAAATCAGACTGGTGCACCCAATCCCTGGTTTAAAATTTCAGTACCTTAATCACAAATTTATCATTCTTCAGGACAGACCCTTCCCCATAATAGTGTCCATAAATAGTTTTAAGAGTCATAGCGGGTCACTGTTGTCTTTGAATAGTGTAGGACCAAATGATATGCATGTTCAGCCAGACGTGCCTCAAACAGTCCAAGTCCTCCTTCCTGTTATGTAGCAAATCATGCAATTTTACCGTTCAGGATTATGCAAATCACAGCACTCACCCTCCCAAGTGTTCAAAATATGCTGTCCAGTCAGGAAGATATCCAAAACCCAAAACATTTTATTTACTCACAGTTCATCATCCATTACAGACATAAAGTAAAGAGTGCTAATGCAAACAAGTTCAAAGTTCAAACAACCACAGATATTTAGGAGGGTGAGTGCCGTAATTTGCATAATCCTGTGTAGTTTGTGTAGCACTGAGTACCCAGTCCCACCTGAGTGGCTCTTTCCATTTTTATTTTCAATTTTACAGTTCCCAAATCATTTCCACCCAAATGAACCAACAATACACTGGGAGGTCCCCACCACCAAGCTTCAGATTTCATCCAAGGAAGGAGCTCATGCCATTTCATCCCTCAATGTCCTTCCAATGCACTCCTGCTCACCAGGGTTCCAAAAATAGAGTCCTGCCTTCCTGGAACTGCCTCACCTCATGGGTGCTCAGTGAATAAAGGAATGCCTGCACACCAAATCTGTTTGTCCTGGAGACTATCACATGCAAAGACAAGGGCCCAATTCTGAAAGATTGACAGAAGCTGTGTCATAGCTCTGGTGCTCCAGGGACCCTGTACCTGATTCTAGCATGGCAGGGGTCCTTTTTTTTTTAAATTGTTTAACCAGGAATAGCACACTAAGCTGAAAGCTTGTTTACAGGTGCGACCTGGGAGCACAGGAAGTTAAGAGACTTGCTCAGGGTCACACAGTATACAAGTGTGGCTGTGGGATTCAAACCCAGCTCTCCAGATTTGCAGCTCAGAGCCTAAACCACTCGCTATACTGCCTGACGCCATCGCCAGATGTTGTGGCAGCTGCCCTGTGCATCATACCAATGGCAAATGGGAGGAATTTGGCAGAGGGTGCTGCATTCCCGCCATGATATGACGTGACCATTGGGCAGGTGTAGTGGCTGGAAACATAGCACAGCCAAGTGCCTAGAACACACAGTACAGAATCAGAACAATGGCAGAAGAGTGTGATTAGTGAACTCTGTCAGGACCTGTTACTCGGAAGATGCAACCAGAGCAGTAGACTGGTGCTATTAACTTTCCAGGAAAAGTATGCATCCTGTAACATGCTGAAAGTGTAACAGTGTGTGCACTGTGCCCATGGCCATTGATATTCCACGTACGGTATCATTGAGCAGCCATCTTCCACCAGTCCCAACATTGGGCAAGCCCTGCACCTGCCCAGCACTGTCTGTGAGTGGTGCAATGGCTGTCAGACCAGCTTTGGCTGGTCTATGTCCAGGTGGGCCCAGCTGGCTTTGGAACCCAATTACCAGGATGGTACAGCTTGTATCTAACACAAGCCCCTCCTGCCCAGGTGCACCCTGTCCTTGGCACAAGCCTGGTGCAGGGCCAGTCTGGTGTAGTGGGTACCTGGTCTGTCACAGTTAGTATTGCAGAATTTGGAACTTTGCAAGGGTTGAACAACATAGAAACATAGACTTTTACGGCAGATAAAGACCGCTTGACCCACCTAGTCTGCCCATTTCCTACCTGCAGGATAAGCTGCAGATCCTAGTTAACCAACAACATATTTCTTCCTACCCCACATGAATTTCCTTATGTCTGTCCCATGCATTATTGAATTCTCCTACAGTTTTAGACCCCACAACCTCCTCAAGAAGGCTGTTCCATGTGTCTACACTCTCTCTGTGAAAAATACTTCCTTACATTGCCCTGAGCCATCTCCCCATCTTTAAATTGTGTCCCTTGTTCTTGCACATCTTTTTTCTGAAAGATGCTACCCTATTGGACTTTGTGATTCCACTGAGGTACATAAAGATTTATATCATGTCCCCTCTCCTCCTTTCCTCAAGGGTATACATATTAAGCTCCTTTAGTCTCTCCTTGTATGGCTTCTCTTGCAGACCCTGCACCATTTTAGTTGCTCTCCTCTGGACTGCCTCCATCCTGTCTATGTCCTTGTGGAGATGGGGTCTCAGAACTGGACACAGTACTCCAGATGGGTCCCACCAACTGTCTGTACAGAGGGATAACAACTTCCTGTTTTCTGATGGTGATGCCTCTCCTATACATCCCAGTATCCCCAGCCTTCTCTACTACCTTCTCACATTGCTTGCTAACCTTAGGGTCATCTGATATGATTACCCGCAGGTCCCTTTCCATTTTTGTTGTTGTTGTTCTACCTCAATGTGTAATCTTCCCTGGTTTTTGTTTCCCAGGTGCCGATTATTTTGCACTTCTTTGCATTGAATCCAAGCTGCCATACTTCTAAACATTCCTCCAACCTAGCAAGTCCCTTCTCATCCTTTCCACGACTCCTTGTGTATCAACCATGTTGCAGATCTTTGTGTCATCCGCAGAGAGGCATACTTTTCCTTTCAGTCCCTCTACAATGGCACTTATAAAGACATTAAAAGAACTGGACCCAGTACTGAACCCTGTGGTACCCACTAGTAACTCCTATTTCTTCAGAGTGCACTCCATTTACAATTACCTTCTGTGTCCCGTTGTCCAGCCAATGTTTTACTTAGCTACCACCCTGGGACCCACTCCCAGGCTGGTTAATTGATTATTAATCTTTGTGTGGGACTGTGTCAAATGCTTTGCTAAAGTCTAGGTAGGTCATGTCCACAGCCCTCCCAGGTCTACTACTTTGGTCACCCAGTCAAAGAAATTAGTTGATTTGTCTGACGTGACCTTCTCTGTGAACCCATGCTGCTCAAGGGCCCCAGCCCCACTGGCCTCTAGGTACTAAACAATTCTTTCATCAGAAGTGATTCTATTACTTTCCCATCACAGAGGTCAAACTGACAGGTCCGTAGTTTTCTGCCTCTGTCTTGCTCCCACCTTTGTAAAGGGAATCACATCCGCCTTCCTCCAGTCCTCAGGAACCACACCATCCTCCCAAGATTTGTTAAAAAGGATAGTCAGTGGTGTCACTAGTTCTCTCCTTAATTTTTAGAATTCTGGGGTGAATTCCATCAGGCCCATTGCTTTGTCCACCTTCAGTTTTTATTTTTTTGTGTAATATTTTATTGACTTTCACACATAGTGACATCAACACATAACATACCAACATGCTGACCTTCAAACATGAAAGTCACATTACACATTAAAAAACATCAACAGCTGCAATCATTTCACATTCCATTAGTATTTTTCACCATTTAGTACATCATGAATACTGAGGTATATAAAGTTATGGTTCTAATACATCTTCTTGAACTCAGCCTTTTAATTTATTAATAGGCATTGAGGTCCTACTACCTGTTCTCAGTATCCTAGCCTCTACCCTTAATATCATCTCTCTTCTGGGTTTAGAAAGGACATATAGGGTAACCAAGTTCTTATAAAGACCTCCTCCCAATCCAGCAATACATAGGTCAGCCATTCCAGTGCCAATGTTTGTAACATCATCTGCTTCCATTGCTTAAGATTCAGCCTCACATGGGACACCTATGTGTTCTGTATGAATGGTGGACCAGGATGAATAAGACACTCATCCATCTAGGAAGCAGGTTCCATTCTCTCCTTTCCCACCTCCATACCGAAGAGACACAGTAGGGATCCTTTTCCAACTCCTTCCTGCTATTGCAGCCACTTCTCACCACTTCCTCTCCAAAAGTTGTTGAATGGGGCAGGTCCAAGAACAGAGTATGTATGTGCCTCTTCCCACTCCACACCTCCCACATACTGGTGATTTTGAAGGGTGTGTTTTATGGACTATCACTGGCAGGTAATACAATCAATGAAGAAATTTGTAATATGCTTCCTTGTATCTATTACACGCCATGATTCCTGAATGCATTGGGAGTACTACACTACAATTTTCCTCAGTAATAGGTCTCTAGATCCCTTTCCCACTGCAGTCTTGTTTTCCCTGTTTTGTCTGGGAGTCTCTGATTTCTCTCTTGACTGCTTTCCTAATAAACCTTTGGGGTCCACCTTAGCCTGGTATATTAGACTTTCTACCTCGCCTGGTTTAAGTCCCTTCCTCTTCCCTTGCCAACCTATGCATGAATGTCCTCACCTGCAAGTATCGAAACAGGTGCTGTATCTCCACCCCAATTCCCTCTGCATGGTTTCAGAGGTACAGAGACTTCCTTGCACCAAGAGATTCCCAGCTTCATATTTCCTTGTCTCACTTATGAGCCTTTATCCTCTAACCCCGGCAAGAAAAAGGGTTGTTTGCCATAGGTAATAGTATGGTTTCCTTGCCGCATCCATCCCTGTTTTCTGATCTGTCCCCAAGCTATTAAGACCTGTTCCACTAGTGGATTATTATTCCCTGCAATTCGGCATGCTCTTGCACCCCTGGAGTGCAGGTATGCCGTGAGTCACCACATACTCCAACTTGCTCTAACTCTACCCAGCTGGCCTCACTGGGCTGATGCACCCAGTCCACTATATATCTTAGCTGCGCCGCCAGTCCATAATTATGCATATCCGTAGGCCAGACCTCCTTCCCTTTTCCATTTTTAATTTTGTAAGCTAACCTGCAGCACGACTCTCCAAATAAAACTCAAATAGCCTTTTCTTCATTTATGTCCCCTTCGTAAGTCCTACATGCAACATCTGTAGTGGGACAATATCCTGGGGAGCACATTCATTTTGACAGTATTTAGTCTGCCCATCCATGAAATCAGTAATTGTTCCCATCTCCTAAGATCTGCCCCTATCACTTTCAACAATTCTGTGTAATTTAAGCTATAAAGGGAACCCAACCACCTGCCCACCTGATACCGAGATAGGTAAAACACTTCCCTACCTGTTTCAAGCCCCATTGTTCTGTTTCTTTCCCTGTCCCAGGAAAACACATTATTTCCAACTTCCTTAAATTAATCCTATACCTGAGAAGGCTCCAAACTCCTCTACCAAGGCCAGCAGGAGGCACTCGACTGTTTTGGATTTTCACAAACATTAACATGTCATCCGCATAAAAAGCAAGCTTATGCTGTAATCCCTTTGCCCTTCAATTCCCAAAATCGCCAGTAACTCTATGGCTATTGCCAATGGCTCAATTGCCATTGCAAATAACAGGGAGAGAGAGGGCAGCCTGTCTCATACCCTCTCCAATTTGATTCCTCTGATAGCTCTCTATTTACCAAAACCTGTGCTCTAGGTGCCACGTACATAGCCTTACCATCTAACGAGTGGTTTGCCCAGACCAAACCGGACATCACCTCAAATAAATATTCCAATCCACTCTGTCAAATGCTTTTCAGCATCCACAGAAATAACTCCCACTGCTTCCTTTCCTGACTCTCTCTCCATATAATATTGAGGAGACAACACATATTATGATATGACTGTCGCCTTTAATGAACCCGTTTGGTCCGGTGAACCAACTCCAGGAGTATTTGCTTCAACCTTAGTGCCAGAACCTTAGCCAAGATTTTCAAGTCACAGTTAAGCAAAGAAATTGGTCTGTAGGACGCACATTCCTCCACATCCTTTCCCACCTTAGGTATTAAGCATATAGTGTCATAACATGTTTTGGGCAGATTAATCTCCCTCTCCCTCATTCTGGTGAAACACTTCTCCTAGCAGTTCCCTACCTGACCTCCCATCATTTTATAATATTCATGGGAATCCGCCTGGGCCGCTAGCTTTACCACTCTGCAGCTTCTGTATCGCATTCATTATTTCTGCTTTTGTAATCGGGTGGCTAAGCATCTCTCTGGGCCTGTGTAGCCTCCAGTAACTTTACTTTATTCAAGAATCTTTGCATTTCCTCATAATTACCCGCATGCTCTGCTTGATATAGTTGCTGGTAGAAGGCCTAAAATTTTCTTTTATGCCTTTTCATATCCTTATGAAGATTCCCTTCCATCCTTCTCCCTCTGTAATATGTGTCGAGCCTTACCCCTTTCAATAGTTTAACTAGTAAGGGACTAGGTTTGTTCCCCATTCAAATACGTGATGCTTCCAGTAGAGCCATGTCTTCTCTGACTCTGCCTTGAGATGGGAATTCAGGATTTCCCCACTGTCCCCAACAACTTAACTGCCTCCCTTTTCCCCACCTGCCACTTCTTTTTCCAGTTCCTTCAACTTCCTCTAGTTCCATCCTTGTCTCCTTTTCTGTTTTTTCAGTCTGGCCATATATTCTATTATTATCCCTCTCATACATGCCTCACCCGCCTCCCAAAGCATTGTCTTAGATACCTCCCGTATCATTATTCTCCATATACCCCGCACTGGGTTGTCAGGTGCTCTTTAAACTCTTTATTTTTGCCATATATGTTGGGAATTTCAATTGTGTAGGTCCTCTCTGCTTTTCCCTCCTTTTATTTTCAGAATAACCATTGCATGGTCGGACACGTGTATAGAGCTGTGCACTGCATCTTGCACTCTGCATGCACCATCCCTGGGTAGATAAATATAATTGATCCTGGACAACATTTTATGCAGGTTAGAGAAAGGATATATTCTTTGCTCCTGGGTTGGCTGCTGCTACTAGCTATCTATGAGATCCATGTCCACCATACCAATCTCCCATTGTCTCATTATCTCTTGTCTCCTCCCCTCCCTTCTTGAATGATCCATTATTGGGTCCATTGTCCAATTAAAATCTCTGCCCAGGATAAGACCTGGGAATTGTTCCTGTTAACAAACCCAGTAAGGACATGTAGAATTGTGCTCATGTACTGCCAGGCATAAGTACACCCAAACATTACTTTTCCCTTTAAGGTCTCCTGAGATAAATATATATCTCCCTCTTGGGATCTTTAACTACTTTAGTGATTTCCAGAGGGAGAGCCTTTGCACCAATATGGCTCACTCCCTTTATGCGCTGAAAAGGACGCTGCATAGCACTTCCCCACCTGTTCCATGCCATTTTGGCATGCTCGGTGTCTGTTAAATGGGTTTCCTGTATCAGACCTACCTGTGCCCTACTTTTTCAGAGCCGTCAATAACGATGTCCTTTTGACTGGGTTTGTGATGCCTCGTACATTCCATGAGACTACATTGAGATTTTGTGTATTAGCCATTTATATATATATATTTCTCAACTCCACCATTAATAGAGTTGAGTCCACTTGACCCGATTCTTTGCTCTATAATATCGCCATACCTATCCTTTCCTCCTCACATGTAGAACCTGTCATTGTGCACAACTGAATGATTGCACCAACACACATAACAAAGGTAACAACAATAACAGTAACAAGTCTAACCTCTATTTTACCAACCCCCGTCCTTTCTTCTTCCTACTATAATAATGATTCCTTCCTCCTCCCACCCTCTCCAGTTCTCCTTGTCTCCTTATTTCCCTGTATCCCTCCCTCTCCTATACATCTCCATTTTGCTCCCGTAGCTCCCATGGCATCCCTTGCCATGATTCCTCCCTTACTTTCCCTTCTATTTACTCCTTTGTGACACCATTGCCTCTTCAGCACGAGTGTCCTAGATAGTCCCCTTTCTGACACTTGTGCCCCAGCCCCCATAGTCGATTTGCTTTGTCTTTACCTTCACCCATTTTAACCTCCCCTTCGCCTCAACATCTCCTCCTCCGTACTCACTCCCATCACCCTCCTCCTCCCCAGACACCAGCTAGAGAAAGAGAATCATCCCACTCCATTTCTCGGCCCCTGCTAGACAATGCATACTTCCACCCCTATTACTCAGGCTCTCTCCCAGCTTCCCAATATTCCTCGTGGGTTGAAGTATTCTCCATTTCCTTCTCCACCCTTTCCTTGCATGTTCTAATGCAGGGCCCCTCCTACCCCCATCGAGTGCATCCATGGGTTCTTTCGGGCTAGCCCCATTATGCTCTGCTCCTTGTTCCTAAACGTTTCCCAGTTTCAGACATAAACATATACAATATGCAATGTTTTCACCCTTCCCCAGCCCCACATTTCAAATCATGAGTGGATCTCTCCATCAGAAGTGAATGCATGGAACAATGGGCCACGCCATCAAACTCACGCGCAGAGCCCTTCTCCCAGCCATCAGCCTCCCTTTACCCCTTTCGATCATTGTTGCTTTGTTTCTTACATAGCCCATAGTCTCTCCACTTGGTCTAACAGATTGTCTTCGCTCCATACATTCTCTCCCTATCATATATTCGTGGCACAAGAAAATCCAGTGGCACATAAGAGGCCTGCTTCCATTAGGCCCCATTATGCATTCCACACATTTTGAACCCCTCCAGTCCACGTATAGTCCAGCACGCTCTTCGTTCAGCCCAGAAGAAACAGCAAACAGAAATCGCCTTGCTTGTAACATCCAAATGCACGCAAGAGGCGCAGATGTTCCTTAGAACTTTAATGTCTTAATCCAAAGACAAAACGGAAAGCACATACTAGAGGCAAACGAAAGAAAATTTTAGTAAAAAACATACGAGTACAGTCAGTCCCTCCTCTCCACCTTTAAGTGCCCATGATACTCTGTTACCTCATTCAGCTCAACTTTTGCTTCAAGCCACAGACAAATTGCTCTGCTTTTTCAAATCCCAAAACAAGAAGGTCACCCTCATGCTTTATTTTCAGTGTGGCAGGGAATACCAGGAAATTTTCTATTTTAACTCTCTAGCTGTTGCATGATCCCACTGAATATTTTTCTTCTTTAGGAGGTGTGCGGGTAGTCTTGTGATAGAAATAACCGATGCTCTTCATATATTAAATCTTCTTCTATATGCTTTCAAAACCTCTTCCCAATATTGAAAATTGTGGAAACATAATTATTTGCCTCGGGTTGGTCTGCAGGTGTTGAGGCATCACTGCTCGATAAGCTCGCCCATCTTTAGGCGCCTTCGCTAGGCTGTAGGCCCAGTAGCTCTGGCAGTATCTGAGTGCAGAAGTCCAGCAGACTACCCTTCTCTCCTCCGTAGTCCTCTTAAACGCAGATTGAGGCATCGTGATAATTCTCCTGGCAGTCAAATGCCTCTTAAACTCAGCCAACTCTTTTTGAAGTGCCAGTACATGTCCAGGACTGCTGTCATTTCGTCCTCCAGCCAGGAGAGACGATCCTCCACCTCCACTATACGGTTGGCCTGTGCTGCTTGCTGCTCCTGGACTTATTGCAGCTTTGAGTCCAGTTTCCTCTAACTTAATCAATCGTGGCTCCAAAGCTCTATCACCTGGCCTGTTAATTCCCGGGCCAGCTACTAACCTCTGCCGCTGACAGTGATACCAGGCCCACATTTTCTCCTGCCATGCCAGCTGCCATCTTCTTGGTACTTTTATTGGCGAGTCACTGACTTTTAACCAGATTTGGCATCAGATATTCATCCACACTGTTACCCGAGGTCGATAGAGAGCCAAAGTACGTATTTTAAAGGTATTTTAAAACTTATTATTTGCTTTTATTTCGCTAGTGAAGGAGAGCAGAAGGAAAATGCGCATGCTCGGGTTTAGCTGCTCATTAGCACCCCCACCTTTAGTTTTAGGAGTTCTTTCAGAACCCTTTTTCTATGAAAGGACTAGGATCGACCCCCCATCCAGTATGCTTCTGTTAATTGGATTAGGCACCCCTCCTCCTCTTTTTGTGAATACTGAGCAGAAGTATTCGGTCAGTATCCCTGCTTTTCACTGTCCCTCTCTGCCCACCCACCGTCCATTCTATTCAGCCTCACTATCCCTCCCTTTGTCTTTCTACACTCCTGATGTACTTACAAAAGGTTTTATCCCCTTCTTAACCGAAGTTGGATATCTTTTCCTCAGTTTGGGCCTTTGCTATTCTGACTTCCCTCCCTGCTTCCTTCTGCCTTAACTTGTACAATTCTCATCCTGTTGCTTCTGTGTTTCCTTATACTTCCTAAATGCTATCTTTTCTCCCAACCTTCCCACCACCTCTTTTGAGAACCATAGTGGCCTTTTTTGTCTTGATTTGTTTATTTGCTTCCCACAAAGGCGTGTTGCTTCTGTGATGGCAGTTTGATGTTTACCCATTGTTGAAACACTCCTTCTAACCTGTTTGCTAGTGCTTTTCTAAGGCAGTCTCCCATCTTGCCAATCAGCCCTCCTGATGTCCAGAACCTCACTTTGTATGACTTGACTCTGTAGCTGAGTTTATCATAAACCACACTGTTTGGTGGTCACTTGTTCCCAGATGGCTACCCACTTCTAGATCTGAGATCCTCTCACTGTCCCTATATGAGAGTACGAGGTCTAAGATTGTCCCCTGTGAGTGGGTTCCAAACTAGCTGTCTGAGGCATGCCACCTGTAGGCATCGAGAGTGGCCCTGCTCCTAGATGTGGCTGCAGCAAAGGTGCACCAGTTAACATCTGCATATTCAGGTCCCCCATCAACAGTATCTCCTTTCTTTGCCATCCTAAAGATGCCTGCCATCATATCCTTGTCCATTCCCTCCTGACATGGGGGTCTGTATACAACCCCTGTGTGGATTGTGGTGCCATTTCCAGTCACTAAGTTGACCCACAGTGCCTCCTCTCCTCCCTGTTTACTCTTTTTGTTCCATTGCCTTTATCCCTTCCCTTACATGGAAAGCTACTCCTCCCTCTTCTACCCTCCCTGTCTCTCCTGTAGGTTGTGTACCCTGGTATGTTAACATCCCAGTCATGGTTCTCTTGTACCATGTTTCTGTGACTGCTACAATATCCAGGCATCCTCTTCCATAAAGGCCACCAGTTCAGGGGCTCTTGCATCAATTCTGTTTGCTACATGCACCTTGCATCAAAGTCAGGGATTTGTGGATCGGGCCCAAGGAATTAAAACATATATGATCTCATATAGCCCTTTTAAAAAGCAGTGGATGTTGAACTCCTTCAGTCAAACCCCATCCTTTTCATGGTTTTGTCCAAGGTGTGTCAATTGGAACACTGTGTCTAGGGACCCATCATCATGACGAAAGAATGAATCTCCCCAACTGTTCGACAGGAGGCATAGTTGTGGACCCATACCTGAATGCCCCATTGTACCACCAGGGACGATCTCAGGCTGCATCAGCACCCTGGGGGCCCTACTGTCTGTCTTGCACCTATACAATTGGATGAATACCCTGCTGTCTTCACTATCATATCACTGTCCTCAGCACCACTGGCAAACTGGCTGCCGTGACGGCCACACCAGTTCCAATACCCAAAATGCCTCACAAATATCTAAAAGGTTGTTCTGAACTCTTCCCACACTTGTACCAAAAACGCTGACTGATCAGGCACCTGCCATTCGGCTATTTGAAACTGCCTGGTCCGCCTTTTCAACATCTTGTGAAGGAACAAGGCCTAGTGGTATCAATGTGCCCTATGACCTTTGAAAACCATGTTATGCCTGCCAGGTGCTGTCCCATCGGTGCTGGGGCGGACCCTTCTTGCCTCCTGTGGAAGACATACAAGCAGAGCTGGTCCTCTGAGATAGGTCAAACATTCCCCATCTTTGAACTTAAAGCACAGTCACAAAGCTCTCCATACCCTCTGATATGCCACCCACATGTTGGGTGCTAAGGAACTCCTGAGTAACTCCCAGGGGTAGGCAGGACTTCCCTGGGGTGCCTCTCTGCTTCTGGAGGCAGCTTGCAAAATCTCTGCCACTGTGAAATAGAAAGAGCATCAGCAATACTGTTATAAACACCTAGAACATGCACTGTTCTGAAATGGATGTTAAGCAACAGATGTTTTAACACAAAGGCCCAGATGAGATTGCCCATCAGGCTCTTGTCCCCAGCTGACCATTAATGCTATGTGTCACAAACCCGCCCCTGGGGGTCGGGTCCACTGAGCTCAGAGTGCCCACCCCTAAGTGCAACCTGTGACAGGGGAACAGGAATACCCTACCTGTGTCTTCTAGAGTGCTCACCGAGTTCACAACTGAACACTCACCACGGGGCCCAGGGCTTCTTCTCAATCTGGCTAAGGTAAAATACAGTCTCAAGTTTGTAGCTAGGTAAGAACCCTCCTTGGTTGCTGCAGTGGGGGATTATCCAGGCATTACGAGCTCTTCAGGGCTGTCCTCATAACCCTGATTGTGTCTTCTTCCCAGGTGATGCAGGAACCTAGTTCAAACTCCACAGACCCTCCAGAGACCTATGTATTTCTCCTACTTAGGCACTCAGATTCCCTTCCAGGATCCATGTCTTGGTAGCTATGGTGGCACCTTAGTATTAAACAGGCTGTTTCAGATTAAATAAATCTTCTCACCTCACACACTCAACAAAATTACTTTTCAGGCAGTTATTAGAAGCAAGTGCTTTTACTAGTATTTAAATAATTATCATACAAGACTTACAAACAAAAGATTCAGAAATGTGGTTACAGAATAACAAAAAAATTGGGACAAAATACATACAAAATGCACTGTTACATTTTATTGGCTAATGTCTACCTTGTCTGTAGAGAAATCAAAGCCCAGAAAATAAATGGTTTTACAAAGTCTCCAAGTCCTAGTTCTTCTTGCAGTCACTGGTCCTCTAGGGTTGTGTGTATAGCAGGCTTATGCTGTGTGTGAGGAAAGTTTCTTCTGCCAAATGCACTGAGTTTCTGTTTTGAGGAGCCTTATATACCCCTGGTCCTGTAGTCCTTAAACCATCCTTCAAATTAGCTAGTGGCCTTATCTTTAGGCCAGCAGGGTCTGTCTTGCATTTTCCTAACATTTTATTTAGATTTTTCTCACCATACCAACTTCCTGGCTGGTCTGATCCAGTATCCCCAGCATCTTTTAAATAGAGATGAATTATGACACATAAAGTGTATTCACAATAGACTTCAGATCCTGTTCTCAAAGAATTTTTTTCTTTGAAGTGTAAAGGTTTATGACAGTGAGATAGTTTCTCCCATTTTGTGTCCTTCTGACTTGACTCTTGATCAGTTTTATCAGGAAATACCAATTCCTTTTGAAATGCAAAGGCTATTAGTGGAGGAGATGACTCCCAGGAAATGTCAATACCCCTATTGAAATTCAACCCTGTTTATCTCTAGCAAGCCTTGTCTCAGGCAAAGAAGAATGTCAGACATTTGCAATATACATTCTTTCTTCTCAAGTACCCTTTAAAAATGGGAATCCTTCTGGTAAACCTGATATCCTGGCCTTTTGGGAATTCAAGCATAAAACATTTAGAGAAATATATCAGCAGTATATCTGCAATATGACTGCAGTAGCCAAATCACTCACACTGTGTACTACCCTGTATTATCTGTCCAAAGATGATGGACCTGTCTTTCAGATGCTCGCCACATAATCAGCCACCAAAATTGGGAAAAATTCTAATAAATGATCTGTGTAAACAATCCTATTGCTGCCTAGGAGATAGACATTGCACGTGTACATTCTTCCCTAAAAATAGGTTCCAAAGTCCAAGCCCCCTAATATACCAGTAAAGTGCTCCAGCCTTTGGCTGGTTACTGGTGCTGGCCATGTGACCAATCTGTTGAAGAAATTTAAGAATGCCTACTAAACTCCTCAGATCCTCACTTATAACTTCTGTCACACGATCCTGTGGTGTGGCTTGAACAACCAGAGTCTACTTGAGCCATTTGCTGCATGAACCTCCTGCTCATAGGCATAATCTACAGGCAAAATTAAAGTGACCCACCAACTGCTGCAACCACACAGGTGATATTGTGAGCCTTAGCCACCTGGGCTAGAAGGATCCTCAGGGCCACCAACTTTTCCCTGGATAATCAGAATTCCTTGGCCACCATGTTGATCTCCATGCCCAGGAAAGAAAGTCTCATTCATAGGCCTCAGTTCTTGTCCTGGGCCAGGGCACACCCAGTTCAGCTGTGACACCACTTGAAAATTCCCCAAGAGCTGTGCACAGTGACCTGTACCAGCCTGAGCAACAAACAGAAAGTCAACCAAATAATGAGTCATATCCAACTGACCTGTCTTGCATGTGGTGGCTCAGTGCAGAAACATGCTGAACTTCTCAACTACAGCATATGCCACTATACACCCCATGGGTATACTGCTTACGATGTAATATTGCCTCAGATTTCGTGCCTAACAAATGCTTCATCCTCTGGGTGCACCAGTAATAGTCTAAAAGTGGACTCTATATCTGCCTTTACCTAAGAGGGACCCCAGCCCCAAACCACTTTTATTGCACTGTCATACAGCACATACTGTACGACAGTACCGTGTACACTGAGTCGATATGGTGGTTGACTGAATTCTCTCCAAGTATAATAAATGATTTATCATCTGAACTCTAATGGTACCTTCTTGGGAACTAGTCCAGTGGGGATACCCTGAGCTGCTACTTCTTTTGCTAACTTGGCCTGCACAACCTCCAGTCACTCCCTGACTGACTTCAGGTTTTCTGCCTTTTAAGCTTGGCATGGACCTTCAGATAACTCCCTGCACTGAGCAGGAGCTTGACTTTAATTTTCAGAAACTGTCCTGCACTGAGCAGGAGCTGTGTTTGTGATTTGAAGCAGCCTTTGCCCTCCCGATCTCTGAAACTGCGATGCAGGAATATGGAGTTTGGGCACTAAGTTTAAAAATGCACAGTGCACCTGACTGGACTCTGTCCTGCCATGACGCCTGGATTCAAACTGGACAAAAGGCTTGAACTGAGTCCCACAGCTCACAACCTGCCTGCGCTTTTGTCTATGCAGGGTGGCGAGGGTGACCTCTCTGAAGGGCCCCCGCAACTCATCAGTCTCTGAAGAGTGCAGGGTTTAGGTGCCAGCTTACTGCTATGGGCCGGGTTGACCACCCCTGAAACTCCTGTCACATAGCCGCATGGAAGAAGAATTTCATCCCCTGATAATGGAGCAGGAGCCTGCAAAACTAAAAAGAAAAACTTGGGACTGTTCAGTTTAACTCCCTGCACTAGCAGGAGCCTGACTTTAATTTTTCAGAAACTGTCCTGCACTGAGCAGGAGCTGTGTTTGTTCCCACCACGACCCCCGTCCCACCTCCTGTTAAATGCACCTTAGCCACTCCCACAATTTTACAGTGGGCTAATCACTAGCTGTTAACGTTTCTTAACAGTTGCGCTGTCTATATTTCTGTTTGTTTTTCCAAGGTCAATCCTCTTAAACTTGCTTTAATAATTTGAACTGCACTTCACTTGCTTCCCTCACAATACCTGCATCCTACGTATACCTGACCTGCCTATTGCCTACTTACAGTTGTCTTTAAAGCTTATGCCAAAGTTATGGTATTGGGCAGATGAAGATAAGTTTGAGAAAGCCATGTTAATCAGACAGCATAATAGACTGTTGGTGATTATTTAACTGTTACCAGAAGATCCACTTTGCTGTATAACTTTTTCCTGAGTCAGCTCAAGCCTGAACCTAGCCTGTTTTACCCTGAGTGGGCCTAGCTGAGTCTATGTTTGAAACCACTATTGCCTAGCTGGCTGCAATTTATTGTGGTGGGAATCGACTGTAATCTTGTGAATAATTTCTGTCTGGCTAACTATCATGTTTCAACAAACTTAGTCAGGGATTGTCTTTGCTAGCTTGTCAGTGTATTGAGCTCACTAGCTATCTCCTATTAGCTTTCGCCTCCAGCGAGGCTTACTACCACGGAATCTGGTAACCCTTCCAGTAGCTAGTGGTGCACTACTACAAAAGGGAGGATAGTCTACTGTCCTTTGCTGTGGGGGCATCTGTAGGACTGATCTCTGCAAAGTGGGTGCTCCTCTGGGGCCCACTTGATCAGCTTAGGTGGTTTGGTGGGCTAGCACTCACGTAGGCTCTCCTCAGGGCCTTTCTTGTGTTTAACAACATAGCCCTCTGGCCTCTGATAAGCCTTGACCTGTCTACCTGTCCTGCCCACAATATTTTCCATCTTCTCCCTTCAGTGCCCTGGTTAATCCCAGGAGTAGGTCTTTCAACATGGAGGTTCCTAAGCTCCCCAGGGAGGGTGCTAAGCCTTCACATTTATCAGTGTCCTCATCAGTGGCCTTCTCACTGCCTTGTGCCTCTAGTTTTTTGCTGACTACTCCCTTCCCTCAGGGGCCCATGGGATACATTTGTCCAGCATGAGGAGCATGACTTCACCTTCTCCAATCTAATAGCCTGTGGCAGACAGCCCCTCTGGCCTATCTGTTGTCTTGACCTCAAGTGCTTTCTTATCCTGTCATAGTGTTCAGGCATCCTGATCCCAAGCCTTCGGCTGGTGGTGCCTCTGAAAAAGCATCTCCTCTGGCTCCTCTTGGTGATCCTAGCTCTGGCTGGGGACATTGAGATTGACCAATGTCCTGCTTATCAAGCTCCTCATTTCCTATGGGCTGGCTGTCAGGCAAGGAGATGAAAATAGCTGACCTCAACATCCGTAGTCTCCTGCCCAATCTGGCTGAACTCACTGCCTGGGCCACACACTATAAGCCTGATAGTTTTGGTATTACCGAGACTTGGCTGAAACCTACCACTCTGACTCGGCCTGTGTGCTTCCTGGTTTTGATCTCATTAGACAGGATCAACCTGAGAAAAGCAGGGAGAGGTGGTATCTTGATCTACTACAAGAATCACCTAAACCTGTCTGTGGTATCCCATCAACAGTCCTCACTGTCTTCTTGTGAGCTGCTTCACAGTCCTGTTCTCAGAAACACTAAGAAGAGCACATCATCTGTACATACAGTCCCCTAAGGGGTCTATCGAGGTTATCCTACCTCCTTGATACTGTTGGTGCTACGACTGGGATAATGAGCTAATGATCTTGGGAGATCTTAATTTAAACAGGCTTGGAGGAAACACCAAACTGTATGAACCTCTGCTTGCTGGCCTCTCCTTGTCTCAACTTATTCAGGAGCCCACTAGGTGGTCTACCACTGTCAGTATTAGCTCCTTCCTGGACTGGGTCCTGTCCAATAAACCTGAGAGGATCAGCTCCTCTGGTACCCTTCCTGACTCTATCTCTGACCACACCCTGTGTACTGCATGTGGAAGAACTCCTCCCAGAAAATTCTCACAAAATCATCCAAGCAAGGGATTTCTCCAGGTTTGACCTGGGGTCTTTCCAAGAGGACCTGAGGCTTACAGACTGGTCACGTGCTAAATGCTCAGGGCTCTTCCACTGCTGTGTTAGTTATTTTCAGCACCTTCGGGGCACTGCAGGACAAGCATGGCCTCTTATCAGGAAGAGTGTAAGGGGTCTGCCACTAAGTGACTGCATGGGAGTCTCCTAACACTTATGAGAGCTAGAGACAAGTGCTGGGTCAACTTAAGGTCACAGTGGACCAAGCCATATTTCAGCAATGTAGGAGGCTTAGGAATGAATGCAAAAAGCGATCAGGGCTGCCAAAGTGAATACTGCAAAACTGCCTTACTAAACTCAGCTAAGGACCCTAGAAATTTCTGGAGGAACATTAAAATATAGTAAGTGGTTCCTCAAACTGTGGTGTCCCAGACATGTTCATAGATGGATCTAATTATAACAATCCACTAACCATCACCAATGCATTCAACTCCTACTTTGAACCTGTCTGCATTCACCTCCATATTCTCTGTTGCTGGGAGTGATAGTTGTATCCCAGTCTCCGCCCCACAGGTGGCCCCTACCTCTTGTCCGTTATTCTACTTTGGGTTGTAACAGTACAGGAAACACAGAGACTACCTCTGGTCCCTCCCCACATTCTAGTGCTTGCACACGATGGCACGGAACCTAAGCTCCTCTGTCTTGGTGCCTCTTTATAGCCTTCCCAGTGGACCATATCTTCAACATGTCCCTAGCCTCTGGTGTTATCCCTGACCTCTGGAGGTGGTGATGATTGTCCCTGTTCTCAAACAGGGTAACCCAAAGATCCTCAATAATTACTGACCGATAGCCATCTTATTGGCTATAAGTAAACTCCTTGAGAAAGTTGTGGCTGGGCAACTCAAGGGTATATTCAGGCCCATGAGCTTCTGTCCCCTGTGCAGCATGACTTTCACAAAGGGCATAGTACGTCCTCTGTCCTTGTATCTGTCTCATCTGGATTCAGGGCTGTCATGGACCAGGGTAAACTCTCAGGTGCCATTTTCATTGACCTATCCAAGGCATTCGACCTAGTTGACCATGTCTTACTTTGCTGTCAACTTCAGTCCCTTGGTCTGTCCCCACCTGTCCTAGGATGGTTCAATAACTACCCCCAGGACAGACAGCAACTTACCAAATTCAGTAAGGTCCTCTCGGACACCACTCCAGTGACCTAAGGTGTCCCCCAGGGTTCAGTCCTAGGGCCCTTCTCTTCTCCATCTTTGTCAGTAATCTACCAGCTATGGGTACCAACTGTAGTTCTATCCTATATGCAGATGACCTGGTTATCCTCACTCGTTCCCATGACACTAGGGCTATCAACCATCAACTGAGTGAGGATTTCAGAAACATCCAGACCTGGGTAACAACTCACAAGCTGGTCCTCAACCTTAAAACTCAGGCCATGCTTTTGGGTCCCTGGCCAAGATAAAGGTCTCCCCTGCCCCTCTGAGAATTACTGTTACTGATGGTACTCCTGTTCTAATCACTGACACCATCAAATACCTTGGGATGACACTAGATCCCCAGCTTGACCTTGGACATCATATCCAAAATGCATATAGAGCTGTCAACTGCAATCTGGGCCTGGCCTACAGAGCAAGAAAAATCTTATGTCTGCTGCTCACTTTGCATTGACCAGAGGTGTGTTTCTCCTTTTCTCTGCTATGGACTCCTCCTGTTTGCACACACCTCCAAAGTTCACCTCACTAAGTGGAACACAGCCTATAATAACATTTACCACTTTGCACTTGCTGCCCTCACCTCACCCACCACTGTGACCTATATAACAAACTTGACTGGCTCTCCCACCCAACTACATGAAAGTTTGTCTTGGGCAGCTTCACGGGCAAGTTTTCAGAACTGTCACACCCCCCAGTGTTGGCTGAGCTCCTCAAATTGGCTGTCTCTTCTTCCTACTCCCTAGGTCTCTGAGCCCTGCTATTCTTAAAGTTCCTGTCACCAATGCAAATGGGGACAGGGATTTTACTTCATTTGCCCCAGAGTATGGAACCCTTTCCCACCCAGGTCCGATCCTCCTCCCACTCATGCATCCGAGCTCCATGTGAAATTATTTGAAGCTCTCTCTGCATGTGGGTGTCCTAAACTGCCATAGCTAATCTTAGTTCACTGCACTGGACTCTCATGTCCTTTTGGTACTCTTGTGCAGGTCCTGCTGATGCATCCTGCCTGACTGGGTTCTGAGCTGCCTATAATGTATTTACTCTCTGTTTCGGGAGATACTTTTCACTGCAGCTCTGTCTTGGGGCTGTGAACTGTATAGAATTTGTAAAATGCACTGTGAATGGCCTTGGTGTCTCTATGTATATATCTTGTTCATATCTTAACTGTGCTTACTGTCTGCTGTGTTTCACATGGTTCTATCTCTTTCTGTATATTGCCTAACTTGTGTCATGTTGTCCTCTGTATTTATTTATTTATTTATTTGCTTTGTTAACCAGGTAAGCACACTAGACAGCCAAGTGCCTATTTTCAGGTGCGACCCGGAGAGTTACAGGTGAAACTTCAACATAAACAGTTGAGGAATCGAAAGAAATGCATAGGAAAATAACAGGTAATTCAAGACTGGCTCTAGAGCAAGGTAGGCACAAAATACATTCATAGACAGTTGAGGGATGGAGAAAATTACATAGGAAATAAACAGGCAATTACAAGGCTGGCTGTAGAGCAAGGTTGGTACAAAATTCATACATGGACAGTTGAAGAGACAAGAAAATACCTAAAATAACAGGCATTTCAAGGCTGGCTCTAGAGCAAGGTTGGTACAGGATTCATTCATAGACAGTTGAGGAACAGAGAAAATACATAGGAAATAAACAGGCGATTGCAAGGCTGGCTCTAGAGCAAGGTTGGCACAAAATTCATACATGGACAGTTGAGGAGACAAGAAAAATACCTAAAATAACAGGCATTTCAAGGCTGGCTCTAGGACAAGGTTGGCAGGTGCAGTACAGTAGAATGGGACATACAGGATATAATTAGAGGTGAACAGCAGAGTAAACAGGAACAAAGACAATGGTAAGTGCCTGCAGGGGAGGGAAGTGCCCTAGGCAGGTGGTCAAGTCTAGGATTCCTGGGCAGTTACTGAAGAAGAAGTGCAAGTAGGCTGAGGCCCCACCCAAGCGGGTTGAAGGGAGGAGAGGGGCAATGGAGTAGGACTACGAGGAGCAAGGACAGGGGAGGAAAGTTTCAGGAAGTTCCAGAGGGAGGCTTTAAAGCTTGGATGGGAGGAGGACTGAGTGAGCTCAAGGAGCGAGTTCCAGAGTTTGGGGCGATGTGTAGAAGGCTCCAGTCCACTTAAGGGTGCGCGGTTCTAGGAACCAGGTGTTCCTGATTTGTCCCAGATCTTAGATGGTAGGATGGGGCGCCTGGTTTAAGGGGAAGGGCTAGGGCTGGAGGGGTGCCAGAGCAGATGATGTTGTCAATGAAGTCATCTAGAAGTAAGGAGCGGTGCTTCTCTGGGGAAACCACTCCAGGTGGCTGTATAGGATCACAACGGTGGGTGAGGGGGGAGGGCTGGAAAGCTGCCAAGCGGCAAACATTGTGGTGCTTCGTGGTCCCATTTTGAGAGGGCTGGACTTGGGGAACTGGGTGCGAATGTTACGAGTCCGTGAGCAGAGTGAGGGAGGAGGACCCCCCAGCTAGGCCAAGCGAGCGGCAGGTGAGGCAGTTTTTGGACTCGGTAAGCTAGACCAAGCTATACAATTAGTGGCCTTGTAAACGTTACAGATGTGAGAGGTAAGGTCCAACTGTGGGTCCAAGGTGATGCCCAGGTACTTGAGGTGGTTAGCGCCTCAAGGGGCGAGCTGTCGACCCCAGGATCAGCAGGGAGCAGGGCAGGATTTTATTTTGTTCAAGGACCCAAACAGCATGGATTGGGTTTTGTTGAGATTGAGGGTGAGCCTATGGTCCCCAACCAAGTTTGGATGCTGCTCAAGTCGATGTTCAGGTGGGAGTTTATAGTGGAGATGTCCCGAAGCTGGCCAGGAGGACGAGGTCATCCACATACAGGGTGGTGTGACCATGGACAGTGACGGACGGTAGGTCATTGATAAATAGTGAGAATAGGGTCGGACCAAGGACTTGATCCTTGAGGGACCCCACAGTGGACTGGTGAGAGGTTGGAGGTCGTCTGATTGAAGTAGGTGAATTGCTGTCGGTTGGAGAGGTAGTTTAGGAACCAAGCATGGTAGAAGAGGAGAACTGAGGGATAGGAGCTTGGAGCTGAGGAGGGAGTGATCAACCCTGTCAAAAGCTTTTGAGAGGTCCACAAAATGGCTCCAGTGAGGTTGCCTTGGTCAGCACCTGTCCTGATCAGTGAAGTGACTACAGCAAGGGCGGTGGACGGCTGTGCCCTTTCCAGAAGCCATGCTGAGCTGGAGAGAGGATGTTGTAGTCCTGGATATATTGGGAGAGCTGGGAGGCAACGGCTTCTTGAGAAGTTTACTGGTGGCAGGCAGAATGGCAATGGGGTGGTAGTTGCCAGGATCTTTGGGATTTCCCTGTTTTAAGACAGGAATGACCTTGGCCACTTTCCACAGGTTGGGAATGATCCCAGTGTTAATGGAGGTGTTGAATAGGTGCGAGACAGGCCTGGCAAGGAGGTGGGCCCCAGTCTGAGCAGTTTCGGCTCAAGGCTGTCATGTCCTGCGCGTGTGAAGGAGAGGCCTGAGAGTAGCTTCTGGGTCTCCTTAGGTGAAACTTGTCTCAGTTGGAAGGGGGCAGGGGTGGAGACCGGGTGAGGGGGCACCAGGGAGTAGACGACTGGGGACTGGGAGGGAGGGGCGAGTTCAGAAAACAAGGAGTTGAAGGTGTTTGCAATGGTGTGGGAGTTACTGCAGCTGACCCCACCAACAAGTAGGTCAGTGACCTGTGCCTTAGCTGACCCCCAATAGCATTTTTAATATTTTGCCAGAAACTCCCGGTTGCTGCTGGAGGAGAGTAAGGTGGCTTTACAGAACTTTTGCTGAGCGGATGGCTCTTTGCAGGAATTTCTGAGATGCCTGTATGCCATCAGATCATTATTGTTTTGGGAGGCCTCGAGGTCACCCAACACTTATCCCTGGCCTTCATAAGGAGACTAGGCCCCCATTTAGCCATTTGAGGATGGTGCCCTCACCCTCTCCTAGTGAGGGGGCATGTTTATTCTGAAGGGGGACAAGCTTGGCTAGGAATAGATCCAAGGCTCATGAGGGGTCGTTGAGGTAGTGACCCCGTCCAGTCAATAGCTAGGAAGTCAGACAGGAAGTCGTGGGTATTAAATTTGGAGTAGTCCCTTAGTTCAATCACTTTGCTAGGATTTTAGGCTGAGAGATGCCCCAGACACAGTAGATAGGAGAATGGTCAGAGTTGGCATCCGGGAGGGTTCCTGAGGATATGATATTGGCAGGCCTGTTGGACAAGATCCAGTCAATAAGGGATCCTGAGTTCCCCTGTAAGCGAGCCTGGTGGGTTTGGTTATGACTTGCAAGTGTAAGGCCTGAGAGCAGAGGCTCGTATAAGTGCTGGTACCCAAATCAGTTGAGATTGAAGTCGCTATTAGTAGGGTTTTGTTGGGACCCACTTTAGTGCTGATACAGTCAAGAAGGAGGAGAGACCAGTCAGACCACCCTTGGGGGATGTAGGTGCATACCAGGTGAATTTCTTTGTGTGGCCCAGCAGGAGGAGAGCATGCAGAAACTCGCATGCAGGAGGGTTGGTAGGTGGTCGATGGGGAACAAGTTTAGGTGCTGCCTTGTAGTAGAGGATCACCCTCCGCCTCTCTCTTACCTGGTTTGTCTCGTCTGGAGTGGTTATAGCCCAGAGGAGGCACTGGGCATCAGATATATGGGGCTTAAGCCAGGTTTCTGAGAGGCCCAGGATATCCGGCTTGTGGTGGGCAACCCATGCTGTGGGCTCAGGTAGGTTCTGAGGAGGCCACGCACGCTCAGGTGGGCAATTTGAGCCCATTTGAGGAGAGCCAGGGATGGAGCAGAGACGGAGGGTTGGGTAGAGGACTGAGTGGGGAGACCATATCCCTAAGTGGGTCCTCAGAGCATGGGGAAGATATATAAGGACTGTGGAACAGAACACCTTACAGTGGGACAGGGTAGAGGAAAAAAACCAGAGAGACGGGCTGGAAGTTAGGGGTTTGTCCTAGTTAGGGGGTCAACCACTTTGTATGGGTGCCCACCTTACGGTGCAGTGCAGAGAGCAGAGCACAAGGAGTTAGGTAGAACAGGGGGAAAATGTAAGTGGCTGAGCTAGGTTTAGGTGGGTTACAAATGGGAGAAAGTGAGCTAGGCTGATAGTGCGGCCACTAGTGGTGAGAGAAAATAACCTGCAGATGGCAAATAGGGCTGATAGGTTATTTTCGACACCATGTGGCTCCCTACAGCCTATTTAACAGAGAGCCGGCCAAGGGTGGTGGTGGGGGCGTGGGAGCCGAACGCATTATGGACTTGTATTTCATTGGACTTATAATTCATTGTACTCTCCCAGGTCGTACCTCAAAATAGGTAAATGACTTGTCTAGTGTACTTACCTGGTCAACCAAAGCTAAATAAATAAATAAGTGTGCAATCTGAATCTCCTCCATAAACTCATCTGCCAGGGAGTGAGCGCCATCCTGTCCAGATAAGTGGCAAGCACCCTCATTGTGCTCCACATTTATTGGCATTGAGTCCCTTCTTCTACCCTTTTCGAAAGGGCTGAAAGAAACCCATCCTTGCTGGCACTGGTTAAAAGAGTGAGGTTTGCCACCTGCAAAACACTCATGCCTGTACTTACATGCATCAGTTTTGCAAATCCTTGATTGTAATTGCAGCAGTGCCCACTCCCCACTCCCACTTCCCTTCCCTGTGTCCTCTCCTTGGTGACAGCGAGTGTCGATCAGGAAACTGCTGTCAGTGTGTTGTACTCCTCCCCCATACCTACTGCCCACAGGAGAGGCAGGTCCAGGTCCCATGACCTTCCTATCTCATTCAGCTTTGCCTCTAAATTCCTCACCATACTCCAGCCCTCCCTCTCCAGGTTTCATGGCATGTATATTTGATCTGCCTGAAGTAAAACCCACAGGCCTGTTGTTTTTGCAGGGTTACCTTGCATTAGCAACCCACATATATATATCAAAGCCTGCCAACCAGTTTTCCCATATGGACCAAACTGGCACCTTGTATTTTTTCCAACCCTCCTCTTTGTACTTCTTGTCATCAGGGTCCTAGACCTGTTGATTTATGTGAACACATCCACATACTCCCCATTAAAAGGAACTCAGGTCACAATTTTGGGCATCAATAAATTCATAATTTTGATCAACATATCCTCAATGAAGCCTCATGCCAAAAATCAGATCTCTAAGTTATTTCGTTTGTTACAAGTCATTTTGTAACCCTTAATTCACAGCCTGTTTAAAAGGCCAGTTTCAGTGAAGTGCTGCTGCTGATGTCATCGCCTAAACTCATAACCTAGCCCTCCTGCAAGCTACCTTATCTGACTAATTTCTCCTATGTTATTTAAAACTGTATGTGTAGTAAACATCTGAAAGAGGAAAACTGACACGGAGGGGGTGTCAGCACATGCACTTCCATAATGTGTAGATGCAAGGTACAGCACTTCAGAATGTGATTGGTGAAATGCTATGGCAAACATGACTTCACAATGACAAAGTTGTGTGCGATTTTTAATATATAATAAAACCACTTATTACAGGTGCATCCATGTTCTTTCGTCCTGCCCTCTATACAGAACAGATGGAGTAAATTAAAACATTTCACTGCAGATTAATCTATGTAAAATAGTTCAGGATGACAAGTGCCATTGCGTTGCTGCCTAGATGTCAGACTGCCCTTCTCTAGCTCATATAAAAACAAAGTTACCAGCCAGCCCATCGGTGTAGCAGTTGGTTTCCACTTGCAATGCGGCAACCGGGTTCGGAACGGACCTGGGTCATCGGAGAGCCAGCCTGGGGACAGAAAGATTGAGCATCCCCAGGACTGCTCTCCTTCTCCAGGTGGAAGGCAGGTACCTGTGATTGCACAGGAGTGACATCTGGCAGAAGCCAGGTGGCTGCCCTGTGATGACTCATAATCGATGTTCTCTGGGGCAGGACAGATGCTGAACATCATTGCACATCTCTGCCCCAGCTTACAGGGGGGCAAAGCAAGGTGGGGCTCCGTCTCTATGAAGCCCCCCTGGGTTTCAATAAGCCTCCATCACCGGCTCTCCCAAACCAGATACAGGTTCTACGGCACTGAAATAGCGGGAACCAGTGCTAGGGCCCTGTCTGGGGCAAGCCAGGGGTGACTGGGAGAGTGAAGGCAAAAGACGGTAGTAGAAGTCCGGGGCCGTGACTAGGCTGAATCTGACAGGAGATCCTACCAGAAAAAGCAAAATAAATATAAAAAAAAAAAAAACTACAACATCTACTGTGTTTCAAACTTTATTTTATACTGTTTTATTTATTTAGTGATTCAGAAAAGACCTTTGAGCGCAAGCTCTTTACAAAAGTTCCACATCATACATTTACAAAACAAAGAACAATAGGAGAAAGCAGGGTACATTACAATGGCTTGATACAGCTTGGATTCAGAACTTACAGAATAACTCAAAACATAGGTACAAGTTAAAATAACAAGAAAACACTTTATGGGAGGAATAAGCAGTCACGGAGTTCCTTGTCAGTAGTTCAGAGGGCCAGGGATAGCTAGCAGTGGGTGAAGACAGGAGTACGAGAAGAGGTATGTAATGTGGTGGAGGTGAAGGGTGGGGAAAGAAGGGCAAGGTATAGGGATAAATGGTGGGTGAGGGAGGCTGAGTGGAGAAGACATGCTAAAGTAAATGGTGGGGTGTGAGGGGTATAGTCTGGCAGCCTGCATTAGTAATGACTGTTAGGGAAACTCACGGGACTGGGAGTTGGGGGAGGGTGGTGGTGCTGAAGGAGCAGCGCAGACTGATTGCTAAGGCAAGTCATGAGCAGGGACAGAGGAGGGGTACCTGAGGCCTGCCTATTGCTTGCTGGGGGACAGAGAGAGAGCAGATGTGGCTGAACTCAGGGCAGGTGCACTTACAGAGTGTTATTAGGTGCTCTTTGAGGTCAGTTTTGAATTGTGCCAGACAATTGGTGGCCAAGAGGTGCCCAGGAGTTCATTCATCCATCCACAGGTGGGCCGGTGGCAAATGCATGTTACCCAAGTGAGGTGCAATGGAAAGGGATAGCCAAGTCCTCTAAACCTCCCTCTGGTGACCTGTAATGAGTTGGCACCTTGATCAAATTGCCTACACAAGGTGGCATTTTAGCCAATAGAGCCTTCTTCCCTAGGATGCAAGTCTGCCAATTTGCATGTTCTTACAGAGTACAGGTGTGAGTGCCAAGCTCAGCATCCTGGGTGAGCCTGCAGGCTTTGTTGAGCGCAGTCTGAACCCTCTTGGCGCTGTATCCATTGCCACCCCATAGACCACTAGTCCACAGTCATAGATACATAGATACATAGATACATAGACAGTGTCGGCAGATAAGGGCCTATGGCCCACCAGTCTGCCCATTTGAGCTTGTAAGTTCAGTTTATGTTTTCCTAGAAGTCTGTTGCCTTACCCTGACCTCCAGAATTCCTTTATGTCTATCCCATGCATTCTTAAATCCGTGATTGTTTCAGTCCCCACCACTTCCTCTGGCAGGGTGTTCCACTTGTCCACCACCCGTTCTGAGAAGAAATTCTTCCTCATGTTTCCTCTGAATCGTCCTCCCTCCAACTTCATCCCATGCCCTCTAGTCCTGGAACATCTTTTCGCTTAAAAATAGTGTATTCCTGCACCCTGTTCCTCCCTGTATGATACTTGTATGTCTCTATCATATCCCCTCTCCTCCCTCTCCTCCAGGGAGTACATGTTCAGTTCCTTCAACCTGTCTTCATAGGACTTGTGATGCAATCCATGCACCATCTTTGTTGCCCTCCTCTGAACCTTCTCTACCCTGTCTATGTCCTTATGTAGGTATGGCCTCCAGAACTGTACACTGTACTCCAGGTGGGGCCTCACTAGTGTCTTGTATAGTGGAATTATGACCTCCTTTTCCTGCTGGTGATGCCCCTGCCTATACATCCCAGCATCCTATTTGCTTTACCTGCTGCCTTGTCACACTGTTTCCTACCTGAGGTCATCAGATGATAATCCCAAGATCCCTTTCCTGCTTGGTGCATGCTATATCCTCACCCCAACTGATATATTGTGCCAGGTTTTGTACCCCATATGCATTATCTTGCACTTCCTAGCATTGAATTTCAACTGCCAAATCCTGACCATTCTTCAAGTTTCTGCAGGTCCTTCTCATTCTGTCTACACCTCTGGTGTGTCTACTCTGTTACAGAGCTTTGTGTCATCAGCGAACAGTGAAATTCTGCCTTCTAGGTCCTCTTGCAATGTCACTGATGAAGATGTTGAATAGGACCAGTCCCAGCACTGATCCCTGTGGTACTCCACTGGTCACTTTTCCCTCTGTGGAGTGACAGCCATTTACCACCACCCTCTGTGTCCTGCCACCAGCCAGTTACCTACCCACCACACTACTGTCCTGCCCACACCCATATTCCCCAGTTTGTGTAATAGTCGTCTATGTGGCACAGTGTCAAAGGCCTTGCTGAAGTCCAGATAGGCCATGTCCACTGCCCTCCCCTGATCCACCTCCCTAGTCACGCAGTCAAAAATTCAATGAGGTTGGTCTGACATGACCTCCCCTGGTGAAACCATGCTGCCTTGGGTCCTGTAGTCCATTGACAACCAGATGTTCCACCAATCTCTCCTTCAGTAGTGCTTCCATAATCTTCCCCACTACCGAGGTGAGGCTGACTGGTCTGTAGTTCCCTGCTTCCTCTTTGTTCCCACTTTTGTATAAGGGGACTACATCTGCTGTCCTCCAGTCTTTGGGTACCTCCTCTGTTTCCAGTGATCGGCTAAACAGGATAGCCAGAGGTTCAGCCACCACTCTCTTAGTTCTTTAAGGACCCTGGGTGCACCCCATCTGGCCCCATTGCTTTATCAACTCTTATTACTTCCAGTTCCTTCAGGACCCTTTCTCGTGTAAAGGGACTTGTCCATTTCTGCACCATTCTCACCCCTTGTACTCCCTTCAGACCCATTACCCTCCTCTTCCTCAGTAAAGACTGAGCAGAAATACCTGTTCAATATGTCAGCTTTACTGTTGTCATCCTCCACAGCCCCCCATCCTCCCCTTCAGTCTCACTATTCCTCCCTTTGTCTTTCTTTTTTCACTTATGTACCTGTAAAAGGTTTTGTCCCTCTACCCACTGATTTTGCAATGTGTTCTTCTGTCTGAGCTTTGGCTTCCTTACTGACCTCCATGCCTCCCTTTGCTTCTCCTGGTACTTCTCCCTATCCCCTTCTGTCTGTGTCTTTTTGTATTGCCTGAATGCAATATTTTTGGCTTTCACTTTCTTTTGCTACCTCTTTGGAAAACCATAATGGTCTCCTCTTCCTTTTCCTCTTGCTAACCTGCTTAATGCATAATTCTGTTGCTCTTATAATCCCATTTTAAATACTGCCCACTGTTCCTCAACCCTTAATTCCTGCTCCATTGCCCTTAATGCCTCTTTCAAGTATCTCCCCATTTTCCCAAAGTCTGCCCCATAAAATCCAGGATACGTGTTTTTGTATGGTTTGGTTCTGCTCTTTCTGTAATTTCAAACCACAATGACTGGTGGTCACTGTTCCCCAGGTGCTCCCCACTGTTACCCCATCACACTGTCCCTGTTTGTGAGCACAAGGTCCAGTATTGCCTTCTGCTGAGTTGGTTCCATGACCAGTTGCTTGAGGAAGGCACCCTGAAGGAAGTCCAGGATAAATCTGCTCCTAGTTGATGCTGCTGCGGGATGCTCCAGTCCACGTCTGGAATACTGAAGTCTCCAACAGTACTACCTCACCCTTGTCTGCCATCCTTTGGATGGCTAGCATCAACTCCTATCTGTTTCTTCCTCCTGGGCTGTGATCTATAGACCACACCTGTGCGGATGGCTGTCCCATTTTCCTTTCCAGCTTAACCTACAGTATCTCTCCCATTTTGTTCCTCCTGGATCTCTGTGGCCCTTATGTCATTTTTCACATACAGTGCCTCCTCCTCCCTTCCTGCCTGCTCTGTCTCTTCTGAATTTGTTGTAGCCAGGTATGGCCATCTCCCAGTCGTGGTTATCATTACACCAGGTTTCAGTGATGGCCACAATGTCCAGGTCTGACTGCACCATGACAGCCTCCAGATCTTTCATCTTGTTGCTAAGGCTCCTGGCATTTGCACATATGGCTTTCCATGATTTGACCTCCTAGACTGTTTCAGCTGTTCTACTCCAGCCCTTTTCTTGGTTGTCCTTTATCCTTGGTTCTCCTTGCTGTCTGCCCTCTTCTGAATGTTGCCCTTTCTGCCTATCCACCTCTTGGCCACTAATCTCCATCTTTTTGCACACTGCTTTGCAGAGATAGCCACTCCTCTGGTTCACTGGTTCCACTGCTAGCTGCGGGGTGAGCAAGTAGGTACCCTCCTTGCTAGTTTAAATGCTTGTCAATGTAGCATTTAAGCGTATCATTGAGTGCTTGGATTCCCTCAGGATGGATGCAGGCCATCAGGCTTGAACAACCTCCATCCCTCTAGGTGGGTCCCCAGTCACCAATGAATCCAAACACTTCCTCACAGCACCAGTTCTTCAACCATGAGTTAAAGTTCCTGGTGCATGCACTCTATGCTCTCTTGCCTCTGCAGGAAGTTCTTCTGAGAAAGTGACAGAAGTAGCTACTTGCTTGAGACCCTCCCCAATTTCCTAAATCTTCCTCAACTTCCTTTGGCTCCCCATTTGCCAGGCCATTAGTACCTAGGTGGATAATGACATCCAGCTCACCCTCCCATCTTGCCTTCCCAGTGATCCCCAGGATCTTCCTTCCATCCCTCCATGCCGTGGCACCTGGTAGGCACCTCACCTCCTGTCCTCCCCTCCTGTGTTCCTAGTTGGATCCTCTTATGATGGAGTCCCCCACCAGGATTCCTGCCTCCTCCTCCGGGGTCCACTGCTTTCCCGCTGAGGTCACCTCCTTGGCTAACCTCCACATCCATTCCTTCCACTTCTCTGGGTACCTCTATTTGGTTGTCCTCATTTGCCAGTGTGGCATATGAGTTCTTAGTGGAATAGGATCTGGGATGTGCCTCTGCCTAACGCTCTAACCACTCCTGAGCCCACTGTCATCAAAGTGCTCTGGTTCTCGGCATCCTTTGAGGCAGTTGCATTGGACTGGTGGTCTCTGGATAGGGGTGATGGTACTCTGACCCAGTTTACTCCGCTCTGAGTCTGGCTACCTCATCCCACAGTCCAGAGAGATCATGCAGATAGGGCAGCACCTCAGTGTCCAGAAGGTCTGCTGAATATGGCTGCTCTACAGCCACTGCATTGCACCACTTCCCATATTATACTGCAATTGTACTGCTATTCCACTACTTGTCTGTTACTGAAGGTCTCCTAGTTCCCTTTTATTAATTTACTGTCCTAAAATGCCACTGATCCTCAGATAATTTTCTTTAAAAAAAAAGAAACCAATAAATAAATAAATGAGTCAAAACATGAGTACTGAGGGTGGGCTTCTTCCCCTTATGCCCTCTCCACTTTCACACCTTACTATACCCTGTGTTAGCTCCTGTCAATCAGATTTAACAGGGCATATAATTAAGAGTTGGGGGAAGGGGAGGGAGGGGGCAAAATTTGCAGCAATTAAAGACAGCACAGAATTACACCACCACTATGTTTTTAAATTTTCAACAACCCAAAACAATTCTAAGTAAAGACAACAAAGTACAGTGTCACTAAAAGCCCACAATCTAAGTTTAAAGACTAGATATAATTGAACACAATCCCGTCCCTCTGAACTACTGACAAGAGTAGATATAATTGAACTGTGGACTGAGAGGCGGAGGCCCCGAGAGAACTGTTGCCTGTGCCTGTTCAGACACCAATCTTGGTATTGACTGTCTTGACCAAAGAGCTAATATGGTACAAATGTGAGGGTATTATCTATTATGACCCCAAGATACTCAAACAAGTAAACTTGTTCCAGCGGCTCACTGCATGAGTTGGAGATGATGAGGGGTGGTGTTTATTTTTGTTGTAGGGGCTGAACATAAGCATGGCCTTGGTCTTCTTGTAGTTTAGTAGCAAATTATGACTACAGAACCAGTCCTCGAGTTTGGAGAAGGAGTTCTGCAGCTCAGATTGTAGGCAGCCTGAGATGTGCTGCTGCTCAGGAGCACAGCATCATCTGTATATAGTATGAGTTTGGTGTTGCGGGCTGTGGGAAGGTCATTTAAGAAGAGACTGAAGAGTAGAGGTCCTAGTATTGATCCCTGTACCCCTAATGATACTCTCTTGTGCTGGATACTGTTTGCCCAATTTTGACACATTGATTTCTCCTTAACAGGTAGTCTTGGAACCAGCAAAGGGCATTGAGGTCACACCAGTGTTTTACAGTTGGGTCAGTAACAGGGCATGGTTGGACGGTATTGAAGGCTTTGGTGAGGTCAATAAGAGAACCAGACCCACCAGTTTTCCTTCATCCAGGGCCTTATGTGCATAGTTCGTGTAGTCCAGCAGGGCTGTGGTGGTACTGTGATTTTGTCTGAAGCCATGCTGGTTGGGGCCTAGTAGATTATACTTATTGAGGTAGTCAATAAGTTGACTCTCCTAACTGTTTCCAGTGCCTTGGACAGGGGAGAGGATCGAGATGGGCCTGTAGTTGACTGTAGTGCATTTAAACTATGAACCAAAAAATAAATAAAGCAATAACGTCAGTGCTGTCTTGTTAGGGCGAAAATAAATTTTGGTTAGTTCCTCTGTAACTCAGAACTTTCACCAAATTAGTCAATAATTTTCCTCTGAATGAAAGCGTGGAGAGGGGCTTACCAAGTCATGCTGACTCATGCAGGGCAGTTGTTCTATTTTGTTTTGAACTTCTTTTCTGCTGGGGACAGAGCTTTCCATTTTGACCCTCTGGTAGCCATTACTGCAATCAATGAATTCACAAGCCATGCTTAGCAGCTGCCAAAGTTGACACTAAATGCTTTACAGGTGAGTCAAACGTAATTACATCTTAATAACAGCATTTACTAAGTGACAAGATGTGGTTAATCACTTAGTAAGCCCTCATCAGATGAATGGCAGTGCACAAATGTAAATAGTTCAGATTTATTTTTTAAACAGCAGAATAGATATTAAAGTAGCTGAAAACTGGACGAAAAAGATGACTGCCAATGTCCGTTTTAAACCCATTGTTTCACATTGATTTTAATATGAGTGGCAAATGGATTTCAGATTGTGCGTACACAAACCAACTGCCACTTAAACTACGGATGACATAAGTGGCATTAACTGTACTACGCAGGTAAAGATTCAAAATTTCACCAGGTTGCAATTGTGGAATGCAGTAATGATACAGTCTCAGAAAGTAGCTGAAACACATAATTTCAGAATGTGACAGTGACACACAATTTAGTAATGTGGTGGTGATGCACAATTTCAGAATGTGACAGTGATGCACAATTTTGAAATATGGCGGTGACACACAATTTTGGAATGTGGCAGTGACGATACAGTTTCAGAATGTGACAGTGACGTACAGTTTCGGAATGTGGTGGTGGCGCATAGTTTTGGAATGTGGTGATAACCATCAGTTTCAGAATATGGTGGTAATGCATAATTTGAATGTGGCGTGGCGCTCAATTTGGGAATGGGGCAGTGACAATTTTGAAATGTAGCAGGGTTTTAAATAATTGATTAGCAGTTTTTTCTTGGGACAATACTAACTGTACAGAAAGTACTTATGTAGGTCTTCTAGAAGTGTTATGTTAGTTAAACACAGTGAGCAAAGCGCTATGTATTTTCACAATGTTTTACAACTTTTATGAGCAAAATGCCAATCAATTTTAGAGTTAAATAAACTTCCTGTGTAGCACTGAAACGCAACTTAGCAGGGATGTGCAATTATGGAATTTGGCAGGATGTGCCATTTCAGAATGTGGCAGGGATACACAATTTAGGGAACAGGAAGGATGTGCAATTTGGAATGTAGCAGGGATGCATACTTTTAGAATGTGGCTAGGATGCATAATGTTGGAATGTGGTAGGGATGTGATGCAAAATCTTTAAAATATGGTAGGGCATATACAATTCTGGAATGTGGCAGGGACAAGCAATTTCAGAACAAGCATTTGTCAATGCGAATGTTTACTTGCTGGCATTGGCAGTGGTAATGTAGAAGTTACAGAGCTGCGTAATAGGAATGGCAGTGAAGTATTGAACTGAAGCCAACCCCACCACCCTGCAGAGAGTGACAGGCATTGGGGTGTGCCTTTGGTTAAGTCAGGCATAGCGGCCGCCATTTCACCACACCCCACCCTGCAGACACTGCCAAGTGTCACGGTTTTCCTTGGGGTCTTTGGTCCTTATGCGCACCCATTCCATTAGGAAATACGGTGAGATGGGTGCGAGTATAGGAGAATGGGGTGAACATTGGGGCTGAAGAGTCCAAGGCATACCTCAATGACTCTCACTGGCTGCAGGGTATGGCATGGTATGAGCATTACAGGCAAGAATCCCAAGTCACACCCCTGATGCCTGTCATTCTCTACAGGGTTGGGCATTATGGTTGGAAACCCTAATACCTCAGGCATTCATTGGTATTTTCACTCCAAATGTTCAACGTGGTGTTTTATGACCCCACCTCATGAACAGGGAATATCAGTTTGTTAGCGAAAGCTGCTTATGCACAGCGACTACGGCATTTAGCACCACAGGTGCAAAAACATTCGAACAGGATGTAAAAATGACAGCTGTACTGTTCATGGGGAGGTGTAAAAATGGCAATGTTGCAAATCTGCAGTAAAATATTTTAAAAATGGTGAAGTCACGGCGTACACTAGGAAACTGTACAACGCACACCGTATATAATTAGGTTGGGGATTTTTACAGCAGATTGTCAACTCAGGCATTTTGGTGCCTCCGATCATGAACAGTGTCACTGTGGTTTCTTTATCTGTCCCGAACAATGATTTCCACAGCTACCACGCATCTCTGCGCTGAAAGTGTGAAAACACACTTTGGCCATGTTGTGAAAATGACAGCTGTACTGTTAATAAGAAGTGTGGAAAAATGCCACTGGTGAAAATCTGGACTTAAAATATTACAAAGTCATGAACTACAGTGCGTGGAAACGCATAATGCTCACTCGTAACACAGTCATTTTATGGACTTTTGTCACCAAATTTTCAACATAGCCATTTTAAGACCTCTGCTCATGAACAGTGTAACTGTGATTTTCTCAATCTGTCCCAAACATTGCTTTCACTTGGCCAGCACCTTTATGCGCTACATGTGTGAAAACACATTTTGGGCAGCATATGAAAAATAGCAGCTGTGCTGTTCATAAGGAAGTGTAATAAAATGGCAATGCTGAAATCTGGAGTGAAAATATTAAATGCAAACTTATGAGCATGCATAGGAACTGTGCACACCATCGTAAAAAGTCATTTTAGGATTTTTCTCAAATTTTCCAACATAGCCATTTTAAGACCTCTGCTCATGAACAGTGTCACTGTGATTTTCTTAATGTGTACCATACATTGATTTCAGACATCGACTGCGCCATTCGCGCGCTACATGAGGCGGAAACACATTTTGGGCAAGATGTGAAAATGACAGCTGTAGTACTCATAAGAAGGTATGGTAAATGGCAATGTTGAAAATCTGGAGAAAATATTGAAAATTCGCGAACTTATGAGCGCGTGAGGAACTGTAGCATGCGCTCGTAAAACAGTCATTGTTAGAATTTTTCATCAACTATTTCAACATAGCCATTCTAAGACCTCTGCTCATGAACAGTGTCACTGTGATTTTCTTAATTTGTCCCATACATTGGTTTCGCAAACCGACTGCACCATTGTGCGCCATATAGGCGAAACACATTTGGGTGAGATGTGAAAAATGACAGCTGTACTACCTATAAGAAGGTGTGGTAAAATGGCAATGTTGAAAATCTGGAGTGCAAATATTGAAAATTTGAGAACTTATGAGCGTGCGTGGAACTGCGTAACGCTGACGTCACAAACAGTCATTTTTGGAATTTTCCACCAAATTTTCAAAATAGGCTTTGAGAGCCCACCTTATGAACACTGGCAGTGTCAGTTCGTTAATCAGTCCCAAAAGGTGATTTCTTGCAGTGACTACGAAATCACCTTCGGCCGAATAATGCCATGACAGTGACATCATTCATGAGAAGGGTCCCAAAAACCCCATGTTGAAAATTTGGTGCAAAAATCCAAAAATGCCTGAGATATGCAACAAAGTTGAAAAACCCTATCTAGCCCATTATACAGCACCGGCATTTCCTCAGTTCGCGGTCGGCTTTGAAGAGTGCAAGGCATATTTCAGGTCCACCGCAGATCGTCGCGCCGAGCTCCAGAGGTAAGTATGGGGAGGGTGGGGTGGGGAGGCAGGTTCGCCTGGGTGGGTGCGGGTTTTGGGGCAGGAAGACTGCGTGGACCGTTTCTTTGCAGATAAAAAAAAAAAAAGACGACGGTGGACATTTGCCACGCTGGGTGGGCTCCCAGTGTGGCAGAAGGACGGCTGAGGGGAGTGGAGCTGACTGGGATTGGGCACCCCATCGCCATAAGAGATAGTTGCCACGCTGGGGTGGGCTCCTGCATGGCACCTTGTACTGGGAGATAGCTGAGCGGGGGATTGGGCACCCCGCCCGGCGATAGCATGGGGAGGAGACAGTGAAGCCGATGGAGTTGAGCTTCCCGTCGGCTATACCATCGACTTGCCATGCTGTGGGGTGAGCACCAGCGTGGCATTTGGAAGGCTTTGGAGGCGCGGCACAGCTGGCGAAGATTGGGCACGTCAGCTATGTGTCGTGCGGAGGAAGGGCAGCACGCAGATGCATGCGTTCAGTGTGTGATGTACATGAGCAGGCAGGAGTATCTTATCGCTGCTCACTGAAGCATAGCTCCCCTTTCAATCATGTATGCCACTGCATTTTGGAGCTTGTCATAGACAGCTCCAACATGCATTGGCTTATGAGGTTGCGCCTGCACAACACTGACTGAATTGGCAGAGGGGTGACGCCCGAAATCTCGGATGATGGCACTATGTTTCTTGCACATGCGTGCAAGCAAACGTAATAAATGGTGTAACCTGTCACATTCCAACACCATGCATCCCCTATATATTCTGAAATTGCCAGTCTCAACCAAATTCCTCAATGTGTGTCCCTGTGCATTCAGAGACTGATTGTCCACCACATTTTGAGATGGCACATACCTGTCACATTTTAAGATCGTGTGTCCCCCATCCCCACACCACAACATTTTAAATTGTGACCACTTTCACATTCTATGCCTTGGTTCAGTGCTGCATTCCAAAACTACCGTCCTGACATGTTCTAAAGCACAATGCCATGCATCTGAATATTCTGGAAATGCAAGCACTGCAGCCAATCCTACGTCATTTTTTTAAAAGATTACTATAACTACAGTTTCTTAAACTTTGGAGAAGCAGGTTCTATAAGGTTGCTGGGCAGCACTAGAGTGTGAGTTCAGGAGGCACGCCATCATCAGTGGCTCTTCACTGAAGCTGGCTTTTGAATTAGTAGTGAAATCAGGGTTACAAAATAGCTTATAACTTTAAACCAAAGTAATGTAGAAACCTAATTTTGGTATGGGACTTATTGAGGGTATATCTATTCTAATTCTGCAATGTAGCACTTTTGTGGAGTCCCTTTTTAAGGATAAGCTAGACAGACCTTTTCTGATGTATGGGAACCCACTGATTCACCAGGCTCACAAACCCTACATTTGCAAGTTGTGGTGTTTCTGGCAGGTAGGGATGGCCATAGCTGTAATCACCAGTGCCTGGGATTCCCTTGCACCATGGCTGACTGTGTGGTATCTGGCAGCATGCGAACATGAATCTGCCAGCAGAAACAGGCCTTACAGTCCTATCAAGTTAGTCTTCCAGATGCTCAGCTGCGGCCCTCATATTGCAGCGCCCTACTCACCTTTACCACCCCCATGCCCTGTCCCATGCCCTTTAAACTGCCCACGCGCTACAGGATACCACCTCCACAGGTAGAGTGTTCCATTTCTCCACCACCCTCTCTGTGAAAATGCCTCCTAATTTCTCTCCGATATCTTCCACCCTCCAGCTAGAGACCATGCCTCTCATGTCCCTTCCTACCTGCATACCTATGGACATATCATTGCTGACATAAACTGAGTGACTGTATTGCCATGGGCATAATGTAGCATGGAGAAGCAGTCACTAGGCAAATATTTCTGACTAAATTTCACATCTACAACTAAAACAGCCTGTAACCAGACCCACCACAGTGCAACATTTCCTCTGATTCCAGATATGCCTAGTCCTTCTATTGGTACTGAGTCGGGTTGATTGTAAACATTTATATCTGGCTCACAGTCAGCAGGAGGATCAGATGTTTCAGCAACAGAACTTTTATCACAATTTAGTGAAGACATCAGCTTTGAAAGATCTTAATTCAGTTCAGTTAATCATACATAACTGGAAGGCTAGGCCTGTAGTTCAATGAACAAGCAGCCAGCCACTCCCACTTCCTGAACTATATAAGCAGTTTCCTCTCAGCCTCATTGAAACACTTTTCTTTGCAGCTAAAGGCTCTGTCCATCTGTCCTCTGAGCTGATTGTAGCTAACTCTCCCCACCCAGCTGCCCCTGCTTGTCTGCTGGCTTCTGTGTTTCTTTCCCGCTTCTGGTTTGTATTTTGCCTTTGGCTGTGCCCTTCTTCTGTCTTTGTTCCCTGTTTTGTGTTTTGTGTGTCTTTTTTGGGGGCTTTGTTTCTAAGCTCCTGACATACTGCTGCTCCAGAGCCCATACTACTTGCTTTCAGTTACTCACAACTTGAATTGCTTTCAGTTACAACACTCAAATGTCTTGCAATGTGGCTGCAAACATTATCTGTGTGTTCAGCTCAGCCATAGCTGTTTTCCACGTTGCATACTTAATTGCTTTCACCTGATTCTGGCTCACACTGAACCCTGGCTATACAGCTGAATCATGCTCAACTCATTCTACTTGCCTCATTACTGCAGTTCATTGCACTGCCTGTGACAGCTGCTTTCAGAGTATTGTATCTCCTTTGTTTTATGTTTTTGCAGTTTACAACTTGGTGTACTCAATAGAGATGCTGCTTCTATGTTTGTGCACCTGCTTCAAGCTCTAGTACCTTGCTATGCAGTTCAATCCTGTTATTCCTTTGTACCTGCTGTTCTACTCTGAGGTTAGCTAAAGCTCCTGCTGAGACTATTAAATTAGCTTTAATATCTGCATGTGATTCTCGACCCTTCCATTGCTTCCTTGTTTGTCCTAGTATGGGGACTGGGAGGTGTTTGGGAAGTCGTGGCCAATGTGGCTAATTATTTCTGTTCTAAATCCTGTCTTCGCTGCCAAAATCCTCAGAGTTTGTCACTTGATTTGGCTTTGAAATGCCTGGCTGGCTTGCCCCACTCTTAAGTGCTGTTTCATTGTCTATGTTATGTAGACATTTCGCAAATCCATTTATTACTACTGTTTACTGACCTACGTGCAGGTCCACACTTGCTTATGCAATTATTGCTTCTTGCTCCATAGAGCCATTTGCTTCTGCCTACTGCCATCCCTGGCTTCAGTCTCTGGGATTCTGCTGTACTCAGTTCTGCATTCAGCCTTGCAAGGTCTCAACACTCAATGCTCATTATGATATCAGCATGCTGTGTTCATTCAGCTCACCAGCTTTTCAGCTCTCAATCAATTTCTGAGCATGCCAGCCATTCTATTCTGGTGCAGGGTTCCTGCAGCTGATGGTCTCGCTCTGCATTTAGTCACATCTCGAGTGTGTCCAACTTGTGGTGGGATCCTTCTTCCCTGGCACATAGCTGGGAATGTCCTCACCGGGCTTGGCCTTAGCTACCTGCTATGTGACAGCAACTCCTGGTGTAGAATTTAAGACTAGTGGTGAAGGGTGGAAAGCGTTACCTCCTTTGGCTCTAGTATTCCACTATAATGGTTAGCCATTGACTTTAGTGGTTTCCCTATCAAAGCACCTTCACCACATTCTCCCTATGACTGCCTCTGGTTCACCTGGTTTGATTTAGAGTGGTAGGACAAGTGAGTGCCTCAGCAATTGTTGCTCTCCTTCTACACCATGTGATTTTATATTGTTGCAGAGTTTCTCACAACCTTCCAGGCGTTTCCGGCTAGAGGGTTTGAGTGAGCCTGCCTCCAAATTGAATATTTTCCACCTCCTTTTAATTGGGTTTCCAAATTGCAGCTGCAGGAAGTCACTAAATAAACTATCCCAAGCCTGGAGGAAGGAGACCTAGGCCTTGGATCCCCAGAGATTTCCTCCTCATATGGATTTTTATCTCCTCTGTTGCCTCAGGTCATAACTGTTAGTTAGCATAGTAGTGTCCCCTAGTTTCTTTAAGTAGATTCTGCTATTGGATGGAGGTGGAGGATGTCTGCCATTCCATCTCTCCTTAGAGATCCCTAATTCTCAATGCAAACCATTAGTATCATGCTACACAAACCTGGGCATTTCATTACATTATCAAACTGAGCATCTCATTATGTAATCAAACTGTCTATGCTTCTCACTACTACATCACAGTTACAGCTACTACATCACAGTTACTGCTTGCTCATATGTTTAGTGTTGCCTCATTCTTTTGGGGTATGTTTGTACTACATTTCTTTAGGGGATTCCTAAGAGTACCTTTATACAGGGAATCATCCCGTGGCACCTCTAGAGAGTGGAACCCTCTTTGAGGGTTCCTTGCCTTCAATGCCCTATAGGGTGGTAATTCCTCTGGAATAGGGAGCACAAATGGCCAAAACCAAACTAACACAGTTGCACAAGCATAACACAATACTGGCTTCATGGAGCATTGAATTTTAAAGACCCCTCATCCAGTTCATTCTCCTTATCCCTTACAATTTTCATTCCATTCAATGAAGCAAGAGAAGTATTTTCACTGCTTTCCCATTCTTAGTTGACATTTGCCATGCCAGAGTATCTACATTATCAATGGGTGTTTGTACTGAGTCTCTGGCTTCATTTTCTTCAAAGTTTCTTGGGATCACAGAGCAGTAGGACAAGCACTGTTTTCTGTTTTAAATGCTGTTTCTTCGGTCCAGCTCCATTCAAAATTAGCATTTGCTCCACCAGAGTATCTATGTTACCATTCAATATCAGTGTTGAATCTTGGTCCAGTTCCTTCTTGGAGTCATGAGGCAGAAGCTTTGGGTATATCTTCTGAAGTTTGCTGACCGAGGGAAGGATTGACAGGAGTAGTTTTGATGCATGCACTAACATTCTTTAGAGCTGATTGAAAACAGGAACAAGTGACTAGCAGCACCACCAGTAGTAGTAGTAGTCAAGTCATCAGACGTTATTGTTGTTGCTTTTTGTTTGGTAATTAAAGATTACTTTTCCTTGTCGACATTGTTAGCAGTTTAAGAAATTTTACCTTTGATGTTACCTCAATATTTTTAAGATTTTTTGTGGGCATCATGATGCCAAATAGCATTAGGTTTTGCATTATTGAGAGGTTTTGCATTATTGGGAGTGAGTGGCTGCACTCAATTGCCAGTTTGGAAATGGCAATTTGTCCGACTTGCATTATGTGTAGTGACTATTCGTCCACTACATAATTGGCTTTACGACATTTTGTAGTGTCTTATTTAGTCCCTGTGACACTATGTCCACATCATTGTGACCCCAATGTTTTGTCTAGGGTTAAACATGTACACAATCGTTATATTTGTTCCTGTGTGACAATGAAGGCCAACATCTTGTTGAGCTTCTGTTTCTACACAGACTGACCTACCAGAAAGGGAGGTGCTAGGGTTTGTGGGAGGGTTCTCCTGGCTGCAGCAGATAAACTGGCAGTGAAAACTCTGAGAACTGGCTACTACAATGTAGCTAGGAGCTGACAGTGGGTATGGGAGCCCCTGGTGGCTGGGGCAATGGAAACACTGGAGCCTGATGGTAGGCAGTGGAATCCTTGGTGGCAAGGGCATTGTAAGCCTGGGAACCATTGTCAGGAGCACTGTCACCAGTGTATTAGGCAAGACAGTTCTGAGGTGCTGGGGTCAGGTTATCCGGTGGAAGAGTCCTCAATGGGGCTAAGGTTGGAGCTGCTGTACCCTCTGGACCAGGCAGTGGGCAGCTCACTGGTCCTACCTGCTCTGGGGGCCCCTGCAAGACTTCAAGGCTGCTTTGGCATGACCAGTGCAGGAATATTAAGGTCTGCCTTCATAGAACCCTCAGTTCCTCCATAGACATGTTTTTAAGTCAGGTCTACCTGTTTCAGGTGTTCACTGGTGCCAAAATTGCCTGCTTGGGCTTCCTGGTCCTGGTTTTCTTGGGTGGGAGTGAAAATACTGGTTTGTCTTGTTGTGGCGGTACCAGTCTCATTGGTTGTGGTTGAGGTTCTGGCCCTGATGGCTCTAGCAAGTAGCAGCCAGGCCCACTGGCTGTTGATGTGGTTCATGCTCCTATTTGCTGGCTGTCTGGTTCTTGTAATAGAGCTTCCCACCAGGCCTTTTCTTTGCCTCACATGAGGGCTGCCAATTGACTCTCTAATCGGGGCTGGCTGTATAGCCTAGATGTTAGAGCAATGAGCTGTGAATGAATTTTGCACATCTAGCAGACATGAGCTGGATTCCTACAACCTCCATTTGCATAATGTCCAACTCTGAGCAAGTCACTTAGTAAGTAAGTAAGTAAAATTAATTTCTTAGCACCCAATCCGGAGCTCTGGGCACTTTGCAAGAGGGCAGCAAATACAGCAATTTACAACGATTAAAATCTGAGTGGTTAGCTTAACACACACAATAAATACTAACTTTGTTTTTCTCATTTAGGTATTTCCTGATGAAGACCTAAGGTTGAAATGTCAATTTTAAGTCTATTTTTATTTTCAGTATGCATTTAATATTGCCATTTTGCATAATAAGTACTAAATGATAAAACTATAAAACCCCTTTAAAATTCAGTGGACATCAAATGCCTGTTTAAATAGGTGTGTCTTAAAGCCCCACTTGAAGAGCTCAACAGAGAAAGTCTCCCTTAACGATTGTGGCACGTAATTCCATAGGACTGACACTGCAATCTCAAAGGCGTGGTCTCCAGATGTCTTTAGCCACATCCTAGGAATCATCAGAAGCCCTCTGTGGAAGAACAGAGTGAGTGCACAGGGTGGACAGGTGTCAGGAGGTCAGTTGGATAGCTAGGACCTGAGCCATATTGGGCCTTATAGGTGAGCAAGCCCACCTTGAAGGTAATCCTCCTCTTGACTGGCAGCTAGTGCAGTTCATGCAAAACTGGGTTATGTGAGCAGACCTCAAAAGCCCTTCAACAACCTGGCTGCTGCATTCAGCACCAACTGCAGCTGACTGAGGTTGCATCTACTGTCCTTGAAGTATTGAGTGTTACGATAATCGAGCCTAAATGTATGAAAAGCATGTACTAGTGAAGGTAGTCATCGGGTGGAATTAAGGGTTTAATCCGGGCAACATTTCTTAAGTGGTAAAAACTACTCTGGATGACAGCAGACACCTGAGCATCAAGTGTCAAACCATCATCAAGGATGACATCCAGATTTCTCACCTTAGTGGCTGCCACCAATGAGGTGGCACCCTGGAACAACCCTGTTCCTGCTCTGGTGGTGACCACATCCTACCAACGACCAGGCTCAATCACCAGTACTGCTGTCCTGTCCGGGTTAATCTTAGCCAGTTAGAGGACATCCAGTCCTGGATCTCAGATGGGAATTTATTTAGCATTGCCACAGTGTCCGATGTCCCGGGGCAAAGGACATATACAGTTGGATATCATTTGCATAGCAGTGAAAACTCCACACTGCAATGTCTAATGATGTCTCCAAGGGACGACATACACCAGAAAAACTTAAGCAACAAGATCAAGCCCTGAAACACTCCACAGATCAGGAGCTTCAGGCAAAGTTGAAATTCCCAATCACTACCTGTTGTATCCTGCCTATCAAAAGGACTCAAACCAGCTGATGACTTTGCCAGTGAGTCCACAGAGCTCTCTAAGGCAATCAAGTAACACTATGTGATCTATGTGTCAAATGCTGAAAGAAGATCTAGGAGACGAGAACTGACTATTTTCCTTGGTCTCTCACCCTGAAGAGATAATTTGCACCCTAACGCTGTTTCAGTGTTATACCTTTTCTAAAACTAGGCTACAGTGGCTCGTTCATGTCCAGTGGGCCTTGAGCTGCAAAGCCACCATATTCTCTGCTACCTTCCACTTAACCTCCTTAGTGCTCCTTGGTTGTCCTGAAAAGAGGCACTTGTGCCTAGTGGGCCTTCCTGGTTACCAAAAGAATAAATAAATAATTCAGGTCAATGGGTCAACCTTCACCTTCCATCGGGCAACTGAAAATACAAAACACGACTTCATGACACAAACCCTGGTAGCTGCTTTAGCATTTGCCTTCACTGCATAGCATGGTATACTGGTCAGAAAATGCCCATTAAAAATGCTGCCTAAACAAGCTGCCCAACTAGCCCAATAGCAAATGAACTAACCGGGTGCTAAACGGATTACCATGGCAGCAAGTATCCTGACAAGCTTACCTATTAAACTGATTACCATGGCAGCATGTATCTTGACAAGCTCACCTATTAAACTGATTACCATGGCAGCAGGTATCCTGACAAGCTCACCTAGTAAACTGATTACCATGGCAGCAGGTATCCTGACAAGCTTATCTATTGAAACTGTTTTATTATTACAACACTGGAGAGGAGTCATTGTTCAAAATGCTTGCAACCCTAAAAAGAGTAAACATTTTACTGTTTCTCCACAAAGATCCATGTGGGTACTCTAACAGGAGCCTCTAAGATGGCAAAGAGCTCTGGCTGTAAATAGATTAAAAGCCAGTAAGAGACTGAAATATCCCTTACTAACAGTCTTTATGAAACCATGAGATGCTGTGTCCCTTACAAACAGGTTCATTCCAATTATTTTAAAAATGCAGAAAAACAACTTTATCAAGGTGGCCAGTAAAGTGTAGCATCACATATGCCCACTAGATGGTGTCTGTACTCTATGAACAGCTTGAAATATGGACAGCTTTTTAAATGCCATCTCCTGCCTTGTTGAGTTGCTTAACTCAGGCTCATCTTACTGAAGCCTCATTTTAGGAGTAGTACAGTCATAATCTGCAAAAACATATGTGGGCAGAGTGTTTTGATTATTGTGTGTAGTCCTATTGTGTTCTTCTCTTTGTCTGCTATTATAGTTTTTTCTAAAGTAGACTGCTAGGTTTATGGTAGTTTTATGGCCCTGGGATCTCCATCTTAGCATGGTTTATTGCTCTTCTTGTTCCTACAATGTCTCCTGTCCCATGTGGCAGTGATGTATCTGGGACCATAAATTCAGTAAGCACTGGCTTAGAGTCAATTTACAGCAGCAGAGTTGTGATGCTAAGTAACTTTCCTTATCCAGTGAGCACTAATTGCTACATTTGCAGTTCAGCAAATACTTGAGGGCTAACTGAGTGGATTATTTTGTATTATATAAAATGGTCTTGGGGAAAATGCAGCAATTTTCTAAATCTCATTAGTTACAAGTCTTCATGTGGCCGACAATTAATCCCCAGTAAACCCATGCATGAGATACAGAACTACATATGCTGTCAGGTACAGCCAAACATGAAAATACATAAAATCACTCCGACTGATGTTTGTTGTGTTCTGCTCCTTGACAAACCAAAATCAACGCCATATTTAACGACAAAGCTTAGCTTAGAGTCCTGCATGATAGGCTCCGTGTTATGATTGTGGCTCACCGCACAGCTTCAAAAATGCAGGGTGGGGTAGGGGACAGAGCTCTGCTGATGCAAAGTGCTCAGGAGAAAAGCAAGACTACAGCAGTAGTTAGTTCACAAAGTGCCAGAGAAAGCCCCCAGCAGCAGTTAGTTAATAGTTTGAAGTGGCATACAACTGATACAAATAAAAATGTTCCAATAGTTACCATTACTGAGTCAGTACCTGATTGCAGTTTTGCTCTATTTGGAAGTTTTGCTCTGTTTGTTGTAGGTTATTCATGGCTCAGGCTGGCCATAGAGTTAAGAAAAAAAAGCTTCCTGTTTTACTTTGGAATGATGTGGAATGTCATAAATCTATTTGACTCACAAAAACATGTTTTATTTTAAAATATTCATGTAATACCTACAAAAAGGACATATTTTGAAAGCTCCTGTGATTGCTCCAACTAATCCATGTCACCATGGAGCACCTTCTGCTCGTCTCCCCCCTAAACTTGATCTTAGTGATATCCTTGACAAGGCCTCAGCTGCTACCATCTCCTTACTTTGGTCCTCTCTCCCAATCACCATCCTTCACACTCTCCTCCCCATCTACTATCCCTTATCCCTCCAGCATTCCTGACAAAGTCCTATACCCTCTACCACTTCATTTCTTGATATCTCTCTCCCTTTCTGAAGTAGAACTGAATATCTATGCTTACTATATCACGTTCATTGTATATTTGAATCTCTATTGTTTAGTTCCTCTTGTTTGTTTGTAGCTCCTCCTATTGATGTGAAGCCTTTGTAAATGAGCTGCATCTGCACTAAAAGGTACTTGTAATCCAAGATTGAATAAATAAATAAATATTTCAATGGATAAGAAACAGAGAATAGATGAATCATAAAAAATAAATGTGACAATGTTTGACTATGTAACTTCTTTATGTCGTGGAAAAATAAAATCACAAAATCATTAATGTGATGTCTTTCTAAATATTTTCTTTCAAGTAAAAACAATTTATTTTATGAGTGTAATAACTCTCTCCAGGGCATGGGCATACTGGGCATTAATACATTCAAAGGTAAGGTAAAAGTTATTTATATGGCCCAATCCCAGAGGCTCTGGGCGTCTTATACAGTCAACCGGCAGGAGTAAAACTATAACAACAAATAAATCAAGACTGTAAAAGGGATATAAATAAATGTAAAATTACTAGCATAAATAAACATGATAAACAATTAATAAATACAGACTTAAAACAGCTATAGTTAGCCTGGAAAAGCCTGTTTAAAAAGATGAGTCTTTAGGCCCCTCTTTAGGTTTCCTGCCCTTGCTCTCACAATGCACCTGAAGCATGCATTAATGCCCAGTATACCCATGCCCTGTCATTGATTATAGCTTAAGGAAAACAGATCGAGTCTTTACTAATTACAGCACTGATGATATGAGGTGATATGTGTGCTTTTTATGGCTGTGCGTAGTTTCATGAAGCAAAATATTTAAAAGCAAAACATTTACTCCTGCTAGCTAAAACTGACACACATGTAGAAAAAATATTGAATTAGAGCTACTTAGTAGAGACCAGAACATCAGGCTCCAATGTCTAGTAGTTGCTGAATCAGTGGTTCCAGATGCATCACTCTCACGTGGGTAGGAGCAGGAAAAAGAAGATCAATAAACCTTGCTAAGATAGAAGTCCCAGGGGCCATAAAACTGTTATATAATCAGCAGGCAAATGTAGAAAAAACCTGTTAATACCAAACAAAGTGAAGGATACACAGGACTACACGCACAGATCAAAACGCCTGAACAACAGTTGTGTTTGCAAATTTTGACTGTACTTTTTTAATTGGGGGGAAAAAGGTAGCCTGTCCACTTATGAAGATTAATTATCATGTTCTGATGACTTCAAGCCATGTAAAAGCAAAAACATTGTGTACTGTTATATGGTTAGACACAATACTGTGGCCTAAGGTACTCTGACCATGTGGCAGTGGTGTTCACGCAGCTGCCCTCTCCCAGCCTGACTGCAGAATATGCTGATCTGACAAGGTTAAACCTATCATTTGTCTGGGAGCTCAACTCCTTCTCGTACTTGCATATAACGACCAGATGTATCTCTGAACCATAATGATTTCAGAGAGCAGCCTTGCCTTTTAATTAAATACCTAATTGCTCACAAAAGGTTCCTGAACCAGCTTAAATTGAAAGGGGGTGTTGCTGGATACTTCCCTGCAATGAGCCACCATCTGTCAACAAAAGGGCTTCCCTCTGCTTCTACCCTTGACCGTGTGCCAGTCTGTTAGTGGTGGTAATAAGCTACAGCATGAACTTGTTGAGTCTGCCATTCTCCTGTTGGCATCTGCCTTGTGGCCACTGCTCTCTGGTAATCTTCCCTACGAAGCCAAACAGGATGCAGTGGAGGTTGCTGAACTCTACCCCACAGTATGTCACTATCGGCTAGGCATCTGCATTCACCACACTATTTATCATGCCTGGAGAGTGAGCCATTATCAACTTCTTTTAGCACCTGGGCTAATCTGTTGATGGTGCTAGAAAATCACAGGTTGCAACCACCATACATCCTGGTGGCCATATGGTTGGCTCTACATGCTGGCTGGCTCAGCAACTCATGTCTCTCTTCCTCTCAACAACAGCATCAGTAGTTTTGTCCGGAGACCATCAGTATAAGCGAGTATCATTGAATTGCTGAAGGGAAGAGTAAGATTGCTGGTGGGAGGATGCCATGACCAGCACCAGGGTATTGAACTCTGCCCCAACTCTCCCAGCCACCACGCTTCCTCTGGAATGATTATTTGCATGGTGGGAAGGGGTTGGTAATACTAGTCAAATGCCATGGCACACAGCCAGCCCTTTAACAACTGTGCGGCCCCTCCGAACAATCCTGGAAGGACTGTCCTTCCTCCAACAACCATCTCAGAACCCCTCTGCTGATGAACATGGCCTACAATTCCAAAGCTTCTAGCCTGCAGCATTGCTTCCAGCTAAACATATTCCCTTAACCCAGGACACAACCTAACTACCTCTAAGATCTCTGAGATTCCTACTGGAGTTCTCTAGGCGTCCTTCCTGGAGTGCTTCTGACTGGAGGGAGGCAGAGAGAGAAAGAATGTCTAGAGTTGTCCTAGTTATTTGCTAAGTTCCTTCCCTCCATCCCCAGGCTGCCCAATCCCCTGGGAACTCCAGGTGCCTACCTGCCTACACCCCTGCCACCCCCTGCCCCTGGTGGGTGTCTACCTAACTCACCTCACCTGCCAGCTCAGGTGTCAGTCAGATCATGCTAACAGAAAAGGCCAGCCTGCTGTTATTCTTAGCAGGCTCTGTATTCATGCCCAAAATCAACAGCTTTTGTGTACCTATCATAAGTCACAGATTTCTTATTAGGACTCACGGTATGACATATCTGGTAATTTCAGCCCAATAAATGGAGTTAACCAGCCACCTAATGAGTTTGGCTTTTGGCAAGCACAAGAGAGGAAGAAGTTTAAAATGCAGAGACCCCAATGCCACTACATAAAATACTGCACTGTCATTGGAAAAAAGTTCCTACCTCAGATGAAATTTCTGTCCTCCACACAAAGGACACTTTCTTTTTAAATAACACACTTTTAAGTTTTGAGAGATGGTTCCACTGTAAGACATTAGCAAATGGGTTAAGAAATTATTGGGCTCTGATTGACTGATACACCTGACAAGGTGGGCATCTATCAGACAACAGAGCCCAGGTAAAAAAGGTACAAATCCAAACTGACCTGATTACCAATATCACAGTACCACACATTCTGAAAAGTGGATCTGCCACCATTTTTTTCACACTTACTGAGCGAGAGTGGTACTCAGTAAATGACAGGAATGAGTGAGTCAGCTACCCCACATCCCCGCACCTCAACAAACACTCCAAACAGTTATTTCAGTAAAATGGTTAATATGAACACCTTCACATTTGACGGTGATTGATGGTGCCAATGAAACTCTCCTGCTCTGCTCCACATCGCTGTTCTCACACTCGAACCTGTTCAACAGTGAACTGGTAGCTCCTGACTAATGTCCTGGTTCCCAAGTACTAGAAAGAAATTTACAACAAAAAAAAATGAACTTTTGCGCTACTGAGGAGAATGATGAGGTAAATGGTGCCACTAACCTGATCACACTGTTGCTCTCATGCTCTCACCCAGCCACAGTCCCTCTTAAAGGAGCAGCACTGCTTAGGAGAGTGAAAAGAGACACCTACCAAACTACATCGAAAAAGTTAAAATCCATAAAGCTCTGCCAACAACAGTCAGGTGCTGGTGGGGGAGGGGAAGGTCACAAACAGTCAAGAAAATCTTCTGCCTCAAGCACCCTCTACTTGCAGCTATACCAGTAGAGGGACTACTTTACAACAAGATAGATTATTATTAATTTATACTATTTTTTTAGGTAACTTTGTGACACTTTTCAATTATTTTATAAAATGTCACAAATAACCCATTTCGAAGTGCAATAATATCCTCCAGGGTGTGCTTTATGGGCTATGCTGGACCTTCCAGGGTCTATAAGGCCCTCCACCTGGGCAGTTTGGTATAGCCCAATACCACCCACCTGTTGGGGTATTATTGCTTGCATAGATCAGCCCCTGGACAACAGTTTGAAAAAGGTAAAGATGTAAAGAAAAGATGTAGTTGCAGAAAAAACACTTGAATATCAATGGCTTATTATCTAGAAAAACAAAAGAAGAAGCTGGGAGTCTGCAGTTCTAATTTCACTTCCTGTGGTTTCCTTTTCTGTTACTGCCACACCTCTGCATTTTGGCTTTGACTGGTAGCTCTCAATTTCCTTTTGTTATGGTTCTATTTAGGACAGGGAACATTTCTATTATCTAGGCAACCGACATCCAGAGAACAAAAGAGCCCCAGTCAGAACTGACACTATGTGAACTTTATTATCTGTTTCACATGTACCCAGGTACACACTACATTAGCAATGGCTGAGCAACAGGCATCCATTAGGTGTCAAAACTACAACTAATGCAGAGAACTCCTGCCCGTAACAAACAAGCATTTGTCAATGCCGAATGTTGATTCGTTGGTCTGCTAGGCTTCGCTCAGTGGACCTCTGTCACCGCTCAATCTGTTTGTCCCTGTGCTGCAGGCTGCTCTTTTGTATGGGGCTGCTGCCTGCATTGGCACCTTGTTCTGCCAAGGAAGAAATCCGCAGCTGTCCCGACCAGGGCTCCATTGAGGTGGCTCACTCCTCCTCTCTCACGCTCATTCTGTTTCTCCTGGCACTGCAGGCTGTCCCTTTGTACTGGGCTCCTGCCTGTGTTGGTGGCTTTTTCTGCCACAAAGAAATCCACAGCTGTCCCGACACAGCTCCATGAGAGTCGCTCACTCCCCCTGTCTCACTCACTCCTTCTGGTTCTCCCAGCACTGCAGGCTGCCCTTTTGTACTAGGCTGCTGCCTCTGTTGGCGCCTTTCTGCCCACAAAGAAATCTGCAGCAGTCCTGACAAAGCTCAGTTGAGCTCGCTCACTCCCTTCTCTCACTCACTCATTCCATTTCTGCTGGCGCTCGCAGACTGCCCTTGTCTACTGGGCTCCTGCCTGCATTGCTGCGCTTCTATGCCCACAAAGAAACTTGTAGCAGTTGCAGTACAGCTCCACTGAGCTCGCTCAATTGCTCATTCTGGTTTTCCTGCCACTGCAGGTGCCCTTTGTACTGTGCCCCTGCGTGCATTACTGCTTTTCTGCCCACAAACAAATCTGCAGCAGTCCCAACAGAGCTCCATTGAGCTCACTGGCTCCCCTCCCTCACTCAGTCACTCGTTTTGTGTCTCCTGGCATTGCAGGCTGCCCTTTTGTACTGGGCTCCTGCCTGCATTGAGTGGCTTTCTGTCCGAAAGAAATCTGAAGGAGTCCCGACACAGCTCAAATGAGCTCGCTCACTCCCCCTCTGTCACTCCGCATTCCGTTTCTGCGGTGCTGCAAGCTGGCCTTTTGTACTGGGCCCCTGCCTGCATTGCTGCGTTTCTGCCCACAAAGAAATCCACAGCAGTCACAACAGAGTCTGTTGAGCTCGCCCACTACCGCCTCTGCCACTCGCTCATTCTGTTTCTCTTGGCGCTGCAGACTGCACTTTTGCATGGGGCTCCTGGCTGCATTGGCACCTTTGTCTGTCCACAAAGAAATCCAGAGCTGTCCTGACAGAGCTCCGTTGAGGTCGCTCAGTCTCCTTTCTCTCTCTCTCATGTGCTCATTCTGTTTGTCCTGGTGCTGCAAGCTGCCCTTTGTATGGTGCTTCGCCTGCATTGGCACCTTTTCTGCCCACAAAGAAATTCCCAGCAGTCCTGATAGAGCTCTGTTGAGCTCACTAAGTCCCCTGTCTCACTCGCTTCGTAACGTTTCTCTCACCGCTGCAGGCTGGCCTTTTGTACTGGGCCCCTGCCTGCACTGACACCTTTTCTGCCCACAAAGAAATCCGCAGCAGTCCTGACAGCACTTCAGTGAGTTTGCTCCTCCCCTCCCTCAGTCGCTCTCTCGTTGTGTTTCTCCCAGTGCAGCAGGCCACCCTTTTGTACTGGACTCCTGCGTTGGGTGCTTTGTCTGCCCACAAACAAATCTGCGACAGTTCGACGGAGCTCAGTTGAGCTCGGTCACCGCCCCTCTCACTCGTCGATCTTATTCTGTCCCAAACACTGATTTCCTAGAATGACCGTGCTATTCTCCGCAGGAGTGCAAAAACATATTTTAGCCAGGATGTGAAAAATGACAGCTGTAGTGTTCATAGGAGGTGTGAAAAATGCCACTGTCGAAAATGTGGCATGACAAGATTACAAATTTTAGAAGTTACAAGGGGCATGGAAACAGTTCAGCACACTTGTAACACAGTCATGTTATGGAGTTTCATCACCAAATTTTCAACATAGGGTTTTAAGACCTCTGCTCATGAACAGTGCCACTGTCATTTCTTACTCTGTCCTGAACACTGGTTTCCCACAGTGACCACGTTATTCTGCGCCGGAACTGTGAAAACACATTTTGGTCAGGATGTGAAAATGACAGCTGTACTGCTTATGAGGAGGTGGGAAAAATTCGCTGTTGAAAATCTGGTGTGACAATATTACAAATCTGCGAGAGTTACAAAGGGTGCAGAAGCTATAGCAGCGCACTTATGTACTACACTGTCAATTGATGGGCTATCATCACCAAATTTTCAACATAGGCATTTTAGGACCTCCTGTTCATGAACAGTATCATTGTCATTTTCTTAATCTGTCCCGAACAGTGATTTCCCACAGTGACCGCTCTATTCTGAGCCGGAAGTGCAAAACACATTTTGGCCAGGATGGGAAAAATAACAGCTGTACTGTTCATAAGTAGGTCTGGGAAAATGGCAATGTTGAAAATCTGGAAATGAAAATATAAATTTCTGCAGTTATGGATGGCACGTGCGTTAACCAAGCGTAACGCATGCTCAGTAACACAGTCATTTTATGGAGTATCATTACCAAATTTTCAAAATAGGCATTTTAGGACCTCTGCTCATGAACAGTATCATTGTCATTTTCTTAATCTGTTCAACACTGATTTCCCCAGTGACCATGCTGTTCTGCACTGGAAGTACGAAAACACATTTAGCCAGGATGTGGACAATGACAGCTATACAGCTCACAAGGAGGTGTGGCAAAATGCCAATATTGAAAATCTGGCATGAAAATATTACAAATTCGCGAGATTCAGGTGTGCGTAGCAATTGGCAATGCGGCTCATAAAACAGTCATTTTTTTATTTTTCCCACAAATTTGCAACATAGGCTTTTGAGAACCCACCTCATGAACACTGGCACTGTCGTTTCATTAATTGGCCCGAAGGGTGATTCAATGTGAGTGACCGCAAAACCACCTTTCGGGATGATTAACGCCATGACAGTTCAAGAATTCATGAGGAGGTGTCCCAAAACCATGTTGAAAATTTGGTGAATAAATTCCCAAAATTGCTCGAGATATGCACTAAAGTTGAAAAAACCTATTCATTACGGCATTTCCTCAGTTCGGCGGTCGGCTTTGAAGAGTGCAGGCGTGTTCCGGTCCAGCGAAGATCATTGCGCTGAGCTCCAGAGGTAAGTATGGGGTGAGGGGTGTGGGGAGGCTGGGTGCGCGGTGGGTGGTGCGGGTTGTGGGAGGAAGCGGGGGAGACTACGAGGGACCATTTCCTTTCTTTCAGGAACAACAAAAGCAAGAAAACATTGTGGAACCATTGTCAATATTACAGGGGCATGTGGCATGCTGGGTTGGGCTCCCAGCATGCCACTGGAGTCTCTGGGGGACAGCTGGCAGCGGAGGATTGGGCACCCGTCGGCAAACAACAAAAGTGGGGGTTTATTTCTGCCGACAGGGATTGGGCACCCCGTCTGCAAACAACAAAAGGAGGATTCCTTTCTGCCAATGGGGATTGGACAACCCCATCGGCAAACAACAAAAGGGATTCCTTTCTGCCAACGGGATTGGGCACCCCACCGGCACACAATTAAGCAGGGAGGGTGTTACATTATGCCGATGGGAGTGGCTCCCCTGTCACCAAATAAACATGGGGGGTTAGATATTGTTTGTGAATGGCGGCGAAGCCACGCCATATTCACAAACAATATCAGAGATCTACATACTGCCCTGCAATGACAGGTCGCTCCCTCATTGCAGCGGATGGCTGATGCTGCAATGAGCGGCCCCTGATTGCAGCGGCTGATTTTAGAAAGTTGTGGCATGCTGGTTGAACTAGTGTCAGCAGCAGCATGCCACAGAATTGGGGAAGCGGACAAGTTTTGCGGGCTGTGGGGCATTGGGCACAACAGTGCCACGCCACAACCTGCTTCTGGAGAAAGTTGATGCAACATGTTTCTTGCGATGCACTAATCAACATAAAAATTGAGTTCCAGCTTTGGAAACAACAATAATAACTTGAACATTTAAACTAGTTTTACCTTATTTCCCCTGCAGTCCTTACCTAGTGAGCCAGCAGCATGAAAATAGACATGAGCTCCAATACTATTTAGAGGTACTGTTGGACCAGAAGCTCAGGAATATCTTCCCTAGGTATACATTTGAGCTCCTTGAAAGTAAAAGTGATACAGGCAAGATATAGTAAGAACTCTGATAAGAACCTAAATTATGACTCTGAAAATGGTGGCATTAAAAATTTAATGCATACACGGTGGTCATGCAGCTGGCATCAAGCAAGTTGTGCTTACTTATTTATTTATTTGAATTTTGGTAACAGGGTAAGTCCACTGAGACAATAGTAGTCCCTTCTTCAGGGGTGACCCAGTAGTGCAACAATAGTAAGTGTGGTACAAGGCAAAGTCACAAAAGATGTTATATTTCACAAAAGTTTCACAGAGAGATAATTACAGTAGAAAGAAGGAAATATCAAGGTTAAAACAGACAGATAGCAACTTAACATCAAAAAGCACTATAGAAAATTATTATATGGTAGCATCAAAAATAACAGATTATAAAATTGTTATCTTACATAGCAGTTATACATACAAGTTTAGATGTCCATAAAATAAGAACACGAGTGGAAAGGAAGATGGAATATTAGGACAAGCACAATCAACAGTCCAGAGGGTGAGGAGTGGAGCCTGGGTCAGGGGTGCGGCAGGAAGAGGCAGATTTCAAACAGCAGGGTAGATGTAGCTTAGGCATCAATGGAAACATGAACAAGTAGCAGATGCAGAGAGGAGAAAAGCAAATTGGTTTGGAACATAGGTGAGAGGGACAAGACAGGATGGAATGGGGAAGGAGTTCCAGATTGACTCTGCTGCAAGCGAGGAAGGACTTACAGGCTACAGCTAGTCACAGCTTAGGTAGTATGAGAAGGGGGAGGCAGATCTAAGGACTTTAAGGGGCTTGTCTTGGGTGAATAATCTCCTGAGGCAGGGAGGGTAAATTTGTGGACCAGCTTATGCATGAGGCTCAAGGTGGTAAACCTCAGTTTAGATTCGTATGGGAACCAACCTAAAGAAGAAAGAACATCATAGAGATGGTGACGGGTGCTGACCCTTGAGCAAACCTACCCACTCTATGGTATGCCTGAGTGAAAAGACAGGGTAGTAATATTGGTTGAAAGTAGTAAAGGAGCACCATAAGTTAGGAGAGGAAGATGGGATGAGGAAGCGATCTTAAGGCAAGATGCAGAGAAGAGACAGGGACATATGCGATAGAGGAGACATAATTTTTGGTTCAGAGATTTAATTAAGGTGGAGGCATGGGTATAAAGGAAAGTGAGGTATCGAGGGTGATGCCCAGGTATTTAAAGGTGTGGACAAATTCCAGGGTATCCCCACTCAGAGAAGCAATACTAAGCCAGGGGAGCACACTAGAAAAATATGATGGCAAGAATAGCATGTTTTTAGTTTTTTTCGTGTTAAGGACACGATGATTATGCATGAACCAGTCTTCTAGGTCTGCAAAGTCCGAGGCTAGTTCACTATTTATCTGGTTAGAGTCTGGAGAGAGCACTAGGGGATAGCATCGTCCATAAAGGTGTACAGATGCCCCTCCACAGTTGCTGGTTAAATGATTAATAAACAGGGAGAATAACATGGGCCCTACAATAGGGCCCCTGAGGTACACCATGAGTTATGGGTCTAAGGCTAGAGTGATCACCAGCCCACTTAGCCTCCTTGTGACTGGCAGGACAGATAGCTGTGGACCCAATCCATGGCACTTTATCAAGACCAAGCTCATAAAGCCTGTGGAGCAGGAGACCATGATTCACCAGGTAGAATGCTTTTGTCAGGTCAACAAAAGATAGCACCCGTGGCAGAACCTTGGTCCATGGCCTGGTAAATGTCCATGGTTACCTTATTCAAGGCTGTGAGGGTGCTATGATTCTCTCTGAATCCATGTTGGTGGGGAGAGAAGGTTGTGAAGTTCCAGGTATCTCTGAAGGTGATTATAGATTACAGGCATTACTTTAAAAAGTGATGCTGGACTGCTAAACATGGATAAAACTACACTGTCAAAGATATTGATTAATGCTGAGGATCCTTTTACAATTAAATGTGTGATTATTTTTTACCTGTATCAAAAATAAGGAAAAATAGGATTGTGCAAGAACAATTGTGTGTTACATTCTAGAGGTAGAAAGTTTGTATTTTAGACTGAGGTGAAGTAAAAACCTGAAAGCATTTGGAAATAATGGAAATAAGCGCTAAATACTATGTAAATTGTTTGAGTTTTAACACATGATGTTTTAAATTGTGTTTTTGTACTTTTAATTGCAATGGCCTTGCTGTCGAACAATAAACTTTTCTACACCTACATGAGACAAGACAGGACCAGCACACTTAACAGGCAGCCACTGCCAGAAAGCATGCCAGAGGAGGGCCTTGCCCCAAAGGGATAAGAGGTAAGCAGATGCTGTGGGGAACTCAATTATCAGGGCACTTGGAGGAACTTGAGTCTCACACTGATTGATAATGAGTGTGTCTGCTGCTTCCCTAGTGTGGCAGCAGACAGTCTTATAACCAGGCTGGTGGAATCCATAGGAGACTGGAAGAAAAGGCAAGATCTAATTGTGCATGTGGGCACGAATGCTATGAGTAGGAGGAACACATAGAAGGAAAAGCCAGACTCCATGCTATGGAGAAGGCAGCAAAGGACAGAGTACGAGCAGTAACCTTGTCTGAAGTGTTACCGTGGGCCTGTATCCAAGCCTGAATGAGAGGTAACATTTCCATGTACTCCATTCAATGCATTACTAAAGAGATGGCACAGGGAGGAGGAATTTAGGTTCCTCAGGGACTTGAACCCAACCTTGAGGGATTGAAGGCTGCTTAAAAGCAACAGCTTTCATCCCAATGAAGAGATCAGAAGGCTGGCAGTCACTAGATGGGCACAACATATAGATAGTTTAAGATAGCCTGGGAGTCAGCATGGCAAGGAACAAAACTCATGTCATGATCCACGGGGGTGTTGCTGGCCCGCCAACCACACAATGAAATAGAGGCAACCTACAGGGAAAAAAGAAAAAAAGGGAGTGGGACCAACTCAGTGAGTCTTGGCAGCAAAATGCCAGAACTGCAGGCAATGGTCATAGAAGGGAACCTTGACGTGGTGGCCATCACGAGACATGGGTAATCGCGAACCATGAGTGGGACATCACCATACTGGAATACTCACTGTCAGAAAGGACAGAACAAAGATAAAGGAGAGGATATTGCTGTACATAAAGGAGGATAGAGACAACTGAAAGGGACAGCCTGGGGATTCAGAAAAGCTGGAAATCCTGTGATACTGCCATCAACAAAGTAAGGGAAAGAAATTAGTAATGAGGTTGTTTACAGAATACCAGGCCAGGACCAGGGATTGGATAAAGAACTGGGGAGAGCTGTGGAGGAGGTCAAATTAACTGTAGTGGTGGTGGTTGGGGACTTTAAAATTCCATATATGGACAGGAAAGTTTCATTCACAGCAAGTACTAGGAACCAGCTCCCTGATGTATTTAAAAAGGTACAGTTACATCTAGACAACATGAAGATGCAAATGGATATTATTAAACTTAACAGTAGGTTTGTTAGGAACAGGTTGTTGAAATTAGATCCTAATAAAGCTCAGGGTCCATATAACATTCACCTAAGGTTGTCAAATAACCAGAGGACATTGTGGCAGGACTCTTGACAGACATTTCCAGATGTCTTGGATGAGAAGGTAGTGGTGGAGGAATGGAGATGGGCCAATGTGGTGCAGTCTACAGGAAGGAAATAGGAAGGATCCACAGAATTATAAGCCAGTTAGTCTAACATCAGTACTGGGGAAAGTTAAGGAGGGTATTATAAGAGACTTCATCACAGAGACAATGGAAAGATCAAGGGCCATAGATAAGTCACAGCATGGCTTCACTAAAGGTCAAGCTTGTCAAACAAACCTGCTGGAACTTTGGGACAAAGTGAGTAAGGCATTGGATAAAAGTCATTCTGTGACTGTGGTGTTCTTAGACCTGTCCAAAGCTTTCAATAAAGTACCTCACAGAAAGTTAATTGATGAACTAATAGAAGCTCAGATCCTAGGCAAGGTCACCAATTAGATAGAAGCTTGGTTGTCAGGAAGAAAACAGAGAGTGAGTATCAGGGGCAAATATTCAGGCTGGTCTTCCGTGACTAGTGTGGTCCCCAGGGTCCGTGTGACAGGACCTTGCTTATTTAGTATCTACGCTATCAGCATAACCAGTGGGGAGGGCCTCTGAGAAGTGAAGTTTGCTGATGATATGCAGTTGGGAACAGTGGTAAACAATCATGAAGATATGCAAAGACTTAAAGATTCCTTGATAAATTTAGTCAGTTGGATCTATGAACATGGATTAGAATTAAACTTAGACAAATGTGCGTCATGCACCTCAGAAGATAAAATGGGCAAGCAAAGTACAAACTGAATAATGCTGACCTCAGGGAGGTAACTGAAGAAAGAGATTTAGGTATATTGATTGATAATGAACTACAGTGCCTTCAGAAAGTATTCACCCACCTTGGATTTTGTCACATTTTGTGATGTTGCAAAGTCAAATTAAAATACACTTATATGGGATTTTTTGTCACGTATCTACACAAATTACTCTATAATGTCAAAGTGAAATGAAACCTGGAATTTTTATGCGTGTAATTTAAAATAAAAACCTGAAATGTCTTGATTTGATAAAATTCACCCCTTTGCTATGACACTCCAAATTGAGCTCACGTGCATCCAATTTCCTTGTGAGATCACTCTAAAACTTGAATGGAGTCCACCTGTGGTCAGTTCAAATGGTTGACATGATTTCAGAGGAAATACACCTGTCTATATAAGGTCCCACTGTTGACAGTGCATGTCAGAGCAGAAACTCTACCATGAAGACCAAGGAGCTGTCCGTAGAACTCCGTGATAGAATTATGAGGAGGCATAGATCTGGGGAGGTATAAAACATTTCTAGGGTGTTGAAAGTTCCCAGGAGCACAGTCAAGTTCATCTTTAGGAAATGGAAAGATTCAGAACCACCCAGACTCTTCCTAGAGCAGGCTGTCCTCCCAAACTGAACAACCAGGCAAGAAGGACCTTAGTCAGGAAGTGACCAAGAACCCAATGACCACCCTGATAGAACTACAGAGTTCCATGGCTGAGATGGGAGAACCTGTCCAGAGGACAACAATCTCTGCAGCACTTCACAGATGTAGCCTCTATGGGAGAGTGGCTAGACGGAGTCACTCCTGAGAAAAGGCCACATAATAGCATGCCTGAAGTTTGCAAGAAGGCACGTGGCAGACTCTGAGACCATGTGGCAAAAGATTCTCTGGTCTGATGAAACAAAAATTGAACTCTTTGGCCTGAATGCAAAGCGCCATGCCTGGCGCAAACTGAACACAGCTCATCACCTGTAACACCATCCCTACCATGAAGCATGGTGGTGGCAGCATCATGTTATTGGGATGCTTTTCAGCAGCAGGACTGGGGCACTTGTCAGGATAAAGGGAACAATGAATGGAGCCAAATACAGGCACATCCTTGAGGAGAACCTGCATCAGTCTGCAATAGACCTTGGGCTAGGGAGAAGATTTACCTTCCAACAGGACAACAACCCCAAGCATACAGTCAAAGTAACACTGGAGTGGCTTCAGAACAAGAAGGTGAATGTCCTTGAGTGGCCCAGCCAAAGCCCAGACTTGAATCACATTGAGAATCTGTGGAAAAACTTAAAGATTGCGGTTCACGACGCTCCCCATCCAACTTAACAGAGCTTGAGCTAATCTGCAAGGAAGAATGGGCGAAAATTCCCAAATCCAGATGTGCAAAGCTGATACAGACATACCCAAGAAGACTCAAAGCTGTAATTACTGCCAAAAGCGCATCTACAAAGTATTGACTCGGGGTGAATACTTGAGTAAACAAGATATATCAGTTTTAATGTTTCATAAATTTTGTTACACAATAAAATATTTTGCCCTTTCAATTGTTGAGTATGCTGTTGAATCAAGGGGAAAATAATTTCAATGCATTAAAAATTCTGGTAGTAACACAACAAAATGTGACAAAATCCAAGGGGTGAATACTTTCTGAAAGCACTGTAATTTTCAAAGGGCACTGCAAAGACATTATAAAGAAAACAACAGGCATACTGAACTGTATAGGTAGGCATATCAAGAGCAGGAGCAGAGAGGTACTACTATATATACAATACTTGTCAGGCCTCAATTTGAATATTTTGTACAATTTTGGCCACCTTGCAATAAATCTGAGATCAACTCCTTGAAAGAGTACAAAGAAGGAAGGGCAAATGGATTTACATCCTAAAGGACATGAATTATGAGGATAAACATAGAAACATAAAAATCAAGTCTGCCCTTGATTTCCAGCCCCACCCTTAGCTGCCTGCTTGAGTATCCACATTGTCTGTCCCATGCCGGCTTGAATTCCCTCACCATCTTGACTCCCACCATCCCTCCAGTAGGCTGTTCCATGGTTCTACAATGTGCTCCATGAAGAAGAATTTCCTCATATTGCTCCTGAACTTTCCTTTCTTAAGCCTAAGGTCATGCCCACTAGTCCTGTTGTAGTCTTTTAACTGAAGAGGTTCTGCACATACCTTCTTGTTGTCTTTAAGGTATTTCAATGTTTAAATCATGTCCCCACGATTCCTGTGTTGCTCTAGGGAGTATAATTTGAGTAATCTAGTCTTGCCTTGAACAGTTTCTGATGCAAGCCCTGCACCATCATTGTTGCTCTTCTCTGTACCATCTCAGCCTATCTATGTCCTTCCTGAGATGTGGCCTCCAGAACTGGACACAGTACTCCAGGTGAGGCCTTACCAGGGACTGATACAGGGGCATGATTACCTCATTCCTTCTGCTTGAGATGCCCTTCCCTATGCATCCCAGAATGCCACTAGCTTTTAGTGCTGCCTTTTCACATTGTTTACTGACCTTGAGGTCATCTGATATGATTACCCCCAGGTCTCACTCCTGCCTAGTAGACACCAGCTGCTCTCCTCCCACTGAGTACAGTTTCCCTGATTTACGTTTTCCCAGGTTTATGACCTTGCATTTTTGGCATTGAATTTCAATTGCCAGGTCCCAGACCACTCCTCCAGGTTTTGGAAATCAGCTTCCATGCTATGCTGTCCCTCAGGTGTGTCCACCCTGTTGCCGATTTTGGTGTCATTTGCAAACAGGCACCTTTCTCTTCAGTCCATCTACAATGTAGCTGATGAATATGTTGAAGAGGATCAGCCCCAGAACTGAGCCTTGTGGGACCCCACTAGTCACCCTCCCCTCTTTTAACAGGTGCCATTCACTAATACTCTCTGAGTTCTCCCACATAACCAGTTTCTGACCCAGTTCATTACCTCGGGCCCGACTCCCATGTTCTTCAGTTTTTGACTAGTCTCCTGTGTGGAACAGGCTCAAAAGCTTTGCTGAAGTCCAGGTAAACCACATCCAGTTCTCCACCCTGATCCACTGTTTTGGTGACCCAATTGAAAAATCAACCAGGTAGGCTGGCCGGTGGTGCTGGGGCTGAGGTGCTGAATGCTTTACCTCATGCCATGCCGGCGACCAGGGGCTGCCAGGGTCGGCAGGGGAGGAGAAGGACTGAGCATCCAATGGACTGCTTCCCTTCTCCTGGGAGGGATCACCAGCTCTCAGTGCTCTGTTGGCTCCTGGTGGTGGCTGGGGGCAGTGCGCCAAAAGCTCAGAAAGGGGAGGAGATTGGGCACACACCTGGAGGAGCACATGCGGATGTGCATGCTCTCTCTGCGGCGTCACTGCATGCACCACCTCCACGGGAAGAAAATGGAAAATAGGTGTCAGCCATGCTGAATGAAGCTGTCCCTGCAGGCGCCACCCTTGGGAAGGCATCTTCCTGGTCGGATCCATGTTGGGTGGGTCAAGTTGCTCCCCACCACCCTGCCACAAATGGTAAGTCATGGGGAATCAAGAAAGGGGGCTGATCCTCGAGGGATGGCACTGGGACCGTGGATAGGAGCTGGAGTGCTGACCAGCACCACAGAAGAAATACCACATCAAAAATAAATAAAATCAACCAGGTTTATCTGGCAGGACCTTCCTGCCATGAAAACACATTGATTTTGTCGAGCTGACCAGTTTGCACCAAAAAGCTATAATTCTTTCCTTCAGCAGGGACTCCATCAGTTTTCCCATAACAGGCGTTAGACTAACCAGACAGTAGTTTCCTGGCTGTTCCTTGCTTCCACTCTTGTGGGTGGTACTACTGTTGCTCTTTTCCAATCCTTTGGCACCTCTTCCTCCTCAACGATTTGTTGAAAAGAGCACTGCAAATACTGCCAGTACTCTCCCAAGTTCTTTAAGTATTCTTGGATGTATCCTATCTGGCCCTATAGTTTTATTTACCTTTAACTTGTCTTTTTCCTCTAGGACCCATTCCTCTGTGAAGGGACACATGTCTATTTCTTGAATTGGGCGCTTCTTTATGCCTATTGTTGGTCCATTTTCATCTGCTTCCTGTGTGAAGACTGAGCAGAAGTACTCATTGAGTGCCTCTGCCTTCTCCCAGTCTTGCTCCGTGGGTTGTCCGTCCTTTTTATGATTTTAACAATGCCCCTTTGATCTTTCTTTTTACTCGAATGTACCTGTAAAATGTTTTGTTACCCTTTATTACTTCCTGAGCTATCCTAACCTCTGTCTGAGCCTTTGCATTTATTACTTTTCCTGTCTCGTTTAGTTTCTGTTTGTATTCTGTTTTGTTGCCTTGTTCCTGACTCATTTCACTTTCTGAAGGCTATCTGCTGCTCTTTCACTATGGTTGCCACCTCCTTGCAAAACCATAGTGGGGTTTTCCTCCTTTGTTCTTACTAACCTGACAGGCACAATGTGATGTGACCATGGTTTGTGCATCCTTCAGCATTGTCCAACATTCCTCAAATTATGCTCCCTTCTGTTGTGTTACTAAGGTTGCCCTCAGGCAGGCCTTCATTTTGAAGTCTTCCTCCTGAAGTCGAGGACCTTCGGTTTGGAGTGTTTGGAGTCTTCAGTCCTTTTACCTGAAACATACCATGTTGTGGTCACTGTTGCCCAGGTGGTTACCTACTTTGATGCCCAGAACCCTATCGCTATTTGTGAATATCAGATCTAGAATCATGTTACCCTTGTGGGTGATGTCACTAGTTGACTTAGGCCTGTTTCCTGTAGTGTGACTAGAAATTCCCTGCTTTTTGTGATGCCGCTATGCAGGTGCTCCAGTCTATATCCGTAGATTGAAATCCCCACCAGCCCCACGTCCTCTTTGCCTGACATCTGGAGGATGGTTTCCAGGATTTCCTTATTACTAACTTCCTCCTAATTTGGGGGTCTGTAGATTATTTCTATCTAAATGGGTTTCCAGCTTTTGGCCCGACTGTAATCCATAGATCCTCTGTTTCCCCTTGTGCCTGTTGCATTTCTATAGCATTAATGGTATCCTTAAAGTAAATAGCTAGCCCCTCCCTTTTCACAGTCCTATCTCTCCTGAACAAGTTATACCTCGGTATAGTCATCTCCCAACCACGATTGATTGCAAACCATGTTTGATTACGACAACCCAGTCCAGTCCTGCCTGGCAGTGAGGTCAGTCATCTTGTTAGGCAGACTGCATGCATTGAGCCATAGCATTGACCATTCTTGATGTGTCACTTTGTTTGTCATGCTGCCTTGATATTGCTTGTCCTTTGCCCTTTTTATGTTTTTGTTTCCTCCCTTTCCTTTGCTTTGGGCATCTTCAGAGTTGGAAAGGGTTTCCCATCTCCTGCTATCTGCTTTTGCTATCCTGGAATGTGTAGATATGGTGCTAGCTGGAGGAGAGACATCAGGCTCTATGTGCTTCTCCTAGAGCTGCCATCATCTCCTGTCCTGCTAGTTTAAATGTCCTACATGGATGTCGACTTTCTGCCCCACAGCTCTGACTCCCTCCTTAGTCAGGCGGAGGCGTCAAATTTGAAGAACTCCTTTCCCAGATGTTGCCCTAGTTTCTGAAGAAGTGATGCCCCTTGTTTGGCACCAGTCCTTGAGCCATGCATTGAGCTCACTTATCTCTTTCTCTGATTTTCTGCCCGTTCTTTCCCTTTTTCCAAACAGGCAGAATTTCAGAGACATAATGCTGGATGAAATGAAACCAATTTCTCGCTAAGCTGTGCAGTATGCTCCCTTAACCTCCTCGACTGACTGGCTAGCAAGGTCATTGGTTCCTAGGTGGACCAGGATATCTGAGCCCACTTCTTCCCTCTCAGCTATGTTGACTATTTAATCAGTGTCCCTCAAGTGGATGTTCCTGGAGACATCTGACTTGTATATCTGCACGCTCGCTGCTTTATCTCAGGTAGGGGTCCACACCACAAATCATGATTATGAGTTTTTTCCTGTTGTTCTTGAGATTTTGTTTATGATGTTGTTTTGCTAGCCTGCTGCATTCAGCTTTTGCAGGCCCAAGATAGCCTCCGTCCTTTGAGATGGTATGGATAGGTTGAACAATCTAGATATGTTCCCACTGGAATATCGAAGACAAGGAGGTGACATGTACCTACTTTTAAGGCAATGACAGATGCAAATCTGTGGAATTGTCTAGGGTTAAAATAAACAGATTTATGATACCCTGTCACATCTACTACAGTTATCAGGTGAAATTTGCAAGACCAACAAAAGGAGACACTGGTTAAATCAGAGGTGGTATTCACTTGGAATTCACTACCAGTTGAAATAGTAGGAAGTAGGAGCATTGATGAGTTTTAAACTAAATTGGATAATAATTATTATAAATCTGGTGATCTTAAGGGATATTATGGATAGGAATGTAGCTATAGTGAGCTATATGGACCTGTGTCTACTATGCTCTATGCGTTCATATGATCCATATAGATGCATGCCAGGAAGCATTCCTAAGACAACTGATCCAGAACTCAACAAGGAAGGGTTCCTGTTGGATGTTGTACTCACCAACAGTGAGAAGATCCAAAGGTGATAGTCCATGAGCAGGGAAGAATCCAGTGATCACAAGACAGTGAAGTTGGAGGTCCAAATGGGGACCACCAAAGGGGAAATAATGTAAATGTGTGAGGATTTCAAGAAGGCAGATGATTTTGACAGGATACGGGGACTGCTGTAAGAACATACAGACAGAAAAGTGCAGATAAAAGGGTACAGAAACAATGGAGAGCATTTCAAAACGAATGCTGGAGGCAGCAGGAAGCTCAGTTGGGAGGGTATGAAAGGAAAAAGATCAAGGAGCCCAATGTGATTAACAGTAGAAGTATAGAATGCAGCAATAGCCAGCAGGAGGGTGTTCATGAACTAGAAAGCAAACAGGGAAGAGGAACATGGGAAGAGTACCTAAAGGCAGCAAGGGTTGCTAGTTGAATGATCATGGAGGCCAAGGCAGAGACAGAATTCAGGCTGGGAAGGGGTAAAAGCAAGGTGAAGGCATTTTCAGATACATTGAGGAGATGTGAAATGTCGAAAGAACTGTGCGAGACTAAGAGGGAGGAAAGAGGGGAGAAAGTGCACAAAGGAAAAGCAGATACACTGAAAAAAAAAATACCTTGGTCATAATTACTGGTGAAAAAGGTTCGCTGCCAGAAAGTTAACCGAGTACTAGAAAGCAGGGTAATGGGAGCAAAACCAGTATGGGCAGAATAATGGGGAAGAAGTGTTAAACAATCTAAAGCACTGAAAGTAGTTAAATCTATGGAACTTGATGGCTTACACCCCAAGATGTTCAAGGAGGCCGTGGAAGTAGTAGCTGCTCTACTTGCAGACATTTTCAACTGCTTACTGGCTGGGGGTGGTCCTAGGGACTAGAGAAGAGTAAAGTCATCCCTCTGCACAAGAGCAGAAGGAGAGATGAGCCAGGAAACTATAAACCAGTCAGCCTGATGTCAACAGTCAGGAAGGTAAGTCCACACTGATAGAGGAACTAGTGGACTTGCTAGAAGGGAATGGCCTACGGGACCCCAGGCACATGTCGCTGCTCAGGAGGGAGGAACTTGACAGAAAAAATCTAACTGATTTCCTCAACTGGGTGACCAGGGCTGACAAGGGCAAGCAGTTGATATTGTGTACTAGATTTTAACAAGGCTTTGACTAAGTCCCCATTAGCAGACTGGTCAAGAAGTCAAGGGACATGGGGTGGAAGATAAACCAGTGGCTAGGGGTGTAAAGGTGGTTGAGAGGAAGGATGCAAAGGTTGTAGTATATGGGAGTTCTCAATAGTAAGAGAGGTTATAATCAGAATACAGCAGGTATTGGTGGTGAGCCCTGTCCCTTTCAATGTGTTCATTTGTAACATAGGGGAAGGCATTAAGGGCAAGGTCTGCCTCTTAACAGATGAAACAGAGACTCTCAAGAGTGCTGACATGGAGAAAAATAAGGAACTCGGTGAGAATCTGGGCAGGCTGAAGAACTGGTCAAAAGACCTGGAGTTGGGCTTCAACACAAAAAAAATGTGGGTGATGCACACTGAAAGGAACCCAAGAGTGCAGTACGTGGTGGGGGGGATGCTGGGAAGCACCAACAAGGAAAAGGACCTAGGGATCAGGGAGCCTAAAATTCACAGCATGCCATAACAGAGCTGCAGGAAGGTAAATAGGATGTTGGGATGTATAGGAGGGAGATAAATAGCAGAAGTCAGGAGATATTTCAACTGTACAGGTCACTGATGAGACCACATCTGGAGCACTGTGTAGGGTACTGTGTGTCCACACCTGAGGAAAGATTGTGACAGAGCTGAAGTTGAAACAGTGCAGTACAGACAACCAATATGGTCTAGGTTTTTAGATGGCAAGTCTTGGGACTTGGACATGTCCATCTTTGAGAAGGGAAGGAAAGGTACATAACAGAAACGAATACGTACCTGCACAGGATAAACAGGATGCATGTCAAGGAATATTTTCTTGAGCTCAAATACAGTGACAATAGGGGAATAGAGAGAGTGGTTAACAAGTCGAATAAGCTGCCAGAAGAAGTGGCAAGGGACAAATCAGTAAGCAGTTTCAATCAGGTATTGGATTGGCATATAATAAAGGAACAGTGAGGAGAGGAAAGAAAGGGTGGTATGTGGAATGAGAACAAACCAGTGATGGGAAAGTGGCTGGGGAGGGCAAAGGAAGATGAGGGAGGAAAAGATATAAAGGAAGGGGAAACAGGTTTAAAACAGCAATAAATATTCACAAGAATAATAAAATGCAATTGATAGAACATCCTAATGTCACTGATATCCAGATAATATTGTCACATGCTATGACTAACCTGCTGCTAGGATGGTATTCAGGTACCATGAGACAGTCATGACTTAATTGCTTCAGTGCATTACAGAAATCAATGCAGAATAAGCAATAACCACATATCAGTTTAAGAATGGAGTCAGTGAAAACATTCATTTAGACCCGAGGGTGGGGAGACATGCTTTCAGCCTAAATTGCCAAAATACCTCCTTTTCAGAAGTTCATTATCAACATCTCAACCTAATTGCCAGAAATCTGAACTTATGCTCCAAACCTTTGTGCTGACATGTGTTGCTAATGCATTTGCTTTGTCAGATTTAGAAATGGCCCTGAGGTACTCACTTACTGGAAACATAGAACTTCTCAGCAGAAAATGACCTGTTGGCCCACACAGTCTGCCCAGATTCTTCCTTCTAGCTTCCTACAGTACTTGTTTTGAAATGTGAAAGGCTTTACAATGGTACACTGCCATGTATGCAAAGTGCTACAACTGGTGAACTGCTAATTTCATACTCTTTCCTGTGTGCAGATTAGAAATGTTTGGGCTACTTCCAAATGGCCCCAGCATTTACGATTTCCACATCTGAGTGTGCCAGATGGCAAAGAGTTCCTATTTGTAAGAACTTTGGGGCATGAGGCTATGCGCAACTTTTATCAGACAAGTTCTCTTCTCTCCTACACATCATTCTGGGTTTCAATGCAGCATATTAAATGGTGGTTTGTATTAAGAAAAGCATTCAAAATTCTCTTGCTTCCAAGGTTTGTGGACTGCATTCAGTAACAAAATTCAGCAGTATGTCAACAACAGTCCAAGCCTCAAATTGTCCCTTACCTGCAGCAGACAAGAAGTCACCTTTTGGATCTAATGATAGTAAAATATGACCAGAATGTTACTTGTACAGATCTTTTAGGATGTCTACAAACAGTAATTAAATCTTAAACTGTAGTAGTCACCCAAGACATACTGTTAAAATGTTCCTAAAAGTCAACTGATCAGATTGAAATGAAATTGCAGTTCAGCAGAGACATATGCAAAGGGTATCCATTTGTGTTTAGAGAACACTTTTAAAATCAAGAGTACAGTGACTGTTGTGTTGAAAAAGCAGTAAATGAGGTGATACCTTAGATAGAAGCAGTCTACTAGTACTCCACTGATTATAAAGTGAAAATGTAAAAAGCACTTCAAGGGAATCAACAAAGTCCAAGAGGGTAGCATCTTTCAGAAAAAGAGATGTGCAAGAACATGTGGGCACAATATGAAGATAGAGGGGATGGCTCAGGGCCAACTTGAGGAAGTATTTTTCAAGGAGAGGGTGGTGGATTTACGGAATGGCCTTCCTAAGGAGGTAGTGGGTCAAAAACAGTGGGGAATTAAAAATGCATGGGACAGACATAAGGCAATTCTGGTGGCGGTAGGAAGAAGTAGACAGCTGTTGGTTAACTAGGATCTGCAGCTTATCAAATTGGTAGGGAAATGGGCAGACTGGGGGCCAAGTAGTCCTTATCTGCCATCAAAGTCTATGTTTCTATAGCTATTGGGGTTGACATGCAGAAGAATGTGGTTATAATGGAGTAGAACTTATTACAGAAGGATAGGACACTGTCCCAAAAGTACAAATAAATGTGCAGTCTCATAACAGGCAGAGAAGGGAGCCTTCCTTTGGGTTTGATGCCAACATCTGTTACAGCATGAAAGAACCCATAAGGGGAGAAACTGAGGTGTCCTATACCAATGGTGTAGTATTTTGAGTTGGATTAACTGGCTTGTAATATCCCTGCAGCAAACATGAGCTCTATACCAGCATTCATTGCATCTGCTTTTTGTTGGTGCGAGAGGGCAGTTGGATGAGGCTTACTGTCTCTAAGAAGTTTGTACTAAAGCTGCTCTTCCATTCTTAGTCTGTAACCACTGATGTATATGGGGCTCATTCAGAAAAGCCATTGGTAACTTTTTTTTAACTCTATTTTGTACTCCTTCCCTGGCCAATAGACCTCCTCTCTTTCCGTGAGGTCTCTTGGTGTGACCATATCCTGCCCAGCCTGAGACCATCCCCAGTCTGGTTACCACTCCCGGGAGTGCCTCATAACCACTGCCACTGACCACCCTGCCCCCTGCACTGAGCTCCCCAGGGTGGGACACTAACTCCTCCAGCCTTTATCTAGAATCTAGAAAGACAGCTGGGGAGTGTGGAGGAGACAACCAGCTGGATATGGATCCAGCTGAAGCACATGGGGTTGACCACAAGACCCAGCTTCACCTGTCTGGTGCTAGGGTCCATTTTTCTTGTTTCCTGGAGATGTAGACTTCAATGATGTCAAGTGCATGACAGGTGCACTCCTGCACCCACCCACAGGATGTCCCCCAGCGCCTCAATTCCTCAGTAAGACTCCCACTTGCTGCACTGCTCCCAGCCTCCACAGGGAGCCATAAGTGCAGAGGGAGTCAACCCACCTACTCCAGGAGAAGACAGCTGTCCTCCAGATGCTCGATCCCTCCAGCCCCAGCCAAACCCTAATGACCTGAGTCCATTCCTGAACCTTGGTCACTGGTGTGGCGAGAGGTGTGGTGTCCAGCACCTCAATCCTCAGCACCACTGGACTGGCAAAGCTATTGATAACTTAAGGAAAAATAAGCAGACTACTGTAGAGAGGCCTGGTGGTCCTTATCTGTCAACAAATTCTATGTATCTATGTTAAGGTAAGGGAGAAATGCCTTGAGTTGGAGGTATCTCCAAAAGTCTTATGGGAGGAGGTTATATTTGACTTTGACGGCCTCAAAGGTGTCAATGTGGTGCTGACCAGTAGGCAAGAGATGATGAACTAAGAGGGACTCTTTTGTAATCCAGGCTAGCCAGTGGATAATAATCGACCTGTGGCAAACTTGGAGTTGTCCCAGAAAGGATCATGGGAAATAGGGGTTGGGATAAATTGGAGGGTGGATATCAATTTTTCCAGTACATAAGGGAGATACCTATTGTAGGATAGGATGTATGAAGGGCTGGTCTGGAGAAGTAGAGAGCAATAAGTGGTGAAGAGAGGTTAGATAATGAGCTTTAATATAAACCCAGGGCAGGGCATTAGCTTCACCGGGAAAACCATCTTAGCACCTGAGCTAAAAGGAAAGCAATATGATACTGCTTAAAATGTGGGAGCCTCACCATCCATCTTCCCAGTGTTTAAATAGTTTTGCTTTGCTGATGTAAGGAGGTTCTCTTCCCATATAAACTGGTTCACTAAGCAGTTCAGTAGATTAAACCATTTCTCAGGTAAGCAATGGGAAAGTGGAATAATAAGTGAAGTACTTTGGGGGCAAGCATCATTTTAAGAGCTAGAATTTTCCCTGTAAAGGATCGTTGGAGTGCCTTACAATTCTCAGCATCAGCAGGACCCTGGTTTTCCATTTTTACGGTAACACGGTAACAATCACGGAATCCTGCTTGGTTTGCAGTTTTTGAATTCTTGTACGGTGCCTCACGGAAATTGCATGTCACTGCACAGAATCTCTAAGATTTCAGCATCTTTTAACATTTTTTATTTTCTTTTCTATGTACCCTTCTCACAGCATTAGTCTCTACTTTTCAGAGATCCCTAGGTTGCGATCTCTAGCTTCACCCCAGGAGCTCCTGTGGGCCTGCCCCATCTTGCCTGGATTGTACCCCCAGGTGGGAAGGGAAGGACCCAGTTCACCCCTCCACACTCCCTTAGTGTGTGTCGGACAGCTCAGTGGGTCCCTCATGGAGCCTGGTTATGAAGTCTGGGGCACCTGGGTCCTTTCTGCCAGTGGCCGATGTGGGGTATTGTTCCTGGTTTTCTGGTCTCTGTCCCTGAGGGCACTAGCACTAGAGGAGACCAAGGAGGTAGGTTACATAGAGACATGCCACTGCTCCAGATCCTGGCTAGCGTCCTCCCTCCTGATCACTCTGCAGCACCATTGCACCACCACCCGTGGCCACACAGGTGGTGGTAAGCAGAGACCTGCAGCCCACCCTCTCTGGAGGAGGAGAGCAGTCCCCAGGTGCTCGATCCTACTCCCTGACCAGACCTCCAGCAACTCGAGTTCGCTTCTGACCCTGGGTTGCTGTCATTGCAAGCAATACTGCTACCAATAAGCCAGTGGGCCAACCAAGATTTCAGCATCTTAAAATGAATGTTGCTGTGCTTTGCATTCTTTCTGTTTTGCTGCATATAGAGTCAGTAAGGAAATCACCTGCACTGCTTTATTGTAATCAGCCATTCAGTTTAACCACCCATGCCTAGTGGTTAGAGCAACAAACTGTGATTGAACTGGGTAGATCCAGCAGACCTGGAATTGATTCCCACAACCTCCACTTGCATACTGTGTGACTCCAAGCAAGTCACTTAACCTCCCAGTGTTTCTAGGTCACTCCTGAAAACAGACAGTTCTGCCTAGCGGGCCTTACCTGCTTTGCAAAGAATATAAAAAAATACCAATATATGTTTTCGTCATAGAATAGTAGCCAGGGTACCACATAATTTACCTGAGTTTTGCTTGGCTGCAATGATTTTGCATAGGTAAAGATAAATGTTCAGATACATTTTGTGTGTTTTATAAGCTTGTTTTTAGATTTTAGACAGTTTTTATTGTATTCTTTGCATATGAGCATCTAGGTTGTAGATTTCTAAATGCAGGATTACAGTTACCAACTTGCTTACTCAAGTTTATAATCAGTAGGGCCATTCAAAATCCTCAGTTGTTTGAATGAAAAGTAATCTGAATGAAAGTATGTTCACAAAGAAGAAACTGCCTTACTACTTATTAAAAGACTTCACAGTTAGCACCCCATTTAGGTGAATTGGACCATTTGCACCTTTTCTCCCACCTGCTGTTTCAGTCTTTGTGACAACAAAAGTTTTCTGATAGACTGCTTCAGCAAAAAGCAAATGTTAATTATTTAAGTGCACTTATGTTTGGTCAGTGGATTTTGAAAGCACAGTCAATGGCATACAGAAGGTAAGACCCCAGGGGCTGTATGATGCTGGTGGGCAGAGTAGTGCTCAATTCACATCTGAACAGAAACATGAAAACTGGGAGACACCCTTTTCATGGACACCAAGTTAAAAAAAGACATCCACATGTCTGGGAGATGCATGAATCCATTTGAAGGTCCTCCACTAATCACTTGTGGATTTTTTGGTGAAGACACTTTATTTCAAAGAAGCAAATTCAAGCATTTTTTTTGCTCCTCCTACCCCTGGCCATCCACTCCTTCAGGCCAGCCAAGGCGCCTCAATAATCAATTGCCGCGCCCTGACCACCATCCACTGCCCCTTACTGCTGTGCTACTAAGTAACCCAAAGTAACCCTTCAATGAGTGTGCCCCTACTCGTGTGGGTGGCTGCCAGGGAGGAGAATTGCCCAAAGAGCTTCCTGTGTATCCTGGGCATGCAGGGTCAGAGCGGTCAAATGTCTGGGGCTTCTGGCTTATGGAGGGACCAACAGCCGTCCTTGGTTAGTCAGCGGGTGCTTTCCCATTTCTTGGGAGCATGACAGGCCACATGATGTCAAGGCACAAGCCGGCATCCATCATGCTCCCTCCTGCAGTGAGGGCTGACATGTTGTTGTGCCTCTGGCCTCAACCAGGTCAACAGATGCTGAGCCATGAACCCACCCTACATCCCTAGAGAGGTGAGTGGTCGTTGGACACTCAAGCCTTCACTCACCAGCTATCTCTCTCCAACACCCAAGTCTGTTCCTTAAGCCTGGTCAGCAGTGTCACAGGCAGAAATCCAATTCAGGCAGTTAAATTATAGATAGGAAAAACAAAGGTAGTTCACCTTAGCGGTGATGGTTCAGATTAATTCACAGCTGAGTTCTAACAAGCAAAGAGACTAAGTCATTTTGTAACTTGTGCATGTGGGTTGTGGGAGTTAAAGAAAGGGGATCATAGTGCTGTCACTACTGCCATCACTCCAGAGGATGTGGACTGCATTGTTGCTACTGACATCACACCGAAGGGGTGGGGGCTGTAGTGCTTCTGCCATCACCACTGGTGAATGGGGAATGTAGTACTGCTGTCATCCCACCTGACAGATGGGGGCCATAGTGCTGATACTGCCATCACACCCAAGGAATGGTGAATGTAGTACTGCTGCCATCACACCTAAGGGATGGGGGCCACAGTGCTGCTTCCATCACACCTTAGGGATGGAGGCTGTAGTGTTGCTGCTGCCATCACATCTTGTATCTAAAATAACTTTAAATTGGTACAAGGATGGAAGGATGTGTAATAGTGGAGGTCAACATTACTAAGATGCATGTTAGTAGAGATAAAAATTGTTAAATAAAGTACACAAAACCAAACACCGGTAAAACCGGATTTTGGCTTAGCAGACACTGGTGACAATACCGTTTTTTACAATGTGCAAAATGGAATATGCCCTTTCTCAATCCAGGTAAACCAGTGTCCCTGAGCATCAGCTTTGAGGGTTTCCAGCAGGGGTTAAAATTAGCCTAGGGCATGTCATGGAGCAATGGTGTGGTATGATGTGGATCTCAAGGTAGGAGATGCCATCTGGATGTCATTCTATTTGGTATTTTTAAAGTGTGGCTTTGCAGAAGGAGTTTAGAGGCAGTATTTTGATGTTGAGTAACTGACCCATAGCCCCAAATAAGGAGAAAAGGCAGATAGAAGTTGTTGAAGAGGAGAATGGACTTACTAACATCAGCTGTCAGAATAAGATCAGAGTAGGACAAAGATTTATATTCAGCCTATCCCTGGAATGTCAGGGTAGGCTCTTGGTGCAACCAGTAATGGTTCCATGGCCAGCAGGAACAGTAGAGGGGAAAGAGGACAGCCTTGACAGGTGCCTCTAAAAACAGGAACATGGAGACGTAGATTATTAGCCAGAATTCTGGCTGAGGAGTTGGTATAAAGGGTCTGTACCACAGAAATGAAATATGGTCCAAAACTTATCCTTCATAGCACCTCGAGGAGGAACAGCTGTTTGGAATAAAAGGCCTTTTCAAAATCTATTGTGAGAGTGGCAGCAGGAGTGTGGAAAGATATGGCTCGATGATGCAAATTAATAAAAGTGCATAGGTGGTCTGAACTATGCCTTCCTTAGCTAAACCCAACTGTGAAGGGTGTATTAAATTGGTAAGGTGTTTCTAAGCAGGTGGCCAAAGGTTTGCCCGGAGTTTGGCGTCGGCATTAATAAGTGAAACAGGGTGATAATTGCCTGGGAAAAGTGGGTCTTTACCTTTCATAGGGAGGATTATAATAGTGGCCAACATACCAGACTGGGGAAGGAAGGATAAGGAGAATGGGTAATTAAATACCCTAAGGAGTGGAAGAGCAAAAACACTGTGAAATTCTTGATAAAAGTCAATAGGAAGGCCATCTCCCCAAATGACTTGTTTTGTTCATGGAATGGATGGCTTGAGTAATTTCAGCATAGAGATTGACTTCTCCAAATCAGATAGCTGGTTGGGAGAGAGTAGGTATATGAGAGAAGGTCAAGGAAGGCCTTCATCTCTCCCAGGAGGAATGCACCTGTGAAAATACAGAGAGGAACAGAAATTTTCATAACCTTGTTAATTTGTGAGGGTTTGGTGCAAATTACCCCTGCTTAATTACATGGCCCAGCAATGTGGCATCCAGCTTGTGCTTTATGAAACCTGTATGCAGAGGACCTTGCTTGCCTTTCTCCCCTTCCTGTATTTATGGTTAGTGCAGAATAGGGCAAGCTCCAGCTTGCATGAATAAAGCCTGTTGAGCGTAATTCTAGTTCATACCAATTCTGCATGATCACTATTGCTCTTAAACTGAGTTTCCAGGTACATACGTTTTGCCTCAAGATTGGAGGACACCTGTTGTCAGGTCTTGCATCTATAAGTTGCATAGCTTATTATACAATCTCTTATAAAGGCCTTCAGGGTATCCTATTGTATATTTTCATTAGGCATTTCATTAACCTCCCCATTATGGTTGGTTTCCAAACATACATGCAATTTTCTGCGAATCCAGGAAGAAAACTGGGGATCTTTGAGGAGAAGGGGTCAAGTTCCAGGAGGAAGAGCAAGGTGTGGATGGGCCCCATAGAATCAATAGGGATATTTGTGCATGGTCAGACATAACCATAGACTGGATGTAGGCTCCTATGATGGCATGGGTAGCGGGAGGAAGTGAGCCAAAGTCTATGAGGCTTAAAGATTGATGGACTGGGTAGAAAAGGTGTAATCCTTCTGATCAGGATGATGGGCGCCATCGTTAGATGGAGAGTGTTCTTGGATTAGAACTTGTAGCACCACTGAGGAACTGGTATGCGGTTCAGAGTGGGTGTGCAATCTATCCAAAGAGGATTCATAGTCAGGTTAAAACTACCAATGATTTGAGGGTAGGAGGACAGTTACAAATGTATCTGTTTTCTCACTCAGGTCAGCAAAAGAGAGGGAGTCAGTACTGGGGGCATAAACATTCACTAACGTTAGGGGGCTCTCAGGGTGGTCATATACCTAGTAGCCACCTGCTCTCCTTGTCCTCCTTGTCCAACTTAGAGTCAGTAAATTGCTATTTGAGAGATTTGTGAACAAGCAAAGAGACCCTCTCCTGGAGGAGGTAAAAGAGCTGTGAAGCTCTAACCCAGCCTAGTCTCTGCTTAGCTTTTCTGCCTTGGAGGAGGATAGTTTGGTTTCCAGCAGAATTGCCATCTCGCATGAAGCTTTTTCAAATGTGCAAAACTTATTTTCTTTCATGGGGAATTCGGTCCTTTGACATTTCATGATGTGAACATAATGTTCACCATCATGTATACAGCCCAGGAAAATGTGCCCTGAAATAGGGTGCCTTGGAGAACAGGTAAACAGATACCCCTCAGTATACAAGATAGTAAGCCCACAGTACAACCAAGGGACCTGCAGAGGGACCAAACCCATATTTGACCATTAATGAACAAATATACATGACTGTACTGTAGTTAAAAACACAAGAACAGTAGAAAAACAACAGCAGGGTAAACCAGAAATCAGTAATGTAAAATTGACAGGAATCAAATTTATTCAACCACCCACACTCACTTCAGCCACAGAAATTCTATCCATTATTTATTTGTTTGTTTGTATGTTTTGATTAGGCTATGGCGAAGCTAAACAAGGCCATCCAAGTACTAGGATAGGATCAGAGAGGTGGTTGTCCCTCCCCATCGGAGTTAAACAAGAACTAATCAAACAGCCCTAAAGAAAAAGCATACTATAACTACTGCTTTATAATGTCTCACCCTGACCAGTGGGATTTCTCTTTGCTAATGTTAACACCTAGGATATACTAATCAGAGGTGGAAGCACAAACTGACGGGTTGCATCAAGCCCAGGAAAATTGCTTGCACTACAGGAGACTGATAAAGCCACAGCAAGTGCAAGGCACCAACCACTGATAAGGGAAGTCAAGGTAATAAACTGGTGAGTCCCACCCAGTGCCACTCTGGGTAGAAAGCCAGGATGGCCTGAGGAGGCAAGGTTCTCTTCGGAAAGTAGAGCCTTAATGCTCACAGACTGGACCACCACTGGGGCTGACTGCCATCTTTTCTCACCTGACACCCCTTGTGGAAGAGGAGAGGAGATGGGAGAGAACAGGTAGTACTTGGCAGACTATAAATATGGAATACTGACATTGCAATGAGGCCCAGGAGGAGGTATGCTCATTTGTGGCTGAGTCCCTGATATATTAGGATGATAGGCAGCATTACTACGAGCCTATGGATGGGGAGTCTGGATACAGACACAGAAGGGGAGGCATATTGTCAGCGCCAGTGGCTCAGTAGATGGCACACTCACCTCTGAGGCCAGGAGATCAGAGGGCTATGGGTTCAGTACCCACATCTGGCACTTGGGTTAATATCCCAGTACTGGCACTGGGGTGCTGCACTTTGAGGTGCTGTCTTTTAGAAGAGTCATTAAACCAAGGTCCCATCTGCCTGGATTGGTGGTAGTTCAGGTGGATGTTAAAGATCCCATGGCACTTATTGAAAAGAGTAGGGGAATTTTTATTGCAAAACAAACAAATGAATACAGACAATCAACCAAAATAATGCTCAAATCACAAGATAAAGAAAATAAGGACAACTCTAATAAGTAATACAATCATACATTTTTAGACAGTATAAAGAAGAATTTATAGAAAACCCAAACGAGAAGACCCTAGACTAATGTGAATTTCCTACCCTCCCAACCCCTATTAAATTAATCCATAGATATTCATTACAGCAAATTTAAAACAGAAGTGACAACACATTTCAAGTTATAGGCATCATTATCTGTCACCCAATGTAAACATTTCCAAAGTTCCATAATCCAACTCCTGGACAAAGTCTGTTTCTCTGACTTATATAATTTAGTCAGTTCTAACATCACTTTATTATATAATTCTTCACGATTACTCTCTTTTTGTTGTAGTGTATATCCACATCTTATGAGCCAAATATTCCACTTCAGGACAATCATTAACTGCACTGTACTCTTATTCCAGTGCTCCCATCCAACAGTAAATATTCCATACATTAAATTCTAATGTGTTATAGTACTAAATATAGGCTCTTTACATTTCTTTGCTAAACCCTCCCAAAACTCCGAAATAAAAGAAGAGAAAAAATAAGTGATGGCGTTTCTTCTTGCTGGATACAGCTTAATCTACTACATAATCTTTCTTCTACTTTCTTGTGCTTTTGATTCTCTTTGACATTTATTTTCTTGTGACATGCTAGCCAGTGAAAGTCCTACATATGATCTGGAACTCTAGAGTTATTTAAACATTGCAATAAAGATTCTCTGTGCTCAGCTGGCCATTTTCTAAATATTACCTCCTCGTGACATATATTTGACAATAACCAGAAATAGAGTTGTTTCCTGATAAGGTCTGAACCTGTTGTGTATTCACTTCCCATTGCCTGAGTCTCAAAATGTACATCTAATGTACTCAGGCCTTTCTATTGATTTTTTAATACTTTTAATGTTTTTAGCTACCACAGACTTAGCTACATGTAACATTTTTCCTGAGTAGCCCCCAATACCATAACATATTGTCCAAGTAAAGATTTAATATCTGTATGTATAAAAAACTATTGAAAATAAAATAGGATTTAACATATTCAACCCTCCTTGTTTTAACAATAAATAAAGAATATTTATTTTTATAGTATTTAACCTATTTCCCAGCAAGCTTGAAAACAGATGCTAAGTAACTCTGTCTTCTTTTGTTTTGGAGGTGGGAAGATGTAGCTTAAAAATAAAAAATAGGGACCAGCAAAGTTTTAATATGAAATACATTTTTTTCTCCAGTTTCCCTCTGTTCCACTGTGGCTACTTTTTGTTCCCAATTTCGATTTTTCTTTCCAATTTACCTTATCCATATCACCAGGCCCAAACCAGATCCCTACGATCTTCATAGGTTCAGGTTGTATAGTAATCCCTGCAACCATTCCTCTAAGGTCTGTAAACTGATGATCTAATAAATAAAATAAAATAAAAGCTAGGGTGGAATTCAATCTTTGCCCCAGACATTTCCCTAAATTCAAAGAGGTCCCTGGCATTTTCCCAAAAGTCTTACATATTTCTATGGCTGTAACTAAAGACTGAGTGTTATTGACAAGAAGAGTCGTATCATCTGCATACGCTATTATTTTATGGGAAAAACTACATCTCTTATTTGTACTGGTAGTACTGACTCATTATTAGCTATAGTCCTTAACAATGGATCAATAAAAAACATATAAAATGGGGCTTAATGGGCAGCCCTGCCTTATGCCTCTTTTAAATGTACCAAGGGGCCCTTCCAGCCCTGTACCACTGGAGTTACCGTGGCAGTTTTGTAACTACTTTGTAACCACCCAATTACTTCTTCCGGTATTTGATATTTCCGTAAGACTTCCCATAAAATACATGACTGACCCTGTTAATGCTTTTTCCTGGTCCCAGAGACCAGGTAGGCACCCAAACCTGCAATATTACCTAACTCAACAAATTCTCTGATCAGTAGTAAGTGATCCTGCACTTTTCTACCCAGAATAGCATAGGCTTGTGCTTCCAAGAGAACAGTATCTGCCACTAAAGCCAGGTGTTTTGCCAGAATTCTTGTTAATAATTTAAAATCTGAATTTAATAAACTAATCGGCCTCCAGTTATTTAATGAAGTTTTATCCCCTTTCTTGTAAATGTATGTTAATATACCCATATTCATACTCAAAGGAATTTCTTTAGTTTCTAACATAAAGTTAAACATAGCAGTTAATTCAGTCATTAATTCTCCTCCAATGGTTTAAGAATTTCATTTGGCAGACAATCAGGTCCCTGGGCTTTACCCCTGCCAACATAACAATAGCTTCCTGTACTTCTGATATTTGAATGGGTTGAGATAGTTTCCTCAAAATACCTGCTGGTATAATTGTAATATTCAAATCAGCTAGATATTTTACACAAACTTCCTGGTCTACCTCTAAATAATTGTACATTTTAGCAGTATATTGATTTACAATATTTAAAATCTTTTCCTAGTCTTATACTCTATTCCATCTTCCCCATTAAAGAATTCATTTCTTTAACCTTTATAGTAGCATTATAATTATCAAAGGGCATACTTCATTTATTTTCCTTTTACTCCAAACTGTTGTTGGTAGTATAGAGTCTGCGTTTTTGTGTGTGGTACTCCTTCATTTGTAGCTTTACTGTGTTTATTTGTGTCATGAGATTTTGTCCGTCTCTTGTGTTATAGAGAGTAGGTGTTGCAACAATGTTCTATTATATAAGTAAGTAAAATATTTTTTGATTTCTGTCTCTACTTATGTGTTCAAAAGTTTTCTGTACAACCATTTTCGTATCTACCCACCATTGACACAGATTATCATAGAAAAGAAACACAGATTTCCTTGCCACTACAAGATGACAAAGCATTTGTAAAACATATTCCTCTAATAAAAGTGAGATGTTTAATTTCCAGAAACCTGGACCTCTCTGTAAATCCTCCATGGCTCCTAGTTTTATAAACCACAATTGCATGATCGGAGAATTCTACTAGATATGCAGTTGCTGAGAGGATATTAATATTTTTAGATGTAAAAATAATAGTCTATTCTAGAGGTTAGAGGTCCCTTCTGAAATATTTGAGTATGATATGATATGAAGTAGGAATCTCTTAATTTAGCTTTTCTACAACTTTTGCCAAATGATTAGAATCACAATATGTTTTAGAGGTTTTCTCCAGTAGGGGGCAGTTAAAGTCCCCAGAAAACACTATGTGATGTGCTCCATACAAGAAAGGCTGGATCTGATTCAGCAAATTGGAGCGTTCAGCTTTTGTCTGGAAGCATACAAATTTATCAACTGAAACCAGAGACCCTGTTTAAGCACATCAAGAAACAGTACTCTACCTGGGACAACATCAAATACAGTACTTTTAAGAGTTGCATCTCAGGTAATTGAAACAAAATTCCTAAACCCAAACAGGATTCCTCCCAATGGACCAATAGGAGGTGCCAGCAAACCAACCTTTTGAAGCTAACCTTATTTCTTTCAGAGTGTGCGGTCTGACATCGTGCAAAAGTAAATGCCAAACTGGAGACCCAGAGAAAAGAAAAAATGATCTTTCTTTTGCTGTCCCTCTTTATACTATTTACATTAATAGTGTAAAATGAGAAGGAATTTTGCTTTTCTTTTTGGGGACCTTTACCATCGCTGGCTTTTCAGTGTCTGTAGTGACTTCAGGTACAGAAGATACAATAGAAATGACATTACAGTCCTCTTTGTGTTTTCCTGTTGTAATAAATCAAACATGTTGGATATAGCCTGCAGTGAACTTGTGTTCTGAGGTGTGTGTAAGACAGAGGATCGGTATTATGCTTAACTGCAGGTACGGTGATATCTTGATCAATCACTGGATGGGGGTGAAAGAGAGGGCATTAAAGCTCCTACCTGCTCTACACCAGAGGTTGAGGGTCTCTCCTCCTCCATAGTTCCTGTGTCCGTCTGGTATTACATTTATTTGGGCCAATGTATTCTCTTGGGCTTGATCTCTTAAAATAATGTCAGTAACAGGAGTATCAGGCTGGTGGGAGACTGCAGGATTCAATGGGGGCACCTATATTTTCCTTCCTACTCTGTGCTTGCTGTTTATTAAAGCCCAACTTATTATTTTATGTAAGGGTAATTAACAAACGTTGTTCTTCCCCATCTGCCTGTTCAGGTCTATTGTGAGCTGCCCATTTACAGTTCTGAAAAGTATGTCCAGGCTCATCACAAAGGTTACATTTACAGTCATTAGTGCATTGAGTCCCTAAATGCCCCAGTTCTCCACAAACATTGCATTTGATCTGATCACAGATACTACTCAAATGTGCTACTGAGCCACACTTGTAGCATATCTTTGGCTGTCCTGTATAGAAGAGTATCCTCAATCTCTACCTAACAAGAAAGAATTTGGTAAATGCAATACATCTGTATATGTGGTTTTAACAGGACCTCCACCTTCCACCCCAGTCCAGATATTTTCTGAGTCTAAAATGGCAGTAGGCTCTTCAATAATTGTACACTTCTGCTTTAACCAGTAGGTGAGATCATTCACACTGACACCTTCATTTCTAAAAGTACCGTGATCACTTTTGGGCAAGTTTTGTTAGTGGAATTGCAATAAGTGGGGTCCACAAGGCCGTTTTCTTTAAGTCACATACTTTATCCAAAATGTTCCAAACCAATCAGAGACTTGAAGCTAATGTCAAATGTTGTCTCACCAGAAATGTGAATGATGGCATACTGTATATTTCATTAGAAAAACCTAATTGATTCCTTTAAAGATTTCTAGCAACAAACAGCCTGTCTGGTGGAGCAGGCATACCTCCTGTATATATGATAAATGAACCGCATTATGCCTTTCATAAGGAAAAATTGGAAATTTGAATAAAGAAGAAAAGGAGAGAGGTGTTTCTTTATTTATAAAATTCAAAGGCCTTTGTGTTGGTGCACAAGAGTCAATGGGCATTCCCCAGTGTTAGTATTGCTGCTTCTTTCTCAGGGACTGTCTGCTGTTGTGGAAGCTGTAAAACAGGATTTTGAGTGAGAGCTAACTCAGAAGGTACCTCCAAGTCTATATTTTGTTTATCCTGAGTTTGCTGCAATGTTATATTAGAAGGTACTGCCGTTTGTATAGGTGATTTACCAGAGGCTCACTGACCTGTACTATTATCCCTTTCCCATCTGGCCTCCTGCAGGGCCTTTTCCACTGACCAGTATGATGTCTGGGCTGTTTCTGGGTTTCAGTACATCCTAGGTCGGCTCTTTACTGCCTGTAGTTGCTATCCCGACGCTATTGCTGTTCTTGAGTTTAGCTGTTGCTGTAGGTGCTCTGCTTGCTCTACAGCTTCTGCCCAATCTCTAGAAGAATCATTTGATGCTACTATGTCATTTACATCCAGCTGTGTCAGTTTGACAGATCCAGCTCTTTTGTCAGTTTGAAGTTCTCTGAGTTTTTATGAAGCTGCATTTTTAAAATAAAAAACTCTTTTTCGCCTCTATTTGTTGCATGATTTCTGCTTCTGCAGGGTTTAAATCACTCTGCTTCCCGAACATCCAACACTGTAATATTATCATCACTTAGGCCTAAAAGCTGTCCTCTGGTAATTCAGGAAAACAAAAGTTTTAGCAGACTTACAGTCAGTGGGTTTATACATTTCATGCACAGTTTCTCTAGGACTTTTCTCAGATTCTCCTCTCATTCCAGTGCTTTCTCTGTTGGTTCAGTGGACAGTTTTCCAGCATCGAGGTCTTGCTCCATCTCTCCACTTCCTCCTCTACATTCTGTCTTGCAGCCATCTTGGAAAGCAGCCTTGGGACAGAGTCTCCCCTACTGGATAGTGAGGGAATTTCCTGGTGTCCTGGCCAAATTTCCCTCATTCAGTAAAAATACCACCAGCAGTTTCATCTGGTTCAAGGTCAGTTGGCATTCATCTGTATCCTCCTTCCCAGGGTTGTGCCTGAAAATCAGTAGGATTTGTCTAGTGCAGTTACCTGGTCAATAGAAAGTAAATAAATAAATATTTATTTATTTATTTCACATAAAACCCTTTAGGCTGTGCCTATTTTCAAAGGGTTTACAGTCAGATACAAGAGGACAGCAACGTGCAGATATTTTATTTTATTTATTTAATTTTTGTTGACCAGGTAAGTGCACTAGACAAATTCTGCCTATTTTCAGGCATGACCCAGGAAGGGGATACAGATGAATGCCAACTGACCTTGAAACAGATTAAGCTGTTGGTGGTATTTTTAGTGAATGGGGAAATTTGGCCAGACACCGGGGAAACTTCCTTCTCTTTTCAAGAATTGCCATGGGATCTTTAACATCCACCTGAACTACTACCAGAGCAGGCAGATGGGACCTCAGTTTTAACATCTCATCCAAAGGCGGCACCTCAGGGTGCAGCACTCCCCTCATGCTGCACTGCAGTGTCAGTATTAGGATATTAACCCAAGTGCCTGGTTAATACATACAGGGCAGTGAGGTGCAGTACTAATGTTATAATAGATGCAGTGAGATACTAAGGTAACAATGAGGTTCTAGTGATGGAATAACAATCAATACAATATAATATAATATAATATAATATAATATAATATAATACAAAACAATATCATAGTTGATCTAAAGCAGCAAGTAATACCATACACTAAGGAGAAACAGCGAGTTCGAAAGATAAGGCTTAACAGAGGTTAACATTTTGTTAGTTGTTTAACCAGAACTAGCACACTAAGCTGAAAGTTTTTACAGGTGTGACCTGGGAGCACAGGAAAGTTAAGTGACTTGCTCAGGGTCACACAGTCTTCAAGTTGAAGCTATGGTTCAAACCCAGGTCTGGTCTGCTGGATGTCACCAGATTTGCAGCTCAGAGCCTTAAACCACTGCATTGAACTGCCTCCCTAAGTCAAGTGCTCATGCAGAGATGTCAGATGGGGTGAGATTACAGGTCAGTGAAAGCAGTTACAAGGACTAGGGAGAGTTATTGATGAAAGAAGCTGGGATTTATAAATCAGTTTATAAAAAAAGTCAGGCTCATTTCCATCCTTTTCCACCCCATTCCCCACAGTCATCACAATTCAACAAAGCCATATTGTGCCAGATAACTGGAAAAAGTAATAAAAAAGAAACAAAACCAGAGCTCATCAGACGGGTTAGCTTTTAAGGGGTAATCTCGACCAAGCAGATGATGTGCATCCATGCCAGGAATGACATAAAGAGTTAAGCCCCTTTAAAAGATAATAATATGTTCAGAGTCCAAATTAATGTGTGGTTCTGATTGCAGGGCAAGACTCAAAGGCAGGAAGAGTTGGCCCTCAAGAACACCAGTCCAAAACTGGACATGTTATTAGAGCAGATATTAATGCTTCAGCCTAGGTCTTTTGATGGCTCCTCACTGCAGGAAGGAATCACACAGACCACTGCATAAGTCTGGAGAGTCTGTTTTCAGAGCTGAAAGGTGTGCTCTGAGGTAAGGGAGTAAGCTCAGGTGGATGTGAAGATGAGCTTGTGCCTGGCTCAGTCTCTGTTGAGGGCACCTTCTTTCGTTTAGTGGTGGGTCAGGATTTCTTTATGAAGGCTTCAGCTGACCCTGGGAGTAGAAGGAATGAGGTACTCCATTCCGGGTAATATGCAGGGTGGCAGGGTATCTGAGACTGTAGGGGATTTGTCTGTCCATTAAGGCATGCCAGGCCCTAGTAAACATGCATCTGCATTCTGAGAATCGTTGGGAGAAGTCCAGATAAAGTTAGATCTTGTGTCCTTCCCATGAAGGGGTCCTCTTTCCCCTGCCAACTGTATAATCTTCTCTCTCATTGAGAACCCCAAAATGTTACCAAGATCAGCTGAGAGGGCTGGCCTGGTTTGGGAAGGAGCCAGGAAGTGGAGCGATTGCTCTTTTGTTTTTAAACTTTATATTTATTGAATTTGCATGTAAATCAAGTCCATACTATACTATGTCTTGGAAACAGCGGATGTTCTACAATCAGAGTGGAAAAATGCATTCCATTATATTCAGGATAACAGTATCTCCAAGCTAGACCTATATATCGGGAGAAATCTATAATAAATCAGTTACAGCATTCATAATACTAAAGCCCATAGTTCTGTGTAGCTGTAGCCATGAGCAGGTGGAGTAAACATCTAAAATTATCCTAAAGTATTTTAATAATTGCCTCGCTCACAGAGCATGGGATACACCATTTTATCTGAAGATAATATCTAATGTGGGAAGAATATTTATACCAACCCCTTAAAAGAAATCAACGCTCATCTATAGCACCATCTTGAGCTATATTAAGGCAAGGAGAATACAGCAATATTCTCAAGACTCTTCAAGCATGCTGTATTACTTAAGACAGTAATAAGGCTAATTAGCCCCAACATCAAGAAGGCTGTAGTAACTAGTATCATTTAAATCAATGATTCTTAAAGTTAGACCCCATAATTCAATATGTGAGTAAACCTTTTAAAGTAGTGGTAACAGGGCAGCTAATTAACAGCTTCAAACAATTACTTGCGATCTTCAACTGTCTTAACTGCAAGACAAGTAGAAAAATACAGTCATCATTTAGTCCTGTTCAAGTTTCTTTAGATAAGTCATTGTCAGATGTCTGAATGCGACTGTCTGACTGCTGTGCCTCCATATGAGTGGCCCATTTTCCAGCATCAGTCATGTCTGTAAATATAAATACCTTGTCTTGATGCACAATGCGGAGCTTAGCGGAAAAAGAACTGTATGTGGAATCTCAAGGTAACAAAGTTTTCGTCTGACTCCATCAAATCTTTTTCATAGTTGGTGGGTGGAATAGGACAAATCTGGGAACAAGTGCACTCTATGGCCTTGTATACTCAGTGGCCCCAACCGTTTTGTTAGATTAAGGATGCAGTCTCTGGTGCCCATGCTATCAGCCACCACCATGAGCACCGAAGAATATCTTCAGTGTGCTGCCCCAGGAACAGATTCTGTAGGCCATGAAAATGCCATTCTGAGAAGTTTCCATGTCCTGTAAACTGCTTCCTGATCCAGGCCTTAAAGAAGAGCAAGGGATGGTCCCTTTCCATTCCCTCCGATAAGCTGATCAAATGAATATTCAAGCTCCTTATTTGATGTTCCAAAAGCTCCAAGTGATTGCTCATCAGTGGGTTCTCTGAGTGACCCACTGTGATAGCATTGCATTTATTTGCATGTTGCTGCCATCTATGGTGTTGCAAAGTTGCTCCACAGATGAGTCTACTGGGGTAATCCTTCCAATTAGACCATCTAGCTTTGCATTCAGTACAGAAATGGAGAAAATCAAAGTTTTTAATTTGTGGCCTAGCGACTGTATTGTTTCTTCTCCCTTAGTGTTGTTTGAAGGTATCTGCCCTGTCAACCTCGTGGCGGACTACCGCTCAGTTTGCCATGATTCTTCTTTTAGGATTGCCCATCCCGATCCTGGTTTTCTCCACTGTACACTGAAACTTTTATTTCTGCCCAGTTCCAAGTCTAAAAGTACAAATGTGCCTTTTAAATGTTTTATAGATGTAGAACTGCGTTCTCAGGTCTGTGTAGCTCAGGCTCCACAGCGCCCCCCCACGATTGCTCTATTTCAAGCAGAGTTGACCACTGGTATGGCAGGAAAATAGTGAGGGCATTCTGTAGAAAGGCTGAGTTATTCTTCCCTTGACTCCCTCTGGAAAACTGACCATCCACAGATTTTCTGTCAGCCACGATACATCAGATCTTCAAGGCAATTCCATCGCTACTGGATGGTCTGGTCTTGCTCTCAAGTGAGCTTCCATATGAGCAGTCTTAAGGTCCTGTGAGTTGAGTTGCTACTCCATATGAGAAAATCTTTGGAAGAGGGATATAATGTTTATTCCGTAAATTGATTTGCAGATTTTAACCCCTAATTTCAGTGAGCAGTTGGGAAAATATATGTCTAATTTCTTGCAGGCTGATGTAGAAGAGGAGGTTTAGAGGTGGAAGTGCAATCTTGCCTGAGCCATGTGGCAGAGGCTAACAGGACACTTTGGCAGGTCAGTGCCGAAAGAAACATCATTAAACGGACTATGGGAGGTAAGTAATAAAAGCTGGAGCTATCAGTAATCTGTTAATGCAAAATTCAGGCCACTGCAGAGCGAGCAAAAGCAAATACTGCAAAGTTTACTGAAGTAGGAGAGAGCAGAACAGATTAGGCTGCCATCAGTTTGGCTGCCAAGCCACACCCTCTACTAGTAGGTGTTTTAAGTAGTCTGGTCACATACCATGTAGGGCCATGAAAGTTATCAAACATACCTGAAGGGTCATGCGCCATTGCATAAGCAGCCAGTGCAGCATGCTGTAGCACCATGATGTGGATCCTTAGAGAGGGCCCATAATCAGCTGGGCTGCAGCATTCTAGACTAACTGCGGGCACTGCAGCAAACCTCAAATAACCCTAGATATGCAGTATTGCAACAGTCGAGTTTGGGGTGACAAAGGTGTGCACTGTTGTTTCAGACCAGCAGGGTCTAGATGCCTTTGTTTATTTATTTACTGAATTTTGGTAACCAGGTAAGTCCACTGAGCCAGTACAGTCCCTTTTTCAGGCGACTGGATTGAAACAATACAACATACAGTAAGTACAATATTTAGGAAAAACAAATACAATGAACAGTTCGATACAATTATATACAATTACAGGTACAGTTACAAGGTGACCCTGGAGTCAGGCCATGTTACAGCATGACAAATGAGTCATTAGGCTAAGTGCATAGTACAAATTCTAAGCAGTGCATAGATTATCTGGAGAAGTAGGTTAGCAGAAACAGGTATAGGAGGGGGACAAGAAGATAGCATGAATGTTTGTGTTTGAACTGAGTGAGGCAAATACTAACATACTAAAATGCCAGCAGAATAGGCCTAACAGTCTTCGTGTCTGCTCGTTTGGTCAGCCTCCACCAGGGTGCTGACCCTTGCCTCCTCGCCTCCTCTGGCTTCTCCCTTCCCAGTTCGGATATTCTTGCTGCATTGGATTTTGCTTCCAGAACCCTTCCCCTGTACCTGTCCCACCCCTCTTGAACCCCTCCACTGTCTCTGCCTCCACCAGCCCCTAGGCAGCGCATTCCATGGCTCCATCACCCTCTCAGTGAAGTAGCACCTCTTCCTTTCTCCCTGAATCTTACCCCTCCAGCTTCCACCCATGCCCTCTAGTGGCCCCCTCCTCCTTCCTTGAAGCACCCTGACTGTTCCTCCCTATTTACCCTCTTCATGTACCTGAAGACCTCTATCATGTCCCCGGTCCCTTCTCTCTTCCAATGTGTACATATTTAGCTCTTGAGCCTTTCCTCATAGGTCCTGTCCCCAAGCCCCAAATCATTTTGGTTGCCCTCCTCTGGACCCTCTCCAGGAGTAATGTCCCTCTTTAAGTGTGGCCCCAAAACTGCACGTACTTAAGGTGCGGCCTCACCAAGCAGTTATACAGAGGTATATCACTTCCCTCCTTCTGGAGGTGATCCCTTAGCGATGCATCCCAGCATCCTGTTGGCCTTGGCTGCTGCCCTCCTACAAGTCTCCGAGTTGTTCATCTTGACATCCACCACCACTCCCAGGTCCCTCTCAGCCATCGAGACTTGTAGCATTTCCCCTCAGGGTGTACACTTGGCCTGGGTTTCTGGCCCTCAGGTGGAGTACCTTGCATTTCCCTGCATTGAACCTCAGCTTCCACTTTCTGACCATCTTTCCAGAGCCTCCAGGTCCCCATGTGGGGCCACCCTCCCTCTTCCCCATCCACCACCACCCCCAGTTTTAGGTCATCATAAGAGACTCATCTCACTCCTGATTCCTGTCCTTATGTCAGAGGCGTAGGCGTTGAAGAGGAGGGGCCCAGGACTGATCCTGTGGGACCCCACATAGAGGAGAGAATCTCATGTGGGAGTGAATTCTAGGCAGATGTTGCTGTAAAGGCAAATAACTGCCTGCCAACCATCAAATGGGGGTTGGGAATAACCAGGAGGGGAAGGCTGTGGAGTGTAGGTGTGCTGAGTATGTTTACTGTTGATGAGATCACTCAGGCAGGGTGGGGTATAATGATGAACCAAGTTAAACATAAGGCACATTGTTGTATACTGGAATTGGTTCTCAAGGTGTGCCTACCCTAGAGAAGAGAGAGCTTCACAGTGATGAAGATGAGAATCGGAACCGAGAGTGTAATGCTCAATCCTTAAGTAAAGTTGACTGATATGTGCAAGAATAGATGCCCAGGCTCGGAGGAGCAGTGGGGCACCATAAGCTAGCAGAGGAGGAATAGATGTTGTTATTTTGAAACATGAGGCCCGAGTCAGGAGGGGATGGAGGTGGTAAAGATGACCAAGCCATTGGTTTAAAGCTTTCAAAAACATTGACATGGTTCTCAAAGTGAGTGAGGGGCCCAGGATGACCCCAGGTGTTTAAAGGAGGTAACTAGTTCTAGGGTGTTGACATCCTTTCATCTGACTGCAAGGGGTGGTGAGATGAGGGTATGGACCCCTAGTTATGAAACAACGTGTTCTTGTCTCTTTGTGTTAAGGACCAGACGGTTATCATGAAACTATTCCTCAAGGACATGGAAATCGGATTCAAGGTTCTGGTTTATCCATCCTAAGTCAGAGGATGAGTGATAGATGATTGCATCATCTGCATAGAGATGAACTATGGCACCTCTGCAGTTAAGTGGCAGGTTATTTATAAATAGTGAAAATAATAGTGGCCCCAGTATGGAGTCCTGTGAACATCATATTTGATTTGTCTAAGTTCTGAGAGGGCCCCAGACCAATTTACCCTTTGAGAACGGTGCCAAAGATAGTTACAGAGCCATGCCAAGGCAGTAGAATCAAGGCCCAGTGCATGGGTTTACACAGTAGTAGAATGTGGTCAAGTAGATCAAGGCCTTAATTAAGTCAATGAAGACCATGCCCGTGGCTTGGCCTTGGTCCAAGGTGATGGATATGTCAGCCATAACTTTTATTAGAGCAGTCAGGGTACTGTGGTTCTGCCTGAAGCCTCTTTGGTACATAGAGAGGAGGCTATACAACTCTTCATAGTCTGGAGTTGATTATAGAGAATGCATTCTTGTATTTTTGCAAGTGAGCACAGAATGTAGATGGGTCTGTAGTTTTCAACTAAAGCAGTTGGACCTGCTTTGTGGATTGGGACTACCACTGCTACCTTCCACTTGTCAGGAACTGTGCCTGTGAGGAAGGACCTGTTTATTAAGTTCCTTATAGGTATGGTGATACCCTTGGCCTCAAGTTTTAGAAACTTACGTTCATGGCTGTCATAACTGAGAGAACCTTCAGGCTTTGAGGCCAAAAGCAACCTGCATATCTCCTTGCTGGTAGCTAGATTTATATGGAAAGTAGGTAATTTTCCCAGGTCATCAGGTGAAGGGGAAATAGGGGTTACTAGTGCAGTCAAAACAGGAGGTATATTTATCAGGATCAGTAAAGAATGAATTCAGACCACCTGTAATTAATGGGAGATCAGAGAGGACTTGGTCTTGGACTTTGGGGAGCTGGGATTTACTGTAGTTTTACCTTTCATTAAAGTGTTAATTTGTTTCAAATATTCTTTGGGTTTGGAGGTGTTCAGTCTGAAGTGATTTGATGTAATTTTCTTTGCCTTGCAAATGGAGTTCTTACAGGCATTCCTAAGCTGTCTATAAGTAAGCCAATCTTTGTGGAGGCCGCTTTTTTGAGACATGCCAGGCCTTGTCATTGGAGGACATGTGTTCCTTTGTTCAGAGGAAAACCATGGAGCCTTGAGTCCCTTGATTCTTTGTTTATTCAAGGGAGCATGATGATGAATTATAGCAGAGAAGGTTGTGACAAAGTAATCTAGAGCTTGACTTATATCTGGGAGGAGGTTCTTAGGCCCCAGTCTGCACTGGTCAAGTCTTCTAGGAAAGCCTGAGTACTGAAGCGGGACATGTCCCTTTCAAGTATTATTTTAGGGGCAGGTTGTGGAAGTTGCTGCACCAAACACAGTAAGTTGGCAAGTGGTCACTGATACTACCTGTGAGATTGTCAGATGACCTGACCTTGTAAGCACAATTGGTAATTATCCAGTCAAGCAGGGAATGGTTGCCTGATCTGGTATTTAACCTTGTGGGGTTGGTGATGACCTGGGTGAGGTTGGCCTCGGCCAGGATAGAGTGACTCCTGTTCATGGTTGGATTTAACCAGTCAGTGTTAAAATCACCTCAAATCACCAGGCCATGTTGTGGGAGGTCTAGTAGGGATTAGATAAAGGAGGAAAGGGCAGTAAGTACAACTTTGGAAGCGTAGACACAGCCTATAATGAGTTGTTCATGTTTCCTAGAGTTATAGAAATGAACAAGGATTCTACCTGGAGAGGTCTAAGGATGGTGTTGGTACTTCTACAGACTCTATGCGAATTTAACATAAAGCAAAACACCACCCCCTTTCCTATCTATCCTGTCCTTTCTGAAGCAGGCATACCCTTGCAGTGCTACCTCATGTTGTTGGTTGATGGAGAGTTTCAGCCAGGTTTCTGATATCCTAAAATATTCAGATTATATTGCAGCACCCATGTATTAAGCTTAGCTATTTTCGATTTACAAGCTCCTGGTATTCATGTGGGCAGTCATGAGGCCTTTACCATTTATACCATGTACATGTATAGTTGGAGGGCTATGGAGCCACCAGGGGACCTGGGTTAGGTTCATTGTCACCTGCTCATAAAAGCAGAAGGAGGTGATGTAGTAGAATGAAAACGTATGGGTGGTTGTTTAGTTTAGCTGAGACCACCAGGTGGCCTTGGTAGTTGAAGGTTGTGGAGGAACCAGTGCCCTAGGCAGACAACATCTTGAGTGGGTAGGCAAGGGATGGTAAGGCACCACAGCTGTGGGTTCTTATTGTAATATTTTAAAGTAGCTGAGTCACTGCCAATGGGTGGGTGTTTAAGTGTATGAGCGATGAGGGTAGTCAGAGAGACACAGGATAGGATAAGCATACTCATTGGAGAGATACCTGCATTGAGCATAATTGTATTAATATAGGATAGCAGCACCCTTGGGAAACAGTTGTATAGGGAGAGATACAACAATGAAGATAGGTCAGGTGAAGGGGGTGTTAAGAATGAAGAGTCCCAGGAGGAGACACCAAGATCACCATGAGTAGTACATCCGATGGGAAAACAGTGGTGAAACAAAATACCACAATGTTAAGGGTACAAAATGCCAAATTAAATTATTACTCTACAATGGTCAAGTGGTTAGAGTCACTGCCTCTTGTGAAAAGGTTGGGGCTTTATTCCTGGCATAGGGAATGTGGAGAGGGTAATAGTAACATTATGTATAAACTGCTGTTGGGAAATCTGGATGATAGGTTCTAATCTTTCATTTTGAACAGTGGTGAAAAAAGATCATAATGTTAAGGGTGTGTTGTGCCAGAAGAAATTATTGCAAAAATCAGGCTACTGCAGATGTTATGTTATGATGATGTTATGAAGGTGATAAAAGCCAGCCCAAACCACAGCTGACACCATTGATCAAGTGTCAATTTGCTGTCCAGGATGACCCCAAGATTATTTACAGCTAGGCCTATAGCTAGGACATTGAGATGGGGGTGGGCAGAAAGTATGACCGGGGGTAGTCACCAGTCATTCTTCCGTCATGTGCTTAGTTAAAAATGCAGTGTCAGTCAGAATTCTTTTATCTAATTGTAAATTACTTAGATCTTAAAATGAAAGTGCTCGAAGAAAAGTCTGTTAATAAAACTAAGTTGAAGTCTTCTTGGATAATGGCATCTGAATTCTCCCACAAAGACATCCAGGTTAAGTTTGAAGTCATATAATTTTCATATGACAGGAGAATGAGGTTTCTCTTTCTTCCATTGGTCATGCTTATCCTTTGATGTGAAAAATATTTTCAAATAAGAAAAGGAATCCTCACAAGCAGCAGATGATGCTCCAAATAACAAGAGAACAACGTACATTTCAAAAATACTTGTACATGGGAATGCCTCCTTTAATTCTTTGGTAGCACTAAGAACATCTTCAAATTGTTTGTACTTTCTCTTATCCATCAGTGGTTTAAATACAGCCATTTCAGCTTTCACCTTTTCAATATATAATCCAAGCAAGTCAATCAAAGCATGCAGTGAATCCATTTTCAAGAAGTCTGGAGAAGTAGTGGAATACATTGCTGACAATCTTTTGTTAAAGTTGAAGTTCATTTCAGAAAATCTCCTTTGCAATTCACCTGGTTTCATCAATCAATTCATGATAAATCTGGGACTTCTGATGCTCATTTAAAGTTTGGAATTCTGGTAAATGCTCAGTGACAGCTGAATCTTGACATTTGGGCAGCACCCTGGCTCTTATAGTGACTCCAGCATGACTTAATCTTGATGTTTCATCCTATGGATCTTTCAAAGCTGGGTGCTTGGATGAAATATCTGAGAAAGACTCTTTAAACATTTCTTTTGTTGAAGTGCTTGCAGAAACAGTAGTCAGTTCAACTTCCTTAGCAAGGTACATCATTTCCTTTTGAAGGAAATTATTCACAGGATTCCCATAATCTCAGCCCAGAACAAGAATTGGTATGATTTTGTAACTTCCAGCAGCCCTCTTGCTTCAATGGACAGATACGATATTCCTTTGCAAGGTAACAGAACACTCTGAATTGCTTCCAAATTATTGAGAATCATTTTTAAGGTTTCTCATGTGACCAGTCCAGCTTGTTTATATGAGTCTTTGCAGGTGTTGGCCTTTGTGGAGCACATTCACTTCATGCCTGTAAAAAATTGTATAGAGCGTTGCAATTTGAGAACATATCTGCCACTGCTGAGTTCTTCTCACTCACAGTAACCACCAGATATAATTGGTGATTCAAGCAGTGTGTGTAAGGTATGTCCATGTTTAATTTCTCTTGTAAAAGCTTTTGTATACCTCCTTTGCACTCTGACATAATGGTGGCACCATCAAAGCAAGAACATAAAGCATTCTGAGGGTCAACACCCAGTTCTTGGATGTCTTTCAAAATTTGTTGTATAATACCTTCAGCAATGTGGCCATCCAATAAGTTTCTCCTTGAGTTCACTATCAATAGAGTAGCCTAAAATTGTGGACACATTTTTTCTTTCACAGCATCCTTGTAGTTTCACATTTCAGGCAGAAGAACTTGATGTCACCATTTCTTTGAATATCTGCAACAATATCTTGCAAAACCATCTTCTTCATAATATCAGTTATTTCATCCTGAATTTCAGTAGAAGTGCACTTTGCATTTCTTGAAATGTTTTCAGAGCATCCTTGAATATTGGATCTTGCCCTGCAGTAAACTAAATTAGGTTGATGAAAATTCCTGATAAATTGTTCTAGGTAAGATCTATGTCATTGAGGTAGCCCGTGACATGGGCATCAGCGATTAGGCACCTACAATAATGGTGACCCAATACCGGTGCATGTCATCAAGGGGTGGTAAAACAGCCAGATGGGGGTCAGCAAATATAGCAATGGGATGTCGCTATACATACATATGCGTGGTTGGGGAGCAAGCACACACAGCGAGGGCAGGAGGGATCATGAGAGATGGTGCCATAGTGGGTTGCTGAGCTGGCTCCATGGCATGGTGGGTGGGTAGGCAGCATTTGTGGGCAGGGTGCTGGGTTCAGGTCCAGGCACTGGCGCATTTGTATTGAGCCCAGCCCAATTTTTTTTAATGGTTTTGCACCCCTGACATACACCACCCCAGAGTTGAGAATCTTTAAGTAGGGGATGTGGGAAGATGCAGCCCCCACATAAACCATTAAAAACCAAGTTCCAGCACCATTTGCTGTGCACTGGGAGTCAGAGTGCAAAATTAATTTTCAGCACTCTGACTTCCTGACACTTGGCGATTGCCTTAGGCTTTCTCTGTCATCACATAAACCCATTCAAGGCTACCATTTCAGGGAGCTTTTACCTAGAATACGGGCATTGGTATCTCAAATGGGGACAGAGAGAGGATCTCCAATCTTGAAGTAGGTAGCCATCCGGGGAACAAGCAACCACCAAACAGTGTGATTCATGATAAACTTAGCTGTAGAGTCAAGCCATACAAAAGTGAAGGTACTGGACTTCAGGAGGGTTGATTTTGTCAAAATGGGAGAGTGCCTCAGAAAAGCATTAGCAAACAGGCAAGAGGGTGGGGTGGAGGAACAATGGGAAACATCAAAACCACCATCACAGAGGCAACAAACCTTTGTGTGAAGCAAATAAACAAATCAAAATTAAAGGAAAAAACACTATGGTTCTCAAAAGAAGTGGTGGGGAAGGTTAGGAGAAAAATACAGCATTCAGGAAGTATAAGGAAACACAAAGAAGCAGGACAGAGAACTGTACCAGTTAAAGCAGAAGGAAGCGGGAAGGCAGTCAGAACAGCAAAGGCCCAAACCAAGGAAAAGATAACCAACTTGGTTAAGAAGGGATAAATCCTTTTATAGGCACATTAGAGAGCAAAGAAAGACTAAGGCATGGATACTGAGGCTGAATAAAGAGGAAGGTGGTTGGGCAGAGGCAGAGTGAAAAGCAGGAATAATTCTGCTCAGTATTCACAATGGAAGAGTAGGAGGAGATACCTAGTCCAGTCAATGGAAGAACTCTGGATAGGGGTTGATATTAGTCCTTTCACAGAAGAAAGGGTTCTGAAAGAACTCTTAAAACTGAAGGTGGATAAAGCAATGAGGCCTGATGGGATTCACCCCAGAATTCTAAAAGAACTAAGGGAAGAACTAGTAACACCACTGACTACCCTTTTAATAAATCATGGGAGGATAGTGTGGTACCTGAGGACTGGATGAGGGCAGATGTGATTCCCTTCACAAAAGTGGGAGCAAGACAGAGGCAGAAAACTACAAACCTGTCAATTTGATCTCAGTGGTCAGAAAAACGATGGATCACTTCTGAAGGAAAGAATTGTTGAGTACCTAAAGGCCAGTGGGGCACAGTACCCAATATAGCATGGATTCACAGTGGGAAGGTTATGTCAGACAAACCTAATTGATTTCTTTGACTAGGTGACTAAAGTAGTAGACCAGGGAGGGGATGTGTACATGGCCTACCTAGACTTTATAGCAATGTTTGACACAAGTCCCGCACAAAGATTAATAAACAAATGAGCCAGCCTGGGAGTGGGTCCCAGGGTGGTAGTCTGGGTAAAATACTGGCTGGACAACAGGCACAGAGGGTTATAGTAAATGGACATTTAATGTCTTTATAAGTGACATTGCAGAGGACTGGAAGGAAAAGTATATCTCTTTGCAGATGACACAAAGATCTGCAATAGGGTTGATATGCAAGGTGGGGTGAAAAGGATGAAAAGGACTTGGCAAGGATGGAGGAATGGTCAAATGTATGGCATCTTAGACTCAATGCAAAGAAGTACAAAGTAGTGCACCTGGGAAACAAAACCCAGGAGAAGAGTACACAATGGGGGTGAGATACAGACGACAACAAAAATGGAGATGGACCTGGGGTAGTCATATCAGATTACCTAAAGGTGGGCCAGCAATGTGAGAAGGCAGTAAGGAGGGCTGGGAGAATTCTGGGATGCATAGGAGAGGCATTGCCAGTATAAAACAGAAAGTTGTTGGCCCTCTGTACAGACAGTTGGTAAGACCCCATCTGGAGAGTACTGTGTACAGTTCTGGAGACCCCATCCCCACAAAGACATAGACAGGGTGGTGGCTGTCTAGAGGAGGGCAACCAAAATGGTGCAGGGTCTGCACCAGAAGACATATGAAGAAAGACTAAAGGAGCTTAAGATGTACAGCTTCAAGGTAAGGAGGAGAGGAGGGACATGATAGAAACTTTCAAATACTTCAAGGGCATCAACAAAATCCAAGAGGGTAGCATCTCTAAGAAAAAGATGTGCAAGAACAAGGGGCACAATTTGAGGATAGAGGAGAAGGCTCTGAGGTAATGTGAGGAAGTATTTCTTCACATAGAGGGTTATAGATGCATGGAACAGCCTTACTGATGAGGTAGTAGAGTCAAAAACAGTGGCGGAATTCAAGAATGCATGGGACAGACATAAGGCAATTCTAGTGGAGGGTAGAAGGAAGTAGACTGTTGGTTAACTAGGATCTGCAGCTTATCAATTAGGTAGGGAAATAGGCAGACTAGGTGGGCCAAGCGGTCCTTATCTGCCATCAGATTCTATGATTCTGTGTTTCTATTGAATTTGATGATATCTTGATCTCCTCTACGAGAGAGTAAACAGGATACATTTTCAAAAGATTTTTGCATAGTACCTATTTCTTTCAATTTTGAAAATAGCACCAAAGCAACAATTGTGGCACCTGTAGCATATCCTTTCCTTGCTGCAGTTCAATCAGCCATTGTATTCAAGTGGACTAGGTTGTGTTCATGTTTGTTGAGACATTTGCTTGACAAAGAGCATTTTTTCAATTGCAAAATCTACAACTGATGAAAACCATATCAGTTCCCATTCCACCAGCATTGCCAGGGCATGAATACATCTGAGAACGAAACAAAGGGCCTATCATCCGTAACAAAGTATTCCAAACATGCCCAGTTCATATTCACTAGGTTTGAAGGAGCAGAAAAAGGCAGAGACCCATGATTAACTCCTATTAGGACAAGGAGTAAAACTCTATGTTGCCATTTGTGGCTATGTAGCAGCTTGTTCCAAAGATTTGCTGCTCTTATAAATATAAAATATTTTCTATTTTGTGTATTGAACCTATTTTAATTTGTAATGGATGACTCCTAGTGTTAAGTCATTTTGTATTCTATATTTAATTCTACCATCATATTTGGATCATTTAAAATATCAAAGCAGAGCAACATGTCCACTATGCCTTCTAGTATCCAGGCTATGTAGTCCTACATTATTTAGCCTGTTGCAATATGCTAGATTTTTTTAGTTGGTTGACAGACTTAGTATATCTCCTTTGTATTCTTTCTATTTTGTTGGTGTTAGTTTTTAAAATTGGGCTCCATAATTGTCTACCATAGTCCAAAATTGGTACATACAATGACAATAACACTTCCACTGTCTGCTTTTGATATATCTTTTATTGCAACAATGGTCCTAGTAGCCTTTGTGATGGTGGTGCTACACTGCTCTTTAAAAGTAGCTTGTTGTCTATTTTATCCTAAGTGCTTTTCACAAAGTTTTTGGGTAAGCGGTATGTCATCTATACAATATTTATGTTTAAGATTTTCTTACCCATGTGTATGACACAAGATATCTCTATTCAGTTTCATACCCATCTCTTTGTCCAATTAACTATAGTATCAATGTCTTTTAGTAAAGCAGCTATATGTTCAATTGAGTCACTAGAACCACATACTTTGGTGTCATCAGCATATTTGCTATAGAATTTTTATATTTTCATCAAGGTCAGCAATAAATATTTGAAAATCAATGGCCCCATTACAGAACCATGAGGAACTCCACTAGTGACCTGACCTTCACTAGAGAGATGACCTTGGATTGAAACTGACTGAGACCTATCCTTTAGTCAGTTTTCTATTCACCTAACAAAATATCTATCTATATTTTTAGGGCTGTGGGTGGAGCCTATAGCCCTTCTGTCATCGATCAGATTGTAGCTCTAAAATGGCTTTTCATGGAACTCCCTTTTCAGACATTTGGAAGTATTCCTCCACAGCTACAAAGTAGTGCACTTCCCTCTGATTTTTGTTGTTGCTGCTCCATGTTAAAGACATCGGGGGTGCTACTGTATTGTGCCTCAGAACTTCTCAGGATATTAACAAAAAAAGCTTTTAAACTACTGTTTCTATCATCTGTCCAGCTCAGTATAATAAATGTATTCTATTTCTTTCCAGCAACCTAGGGGTTGACTCATTATACAGTGTGATGTCTGTAAAATACTGAACCTCTACAGTGTCAGATTACAGACATTGGACCTGTAGTCTGTGAGCTATTCATTCCTATGGGCACACATACATACTGCAGGGTTGGGGGGGCTGTAGCCCTTCACTTTTTGGCCTGAAGTATCTTGCCCTTTAAACAAACAAACAAAAACAGTAAGCATAAACTAGCGTGACAGAGTTTATTAAGTCCAGCTGCCCAAGCACACATAGAACAAAAGAGGTGCTTCATGCTTGTTTGCTGATTCTGGAGTCAGAAGTGTCAAGTGGAAAGTGCTTTTAAGGTGTGTATGTGTGTGTATATAACCTGCTTTGAGATGGGCCATGTGACACATACTGCTCATCTCTTACCTAGGATTTACAGTATTGGTAACCAGTTAAGCCCACTGAGACATGACAGTCCCTTTTCAGGGGCAACCATGGTCTGAGGCTCAGCTGCACTGTTTGAGTGAGCATTCCCTCCTGTGCAGCAGAAGGTCCATGTAAAAGTGTTTATTATGTTTCCATCATACAGACAGACATTTTCAAAGCTAAATTAAAAGGAAAAAATAACAGATTTACAGAGAGGATAGAGTAGTTAGATGGACTCTGTTAGGAGTAGGGAGGGAACCTCTGTTTAGTTTCTATCCCTAGGCTGCATTTTTCTCTTTTTCACATTTTTTAAACTGTGGTCTTTTAAAGGTAAAAGAATATAAGCATTTAAATACTTTTTAATTATTCTTTGATAACCGGGTATGGCCCACTAGGCACAGGTGCCTGTTTTCTGGGAGCTACCAATAGCATTGAGAAGGGTAAGTGACTTGCTCAGAGTCACACAGTATGAAGTGGAGGTTGTGGGAATCAAACTCAGGTCTGTGCTGGATGTACCAAGCTCTTTACTCTAACCTCTAAGGCTATATTGGCAGCCCAGAAATGGTTGGTGTATTCCTTGGTTATTGCATGGATCTAGAATCTGTGTACTGAAGTTTATTTGTTTACAGTTTATAAATATAATTTTATATATATATATATATATATATTTCCTTTAGTAACCAGAGTTAGGCCAACTAGGCATATGTGCTTGTTTCTAGGGACAGCCCAGGAACACTGGGGAGATTAAGCGACTTAATCAGAGCCACACAGTATGGAAATGGAGGGTGTGGAATCAAACCCATGTCTGAATGCTGGAGGTGCAAAGCTCATTATAGCTCATTATTCTAGCCTCTGGGCTATACTGCCAGTCCCATAAATAGTGAACAATTTAGACTGGGCTATTAATATTTCAAAGGAGAACTGCCTTGAATCAGCAAATGTGCATTTTGTAGAAGTAGATGTTATTTTCTTAAATGCCATTCTCATTTTATTACTGCTTAATCTTAACTGACCTTTTGGTAAATTTAGAGAGTGTTTCCGATTCGCACACTGCTGGCATTGACCATTTTAAAACAGTATGATATTGTCAATAACTTCATTGTTGGTACAATACATCTGTGTTCTAATTTAGAATTCTTAGGTTCTGGGGACATAACAACATCATACTATTCTTAGATGGCACTTTGTAGCAGTGTGTAACCCATAAATATCCAATGGGGTAACTAATCCAATGGGGTAACTAAAAGGCCAGCAAAATGAGACAGAAACAGAAGGGGACCCACAATATGAAAAAAAGCTTCTACAGGAAACAGTACTCACAGGTTCAGTGCAGTTCTCCTTTAATTAAGCTTGTGGGAATGTCAGGTACATTTTCTAAATGGTAAAGGAACTCTATCCTGGACATTTTCTGTAACACCATAGACCCTTTTTAACTGATGGATATAGTATTATATAATTACAGTAAAAGGCTAAGCAAAAGTATCTCACTTATGATATCATATACAATTTGTAAACCCAGATCTCTGAGACCAAGGTTCTCCTGGACAAGCTAAGTGACCACTCCCAATCACCTTCCTGTGGTCTAAAAATTTGCAAAAGCCCACCCATCCTCATCAAAAGCAACGTCTTGAGAAAGGTAAACTTGGAGCCCTCAAATCACCTTGCCCTACATGACTGAAATCCTATTGACCTGGTGCCTACCCTTGATCAGGCCCTCAGTTACTTCATTAAGGGCTTTAGCACCATCTGTGACATCTATGCCCGCTCATGAAAAGAAAAATTCAGGGGCAAGCAAATGTCTGGATTGATGGGGATTTTCTCTCCCACCTGAAAGAAAGGGACATACTCTGGGAGAAGACCAAGAAACACAGGCAGCAAGCATGACTACCAGTGTTATGGAATGGCCAGGAACCACTGCACCAAGCTAATCTGGCTCGCCAAAACCAACTATCATAAGGCCCAGCTTAGCAATTCTTGGGGTGATGGGAAAAGATTCTGGGATAGCATCAAAAGCATCCTTGAAAGGAGGACAAGAAGCACCCTCAGCTGCTCAGTATCAGTAATAGCCCCACTACAGACCTTCTAGCTACTGCTGAATCCTTCAGTAATAATAATAAATAATAACTTTATCTGTTTAGCCTTTCAAACTTATCAAGGTGCTACATAAAATAGATAAAACAGAATAAGATAAAACAACACTATAAAACAGATACTGAATAAAATCCAGCATTCAATATAATCAAATAGGATAGGCTTGGTGCCACAGGTGAGTTTTAATGCCTGTTTAAGACCCTCATGGTAGCACACTCCCATAGCTGATGGGGTAGAGAATTCAAGGGCTGGCACTGCATACTAAATGCACGGGCGCTGAAGATTTTAAAGATGCCCTTGGAATTCTAGCAACCCCTCGCCAGCCAAGTGGAGAGATCACTTGGGGCAATAGAGGACCAGAAGCTCTTTCAGGTTGTCCAGGCTGAGTCCATGTAGGGCTTTGTAAGTCAGTAATCTGACTTTGAGAGGATCGCCACTGAATCGGCAGCCAGTGCAGTTAGCGAGCACCAGTGTGATAAGACACATCCAGGGAGTCCCTGTCAACAACCAGGCTGCTGCATTCCTGCATCAGCTGCAGGTGGCAGATATCAATATCAATAAGGCCTTCACCAATCTTATCCCAGTGCTACCACCTGCCTATTTTCAACCTGGTTAGAACCATTCCAACAATGTATCTACCAAGTGTTCTCACCCGACCTTCTACTTTAAAAGGGTGATGGTGAATGAGCCCTAACTATGGTCAAGAAAGTACTAGGTAAGACCAGACTGGGCAGTGATGGGATAGACATGAAACTTCTATCCCTCACCCTGGACATTCTTATAGTGCCCATTACCATGCTGTACAATAAGTCCCTGGCCCTTGCTCAATTTCCAGCAGTTTGGAAGCAGGCCCTAGTTACGCCAGTGCATAAAGGGGCAACAAGTCTCTGGTAGCCAACCACAGACCCATCTCGATCATCTCCCTCCTGTCCAAGGTACTGGAAAAGATTGTGGTGGGTCAACTCATTGACTACCTCAATAAGTGTATTCTACTGTGCCCCAACCAGCATGGCTTCAGACAAAATCACAGTACCACTACTGCTGGACTACACGGACTATATGGACTATGCACATAAGGCTCTGGATGAAGGCAAACTGGTGGGGTCTGTCTTCTATTGACCCCACTAGTGCCTCTCTTCAATACAGTCAACCACGCCCTGTTACTGACCCAACTGCAAAACATAGGTGTGGCGCCCAATGCCCTGTTGGTTCTAAGACACACATTATCTGAAATGGAGAAATCATGTGTCAGAATTGGGCAAACAGAATCCAGCACAAGAAAGGTATCATTAGGGGTACCCCATGGATCAATACAGGGCCCCTACTCTTCAGCCTCTTCTTTTTTTATTCCTTGTTTATAGGACAGCAAGCTCACTCGACTATGGGAGTCCAGTCTGTCAGAGGATTCCCTTACCTCTGCCCCAGGCTGGACCGGACCCCCCAACGTGATTCCACGACAGGTCTCCAGGTCAGCGGGGGCATGGCCATCAAGCTGCATGGTCGTGCCAGCTTTTTCCACCAGTTAAGCCCTGGAGCCAGCAGTGCAATGAGACACAGTGCATACACAGGCATCTTGCTGTGCTCCCTCCCCATTATGGCACCTCATCTGTGCCACCCCTGGTCATCACCAGGGGCCTCTAAAGTGCAATGTATCCCTAAGCCCACCCCAGAGGGAGGAGAGCAGTCCTTGGCACACTTGATCTACTCCCTCTCCCTGCCAACCCCTATGGCCTCAGTCCATTCCTGAACCAAGGTCACTGGTGTGGTATGAGATGTGGTGTCCAGAGTCTCAACCCTCAGTGTCACTGGGCCAGCTTTCAGCCTCTTCTTAAATGACCTTCCCATAGCCTGCGACACCAAACTCATACTACTGTATATGCAGATGATGCCATGTCTCCTGAGCAGCAGGGTGTCTCAGGCTGCCCTACAATCTGAGCTGCAGAACTCCTTCTCCAAACTCGAGGACTGGTTCTGTAGTCATACATTGCTACTAAACTACAAGAAGACCAAGGCCATGCTTATATCCAGCCCCCACAACAAAATAAGCACCACCCCTCATCATTTCCAACTCATGCAGTGAACCGCTGGAACAAGTCCACTTTTTCAAGTATCTGGGGTCATAATAGATGATACCCTCATGTTTGCACACCATATTGACTCTCTGGTCAAGACAGTCAATACCAAGATTGGTGTCCTGTACAGGCACAGGCAATACCTCTCTCTGGGGCCTCCACCTCTCAGTCCACAGCTCCAACATATCTACTATTGACTATGGACTAGTGTTCTACAGGGAGCAATGGATACAGCACTCAAGAGGGTTCAGACAGCGCTCAACAAAGCCTGCAGACTCACCCTGGATGCTGAGCGTGGCATGTGCACCTGTACTCTGTACGAATGCACACATTGGCTGTCATTAAGAAACAGAGTCAAATTCCAGACTTGCATCCTAGGGAAGAAGGCTCTATTGGGTAAAAACACCACCTTGTGTAGGCAATTTGATCAAGGTGGCCAACTTGTTACAGGTCACCAGAGGGTGGACGGAGGGCCTTGGCTATCCTTTCTGTTGCACCTCACTTGGGCAATATGCATTTGCCTATCAGGCCCACCTGTGGATAAATGAACTCCTCAGGCATCTCTTGGCTACAATTGTCTGGCCAATTCAAAACTGGCCTCAAACAGCACCTAGTAACACCTCTCTAAGTGCACCTGCCCATAAGTCCAGCCACATCAGCTCTCTGCCCCAGCAAGCACTAGGCAGGCCTCAGGTACCCCTCCCTCTGTCACCCCATCTTCCCCTCCCCAACTCCCAGTCCTGTGAGTTTCCTAACAGTCACTACTAATGCAAGCTGCTTGACCATGCCCCTCGCACCCCCACCATTTACTCTAGCACATCTTCTCTGCTCAGCCTCCTCTCACCCCTATTTCTTCCTGTACCCTATTGCCCTTCTTCCCCACCCTTCACCTCCACCGCAGTACCTGCCTCTCTCATATCTCCTTTCTTCACTCCACTGCCAGCTATCCCCATCCCTCTGAACTACTGACAAGGCACTTTGTGGCTGCCTACCCCACCCTTATAAAGTGTTTTTCTTGTATTTTAACTTGTACCTATGTTTTGAGTTACTCTGTAAGTTCTGAATCCAAGCTGTATCATTCATTGTTCTGTACCTTTGCTTTCTCCTACTGTACTTTGTTTTGCAATCTATGATGTGGAACCTTTGTAAAGGGCTTGCATTCAAAGGTCTTTTCAAATCACTAAATAAAAAACAAACCGTTGTTTGCATATTTTATAAATTAAACTGTCAATATGGTACAGTTTTATCTCTCTTTTAAATTGCACTGCTGTTTTCTGTACAATTGGATGGTGTTTTATTGCAGTCTAATAGGATAACTTATCTTTGTGGCTCACTTTTTAACTTTGAAAAACAAGTTGGAACTGTTATACATGAGCTGACCTATTAATATTATATATTAAATATTCTGATATGGTATAAAGATATTTTTTAAGTACTGTTGTCATCTTAAATCTGCATTTACTGTATATAAAAATCTGGTTTGGAAAAATTGCCTTTGTTATGCAACAAGTGCCCTTTTTGTATTCACCTGCACACTTGCACAAAGGACATCTTGCCACAGTATGACTTTTTGGAGGTGTGTGACCCTCCGATCCAATGCAGCGCTCAGTGTAGCAGGCGTGATCCTACCCCACCAATAGATGCCAAGCTGTCTATGACAATAGTTTGGCTGTTGGTTTTCACATGAAAGAAAACCACTGCTGCAATCAGTGGTGATCATGTGTGTATTTAGCATATTAATGTTGCCTTTCCCTCTGCTCGAAATCCCTCCACTTTCTTCCTCTGCTACTGTCCTTCCCACTCCCTCATTACTACCCTCCCCCATTGTGTGCCAAAGAGGGCCCAATCCCCTCGGCTCATGCCCTCCCCAAGCACACTGTGTGGCTGATGGGGGTGCCCAATCCCGGTCAGGTCCAGTCCCCCAACAAACACCCAGGTGGCATGCTGGAGCCCACCCCAGCATGCTCATGCATCCTCCAGCATACTGTGTTGCTGACAGAGGTGCCCAGTCCCTGTCAGCTCCAGCCCCTCCCAAGAAACACCAGTTGGCATGCTGGGAGCCCACCCCAGTGTGCCAAAACTTTCTGCAGTTTATTTTTATTTTTTTTGTTTACCTGTAAAACAGAAAATGATCCCTCATTGAGTTCGTGCCCCTCCCTCAACCGCACCCACCCTCTGCATAACCCCCAACATCCCCTCACCTCATTCTTATCTCTGGGTTTGGTGCGATGATCTTTGGTGGACCGGGAACACGTCCTGCATTCTTCAAAGCCGACTGTAAACTGAAGAAATGCTGGTAAGCTGTATAATGACATTAATTTTTTTCAACTTGGTGCATATCTCGGACACTTTTTAATTTGGGCACCAACTTTCAACATGCGGTTCTTGGGACCCCACCTCATGAATTCAGTCATTGTCATGCCGTTATTCAGTCTAGTAAGGTGATTTTGGGTCACTGCGTGGAATCACCTTTCAGGACTGATTACTGAAATGACAGTGTCACTGTTCATGAGGTGGGCTCCCAAAGTCTATGTTGCACATTTGGTAAAACATTCAAAAATGACTGTGCTATGAGCATGCATTGTGCAGTTTCCAAAACACACTCATAACTTCTCGAATTTGTAATATTTTCACTCCAGATTTTCAACATTGGCATTTTTCACACCTTCTTATGACCAGTACAGCTGTCATTTTTCACATCCTGCCCAAAATGTGTTTCACACATTCAGCACACAATGGCACAGTTGATGTGGGAAATGAGTGTTTGGGACAGATTATGAAAACCACAGTGACACTGCTCATGAGTGAAGGTCACAAAATGCCTATGTTGAAAATTTGGTGAAAAATTCCAAAACATGACAGTATTCCGAGCATGCATTGCACAGTTTCCATGCACACTCCTAACTTAGAGAATTTGTTATATTTTCACTCCAGATTTTTGCCATTGGCATTTTTTCACACCTCCTATGAACAATACAGCTGTAGTTTTCACACACTGGCCAAAATGTGTTTCTGCACATCCATACAATGGCACAGTCGCTGTGGAAATCAATGTTAGGGACAGAGTAAGAAAATCACAGTAACACTGTTCATGAGCTGAGGTCCCAAAATGCCTATGTTGAAAATTTGTGAGAAAATTCCACAAAATGACTGTTATGAGTGGGCATTGTGCAGTTGCCACAGGCTCATAACCTTGAGAACGCACCAGGCGTTAGGGTTCCTAAGACAGACAGTTAAAGAAGTATAAGGCTGAAATGTAAATCAGATGCAAGAGGAGTTGCAGAGATACTCTGTTGGGACATGGGTGCTGAAGGGACTTGGATACAACTAATAAATGCCAAACACCACTGCAAATCCTTGCAAGCGAATGTTTGGCATCGACAATGCTTGTTGTCTTTGGCACCCCCACCTTTTACAATCTTCCAGCACCCTGTGGCCATACACATACACACACACACACACACACAACAGCAGCATGTACTCTGACTAAATATATTTTAAAGGACTGAATTAGCAGCATGCTAATTTTCAATGATTGTGACTAAACAGCACTATATGGAACCAACAAGAAAACAACTTTGGTCATTTAGTAGCTTTTCACAGCCCTGTTGGCTTTAGCTAGAACTTGTTTTTTTACGGAATAAATCACTGTTTAATTTTACAGTTAGGAACTCATTGGTTACATCTTTATTTTTCCTGGTATTAGATTATGGAGATATTGTTTATAGAAATGCAACTAGCACTTTACTAGGAACATTTGATTCATTATATAATAGTGCTTTATGGTTTATCACAAATCTACCTTATAGTACCCATAGATGCATATTATATAGTGCTGCTGGTATGATTTCATTGACAGATCACAGTGATTTGCATTGAATACATTTGTTTATAAATTTATTATACAGATGTTGCCCCATTTTTACAGTGTACATTAAAATGAAAATTTCACATAAATACTTTTGAGATCAACAAGAAAGACATCTTATCAAATCCCAAGAAGTAAAACTAGTTATGGCGATGAGTTGTTGGCTACTATGGTTCCTAGAACCTGGGACAGACTCTGTAGACAGTTAAAAGTTCAAGTATTGCTCCCATTAGGACATTTTAGAGCATCTTTGCTGAGTTTGTATCACAAACACTGTAATTACTATGGATAATTTTAAAATTGCTAGTCAACATATTTTTATACAGTTTGTTTTTGTATGTATTCTGTTAATTGTATGTTTGTTTTGAAACTTTGTTCTGTGTATGCATGCATTTGTAAATGAAATAGTTTATCTCAAACTGCTATCCAATAAACCTGATGATGATGATGATGATTGTAATTATTTCGTATCTTTTGTATAGCCCAATGTGGGACTCTGTCAAAAGCCTTGCTAAACTCAAACAACAGGACATCCACAGGGATACCATTGTCCAGCAGTTTACTCTGTTTTAGAAGCTTTCCACGTTAGTGGTGCATACCATGCTGGTTATTGTCAAACAAAGGATTTCTTGTTAAGTTGTTCTGCAATTCTATTTTTCTGTAATTTCTCCAGAATTTTACAGGGATTGACATTAAACTAATTGGTCCATAGTTGGAAACATTAGCCCTACTTCCACTCTTGAAAATAAGAGTTACACTTGACATTTTGCATTCTGTTGGTATTAAGCCTATATTTATTGATTTCTCATAAAGAATCTTCAATGGCAGTAAAATATGGTGTTTCATCAATTTTAGCATAAACAGAGTTTTGTTATCTGGACCTATGCACTATGATCTCTAAATTAATTTCTATTTCAATTTCTTTTTGTGATGTTGTGTGTCCCTATATTACTATCAGAGGTTAGCTTTGTAATCTCTGCTTTTGTTTGGAATAAATGGAACAAAAATATTCATTGAATATATTCAAAATGCTAGATGGATCAGTTATACATTTCCCATCTTTTATGATCTAATATACCATTTTTCACTAAAACTACGAGCACTCTTCCAATGTCTGTTTTAGGAAAATTAATTTTTAGTTGAGCAGTTCAGTGAGTTCTAAGATCTAATGGTACAGATGAATCATTCTTATTTGTAACCTCACTATGCTTGGTAGCACCTGCTGAAGTAGATGATGAGCTTGGTCGAACTCTCTTTATGAGATGCACAAGCCCAAACACATTTTCCATTATTTATTTACTTATTTTATTTCAATTACAGATTAATACCTTCTGAGCCAGGAAGGCTCTTTACAAAGGTTCCATGTCAAGTGGATGAGAGGCAAAATTTACATAAAACGGTTACAGAACATTTAGAGTACATAATTAGTTACAGGCGGTATAGGTAGTAGGCAATATGCTACTAACAGTATTAGAAGTGTTAAGGCGAAGTGCAATTTGACATTCTAAACTGAGCCATTAAAAACAGGAAAAGGAGTCAGACAGATAAGAAATACATAGGAAGGTGGGAGCAGCCTGAGGGGCTTTGTCTTAGTATAGAGGATTAGGGTGAGGGAAAGAGCAGGGGTAAGGGGTAGCCCCAAGAGGTTTTGTCAGAGAGGGGGATGAAGGAAGGGGGAGGTAAGCAGAGGATTGAAAAGTTTTGATTAGTCACATGTATTTATTTATTGCATTCACATTGGTTCTCTTGGGCCAGAAGGGTCAGCAGTTCTCTTTTAAAGGGTCTAATTTTTGTGTATTCCAGGGTGGTATGAGGGAGCTTATTATGAAATCTCACTGGATATTTAACAGCTGTTATTGCAAATAAGTGTATTTATTTTTAAGTGAAACAGATATGGATAGATGATACCACTTTAATTTCAGTGTATGAAAATTAATAACACACAGCCACTCCAGTCTTAATGGCTGACAGAGTCAAATGTCTCCCTCCTCCCTATCAGTCCCATGGTCAGCCCTCAGAATTAGATCAGTCAACAGTGCTGTATTTTTCTTTATTTGTAAATCTAGCTGTTTGTTGTATTAAGAGGTACAAGAAGCTTTTTATGTTCTCTGTTTATAAGGTTTACTAGATTAGTAACATTTTAATAATATGTAATCATCATTATTTAAAGTGTATTCCTTGTTACTACTGTTTTATCTTCTATATGCCTTCACATGCAATATTTATGAGTGTGTACACATTCTTTTGTTCCAAATGTGCTATGACAAAATGTTATATATGTAAATCATTTATCTGTGATATTCTAAGGCTGGCAAGAATTCTGTGTATGTTATTTATGGTTGTTATGCTGTTAACCTTCAATAAACAGATGAACTGCAAAAACACAGCTGTTACAGTGCCTTCAGAAAGTATTCACCCCTTGGATTTTGACACATATTGTTGTGTTACTACCAGAATTTTTAATGCATTGAAATGATTTTTCCCTTGATTCACACAGCATACTCAACAATTGAAAGGGCAAAATATTTATATTGTGTAACAAAAATTTATGAAACATTAAAACTGAATATCTTGTTTACTTAAGTATTCATCCCCTGAGTAAATACTTAGTAGAAGTGCCTTTGGCAGCAATTACAGCTTTGAGTCTTCTTAGGTATGTCTGTATCAGCTTTGTACATCTGGATTTGGGGATTTTCACCCATTCTTCCTTGCAGATTTGCCCAAGCTCTGTCAAGTTGGATGGGGAGCGTTGGTGAACTGCAATCTTTAAGTCTTTCCAGAATTCTCAATGGGATTCAAGTCTGGGCTTTGGCTGGGCCACTCAAGGACATTCACCTTCTTGTTCTGAAGCCACTCCAGTGTTGCTTTGGCTGTATGCTTGGGGTCGTTGTCCTGTTGGAACATAAATCTTTGCCCCAGTCCAAGGTCTATTGCAGACTGATGCAGGTTCTCTCAAGGATGTGCCTGTATTTGGCTCCATTCCTTGTTCCTCTATCCTGACAAGTGCCCCAGTCCCTGCCACTGAAAAGCATCCACATAACATGATGCTGCCACCACCATGCTTCATGGTAGAGATGGTGTTACATGGGTGATGAGCTGTGTTCGGTTTGCACCAGGCATAGCGCTTTGCATTCAGGCCAAAGAGTTCAATTTTGTTCATCAGACCAGAAACCTTTGCCACATGGTCTCTGAGTCTGCCATGTGCCTTCCTGCAAACTCCAGGCATGCTGTTATGTGGTCTTTTCTCAGGAGTGGCTTCTGTCTAGCCATTTTCCATAGAGGCTACATCTGTGAAGTGCTACAGAGATTGTTGTCCTCTGGACAGGTTCTCCCATCTCAGCCATGAAACTCTGTAGTTCTGTCAGGGTGGTCATTGGGTTCTGGTCACTTCCCTGACCAAGGTCCTTCTTACCTGGTTGCTCAGTTTGGGAGGATGGCCTGCTCTAGGAAGAGTCTGGGAGGTTCCGTAATCTTTCCATTTCCTAATGATGGACTTGACTGTGCTCCTGGGAACTTTCAACACCCTAGAAATGTTTTATGCCCCTCCCAGATCTATGCCTCCTCACAATTCTATCACGGAGTTCTACGGACAGCCCTTGGTCTTCATGGTAGAGTTTCTGCTCTGACATGCACTGTCAACAGTGGGACCTTATATAGACAGGTGTATTTCCTCTGAAATCATGTCAACATTTGAACTGACCACAGGTGGACTCCATTCAAGTTTTAGAGTGATCTCACAAGGAAATTGATGCACCTGAGCTCAATTTGAGTGTCACAGCAAAGGGGTGAATACTTATCAGATCAAGACATTTCAGGTTTTATTTTAAATTACATGTACAAAAATTCCAGAAGTTTCATTCCACTTTGACATTATAGAGTAATTTGTGTAGATATGTGACAAAAATCCCATATAAATGTATTTTAATTTGAGTTTGCAACATCACAAAATGTGACAAAATCCAAGGGGGGTGAATACTTTCTGAAGGCATTGTAAGTGCTGATTATTTTGTATCTTCAGTGGCCAAGGGGACAAACACCAAACTTTAACCTGCCACTACACCTCTAGCCTGTAGTATTGTTGTTGTTTTTTTGTTGTTGTTGTTGCTTTATTTCAGTTAAAACAATTGAGTATAAACTCATTTGCAATGGTGACCTTCATTCATACATTTCACCAGCAATCAATAAATATAAATAAAATAAGGCAACACAATTAATTAAAACAGTTACGCTGCTTTTCCAGAGACCACAAATATTTTTTCAATGTAAAACTAAGGGAGGTTGTCTAGTTGGTTCCATGTGATAATAGCGCTGACAAAACAGCGAAAGTCAAAATAGCGACTTCCACTGCCAAGAACAGCTGCTACTATTTGTTCGCTTGGCTGTTCTTCCTGGCATGAAAACTTATACATATGGAGGCTGCGCCTGCACCCTCCCATCTTATATATTCTAACACCACGCTGCTCATTGATTGTGGAGGAGAATTACATATTTGGAACACATTTATTCCAAGTCACTATTATCTGTCAATCGCTATCTTTTGCGGTCGCTTATTGTGTCATTCGCTATTTTGTCAGCTTATTATGGATACGGTCTAGTCTGCGCTATAAATGCCTGGGGAATACTGTTCTAGAGAACTTGAATGTAGTAACTAAAAGAAGATTGTGAACGTTTTGTTTTATGAAAAGGAACCAACATTTCTCTGTAGTATTCTCTGCTGTTTCCTAGACATGAGTGTCTGGTATCCAGTGAAAATGGTGACTCAGACTGAGTGACTCGGATTTGAGTGACTCAATCTCAGCTCCAGCACGTCAGCTACCCTGAAAGGGTAGTGATGAGGAAGGCCAGGGCAAAGGGAAGAGTGAGAGGCAGACTGAAAGAGGAGGGACGGTATGTGAGTGGCGTGAGGTGGGAAGCCATTGAGCTGGCTACATGATGTGGTGTTGAGAGTGGCTGGCTATGGTGGGGAAGGTGCAAGGTTTGAATTGGGGAGGAGCACAATATTTTGTGCATTTTATAGGAGCAGGTGTTACCTTTTTTTTATTACATTTCTCCTCCCTGACATGCACCTCCCAGATTTAGTTATTATTAATGAGGGGTGGAGCAAAGCCCCCACATAATACTAAAAAGTGAGTTGCCTCACTGGGAGTGTACATTGCCTTTTTTTTGGCGATGTACATGTGCCCTAACAGCAAACGTAGTTTTGTGATCACTGTACACATAGAACCCATGTGTCTCTGAGACAGTCCTATTCCCACTCAGAGCAACAGCAGTCAGCTCAGCAGTGCTGTATTTTTGTTAAACCTAGCTTTTTAATTTATTGGTCTTTCTTTCACCAAGCACTAGTTTCATTGCATTACACTAGCCTTTAGTATATACATCCCCAGGCACAAGTGTGAGTGTGACAAAATGATAAATCCTGTCAGTAGTGTGCAGCAGATTTATAAGGTCTTTCAGATGGCTTGCTGGTTTGTTTGTTATTTTATGCTTCCAAGACACTCCCACTCAGATCAGGACAATCAGCTCAGCACTGCAGTGATTGCTGTATTGTTTACTTATTTTTTTAAGAAACTGAGTTGTTAAAGTTCTTGCTTTTTTATGGTCTTTCTTTCATTGGTCAAGGGCCAACACCATCCACCACACTAGGCTTGCCTCCTTGCTTACTAGCCTCTAGCACTCCCCAGACACAAGTGTGAGTGTGACAAAATGATAAATCCCATCAGTAGGGTGCAGCAGATTTATAAGGTACTTGAGATGGCTTGCTGAATTGTTTGCTATTGTTTGCCTCCAAGACACTCCCACTCAGATCATGACAGTCATCCTCAACACTGCAGTGACTGCTGTATTGTTTATTTATTTTTAAGAAACCCCAGTTGTTAAAATTTTGCTTTTTACAGTCGTTCTTTCACTGGTTAAGCAGCCAACACCATCCAACACACTTAGCCTGCCTTCTTTTCTTGCCTACTAGCCTCTACTAACACAAAGTACAAATACAAACTCCTCCAGATTAAAGTGTCACTGTGATAAAATGAAAAATCCTCAGTTACCATCTAACCTGCAGAAGACTTAACTAAACTTTGAACTCAGCTGATGGCTGTTTGTCATTTTTCTTTTTTGCCTCAAGATAGTCCCACCAGATGATCTGTCAGCTTAACTTAGTAGATAAAAGCACTGCTGTATTTTTGTAAATTAGTTGGGGTTATTTATTTTTAATGCTCACCATGTGCACTAATGCAAGTCGAACATTTTGCTATATAAAGGAGTGTGAGAGGTGTGTCATGGTGGTCCAATGCAGGACACTCTGACAAGGGTTTGACCAATAATCAGCAAGACTGATTATGACTCTGTTCAGGCATGAAAGTACTGTATGTGAACTTCAAAAATATTTTGCCAACAGACACATTCATAAATCATCTCTTTCAGCAAGCACAGCTGATCTCATCATGTGCTCTTAGCCTGCCTACTCCCTTCCTCCTCAACATTACAGCAATGAAAACTGAAGCTACTTGTTAAATATTGGTTGCCCATTAAACTGGAAATTGGTTTATCCTCTTCAAAATGCAAATAAGTTGCACATTCAAATACCTAGCATTTAAACATTGTTCTGTTACTAGTTTAGCTGGCAGGTATTCTCTTCAAGAAAGATTCATACCTCATAAATGTTACCTTTCCCCAGCAGCAAGGAATTCCTAAAAGATTTATACTATTTTGTTAACTCTCTTAAGACACTATTCGATAAGCACTGTCTCAGATATAGTTTACTATAGCAGAAGACATTTGTACAGAACTGTTATTCTTGTTACTAATTTTGCTATGCTTTTTGAAATAAAAATACTTATATTGGGCCTTAGATGACAAACACATTATGAAACTTTTAGCCCTGAAAACAGCCACCTTTTCTGGTTTCAAATCTAACTACATAACACAACCAGCAGTATCTAGAATGCATGTTAGTATAGTAGCAGACAGCTGCTACTTTTAGCTACTAAGACAAGTAAGGAATGGTATCATTTGTTACTCCTTTTACTATGCTTATTAGAAAAAAATATTTATATTGAGCTACAGCAAACACACACACACATGTACTGTACACACCATCCTTATGGCCACAACATTTGAAATAAATACTGCAATCTAATATGTTATAAAACAATAAAGAAACTGTTTATGTGAGTCTTGGTTATGTGGAACACAATGAAGTTCAGTTTACAGTAGATTTCCTTTAAATATTTCTTTCCTAAATTTTGTATCCTGGATAGCACAGAGAGATGCCACATCTTATTATCACCGGATCTTCATTTCACACATTTTTCACTGTATCTATTCAGGATGTCCCAGATTAGATGCAATATTTTGTTTTCAGTGGGGCCATGATTTTGCTAATTTTATAATGTATTTATTCACAGTAACCTAGTCCAGATGTAAAATATTGTCTTCAGTATGTTCTGATTTTATGCAACGCAGCATAATATTGTATAGATGTAGCAATCAGTAGGCATATTCTAGGAAAACACACTGTAAAATGTGTAGTAGGAAGACCTCATTGAAACTGTCTCTCAGCAGATCCGCATTGTGCAAATGCATTAGAAATAATAGGTAAATGCATGACCACACTGTAAGTGATATTTTACAGGATATGCTATTTCAGATTCATTATATCACATATTGAATCTCAATTGGCATCTCCTGTAAAAATTCAATATTTAAAATAGTTTAAATGCTTTACCCAAATTAAATAAATATTTTAAATATTGGCTTGGCTAGTCTTTCCTCATAGGTCTTATCACATATGCCACTCCCCACTGTAGTTACCCTCCACTGCACTGCCTCCAGCTTGTCTATGTTTTTCTCAGATGGGGCATCCAGAAATGGATGCAGTAGTCCAGGTGCAGTCTCATGAGTGTCTTATATAAGGACAAGATAACCTTCTCTTTTTACTCCTGACACCCCTCCCAGTGCATCCAAGCATCTGGCTAGCCTTTCCAGCCACCTTATCACAATGCCTAGCTTCTCTTAAGTCCTTAAATGATAACTCTCAAATCCCTTTCCTGCTTTGTGACTGTCAGATGCGTCTACACACATAGTTTGTAGTTTGCCCCTGGGTTCATGTGCAGTATCTGCATGACCCTGCACCTTTGCATTGGATCCCAGCTGCCATTCTTCAGACCATTTCTCCAGTTTTTATTGTGTTTATACCTGTTTTTTTCCCATTTTCACCTGACTCTCCATGCCATGGCCATGTGTACACCTGTGAACACATGTACACTGTGGTTCCACAGTGCCTCCCTCTGCTTGCCACTTGCCTGCCTGTGCTACCCTCAGGCCTCCACCTGGAGGCAGTTGGTCAGCAGGGGTGGACAGCGTCCCTCCCAGGAGAGGTGGGCTGCCTTGTGGCTGCTCAATCCTGCTTCCTCCCTCCCTCCCCAGCTGGCCTTCAGTGACCCAGGCTCACTCCCAAACCTGGGTTACCAGCATAGCATGAGTGTGGCATCCAGTCGATCAACCCTCAGCACCACTGAGCCAGCTTTCCAGTTTTTAAGGTCTTCTGTCATTCTTTCAGCACCCCTGGCATGTCCACCCTATTGTATACCTTTGTATCCTCTGAGAAGAGAAATGCCTCTCCTTCAGTCCCTCTACAATGTCTCCAACAAAGACATCAATCAATCAATCAACCAATCAAAATCTTTATTTATTCAGGCGAGCATCATTGAGCATAGCTTATTCACATAGACATAGACATAGAAGAGGACCGGACTCAACAGCAACTCCTGCAGCACCCTGCTCGTTACTTGTCCCTCTCAAGTACTCCCTACTTACGCATGCCCTTTGACTCCTGCCATTCAACCAGTTCTCCACCCACAGAACTATTTTAGGATTCACCCTTAGGCTATGCAGAGTGTTAATCAGCCTTCTATGAGGGATGGTGTTAAAGGCCTTTCTGAAGTCCAGATAGGCCACATCCACCACACCTCCCTGGTCCCACTTTAGTTACCCAGTCATACAGTAAATTAGTATAATGAGTTCATACAAACCACAGTGCTTATCCAAAGTAAAGTAAGATGTATAAGTAAATAAAAGCTATATAATGACTCCACTCAGCCACAGTGACAGAAATGTCAATGCAATCCTTCACATCAACACAATCCTGCTGACATCGCTGATTGTCCCAACAACGACCCACAACCCCTCTATGGGGAACTGTGCCCCACATTGTTCTACTTTAAATATCTAACTCCACATCACACAGACAGAGACATTAGGTGCTTTCCGTCACCCACTGATAAAAAATTCTCCATTGATGAAAGTCCATCTCCATCAGGGTTTCAGTTTTGGGAGTCAATGTCGAAACTTCAATGTTTGAATGGTATACCCATATAAGGCAGTGTATGTGTGTTAGTGTGTGTGTGTGTGTAATGTTCTATGTGTAGAAAGTACTCTGTTATGTTATACTGTAATATATGTGCATATATGTGTATTCTATATCATGTGTTTATCACAACAACTAGAAAATGCAGTTAGGTGGCTCTGTGATTAGTGTAAAAGTGCTTAGTCTACATTCCACTGCTCTCTAGACCAGTTTCAGCCTTATGCATGTCATTTGTGATTTAAAATGCGAGCCTGTTGATGCCCCACCATAACTGTCCCCACCCCTTGCCCAGCCCAGCCCAAGCCCAGACCATATTAGTCTTCTGGCACAGCAATCTGCTCCTAGATCTAGTACAACATCAATACCTTCTGGCATTGACAAATGCTTGTTTTCTTTAGTCTTTCACTGGATTGGCCAAGTGGGATAGAGGCCAACATCATTCTTAGTTTAGCATTCAGTTGTCTTGCAATTGCTACCAGCAGATTTAGGCTGGCCCAGCCCTACTCCCCTCCTCCCCAGACAACGGTGACTGCATGATTCTTCCTTAGGGGATCTTTCAACCAGTTGGGAATAGTAGACACATGGAGGAAGAAGTACCACTCACAAAAGACCTTCACATACTATTAGGGCAGATTTCACAGCTATTCAAGATTAGACTGTATTTTGTTTTTATTTCCTGTAAAGACTTCCATCTGCTTCATGATGTGTCAGTTGTTCCTCACCTTCTCTCCGATCACTATTCTTTTCTATTAAAGATAGATCTGGGGAAAAGAAAAAAACAAACCCTCTGGTGATTGAATGAATCTCTGCTTTGAGACCCTCCATTTATATCTCTAGCGTAGGGCAGAATTCCTCAAATACTCCAAGACATCGATTCCCAGCATATGTGGCACTTTTGAAAGAAGTCCTGCAAGGGGAAATTATAGCCTATTCAGCCAAAAAAATGGAAGCAGAATGAAGCAAAATATATTCAATTAATGGACAATGTACAGGCATAGCAACAATTATACAGAGAAGGGATAGGGAACTCAAATTAAAATATGAGAAACAAAATGAGAAATACAAACACTAATGGATCTAAGGTCCATCAGGCTTTGATGTATCTCAAACAAACTAATTACAAGGAATTTCTAAGAGAACAAGAAACTTGGCCCAAAAATCTGTACTCGACAAAAACTAACTATTCTGAAACTGAGACCCTACAACACACAAGGTCACCCACGCAGCAGAGGGCATCCAGCAATTCTACCAAAGTCTCTATGCTGAGACCCTTAATAGTAACTGCGACTCAGGTCAAACACTTCTGCAGAATTTCAACCTCTCTAATTTATCAGAGTTGCAAAGACAGAGGCTGGAAGCACCAATATCCCTAGAAGAAATAACCAGCCACATTCAATCTGCTAAACCCCATAAATGTCCTGGACCTGGTAGGTTCACAGCATTCTGGTACAAGAAATTCACAGGTCACATACTTCCAATATTGACTCGTCCTATTTCAAGAAGTGGTGGAAGGAGAGGCTCACCCCACCCCCACCCCATCATGGCATTATATGGTGCTGGCAGCCATCCCAAAACCAGATAAAGATAAACCCTCCCAACTTCATATCATCCGATTTCAATATTAAATTCAGATTATAAAATATACATGGCAATTTGGGCTTCCTGACAGCAAAAATAATGACCGCAATCATACACCCATATCAATCTGTTTTATCAAAGTTAGAAGTAGGACAGATAATATCTGTCAGATGTTGATATCACTTGAATTCTTACACGCAAAGAGATTCCAGTGGCCTTTTGAACTTGGATGCAGAAAAGGCATTCAACAAGCTGTCCTGAGACTTTCTCTGGGACACCCTGTCAGCCTTCAATTTTCCAGAAGGCTTGAATCTGGTTGAAAATACATATGCACAGCCAAAGGCATGTATTAGAGTCAACGGATCCCTGACCTCCCGATCTCTTTGTAGAGAGGAACTAGACAGGGCTGTCCTCTCTTCCCACTCTTATTTGCATTGTACTCAGAGTCACTTGCAATGACAATTCGACGGGAGATGGGGATAGAGGGTATACCACAGGACAGTCACACGCAAAATTAATGCTGTTAGTGAACAATGTGCTCCTTCTTCTCTTGTCTTCAGAGCAGTCGGTCCCCAGGCTTTGGAGAATTTTGGATCTTTATGAGTCTTATGGGGTTCAACTTAATGTAAATAAGACGTGGGTCTTAATATTCAATTTTTCTCCATCAGCATCTTTAAAAATAAATTGCCCTTGGGCTGGCAGAAAACTAAACTAAATATTGAGGGATTACCATAAAACAAAATATTGACAATTTAGACTTGATGAATTCTGAACCCTTACCCTCCAAATACAACAGGACTTCAAATCATGGGAAGACTTCAAATTATCATTTTTCCAGAGGGTGGAAATTGGTAGGATGAATGTCCTCCCATATGCTATATATACTCCAAAATTTGTTAATTAGACCTCCACGTTCCTACTTTAATTCATGGAAAAAAAAACTAATACCTAACTTTATTTGGGATGAGCAGCGCCAAAGGGTAAAATACTCAGTGCTGCAATTGTCCATGGACTTGGGTGGTGTTAATTTACCTAATTTAGAGTGGTACGATAAAAGCAAGCTTTCTAAAGATTATTTTTCAGTAGATAACCCCACATATACTACACCCTGGAAGGATATAGAATTTTGCGTAATGATTTATATGACCGCATCAGTGCTCTTTTGAGTACAGGGAAAACCCATTCCTGTGAAACTTTTCAAAATTGACAAGTGAACCTCTGCATATTTGGAATTTAGTTAAACACCACCTTAGGTTTGTGGAAACCTTCTATTATCTGTGTTTCATATCAAAAATTTGGATTTTACTCTGTCATCTCTTGATCCAACTTTCAAAGGTGGAGACAACTAGAGATTCACTTTGTATATCAAATACTAAATGAAACAGATAGTTTTCATTTGAAAACTTACATATCAGATTCCACAAAGAGACCTACAGTTGAGGACATATGTGCAAAACCAAATCCCTAGCAGGGGCAGCCCCAGTCCTAGACCACCATTAATGTGCTTCTTAATAGATACTTTCAGTGGTAATTTGGGGCATGTTATTGGATGTATTTATAAAGCACCAAGAAAAGCGTTGGGGATAATACCCATTCAGTGCTCCAGAAATGGAATGCTGACCTGCGGCTATCAGTCAGCCTTGAGGAATGGCGAGCCAGTGCTCTCTCGGCGATTAAAGTTACCCTTTCACAAATTTGGATAGAGTGCATGGAAATGCGATATAGATTCTTTAGGTCACCAGCAGTAATAGTCCAGTATCTACTCGAGCTATGGCTAGTGCTGGAGAGGCTGTAATTGCAGGATAGCTGACCTGGGCCATGTTTTTTGGGAGTGCCCTTGTTGATACAATTTTGATGCACAATAGAGCTTGCTTACAGGAATACCTAGGAAGGGAGTGGAAATAATGGCAGAAATGCTTCTTTTGGCAGTTCATGCCACCCATAGCACACCCTGGAGACACACTGTTGCCAACATACATGTTGGTAGCCAAAAAGCCATTACTAGGTGCTGAATGACCAAAATAATCCTTTATTAGAAGAATGGAGAACTATTGTACTAAACATATATCAAATGGAAAAATGTATGGCAGTCCTGCATGATAAGGATGCTATATTTCATGATAAATGGCAGTGATGAATGTTATGTATGATGCAGACTGATACAACCTTTGTTCTGTAGATCCAGGAAGTGTTTGTGAGGTGATTGTGCTGCTCACATGAAGAATGATGGGGTAACCACTAAGTTCCATTATCAAATATAAATATGTATCTGACATTTACCAAGGAGTCTTCTGTGGAGGTATTTGTTGATTTCTATATGATTTATTAGAGAATGGGCTAAATGGACTTCAGGATGTAATTGTTAATGACCTTATAATCAATGGTATGTGCAAGTGCACCTTTCATCTGATGTATAAAAGATATGTTTTGTTTGTATAAAATCAATAAAATCGATATTAAAAAAGTGACTGCATGACAATCAATCCCTCTCTGTCCTCAATCAGCACACTAGAGTTTGGCTTGCTGTGCTGCAGGCTGCAGCAGTACATGCAGGTAGCAACAGTTGCAGGCAACAACAAGCTTTTGTCTAATAAGAGCTTAAATTGTGTTGTAAATGTCTTTGCTAATTGCTGTGTTTGCTAATTGCTGTTAATATAACTAGTGCTGTCTCCCTTCTGGACGGTGGCTGTTTGTGACTTAGAAGAAGATCCTCACTGCCTGTCACCTCTTCCCTGCTCCGTTATTGTCCAGCTGATGAACTCCACTCTGTCCTCTTCTAACTCTGCCCCCACCTCATCCCATACGTGCATTCCCTTGTCCCTCTCCTCAGCTCAGCTCACTCAGCCAGTCACCCATGGCCTGCCTGTTTTTATTAATGATCTCCTCAGGCCAACTCCGCTACCGCTTATTTAATGTTTTACTAAGTCTGTATGTCCCTGCCCACAGCCCGTAGACTCCAACCTCCCAACCCTCTCACTCAGGCATGTACGCCACCCACCACACACAGTGACAGCAGGCAGGGCTCGCAGACATTGAGGCAAAGCAGCAAGTTGGGGCAACTGAAGAAGAGTCACAAAATGACAGAACAACAGGAGAAGTTGAGCTCTGCCTGTGCTAGTGCAGAAGCTTTCATTTTATTTATTCTGTTTCTCCAGTCCCTGGCCCTGTCTGACTCCAAAAAGCTGTACTGCACTGGTCTGTGAACTTGGAGGCAGGTTGAGGTTGGAATTTGGTTTTGGCTGCAATCCGGGATTTGGGTGGGGAGCGAAGCATTTATGCACAATCGCCACCACAGTGACTGCACACTGCCTTTGTTATTTTTTTAGCTAATTTCTTTAGACTCAGTCTCTGTCTCCTGTTAAATTGTCCATGAACAGGAAGGGCAAGAGTAGGTTAAATGATTCACATGCAGCAGTGGTCTGGTTGGTACCTGCCACTCAGTCAGGCTAGACACAGGCTCTCTGAGCAGACACAACAACTGAAGTAGTGGTGCAGGGTACTGGGCATACCACAAATCAGCAGCAGGACTCAGCAGGAGTAACAAAGGGCACCCTAGCAGCAGTGATCCTGCTGATTCAGGAGTCTTCCTCTCGCCCCTTCCTTCTCTCCCACTGGTTTCTTCAAGTGCTTCATATCTGAAATACTACCATACTTGTAAATTGCAGTTCTAGCTACCCTATTGGCCACTGTCTCCTGCTCCTGCTTTTCAATTATTGCTAGCCCCATCATACATACTATCCTTTCCCAACCTTTGTACCTATATGGCACTCTGTCAATCTGCATAGCAATTGATTAAATGTGAGATTTAGCATGTATATAGGCAAAGGTTTAAGTGTATTATTATGCAATTTTGCATGTAACAGCATATGAATCTGTTGTCTTATATACATGTATGAATTGTTGATTATTTCATGCTATCTCACTATGATGGTATATAAATACAGTAACAAATTTTTGATGATAATGCATAGGTAGTAACAGGCAAATCATTCTGCCTTTTATCCGTGCATTAATCCTTTCTGCCCATCCCCCACCCACCCATCAGGAAGATATGATGCTTACTATATAACTATAGGCAATAATATGCTGCAGCTTATGTATTCCTATTTGGAATATACATTATGTATTGCCTATCATACTAAAACCTACCATCATGATGGTATACAAATACTGTACATCAACAGAATTTCTAATAGTGACGTATAAGCAATAATGGGCAATTTATGTAATGTTTAGCTTCACAATTTAGTTGTTTAAATCTCAAATAACAGTATGATTAACTGTAGTGTAAATGCATACATATATTATGCTCTATCTTTTACAACTTGATATTTTACAAGAAAGTATACTGTCAAGGTAAGGAGGCTTAGTATGATAGGCAACACATACCTGTATATACGAAAAAGGAATACAAAGGCTGCTGCATACCATTGCCTGTATTTTCATAGTAGTGTCACATCTTCCCAATTGCATCACCATCAAAAACTCTTTTAATGCATTCATATACCAGAATAGTGAGAGTGAATAAAATAATTGGCAATTCATATGTGCATATATGCGGTTATATCCAAACTGCATAATAATACACTTAAACTTTGCCTACAGTATAGAGCAAGCTAAATCTTACATTTTACCAATAGATATGCAGACTGACAGTGCCATATGTGTGCAAAGGGTTGGGAAAGGAAAGTATGTGTGTATGTAAGTATGTATGTACTGTATGTATGTATGTGGGGCAGACAATAGTGCATGTATGAGGGGTGGGGTAGGCAATGGTGCAGACATGGGAGTGGGAGACAATGGCCAATAAATGCAATTTACAAGGATAGTAGTATTTAACATTTGTCATTCAATCCATTGTTCTTCATTTCCACCCAATATAAAAATCCAATAGCCATCTTGTTTTGTGAGGGCTATTAAAAAGATAGGAAACAAATATCTGTCCTGTTAATAGCTGAAATTAATAATTTTATATCCTGAAATGTGTTTCTGTGTCTAATTAGTGTAGCAGGCTGTTGGATGTTGATTTACTGCTCTGTAAGTCAACCAATTCACTACTATAGCCATGCTAACAGCGGACTGTTACTTTTTTCTCTCTTATCTGAATCCAGTGCCTGCTAGGTTTTCATATGCAATGTACTGTAACTGCCTCCTGTTCCATGCCTGTGACTGTTAGTATTGTACCATCTTATTATGTTCAAGTACTTTGTTGTTAGTTTTATTAATGTAATTAACAAAGTAAGGCATTGCATTTATGGGGTTCATTTGCAGGATCAAACGCTGCAACCTATCAACCAGCAGCACAATAGTGCCCCCAAGTCCCAACTTACAATAGCCCCAAAAAGAAACTGTATAGTGCTCTGTAATGCCATGTGCTGTTACATTACAGAGGCCACTAAAAAGTTAAGCATCCACTGGCACCATTGTCTGAGCGACCGGTCCAAGCCCCCCTCTAGGCAACTGAGCACTGCAGCATCACTCACATGCAATCGTGCCCACATTTCATTCACAAGAAACGTCAGGACGCATGCTTTCAAAAAATCAGTTTCCATGCTCTCCACAGGCATGAATACTGCCTAGTGAACTGTGAGATTCACTGAAATACACCGTGTGTTTACACCTCCAGTTATCGATTATTTGTGCTGTTATGCTGGCAGGGAAGGGCTAAAATGAGTGTCCTGTTTATTTCATTTCACATACAATATTGTATTCGGTCTCTACTCATGTTTTATTAGAATAAACATGCTCATATCAGCATCTTGCCATTCCTTTTTTTTTTTTGCATCATGCTGCTATTAGGCTAATACTGATGAAACACTCATCATGTTAAGACTAGAAACATATATGTAGCCTCTCCAGCCCTGCTCTCTAGGAAACCAACACGATGACCAGCCAGAGAGACCAGGAAACCAGGACCCTAGACAAAAAAGGGCATAGAAGCAAAACCCAGGGAAATTGAACTTTACAGGGCTTCTGTGTAAGCCCTCAACAGGGAGTCACACCTCCACCTCGTTTTAAAGGCTTGGGTATCCATACCAAGCCAAGCACTTACTCTCAAATCATCCCAGTAATCTATTCCCATTAACAGTAATGTGATAACCTACTGTATGACATCCCTCTATACATAGGGTTACCTACTCTATTCATCAACATCATTCATTTCTCATTTTCAACAATCATCATCTAGTCACATCAGTTTACACCTCACCCCATCAACTCAGAGCTTTTGATTATATTAACCCTCCCCAAGGACCCTTAGCACCATTATTTTCCATGGCAAACTTTTGGTGCACTTCCACCTTTGACCACCAGGGGTGCCTTAGACACACACACACACACACACACACACACACACACACACACACACATGTTTTCCATTGACCAGTAATGAAGTCAGCTCAAGACATCTTTGGTGCAAATCACGTTTCAATACCTTTCATGACCTCTTTACCATATCCCACCACTTGCAAGGGTCCCACAACTTAGTGAGCTGGAGAGGTCTATGCTGGGTGTGACTGGCCAGAAGACCCGGGTGCCTCCATGATGTAGCCCTCTTGCTGGCTGGACCAACAGCAAGGGACCTGGGTTTCCATAGCTGACCACGGGGTCCTTCCCCAACGTTAAACTATAATGGTGATGCCTCCACCCAGAGTACATATTCAGTGGCTCTGATTACCTCGCGCACAACCCGCCTGGGATGTCGTGCCAACCCACCTCCCCAACAGCTACCCCAACATGGACTTACCAAGATTCGAACCTCTCCACATTCGGTTACTATTTACCTTTTCCATCTCAGAGAGCAAGTTCACTAAAACAGGCTCTGGAATCATCTGCTGCAAAACAGTAACATCTCAGTTTATTTACTGGAGGAAGTTTTGGGATGGGGTAAGTGGAATAGAGTTCAAGCAAGCATTTTTAAGATTGGCATGTCCCCAAATCCTTTTCCTATTCCAAATCCATGTTTCAATCAATGCAGCCATCATCTCTGTCTAACTAGCTAACTGCTGCAGGTGCTCAAACCCAGACCTGCAGGTCCCAGTCCATTACAACCCAAGTCTTCACTGGTACTCAAATTCTAGCTGCAGACCTGAGGTGCAGCTAGTCATCGGCTTTGGAATGCTTAAAGAAGTTAGATTTTAACTTTTACAATTCTTTCCCTTGCTCTACCTCCAGTCCTATTGTGTATACTTTAACTTTTACAGTCCCCAGAAGCAGGGCAATTCCTATGATTTACTCATGGTTCTGCAGAATCAGTCCTTTGATGGCACAATTCACTGAAGTCCAGGGACTGATGGCACACAGGCAGAACCGGGATCCAATGCCTGAAACCGGGGTACAGGGGTTGCAGCTTGCACTATCTTTCTCTTGCTTGCAGATCTTGCAGCCTGTCCCTTTGGCCCATTACAGGCCCTGTTGCAGAGCATGTGCACAAGGCCTGCCAATTACAGGGACCAGACCGGGAGTGACCTCATGACCCTGCTCCTCTGATCACAGAGCCCTAGCACTCAGGTGCAAGACCCATGGCCCCATGCAGTGGCAGACCCCATTTGATAGGGGCGAGTTCTATCTGGCCCTGTGCCAGCAGAAACATTACACATTTCTTCTGCTCCTTCTCTTTGTTTCTCTGTCTTTCCTGCCATGGTGTGTAGCCACAGCAATCTGTTTCTCTCTTGTCCTTGCTGAATCTCAAGAGCAGACAACAGGCACATGACCCTGAGAGGCACCTGTTCATCACTGTGCTTTCTACAGTCTCTCAACTTTAATACAGCAACATTCTCGCATATCTGCTGTACTCACAGTCCATTTTCTCACCGTGCAGGCACTGGATTGAAGAGGCTTACTCTTCTTTTTTCTTTCCCAGCTCATTTTTCAACGTGCTTACACAACTTGATATGATGTGCTTCTGTGACTTAAATACATTGTGGCTGTTTGCTTTTCTATCCATGGCATATACCACCCACGAGTGCGATGGCAAGGGACCCTAGAGGAGGGTTTCACCCTATAGGTGACGTGTGAATGATTCCTTGGCTAAAGGTAGCTTAGAAGAAGCCACAGAAAATAGAGACGTGCCACTGGTGGAGGAGGGGAGGATGGTGGGGCAATGAAGAACAAATCTGGAACAGTCCATGAGGCATGGCCTTTTAGGCCTGATGGGGAGTGGCATAGTTGTTCCACCATTGAACCACAGGCACGGCCTTCCCAATATTCTCTTATTCCTCAACCTTTGTATTCTGTCTTTTCCTAGGCTTAGATGCAACGTTCACTTTTTTCCAGGCTCAAAATGCAACCTTGCTCTTTTTTGAGCTTAGACCCAACCTTTATCCTTTAGTCAGGCTCAGGACACAACTCTTCTCTCTCTTCTTTCCACTGCTCAGGTACACTTTCAATTCAGTTCAAATTCTTGTAACTTGCAGCTTTCCTTTTCCATCTGAGCTGCCTTTTATCTCACCACTTTGGTGCAATTTCAGAACACAGAGCCCATTCTCCAGCAGCTTTTCTCTTTCTCTTCAAGCTGCTGCTTTAACTTCTTTCTCTCGAACTTCACCTTTCTCTTTTCTCCGATGGGACAGACACTCTCAGCCCTGGGGACAAATTGCTGCCAACCCCAGGCAGGCACATTTTGTAGCCCATTCTCCAGGTTCAGGAGTCCCTCCTCTTGGAGGAGCCCTCCCTGAACTGACTCAAACTCCAACTGTTCTTGCTTTACTGGGAGCCCTTTCTTCATTCCCCATTAGCTGGAGCTACTGTCTGTAGGCAAAAATTAATTGTATGAAACTCTCTCAATGCCTCATTGGTGCAGAAAAAGGCATCCAAACCTTCCCTGGTATTTTCTCAAAAGTCTGTTCAAACAGTGCCAGAGTCCCTGGCAAGAATCTCTGGCTCAGTGGTTGGCTAGCTAGTGTCCCATGGCTGCTCAACATGGTGGCCATTGTAAACAGTGTCCACAGATTTATCAGTTTCCCAAGTTTTAAAAGTTCCTGCAGCTAAACCATTTACATTATTCAATCATTCCCCACAGATTGGTAGCTACCCTGCACCCGTAAAGCAACTGCATTCATTAACCACTTCACTTAGCCTCTTTTTCAGTCACTGCTGCTGTTTCCCTATTGCCCCAAGGCAGCACATACATTCCATTGCAATCCATGTGTGCCCCAACTTCACCAACTGGCTGCAGTCCATGTAAGTCCTTTATTTGTTCACTACCCCACAGACTGACAGCCTTCCCTTTTTCCTTGCACACCTCTCTTTACATTTTTATGTATCTTATCTCCTGCCCTTCCTGTCACCAACATCGCTTTACAGTACCCCTAGGTGCTGGACAGACTCCTGCTCTTCAAGGGGATGCGCCTCATCAATATTAATGGAGCAGCTCCCATTTTCTGGGCTTGTGATTGGCATTCACCAAAATGGTTCCTTTTCTTTCCTGCTGCTCTCTGCCTTAGCGGGTCACTGGTCTTTCTCCTGCCTTGTACTGGACCAGGACCACTGCAGGAAACAGCCAAACTAGCCACGCATGGCCCCATGAAAATGCACTTCTGCGCATGTGCAGAACTCGCCAGCACCGTAGTACCATTTCTGGAACCAGTGGCTACACAAACCAGATCCTCCTGCCCTATTCTCCCTAGGAAACCAACACAGGGCCAGCTGGAAAGGCCAGGAAAACAGGGGGCAAGCCAGGGAATCAGGACCCTGCACAAAAAGAAGGAGGAAGCAAACCCATTGAAACCAAGCCTTTTGGGAGCTTCCAGGTAGAGGTTACATATACACTGGTGAACTCCAGCAAAAGTAACAGTTTACTCAACAGCACCCAAATCAGCAAAGGAATATGGACACCGATCTTTTAAAAAATAAACATGATGTTTACCATGAATGAGACACAAGACACATGTGTGTATGAGCAGCAACACCGTAGTGCTTGATTTCTGGGGGTGGGGGTGGCTGGAACAGTCACCCAGACGATAGCACCAAAATATCCAACTCCCATCTCTGAAGTCTGCAGTGTAGCACCACACAAATATGCTGTAAAACTGTTTATTTGTATGCAAAGTAAATTTTGCTGGCGATCACATTTAAATATTGTGTACAAATGTAACTTTGTAATTCCTCATGGAATGCTACGTTAACTAATTAGCAGTTCAGTGTGGTCATGCATGGTCAGGTAATTAACTCCTGGATCAGATGATCAGCTTTAATGTAGCAACAGCTGCTGCCTTCCTTAGATAACAAGCTGACCCTAGAAATCATTAGTAGTACAGTATTTCATCACTTCGGTCAGTTGGGCCAGTTGCACTCCCGGCAGTGAACTCCTGCATTAGCTGATCAGCCTTTCAGCATCAATAGCTGCTGCCTTCCTTAGCGAGCATGCTGTCAGCAGAAATCATCTAGCTGTCATTTAGGGCATCATTTATTAATAATCAGGTCAGTCGAGTCAGACTGAGGGTAACTCATTCCTCTGATTTGCTGTGGTGCCTGTCAAATGTGATCCTCAGTCGATGAGACAGCTTTCAAGTAGATCCCTATTTAATTCCAATTACATACAGTGCTGCATTATTACAGTAATTAAAGGTGTCCTTCTGCTAGTGGTCAGTCAGTTGCATGTACCTGTAATGAAATAAAGATCATGATTTGTTTTAGTTGATTTTCACTATTGTTATAGTATCAGTTTGTCTGCTTCAGAAGCTGTTGGCTGGTGTGTTTTTTTCCTAGGCATCATAGGAATGCTTCAAGTCCAAAGCCTTAAGAGGTCACTAGGATATGACCATTACACTGACCTCCCTATATTCAATCCTTCCTTGTTCAGTCATGTAACTATCAAGTCTTCTCATAAATATGTCAATACTATTGCTCTGTAAGACATTAGTTGGAAGCCTATTCCATTCCTCCACTACCGTCTAGCTGAACCACTGCTTCCTCTTGTTACCCTTGAATTGTTCCCTTTCAGCCTATAGTGGTGTCCCTGGTTACCTTTGCACCATTCCTATCAGTAAGTGACAAACACTCCCACAGATTGGGGCTATGTAGAGCCCTGTAGACCAGGCATATGTCCCCTAAGCCTCCTGTATGCCATTTAAAGTTTAAACTGATTTACACAAGAGCATCGGTGATGAGCATGTATAAAACTATTAAATAAAATTGAGATTTTTAGTTGATTTCAATCATGTTATTGTATTAGTGTGTTGCTTCAGATGCTGTTGTCTAGTGTGTTCATACTGTGCATTTCTACTCTAAATAAATTATACATTACAGTTTATTGACAGTAAACAGTGATTGTTGTAAAGCTAAGTTCACAGGATGAACTAACCAGCGAATATAGCACAATTAAATTGGCAGTTTTCATTAACAGTTTTACAGTATATAAAGTACTATGCATCCTTCCTTAAATGCTAGGGCTCAAAACAACACCACGCCACCTCTCAAGCTGCATTGACTGGAGAATGGCTGATCCACAACCAAAAAGCAAAAGTGAAAATCCAGTTCTACACCTTCCACTATTTGACACAAGAAAGCCAGCAACATCCACATCAGCAAATGAAAATGCAAACCAATTTTTTTCTTGTTTCCAACTCTGCTTTGTAGTCTACCAGTACTTACTCAAACGTTGCTGTGTTGTGTGTGTGTGTGTGTGTGTGTGTGTGTACAGCTAAGGTTTGCGGTGCATTGCCTGCATGATCATATACTAAACGAACATTGGATTTAGGTTATGATACTGAACAAATGCACTTAATAGAGCAGCTGTTTGAATGAAACACTATTCAAAGTTACAAATTTAATTCAGACAGCAGATTTTAAAAATCAGTTTTAGATGCTGGCTTGGTTAAGTGCCACAAAATTAAAATGGTGGAAAATAGCAAGAGAGAGAGAAGAGACAGACAGACAAACAGAAAAGGAATTCTGTGCTGCATGTCAGGAAACTGTGTGTCTCTGGCTCTCTCTCTCATTACCTTGAGGATGAGTGATACTTTATTTGAAGAAACAACTGTCTTTCAAGTGCCATAAAGTTAAATGGTGAAAAGCAGAGAGAGAGAGAGAGACAGAAAAGGAATTATGTGTTGCATGTCAGGATGCTGTGTGGCTCTCACACACACCTCTCTCTCTCTCTCTCTCTCTCTGTCTCTCACTTTCTCCTTCATTTACCTTGAGGAGGAGTGACACTGTATTTGAAGAAACAACTGCCTTTATGTGCCACAAAGTTAAAATGGTGAAAATTGGAAGACAGTGAGAGAGGCAGAAAACAAATTCAGTGCTACATGTCAGTGATGCTGTGTTTCTCCCTCTCCTCCCTCTCTCTCCCTGAAGTAGTGCAGTGCTGTGGGTGGTTGGGACAAAATGGGTGGATTGCCTCACAGTCGTAGGCAACGGTGATGTAATCCAACATGTTGCTACTTTGGAAGGAATACGGAGTCCTTTTTCTCAGTGATCCCATAGGACTGCAGGGCTCTGCCCACTGCAGCCCTAAAAGAAATTCTAACTGGACTGGTTTATTTTTGGGGACACCAGTCCACCACATGGTCCCTTACTGCTAAATGATGTGCTACTGATTTTCAGATCACAACTTCCCTGACCTTCATACATGCACCATACTTACCCCACAATAATCAGGACAAATATGCCAAAATTACAGCCAACCCATCATAAATGCATAAATGTGCCCATCTATATTTCTTTTATTTATATTTGTTTCAGTTTCATCACACTCTGTCGAATCTGGTGGGAGGTCTGCTTTCATACAGAAGATGCTTAGGAACTTCAGCAAACTTGCATGTGAGATGCAGCTATTAACCCTGTCTGGTTCTAGTGTAGACACTCTAGAGCACAGAAACAGCAAGTCGAATGTTCTCAATTTTCTATAGCTCCCAACTTAAGTAAAGTAAATATTTACATTTTCCTAAAGTCCAATCTGTGGATTTTTCTCCATGGCAACTCTGCAGAGAAGCATCATGCAGCATTTTCAGAAAACAGGTGAGCAAAACAGCGATTTCGATCCAAACTGTAATTTCAGCAATAACTGCAGCAATTTTAGTGATGCTGAAATTCACTGGCCCCATTCATCACTCTGATGAAAGTAGTTTAAGTGTTATGGTATGCCTGAAAGCCTGATTGGAGAGGTTCATAATGTTAAACTGCTCCAGGCATACAACATGTTGCTCAGCCATCATCTTCTCAATAATCTTCCCCATAAAAGGAAGATTAGAGGCAGGTCTGTAATTCCCCAACGATCAGGGTCCAAGGAAAGTTTTTCAGAAGGACCTCAGCATTGCCTGTTTAAGGGCAGATGGAAAAACACCCACCTTGAAGGATCACCCAACGATCTGGAAATACGTAGAAACAGAAAACATAGAAGTCGGCAAATAAAGAACTCCTGGTCCACCTAGTCTAACCAGTTTTTCCTGTCTAATGTGCCAACACAGACCCTACTCATTCTCTGGCTGTCTACTCCCTTGTCTTACTACCAAGGTCCCCTTATATCTGTCACATGCATGCTTGACTCCTGTCACCATTTTGGCACCCACCACCCCTGCTGGAAGGCTGTTTCAGACATCCACCGCTCTCTTTATGAAGAAGTATTTCCTGACATTTCATCTGAGCCTCATCCCTTCAGCTTCATGGCATGACCCTTTGCCATCATTTTTTTAATATGGAAAATGTTACCTTCCTGTACACTTATTAATACTTATTAGCTATTTGTCTGTTTCTATCACATCCCCGTTTCCTCCTCTCCTCCAGAGAGTACATATTCAGTTCCTGAATTTCTCCTCATAGTGCTTTTGATACAGGTTCTGCACCATTCTGGTAGCCCTCTTTGTACCACTTCCACCTTATCAATGTCCTACCAGAGCTGGGGCTTCCAGCACTGGACATAGTACTCAAGGTGAGGACTTGCCAGTAATATGTACTGGAGTAATTTTGCTTCCTTCTTCCTACTGTGATGATCCCTCCCTATGCACCTCTGCATCCTGTAAGCCATCCCACTGCCTTATCACACTGATTGGCTACATTTAGGTCATCAGAAATGATTACCCTCAGGACCCTTTCCTGTTTGGTGGTTGCCAGTAGTACTTCCCTCCCCACTGGTATGTATTCCCCAGGTTTCTGTGCCCCAAGTGCATGTATTTGCACTTTTCTGCATTGAAACCCAGCTGCCAAACCCTTGACCATCTCCCAGCTTTTCAAATCATCCTTCATCCCCACCCACATGAGTCTACTCTGTTGCAGATTTTTGTATCATCTGGGAATAGGCATATTTTCCTGTCTAGCCATTTTGCAGTGTCACTAATAAAAACATAGAAGAGGACCCAAATAACAGAACCCAAAACCTCTTGGCACTCTAAAAGAAGCCTGGAGGGTCCAGGATCTAGTGAACAGCTAGGGATGCAAACCTATAATAACTCTGAGAATCTCTTCCTCCAAAATTGGCTGAAACTCACCCCAGACAGGTAAATCAATAATGCCACCATGGCCCCGACCAACACCAGCTCATGATAGACCACCTAAGCAGATACCCAATCTAATGGAGGACACCTTGGCAGAGAAAAAATCTCTATACTCATTGCATTTTTCAACTGAAAGAACTTGACTGGACCACAGATAGGATGAATTTAATAACTTGTTAATGGAGCAAAAAGTTGAGCAGTCCCTGCAGCAATTATCCATGACAGAAACCCTGTCTTTTCAGGGTGATTGCTTTTGATACTCACTGTAGTGAGTTTTCAAAATCAGTTTGTCAGCCACATCCCAGGTCCAGCACCAAGAACGCTCCAACCTCCATCTCTTAGTCTTCAACCAGCACAGCTCATCACATTACCAAGGAAAGATATGTCAAGAGTCAAGAGACAAACACAGCAAGGTGCTAAGCAGTCCAAGGTGGACATCAGAACACCATGATAGTTCTCCATGGCATTCCCAGAGTCCAATGCACAAGCGGGCATTATGCCAGAAATTTAACAATACTTGAGGAGTTTGTGAGACTCAGATTATATTTTAAGTGGTACAGGATCATCTCCATGAGGAGGTGGTATTTTATTTTATTTATTTATTTTGTTCTTCAGAAAAAACCTTTGAGCAAGGTGTTCATTTACAAAGGTTCCACGTCAGCAAAACAGGACAATACATACTAAATAATTACTATTCACATAGACATACGCACAATCTGGGAACACATCAAGCAGTTTAGAATTGGTTACAATAATATACCAGGAGTTTAGGTTCAACCTAGGAAATAGAGTAGAGCAGCCAGGTATATATGTATTGTCAAGCTAGCAATTTCTGCTTGGAGTAAGAAAAAGGGGTTGAGGGCCTGAGTAAGGTCAGAAAAGGAGGGAGATGAGTGCATAGTGTTAGAGGTAGTCCATCAGAGTCACAGAGGTGGTAATAGGGAAGGAGAGAGAGGCAGGAAGTAGGGAGGTGGAGGTAATCAGCAGGAAAGGAGTACACAGAATGCCACAGGGGATGAGCTACTAGTGGGAATAAGTGCACTGGTTGTAGGCAAAACTAGAATTCCAGAGTCAGCGAGATGCGATACCACAAACCATGCCGTTGTCAAGGATTATGTGGAGGTAAGTAGGTAATGAGCAGGAGTTGGGGTCATGTCACTTTCCTACAAGCACATGATCCAGTTTTGTAAGGTGAAGTTTCAATTCAGGTTTAAAGGTAGGGAAGTTTCCATTGTTGAGTATTTCTGCCAGGATCTCATTCAACCAAAGTGAGGCCCTATAAGGGAAAGACAGATCTTATGAGAGGGATCTTGCAGTAGGTATTACTTATAGGACTGAAGCCGGCAGGCATCAGGACCCAACGAAAAATTTCTAGCTAGCAGTCTGTGGCAGGGGAGCACCCCCATGTCAGGTGACGCGTCAGGTGACATCAGTATAAGGCGGTCCCCATACCTGCCTTCCATTTCTTTCCCGCCATTAGCTTGTGAAAGTGCCTTTATGGTTAAGTTCCTACTGCTTCGCAGTCTGTCGTCAGTTTATGTACCAAATTTTTTGCGATTTTCAAATATTTCTTTAAAATTGCCGTGTATGTCATCCCCTACTCCCTCCGATTTGCATAAAATATGTGCTACCGTGCAGCATTCAACTCCCACATAAGGACGGTCATTCCTGTGCCTCTTCTGTCTAGGCCCAGATCACCCCATGGAGAAGTGCAAGCACCGCCAGCAATTTAATGCCACCACCCACAAATGGAGGCAGCAGTCCCTGGAGGCCCACATTTTAATGAAAAGATGTCCTCCATGGAGAAGGAGCTGAAGTAGCTTTGGCAGACCTCAACTTCGCCTGAGGGACATCGTAAGAAGACAGATGCTTGGGTGCTCCAACTGAAAGCAGCAGGACACTCAATCGAGTTTCTCCAGAAACCACCCTGAAAACCACCCCTCAAGTCATCTTACTCCTCGAACATCTTCCTCTGGTTCGGGAAGAAATATCCTCCTTTCTCTTGAAGGCAGTGATAGAGTCTGTCCCAACCCACCTTTGAGGATAGGCTACTACTCCCATTTCTTCCTGGTTCCAAAGAAATCTGGAGACGTGAGGCCTATTTTAGACCTCAGCTCCCTGAACCTGTTTGTGGAGTACAAATGGTTCAGAATGCACTCTACAGAGTCTTCTCCCATTACTTGCAAGGACAGTGGCTGTGCACTTTAGATATGCTGGCGCACCTGCATATCCCTATTTGCCCTTACCACCATAAATTCTTTTGGTTCCCATTCCAGGGAACCACTACCAGTTCCAGGTCCTCCCATTTGATCTTCCCTCAGTGCCCCGAGTGTTTACCAAATGCCTTTCTGTGGTACAGACTCACCTGCACTCCAGGGAGGTGCAGGTATTCCTGGCAGTCCATCCAGGAAGGATCTTCTGCACCTCTTTCCTTACCCTACAGGTCTTTTCCAGTTTGGGTATCATCATCAACCAGGCCAAGTCCCATCTGATCCCCTGCCAAAGGCTCCATTTCATAGGGGCAATCCTGGACACAACCATTGGCATGGCTTTTCTGCCTCTGGACAGGGTGGATACCCTTCAGGTTCATGCAAGTCTGTTGTCCAGTTGCTAATAGTTCAGCGCCAGGTCAGTCCTTCATCTGCTCGGCTCATGGTGGCTGCTTTTTCGACAGTCCTCATGCTCAGCTCTATATGAAGATCTCTCAGTGAATGCTTTGGTCTCAATGGGACCAGATGGTGGATGACCTAGACCAGGAGGTTCTGGTCTCCAGCCCCATGGTCCAGGACTTGCAATGGTGGATGGTTCAAGAGAACCTTTACCAGGGAGTTCTTTTGCTTTGAACCCACCTCCCAGACATTGACAACAGATGCCTCAGGAGAGGACTGGGGAGCCCATCTAGGGTCTCACAGGACTCAGGGCTCCTGGTCCAGACTCAAGCAGACTCTTCATATAAATGTGCTTGAGCTCAGGGCTGTTCTGTATGCTCTCCAGGCTCTGAACTCGTGCATGATGCCTGGTCATCTGACTGTCCAGACAGACAACATGTGCATAGTCTGGTACATCAACAAACAGGGAGGAACGTGTTCCTACCATCTGTGCAGGGAGGCAATGAGAGTTGGACTTGGACTGTTCAGCACAGCCTTCACCTGACAGCAGTTCATGTTCCAGGAGTCGAAAACACGCTGGTGGACCACCTCAGTCGGTCATCAGCAAAGGCACATGAATGGGAACTGGATTAAGGGGTAGTAGATGATGTCTTCCTGTGCTGAGGTACACTCAGGTAGACCTGTTTGCATCCTCTCAAAATGCAAAGCTTCCCGCCTTCTACTTGCTCTCTCAGGGTAAGGCATTTTTGCCGGGACGCTCTGTCTGTAGACTGGAAGGACAGATTTGTTTATGCTTTCCCCAATTCCCTTGATTCCAAGGGTCTTACACAACTCAGCTCAAAGGAGCTTGAATGATCCTCATCACTCGTTTCTGGCCCAGGCAAGTTTGGTTCTCTTCTACAGCAATTTTCAGAGGAACCTCCGCTTCTCTTCCCATCTCAACATTTGCTGACCCAGGATCAGGGGACCATGATTGGCTCCTGCAGATGTAGCTCAAGCCCGCTTTGAGGTTTCTCCACTCATCGCAGGCATTCTGGTGTAGGCCAGAAAGCCTTCCACTAAATCCACCTATGCCATGAAATGGAAACAGTTCTCAATTTGGGCCTCTTCCCAGGACTTTGAGCCATTCTCTGCTCCTGTCGGGAGAATCCTAGACTACACATCATCTCTTTGACCTGGGTCTCAGCCATTCCTCTTTGAAGGTTCACATGGTGGCTATCTCTGCCTACCATGTCCCATTTGGAGACAGGACTTTGTGCAGCTAGAAGTCTCTAAGACCTTCCTTAGAGAGGTTCTCCATCTGAGACCCACTTCTGCATTCCTGCCCCTCCTTGGGATCTGAACTTTGTTCTTGAGAAGCTTACCCTGCCTCCTTTTGAACCGCAGCCTCAGCAGACTTAAAGTTCCTCTCATCGAAGACTTTCTTCCTAGTGGCCATTACTTCAGCTCAACAGATTTCGATCTTCAGACCCTGCTGTGTAAATCCGTATTTGATTTTTCACAAGGAATGTGTGGCTCTGTACACTAGCCCTAAGTTTCTCCCTAAGGTGGTGGCTGGATCTACGCTGAATCAGTCCATTGAGCTACCCACTTTCTTTTATGCAACACTCCAATCAAGGTGAGTACCTCTTGCATATTTTGGATGTTCACAGAATACTGAGATACTACACCTCTCAGACTAAGGATCTCAGGAAATCTGATCAGCTTTTGTTTCTTTTGCTTACAAAAGAGAAGGCAATACGGTTTTGAAGCAATGCCTATCAAAATGGTTGGCTCATTGTATCACTTTCTGTTACAACAAGTGCAACAAGACTCTGCGGGTCAAGTCAGAGGTCACTCCACCAGAGGAATAGCTGCCTCTGTGGCTTGTTTCAAGAATGTGTCAGCGGCAGACATCTGCACAGCCGCAACTTGGACTTCTATCCATACCTTTATGAAACACTACAGTTTGTACAATGCCTCTCACTGTAGAGCAGGCTTTGGGTTGGCTGTTTTGCAAGGTCTTCTTTCTTGAGACCCTCATAGCCGGAGGTTCTATTGGGGTATAGTTTTCATCCTCCCAAGAGCTTTTCCTTGTTCCAGACTGCTTGGGACTCAGTTCTATATGTAATTACCTACTGCAAGAGCCCTCTCAAAGTAAGATAGTACAGTTACGTAGAACTTACCATAACAGTAGATCTTCAAGAGAGACTCTTGCAGTGAAATACCTCCTGCCCTCCATCCCCTTAGCTTTTCAGCTCCTTTTCCAGGAAGGGAAATATCTGCCTCTCTCTCATCTTGCCTTTTTGCCTTTGGTGGGAAAGAACTGGAAGTCGGGCATGGGGACTGCCCTTTTGATGTCGCCTGATGCTGGTCACCTGATGTGGGGCTGCCCTCCACCAGAGACTGCTAGCTAGAAATTTTTCTGTGGGGTCCTGACGCTTGATGGCTTCAGTCCTATATGTAATTACCTACTGCAAGAGCCTCTCTCAAAGAGCTACTGTTACGGTAAGTTCTTACGTAACTGTACTTTGTCCAAGAGTGGTTCTTCTGAAGGGGACATTTAGTGGACACCGCACGTGCTCCCTAGTTTCGTAATTAGATTGAGTCAATTAAAACTATCTATAATGCAAGGGGTACTTGTCCTAGCAGCGTTTTCTTACCAAAAAGGCATGTCTGATACTTTATCTTATTATTAATTTTAGCCATTTGATTTGTTCATATAGCGATAAGAGTGTGTTAGGTTATTTGCTCCTAGAGGGAGTTTGCAGGTCTTTATTATGGTCTGTCACTACCTGACTGATTGCTGTGTCAGAGGCTGCACCATAAACCACAAGGTCAGAATCTATTATTGGCAGACTTGAGCTAGAGACAGAGAGGTAGAGGGCTGTGGGCATTAGATATTGGTTGTGCTCTATAAAGGATGCCCAGCTTTGTGTTAACTGCTTTATCACCTGATCAATGTGCTGCGTGAAAGAGAAGGTATCATCAATCATAACATCAAGGTACTTGAATGAGTGCACTTATTCAAGGGGACTGCTTATAATTGAAGATAGTCGGTAGTGGATTGATTTTCTCATGTGGGTGGCTTTTTTATAATTGAGTAGAAGTTTTTGCGAGCAGAACCAATTCTCCAGCTGGTAAAAGCTGGACTGTAACTCCTTTGTAGTGGGTCAAGCTGAAATTAGTTACTTAGGATGACTACGTCATCCACATACAAAATTATTTTGCTTCTGCAGGCCTCTTCAAGGGCATTCAGGAATAAACTGAAGAGCAGTGGGCCCAAGATGGATCCTTGTGGGACACCGGTGAGACTTCTCTAGCACAAGAGGTAGGTGTACATATTTTGATGCTCTGAGACCTTTACGACAGGTAGTCCTGGAACCAATAGACCAAGTTGGTGGCCAGCCCCATGGAAAGCAGTTGATCTAGCAGGACAGAGTGTCTGACAGTGGCAAAGGCCTTGGTGAGATCTATAAATATTAATCTCACTAACTTGCTACCATCCATAGCCTTATGGACATAGTCAGCAAATTCAACCAATGAAATAGCTGTGCTGTGGCTGTTCCAGAAGCTATGTTGTTGGGAACATTGTAGATTATGTTTCTGGAGGTACTCCATAATCTGATCAGCTACAATCTTCTCCCACACTCTGAGAGTGGGAGAATATTGAAATGGACCAGTAACTGGCAGTGAAGGATTGATACCCACTTTGAGTACTGTGTCACCAGTGCCAACTTCCAGACTGATGGGAATTTGGCCAAGGTGAGGGATTTATTAAACATTTTCATGATGTGGACTATAACTTCATCAAGAGCAACAGCCACCAACTTCATGTCAATGTTATCACTGCCAAGCTTTGTTTTTCCTAACTTTTTACATATGTCCTGGCCTCCTTTACCGTGATGTATTTGAAATGGAAGTTTAGTTGTTTAGAGTCAGATCTCGGGGTATTCAGGGAGGGTTCAGTGGCCTTGAGGTAGCCGGGGAGTGCAGAGCTTAGATTCGAGAATGCTGTGCTAAAGAATTTAGCGATGGTGTGTGGGTCCGTAATGGGGTACCATTAACATTTAGCATTGTGTGGTGTTTTCTGTCTTCTTTCCCTAAAGACCTTTTATGTTCTCCCAGAATCTCTTCCCATTTCCCCAGTTTCTGTCCATCTGTTATTTATAGAATTTTGCTTTTGTGAGCTTAGTAAGGTTCAGTGCACCTATTCCTGGCTGCCCTGTAGTTCTGGTAGTCAACTTGATTGCCTGAGTTCCTTGCCCTGCTCCACAGGTTGTCCATGTCACTCATTAGCTCTAAACGGTTCCAAGTAATCCACCCGCTTGTGGATCCTCAAATTTTTCTTTTCCTCACTGGGGCATAAATGTTGCACATATCATTTAATTTATTAGTGAAGTATTTCAAAGATAGTTCAATATCCTGGTGCTCATTGAGAGAGGACCAGTCAACCTGTGATAGAGCTGCTTTAAATGCCATGTGAACTGAGGCACCACCACAAACCAGCACTGTCTGGTGCTCTGATGCATAGCAAAACAATTCCAACACTGAGGATGAGAGAGAGAGAGAGAGAGAGAGAGGAGGGAGGGAGGGAGGGAGGAGAGTGTAGTGTGTGCAGGTATGTGGTTCAATGTATTTCAATGAGATTTTGAAGTTAGTGTCATAACTTGACCATTTTGAATATTTGCCTTTTTGGGACCCCAACTCACAAACAGTTGCTTTTAAATTAGTAAATCTGTCTGAAATGTGATTTCATAGTCAGTGCATGAAATCACCTTTTGGCGAATTTAAAATGTTCTCTTCCCTTGTTCATGAGACGGGTCATAAGAAGTTTATGTTGACACTTTGGTGTAAAAATATAAAAAACAGTTATGAAGCTACATTGAAATTAGCAAATGCAGCCTCATAAATTTGGTAATGTTCAATATTTTAACCCCAAATTTTAGACATAGCTATTTCTTCACAGCACCTCATAAATGTGGCAGCTGTCATTTTTCAGATCTTGGCAAATGTGCTTTTGTGTCCCAAAAGGAGAGTTTGCAGTTCCTGCACAAAATCCCTTTCGAGAAGGAGTTGAACATTTTCTGAACACTTGTTCGTGAGGTGGGGTCATAAGAAGGCTATGTTGAAAATTTGGGGCAAAAATATTTAAGAACAACAATGTTATGAGCCTACATTTAGATATCAAACGCAGGCTCATAACGCTGGCAATTTTCAATATTTGACTCTAAATTTTCAGCACAGCCATTTCTTCACAGCACCTCATAAATGTGGTATCTCTTATTTTTCAAATCTTGGCCAAAATGTGTTTTCATACTTGTGGCACAAAATCACCTTCTGGGCAGGATTTGAAAATGTTTTCTGTCCTTGTTCATGAGGTGGGCTCATAAGAAGGCTATGTTGAAAATTTGGGGTAAAATGTGAAAACAACAAAGTTATGATCTATGTTGTAATTTTTCAGTGCATGCTTGAAATTGTGGTCATTTTCAATATTTAACACCTACTTTTGGTATGTACAATGTTTTCTTTATGTCTAACTCTTAAGTCCTTTTGCCTATATGTTCCTCCTCTACCTACGCTTGTAACCCTATGAAGTCTTTTATTGTTAAACAACATTACATTTACCCTATTGTACTGATCTGCTTACCTGTATGTAACTGTCACTCCCGGGTCGCCCCTGAAAAAGGGACCTCCGGCAGTGGGCCTACCTGGTCATCAAAATTCAATAAATAAATAAATACTTTTACACAAAGCCATTTTTTGATACCACCTCATGTATGTGACTGCTGTCATTTCTCAAATCCTACCCAAAATGTGTTTTAACACTTGTGTCAGAAATGACATTTTAGTCATTGTTTTATAAATGACATCTGTCATGCTCAGAAGGAGTGGTCATAAAAGATTACATTGAAAATTTGGGGTACAAATGTGAAAAACAACTAAATTATGAGGAAACGAATTGTTGCAACATTTAATCATAACTTTATTTTTATCACATTTTGACCCCTAATGTTCAATATATTTGTGTTACCCCACCTCCTAAACATGGCAGGTATCATTTTTCAAATCACCTCTGAAACATGTTGCCTCAGTTGCAAAGCTAAACCACCTTTTAGAGTACAGCCAGAAAGCAGAGAATCACAGACTTCAATAAATGACTGGGGAATGGTATGGGTCCATGAGGTATACTGAGATAGGCAGGTAGATAGGTACGGACAATGCTTACTAGCTGCTTCTGGTTTTTTCCACTGTCGATTGTATTTGATTTTCCCCACCCTCTGTTCAACGAGGATCCTTTGTAAATGAACTTTTAGCTCAAAGGTTGTAATCTGATTTTGCAATAAAAATAAATAAATAGATTGGTGGGGGCAACAAGGGGAGAATAACACACTGGATAAGTTGCACTTGGCAGGAAGGTTCACAGGTGCTGAAGCAGAAATTGGGGAGTTTATTAAATTACAATTTAAACTAGGTAATGGGGAGCAAGGGGTGGGCAGTCACCAGGAAAGGGGTCCTTGGACCTCCTCCCACAGCAGGGCAGGAGCCAAATTCAAAGCGGAGAGGGATGGGGAGAGGGTAAAGGCACACAGAGAATAAGATCACAATAGCAGTGCCAGTGGCTCAGTAGGTAGCACACTCGCCTCTGAGGCCAGGAGATCACAGGGCTGTGGGTTCAGTTCCCACATCTGACACTTGGGTTAATATCCAGTACTGACACCTGTAGTGCAGCATGAGAGGGTGCTGCACTTCTGAGGTGCCGTCTTTTGGATGAGACATTAAACCAAGGTCCCATCTGCCTGGATTGGTGGTAGTTCAGGTGGATGTTAAAAAGCCCATGGCACTTATCGAAAAGAGTAGGGAATTTTATTGAGAAAAGTTGGACTTCATTACAAAAGAAAGAACATCCTATACAACAAACATCTAAATCAAAAGAAGCAATATTAGAAATGTACAAATTAAATACAGACATGGATAAACTAAAGAACATCCCTTAATCGACTGTAAAAGATCACAATTACACCATAAATGAAAAAACTGAGGCCCTGCAAAAAGTTTGAAATCCTGCAATTTAACAACACGAATAGCAGTTCTAATATTTTCTATTACTTTTGGTACCAGAATCATTTTTTGATGCAAAACCAGCATACATCTGGCCTGCCATAAATAATAATGTATCAAAGCAAAACAGTAAATAAAGTATCTTCATGATATTTTCGACACAAAAGCACCCTGCACACAGAACATAAGCTGTTCATAAGATAAATGTACTAGCAAAGGTTCAGACCACAAGCCAGCTAACATAGTCTAAAAGGTAAGCACAAAGGGACACTCCAAAAGAGATGTTGGTTTTCAATAATAACCTAACAACCCACCTAGGGCAGAATCGAGCGTCTAAAGCTTTGTGTTTATGATTACCTTTAACTCTCAGATGCCCGAGTTACCCAACCAAACTATATCCCACATATACAGGCAACGGGATTGCTGAGTTGCTTAAGGATCCAATCAACACGATTTGGAGGACAAAAGGAAAATCACCTTATCCTGCGCTTCCTCCTCCAAATATTTTCATAAAGCCTTACTCTAGATAATACACAAAAGTCCTGTGGACGTAAATCCCAGGACAGAGCTACCTTAGGTGCTTCTTTTCCCATATAATGGAATATCAGCAAATGAAAACCCACCTTTTTTCCCCAATTCTAACTTGAAGGCAAGGTAACAACCAGTGCAGCAAAAAGGTTTCCATACCACCAGCCCAGGTTTTAGTGCTTGTCTAAAATTATAATTAAAAATAAACTATAAAAAGCCACAGGGTGGATCATCCCAACCCCACCCTCCTTATATGGTCTATACGTTATACCCTCTTTACAGGGTTCAAACGAGACCCCCAAAACCCTTGAAAAAAATCCCATATAATATGGAAAAGCAATCCATGGGCAGAGGAAATACATAGCAAAGATATAAAAATGGAAGCACCAAAGTCTTAAGCAAAACAACATGTTTTTCTTTCCAATCTGATACTGCTTCCATCCGAAACCAACCCCTCCGCCCTCCCTAAGGCTAATCACCAATTATAACAGCTCACATCCCTATCCCAAAAAAAAATACCCAAGTACTTAAAAGGACATGTATTAATAGGAATTCCTGCATACGTTCCCGACTGTGGAAGATCCCAGTGACCAATAGGCACCCCAACACTTTTGCTAAAATTAACACTGGATCCCGAAACTGAGGAATACGCATTGAGAACCTGAACCACAGCTGCTTCCTCAGTACTGATATCCACAGTCAAAACCAAATCATCCACATAAGCTAAGATTTTGACAGAATCCAATAAAGGGTCCCCAACCCCAAAATATGAGGACAAGAAATTGCCTGAATCAATGTATCGATACAAAATTGTAAAGGATATGACTTAAGGGGCATCCTTGTCGACCCCCCTAACCATAGTTACTGGTTTACCCAACCATTCACATTCGAATGATGGTAGCCTCATCATAGAGAGCCTTAATCCACAAGAGAAACTGACCAGGAATCCCAAAAGCTCGCAACACCACAAACAGGAAATCCTGCGAGACCCTGGTCGAAGGCCTTCTCTTGGTCCAACCCTAATACCCAACCGAAACCCTACCTGTCTCACCCAGGGCAAATAATTCATATAATAAAATTAAATTGTCATGTTGACTTCTACCAGGAATACTACAGGTCTGAGCCAGACTAAGTCGATCCGCAATTTTAATAGTCTAGCCAACAAAATGTTCACCAACATTTTGTAATCAACATTTAATAAACTCAGTGGCCTCCAGTTTTGTAAATCAGCCCGATCACCCTTTTAAAAATTAGAACCCAAATGGCTTCCTTCATGGACTTAGCTACAGAGGCTGTGGTCAACATGTCACTGAATAATAAAGTCAGAGCAGGGACCAAGTCCTCCTAAAAGTTGAAAAACTGAGCAGTAAGGCCATCTGATCCGGAAGCGGAATTAGTATTTAAACTATTAATGGCCTGAGTCACTTCCAAGGCTAAAATATCACTTGATAACATGCCTTGCTCCTCTAAAGAAAGTGATGAAAGGTTTAGAGAGTCTAAAAGGGTTCTGCAGATTCACAACTTGGAAAATTACCCAACATAGAAAGAACATGTTGTTCCACCACCTGAACCAGTACCTCTGGTTCTGTAACTAATACACCTAGGGGGACCGTGGTGCTGAATAAACTTAGAGTCCACCCGTCCTTTACAGAACTTTAAATCGTCTAACCCTCCTTGGTCACCTGTGTACCAAATCGTGCCTCCTGCCCCAACGTAACTAGCCCCATCATATTGCAGGGTTTTCATTTGTGTACAAACCGCTGCAATCTGAGCACTATAATCGTGAACAGTAGTATCTGATAAAGAAATCAGATGCTGTAACTGTTGCCACAGTGCTAAATAGGATAAGTATTGCACTGTGTGCTTTGCTGCAGGCTTCCCTGAAAAATCTGCCCATCTGGTTTTAGAGTCATCTCACCACTCACAAGGGTCTCTAAATATCCGCCACTGAATGTCAGGCTTTCCATTCCCTCCTCCACAGTTTTGAAGGCGAGGGTCCTCCAACAGGGAATCATTAAGCTTCCACCTATTTTTTTACTCCTTGGAGTATTCTGCCATGAGCAGGTTACCCTAACAGCTGCATGATCAGAAAATGCACACCCAGAGTCATACAAGAAAGAATCCGTAAACTTTAGACAAAAATGAAATCAATACGAGTCTGTAAGGGTCCCTTGAAATAAGTAATCCTCAGACTCATGGCAAAACCTATACGCATCCACCAGCAGCAGTGGTAACAACCTACTTTAAGGCAACAGAATCGCAGAATAATTTTGAGGTTTGTAACCCTCTATCCTTCTGGTGTAACCCACAATTAAAATCACCGACCCACAAAATTAACCTAGAGGTATACAAAAAGGCTGAATTAAATGAAAAAGAGACACCCTTTGTGCTTTTTGTCTGAGGGGCATAAACACAAATGATCCTGAATCTCTCACCAGAATATGAGAAATCCAACAATAAAGCTCTACCAGGCTGAATATCCACCAACCGAGATACCTGGAAATCAGAGTTAGAGAATAAATCCAATCCCGTCACATTTGTCAATACCAGAAGACCAAAAGACAGACCAAGGGTCCAGCCTGGGCGCTTGTTGAAGTTCCTGGTTGATTTCAATCTAGTATCTACGAGGCATACTATATCACAGTTAAAGTCTTGTAAAGTTAAAACACACCAAGCTTCTAGGGCCTTTAATGCTATTAACATTTAAAGTACACACCATAGCGAATCCATCCTAAGTGCCTATGGGTGACTTACTTCTACGACTTTGTCTAGTTCGCTCATAATAGGGTCCAAACCCCCCATCGGTATCCGTATACGATCAGATAGAGGAACTATCTGTTTCCTCACCCCAGACTCTTTATCAGAGACATCAGTGGTTAAAACTGCAAACTTATTGCCAGACCTCCACTTACCAACTCTCCCATCTTTACCCGACCTAACACTGCCAAACCTTTCCTCATTCGCTTATGTGGTATTTGAACAAACCCTGCAACCTCTGCACCAGATGCCGTGGTGCACTGGGGGCATGGTAATACAAACCACCACTGTACCCTCTGGAACAACAGAAACCTCAGTGACAGAAGTCTTATTACCTCCCACAGTTCGATTAACTGCCAAAGGCGGAGGAGACATTTCCTTCCGGAATACCAATGTCCTTAGACCCTTTAGCTAACTCCCCAGATCTAGAGGGAAGCGTGCTTTGTTTTGTGTCCTGGCTGCACTAAGTTTAACCTGAGCCTGTTGAGCCATGGAAATTAATCCTACATGTGAAGGACAATCGTCCCTTTTATGGGATGCCCAAGGGCAGCGCCCATATGCATGCCCTGTCCATTCACACAGATTACATTTAAAAGATTAAGACAGGCACTGGGAGCATGGCCAAAATTGAAACAATGGCTACACTTTACTGTATCACAGGCTGAACTAAAATGAGCTCGGAGCCGATTTAAAACAAGATTTAGGCTGCTCACATAGAAAATGAGACCTTTGTCTTTCCCAAATAAAAAACTAGGTAAATGACTAGGCCCAGTATTAGTGGAATACAATTTTACTCTAACTCTCCATCCTCCATCCCAGATTTGTTCACTATCTAATGTGGGGGTAGGTTTATTAAGTACCTCACAACGTTGTCGCAACCAAAATAAAGTATCCTCTACATTTACACCTTCATTTTTAAACATTACAGTAATGTTCCTGACTGCAGACTCCATTAAGGGAATTGCTTGAAAGGGTGACCCAGTAGGAGAGGCCTGACAAGCCACATATTGTGGCCCAAATCTATCTAAACTGGAAACCTGTTTAAAGCTAATATCAAAATTATGGTTCCCAAACTAATAGGGCAAATATGTCAGAAGAAATGAATTTCATAGATCCTTTAAGTAATGTTTTCACCACATAGATCCGATTTGGGGATCCACCAACCCACCTTTATATAATAGGCGAACCACATTCTACCTGGGGCTGGTTCCTTTAGAAGAAAACAAATCGACCAGTTTAAAACCTACAGGCCTAACAGGGTCTTCATCCTGAGACTCTAACAAATGAGGGCAGATCCCATCCTGAGAGGACCCTCTGTTTCTAAGGGTACAGAAGAAACAATAACAGGACAACCAATCACATTATGCTCTTCATGTAAAGCAGTAGAGAAATTCTCAACCTGAGCATGCAAAACTGTAGGCAATATATTTTCCCCAAGATCAGCCCTTTGTTTAAAACAGTCAGTAATAATCCCCTAGAATCGTTGGAGCTCATAACTTTGTTGGTGGCCACAGACTCCACAGCCTTTTGCAGCATGTTCAAATAGGTAGGATCCTGAGAGTCAGAAGTCCAGGCACCACCCTCTCCCTTTTCCCAACCCGCCTCCTTCAATGCTTTTTCAGGAGACCAAGATGCCCTGACCACAATCCACAGATGAAGTGTCCTTAGGAGCCATAGAAAATTGCCCTCTCAAACGTCCAGAACTGCAACTTTTACTCCACCCTGGTCTTTGCGCCTGTGGAAAGAAAATACCTCAGGCCCTGATTCCCTTTGAAAGCACCTCTCTCCTAGTTCCAGGTAGCTTACCCGATCAGGTGCAGAGTTGAAACCGGTCTCACTCACCGCGCTTCACCGCTAATTCAGGCATAACACTGGGCTGTAGGCACCCCAAGAAACCACTGGTAAACTGCCAGCCCCAGCACCTCCTTCTGGAATTGGCGAGTCGCTTGAGAGTGATGCAGAACCATCAGTGTCATGATGGGTCTTACCAGACCATGGGAGACCATCCTTAGGAAGCCTAAAACTGCCTGCGGGAGTGCTGCAAGCTCCAAATCCACCACTGAAAGGTCCTTCAACAAAGTCGACCGCTTTGCCTTCAACGATGTCTGCAAGGTACATTCTGTCTCAGTAGCAACCTCCATTTGCAAAATGGCCTGAACCACCTCCATACGCTCCTCAGATTCAATAATAGTCACCATCAGCCTCAGCAACAGAACACTCTTCCTCTATGGCCTCTGAAAGTTGAAGCACAGGGAGGAGGTCTGCTTCCCTGCACTCCCGACATCCGACTCCAGCTGACTCCTGCATACTGACAGCAGCCAGTAGGGAATTTCCCCAGTGCCCTGGCCAAATTTCCTCAAGCACTGAAAAATACCACCAACAGCTTAATCTGGTTCAAGGTCAGTTGGCATTCATTTGTATCCCTCCTCCGGGTCGTGCCTGAAAATAGGCAGGATTTGTCTAGTGCACTTACCCGGTCAACAAAAGCTAAATAAATACAAAAATACATAAACAATGGAAGGTTGTATCATTGAATGCTATGAGCCTGGGGAACAAGATGGCAGAGTTGCAGGTAATGATGGCAGAAGGAAGTAGACATAGCCACCATCACTCGAGACATGGGCAGCCCAACACCATGACTGGGACCTAGCCATTCCAGGATTCAAGATATACCGGAGGGACAGGGAAAAGGGAATGGGGTAGCCATCTATGTGAGGGAAGGGATAATGTATAATAGGGAGGAGGGGAGGAGGAGGGGAGGGCAGAATCCATTTGAGTGCAACTACACAACCAAATGGGGAAAAGTTAGATTGGGGTAGTACTGATATAGTTATCCAGCCTCAGAAGGAGGAGATTGATAGGGAGCTGGGAGAACAGTTAAGGAGGCCTCTGTTTCCTGGTGTCCACTGTACTTACATGTGTTATTTTTTCCTTACAGTGATGATTGCCTGTTGAATTCCTAGTGCTTTCTGTGTATATTCATTGTATACCATAATTTTATCATGTACCCACTGTTTTCTGTGCTGTATGCTTTGGGACTCCCTGTTATAATATGCTGGTTTTGCCTGTAACTCCCCAGGTCCTGCCTGAAAATAGACAATGTTGTTGTTTACTGCACTTATCCAGTCAACAAAACTAAATAAATAAATAGTGGCAAAGGGTCACTGTGGTGGTTGGAGACTTGAATCTGCCAGGGGTGAATTGAACATCCCAGCTACCTCATGTGCCAGGAGCAGATCCTCCTGAAAGCCTTTCAGGATGGCTTCCTGGCACAGAAGGTAACTGAGTCAACTAGGAAGAGAAACATTCTGGACCTGGTGCTGGCGGATGGAGAACAAGTCAAAGATGCTGGGTGGAGGACCCCTGGTAAGCAACCACTGCACAGTGTGGTTCACATTCAATCTAGGTAAAGAGGCAGCAACTACAAAGACTAAAGTACTGAATTTCAAAAGGGCAGACTTTGGTCGGGTGGATAATATATTAGAAGGGCTCATATCTAGCATCTGCCCTAACATGGACATCGAAGCAAAACTAGGCAATCTAAGAGACTCCATGCATTGGCAGGACTTCTATCTAGCCAAGTCCCTGACTATGACTTATGATATTTTCTCAGAAATTGTGCTAGGGCTATCAACAAGTATGTTCCCATAGTAAAAGTTTGTGCCAGAAACAAACCTGTCGGTGGTTTATAGAAGACCTGAAAGATGCTTTGTGGAGTAGGGATGTACTCTGGAGAACTGCTAGGAAAACTAATTTAATAAATGACTGGAATTCTTTCTGGAGTGTGAGGAACCTCTGCACCAAAATGGTCAGAGAAGCCAAGGCTACAGTAATTTCTACCACTCTGCTGGAGAGCTCCTCAAGAAATGCTTCCAAATTCTGGAAGACTATCAAAGACATTGAAGGTCACACCACTGTAAATTCCTACCTACTAAATTATTGATCGACAATACTGTCATGTCCGACAGACCGTCTATCCTCGATGCTCTCAGTAATCATTTTGCCACTGCAGGGCTAGTCTTTGACTCCTCTCCCGTGAATATCCTCCGCCAACAACTTAGATTGGATACACAAGAAAAACCCATCCCCAGTCCATCCTTCTCTGCAGCCTACCTCCCTGAAAGAAGTCAAGATCTTCTCCTTCAGCTGGACACTAGGAAAAGTGCTGGGCCAACCCCATTGACCCATACTCTTAAAGGTCAGCTACCTGCATCCTCGCAGTCCCACTTACTCATCTCTTCAACTTATCCTTGTCCCAGGGTGACGCATCGCCCATTTGGAAAAATGCACTTGTGGTCCCTTTGTTTAAGTCAGGAGATCCTAGTGACCTCAATAACTACAGGCCAATCTCCCTACTTCCATCCTGTCAAAGATGCTGAGGAAATAGTGAACTCCCAGCTTCAGAAGTACCTGGAATCAGAAAAATTGCTCAACCCTGTTATAATCCGGTTTTAGAGCATAGCACAGTACAACCCTCTGCTCTAGCCAAGGTGACAAATGACTGGCAGCTTGAATTAGACAAAAAAAAAACTTTGTCTGCGCAGTTTTCTTGGACCTATGCAAGCGTTCGATACGTTGATCACAGACTGCTTCTGTCGTCCTCCAGAACATTGGTTTGGATTCCCTATCCCTAAATGGTTCTCCAAATACCTCTCAGGATGACTTCAACAAGTAAAGGCAGAAGGGAAGTTCCTCCACCAAAACCCTATTGAGGGTGTACTGCAAGGTTCCATTCTTGGTCCCTTGCTCTTCACCATTATATTAACAGTAGATGCCCCAATCAAAAGCACAAGAGCACTTATTTGCCGATGATATTGTACTCTGTTAGTAGCTCCACACCCGAAGCGCCTGAAAAGCCCTTTAAAAATGAATTTAATCTGCGCGACATCAGCTATAAACTAGAAACTGCTCTTAAATGCAAAAACAAAGCAATGTTCCTCTCCCCTACAAAATGCAATAAATCCTGCAATTGCTGGGACAATCCCACAGATCACTACCATTCTAGGTGAGCAGTTGGACTACGTACAAAGTTAAAGTACCTGGGAGTCTGGTTAGACCATAGACTTACTTTCACAGATCACTTAGAAGAACTGGCAAAGAAACTTGGACAAAGACTTGCTCTGTTCTTTACGATTAATAATCTCCTCACAAGAGACACGAAACTGAAACTGGTTCAAACTACCTTTCTTTCCTTATTGGATTATGCAGACTTTCTATATAGTCAGGGACCTGCAGGTACCTCTAGCCAAACTCGATACGCTTTATCACAGAGCCATAAGATTTATCATGGGTCTTCCATACTCAACCTACCACTGTGCATTGTACGCTGCAGTGGATGGTCATCCCTTGCTTACAGATGGCAAAACAATGCTGCAGTTTGGCACAAAGCTATCTCAAATAAACTACCCCAGTATATCTTTGTCTGTTTACCTTTGTGCACTCTGGGAAGTATGCCCTGAGAAGCACCTCATATATCTACCTTTATATTTATAAAGCAAAATCCCACATTGACAGAGCAGCTATCAGCTTTGTGCTCCCTCAACTGTGGAACAAGCTGCAAAAATTTGACATTAACTCACCCCATCAGCCTAGCAGCTTTTAAATCTCTATATCTACATCATAATAAGGAGCCCCTGTGCCTGTCTACCCTAAATAGTGACTCCTGTAAGTCCAAGCACACTTAATTACTACTGTTAAAAGACTGATCACAACTATAATCAACTCTTCTCTCCCCCTTTTCTACCCCCATACCTGTCCCTTCCACATTTCTTTGACCCTGGTTCCAGCTTTAAATTCTCCATACTGTATCACTATATATCTTTTATATTAGGTTTTATTTGTGTTCGTGCAGCTGATATGTATATTTCTTTACTTTTATGAAAAATTGTGTCCTACCCAAAACTAGCTGTATCTTCTGTTCCAAACATATACTACTGTCAATGCTACCTGCTGATACTTTGTATATACGTATTACTGTATCTCACTTTATTTGTATTATTACTATTTTCTTGTTTGCATCCCATGTATATTGTCCCTTGTTCCTTGTTAACAAACCCAGGTCCACCTCGAAAATGAGCTTGCTTAACGGTGATCGCCTGTTTAAATAAAGACTTTGATTGATTGATTGAATCATCAAGCTAGGCTTGGTTGAGGCCACTAGTACATGTGTAAAGAGCCAGAGTAAGAAAATAAGGACCAAGAAGCTGAGTTGGATAAACAGAGAAGTAGGGAGAGAGTGAGGGAAAAGAGGGCTGCCTTTAGAATCTATAAAAGATTCAACAGAGAGGATAACAAGAAAGAATACGTAAGGAATCCAGGGAGGTGAGTAACATAGTAAGGGAAGCCAAGGAACTGAGAGAACTGAGGACAGCACAGGGGACCAGAGAAGGTGAAAAGATTTCTTCAAGTATATACAGGAGAATTGAAAGACTGAGAATCAGATTGTTAAGATCAAGAATTACGGTGGTTGAGCAGAAAAGGGATCAGAGCAGGCAGAAGTACTCAATTAGTACTTGTGCTCAGTAATCACCAGGAGAGGAAAGGGTCTGTACTTAACGGAAGGGTGGGGTGGGAGTAGGGGGGGGGGAAGTGGTCATGGATTGAGTAATCACAGAGGAAAGGGTGTCAGAGGGGCCTTAAGTCCTATGGCAGATAAGGCACTTAGGCCTGGTAGAGTTCATCCTAGAGTCCTGAGAGAGTCCTGGTGGGGCTGCTGGCAGACCTGTTCAACACCTCTCTGGATATGGGTACATGCCCAAGGATTAGAGGGTAACTCATGTGGTGCCCCTCCATAACAGTGGGCCTTGGGATGAATCAGGAACTATTGACCAGTGAACCTTACTTTAATTGTAGGAAAGCTAATGGAGGCTATTCTCAATGAAAGGCTGGTAAAATGTCTGCAGGATAATGGTCTACAGGATGGCAAACAGCACGGGTTTGTCTCAGGCAGATCCTGCCAGCCAAACCTGGTGGACTTTTGATTGGGTGACATGGGCACTGGACAAGGGTCATGCTGTGGATGTCCTTTACCTGGACTTCAAGGCCATTGACTCTGTGCCTCATGGTAGGCTGACCAACAAATTGAACAACTGGGGAGTGGGCAGGAAACTGGTTAGATGGGTCAAAAGCTGATTACAAAATAGACAGCAGAAGGTAGAAGCATGGGGGGAGGGATGAATTATGAGCAATTAGTCCCATATGGGCTAGGTGACAAGACCAGTGCTGTTTAACATTTTTATAGCAGACATTTCAGATGTGATAAAAGCAAGATCAGCCTCTTTGCTGCTGACAGTAAGGTCTGTGCAGAAGTGGATGGGGAGAGGGGAAGGTTGCAAAGTACTCCAGGTGGACTTGGCAAGACTGGAGGATGGTCTAACACATGGCAACTTGGGTTCAATGCCAAGAAATGCAAGGCCATGCACGTGGGAGCCAGGAACCCCAGAAATAGTTACTGGTTGGGAGGAGTGCAGTTATCCATGTCAACAGAGGAGAAGGATCTGGGTGTACTGGTAACAGGGGAAATAAACCACTCATCCCAGTGCAGGAAGGCAGTGGCAAAGGCCAACAGAATGCTGGGGTGCATCACAAGGAAATTACCTAGGAGAGGGAAGTCATCTTGTCCTCAGACAGTCCCTGGTGAGGCCACATTTCTGAGTACTGTGCATGAGTATTGGCACCCTAATTGAAAAAGGACATCAGGCTACTGGAGGTGCAGTGCAGTGCAGCAAAAATGATTCTGAACGTGGGAGATAAACCTATGAGGAGAGACTAGAGAACTCAATATGTATTCTCTGGCGGATAGAAGGGAGAGGGGCTATGACTGAGACCTTCACATACCTGAAGGGCATTAACAAAACAAACACTGAGAGTGTTTTCAAACTAAAAGGTGGGTGGGAAACCAGGGACACAGTCTAAAATTAGAAGAAGGCAGATTCAGGAGGAGATAAGAGGCACTATTTCACCAAAAGGGTAATCACAGGGTGGAATGCGTTGCCAGAGGAGGTGGTATCGCTGTGGACAGTGAGCAGCTTCAAGAGGGGTGGACAGGATCAAGGAGAATTCAACACTGAAGTGGACGGGGTGGTGGATTTGAGGAAACAGGAGGAAAACAGTGGGGGGTAGGGGGAATGCAGCTGCAGTCTAAATGGCTGAAGTGCTGCACAGTCAAGCAGACTAGATAAACCGTAAGGCCTGTATATGCTGGCAGTTTCATATGTTCATTGTTAGTATTTAAAAAATTCCACCTGTCTTAACCATAACGTCAGGTCATAAAAGATTGTTGGATATTTAGGGTAAAATGGGACCCAGTAAAAGTAGATATTGCCTCTCAGCTGCCCTGTCCTGGTCAATTACAATCTAACAATGTGTCAAAGCAGGACACCACCAAAATGAGATATCTAAATCATCTGCTATATTCTGGGTAAATATATAGTAAAAATTTGTACAAGCAAGACCTGGTAATATTTGCAAGTCAAAGGTTCATGCATGTACAGATGCAAGTACTGAGACAGGCTGCAGCTGCAACGTATACTATGAACACCTTTTTATGACAATATTTTTAGACTTGGTGGGTCATTATTTGTAAAGCATTGTTAAAGATTAATACTCTGGGAATGAGTGACAACTGGAACACAAGCATCTCCTCTACCAGGACTGCTTAGAGATGTTATTTAGCTCAACACAAGCCACAAAGTGCACCACAATGCATCTAGTACCCCAGATCTTCTATACCAGTGGCAAACATCCAGCATTGACAAATGCTTATTTCCTTCAGTGAGTAGGCTGCTTTCAGCTGTAGCCCCAGTACCAAGCCTGAGAGTACCAAAAGAAAGAGCAAATTGGGCACCAGAGAATTAAGTGCATAAAGGGTTTTATTAAATAAATGCCAACAGCTTGAGCAAAACAACTCTTCGATTGGTTTCTCTGCTAACAGCGCTCCTCAGGAGGTATTACACAGTTAGCACAAGACAACATTTAAAAGGAGCTGCTAAATTGACAGTTTATGATTTTACGTTCGCAAGGAACGTCTTGGGAGAATAGGACACTTTGGAGGTGTGACTGTCCTGTGAATCCACTGCTCCGTTAGGCATGGCAGTCCTGCACCAATGGATGCGGTGCTGTGTATGACAGCAGAGGTCTTCACTAAAGAAAACCACTGCCATGATCAGTGCTGGCAGCGCCTCTGTATGAGCTGCCGTAACAAAAATACGTCCAAGTCTCGCGCGCCCCCCAAAGTTTTGGTGCCACGCTGGGAGCCCACCCCAGCATGGCAAATCTTGTTTTGGCTGACGGGGTGCCCAATCCCCATCAGCTCCACGTCCCCAAACAGCTTTCCCTGCTGCCACACTGGGAGCCCACCCAGCGTGGCAAGCGTCCCAAGGTCGTCTGAATAAAAAAAAAAAAAAACTATAAATAAGAAAACATCCATCGCTGTCTCCCACCCACCTCCCACAACCTGCACCCACCCACTGCACACCCTGACTCCCCACACCCCCCACCCCTTACTTACCTCCGGAGCTCGGGCACGACGAGCATCGGTGGCCGGAAACACGCCTGCACCTTCAAAGCCGACCGCTTTAACTGAGGAACTGAGTGTCAGTGGCTCAGCAGAGCACACTGCCTCTGAGGCAGGGATATCAGTAGGCTGTGGGTTCTATCCCCACACCAGGCACTTGGGTTAATATCCCAATACTGACACTGTAGTGCAGCATGAGGGGGTGCTGCACTCCTGAGGTGCCGCTCTTCGGATGAGACGTTAAACCGAGGTCCCATCTGCCTGTTCTGGTGGTAGTTCAGGTGGATGTTAAAGATCCCATGGCACTTCTCGAAAAGAGCAGGAATTTTCCCGTGCAATGGCCAAATTCCTCCATTCACGAAAAATACCACCAACTGCTTAATCTGGTTCAAGGTCAGTTGGCATTCATCTGTATCCCTCCCTCCCCTGGTCGTGCCTGAAAATAGGCAGGATTTGTCTAAGTGCACTTACCCGGTCAACAAAAACTAAATAAAATAAAAATAAATAAATGCCGGTAAGCTGTATAATGGGATAGATAGGGTTTTCAACTTTATTGCATATCTTAGGCATTTTGGAATTTTGCACCAAATTTTCAGCATTAGGTTTTTGGGACCCCTTCTTATGAATGCTGTCACTGTCATGGCGTTATTAGGGTCCGAAGGGTGATTTCGCAGTCACTGTGCGAAATCACCTTCCAGAATGATTAACAAAACGACACTGCCAGTGTTCATAAGGTAGACTCTCAAAAGCCTATTTTGAAAATTTGGTGGAAAATTCCTAAAATGACCGCTTATGAGCGTGTGTTGTGCAGTTCCTACGATGCTTGTAAGTTCACGAATTTTCAATATTTTAACTCCAGATTTTCAACATTGCCATTTTACTATACCTCCTTATGAGCAGTACAGCTGTCATTTTCACATTCTGCCCAAAATGAGTTTCACCCATGTAGCGCACAATGGCGCAGTCGGTGTGCAAAATCAATTTATGGGACACATTAAGAAAATCACAGTGTCACTGTTCATGAGCAGAGATCTTAAATGGCTATATTGAAAATTTGGTGAAAAATTCCTAAAATGACTGTTTTATGAGCGTGCATAGGCAGTTCCTCATACGCACGCCTGAGGTTTGCGAATTTTCAATATTTGCACTCCAATGACTTCCAAATACCTAAACAGCACATAGAAGCAAGCAACATTCGCATTGACAAATGCTTGTTTATTTTGCATTCCGCTGCATGCATGTGCTAAGGAACGCTTTGGGACAGTACGACTTTTTGAAGGTGTGTGAACCTCCTGTCCAATGCAGTGCTCAGTGTAACATGTGCAACCCTACTGCACCAATGGATGCATGAGCTGTCTATGACAGCAGTTTGACTGCAGTGGTCTTCAGTTAAAAGAAAAGCACCTTTTTCCTCTGGCTGCTAATAAAATCCTCCACTTCCTCCTCTGCTGCCGTCTCACCTGCTCCCTTGTTATTGCCCCCACCAAACACATTGTATGTGCAGACGGAGTGCCCAGTCCCCATTGTCTCCAGCTCCCCCAACAAACATTTCAGGTGGCATGCTGGGAGCCCACCCCAGCATGCCCATTGTCCCTGTAAATGGGAAAACTGTCCTAACATCTTTTGTTTTTTAAACCTGTAGAAAACAGAAAATCGTCCCTCGCTGTGTCTTGTGCCTCTCCCGAACCACACCCACCTCTGCATACTCCCTCCCTCACCCCATACTTACCTCCGGAGCCTGGCTACATGATCTTCAGTGGAGTGGGAACACATCTGCACTCTTGAAAGCTGAACGCAAACTGAAGAAATGACAGTAAGCTGTATAATGGCATAAATGTTTTTTTTTCAACTTAGGTGGCTATCTCAGCATTTTTGCAAATTTTGGCACCACATTTTCAACAGGAGTTCTTGGGACCCCACCTCATGAATTCAGTTACTGTCATGTGAGTTATTTGGTCCCCAAAGGTGATTTCATGGTCACTGCACAAAATCACCTTTTGGGATTGATTAACTAAACAACAGTGTCACTGTTAATGAGGTGGGCTCCCAAAAGCCTATGTTGCAAATTTGGTGAAAAATGTCAAAATGATTGTGTTACAAGTGCATTGAGCAGTTCCATGCACACTCGTAACTTCGAGAATTTGAAATGTTTTCACTCCAGATTTTCAACACTGCCATTTTTTCACATCTCCTTATGAACAGTACAGCTGACATTTTTCACATCCTGGCTGAAATGTGTTTTTGCACATTTGCACATCCAGCGCACAATGGTGTGGTCACAGTGAGAAATCAATGCCAGGACAGATTATGAAAATCACAGTGACACTGTTCATGAGCAGAGGTCCCAAAATGCCTATGTTGAAAATGTGGTGACAAAGCCCACAAAATGACTGTGTCATGAGCGTTCATTGCTCAGTTTCCATGTGCACTTGTAAGTTCGAGAAATTGTTGTATTTTCACTCCAGATGTTCAACATTGCCATCCCTTCACACCTCCTATGAATGCTACAGCTGTCATTTTTCACATCATGCTTGAACTGTGTTTTTGCACAAGCCTTTGAGTGAAGCAAATTAACAAAACGAACGATGTAAGAAACCACTATGGTTCTCAAAGGAAGTGGCAGTGAAGGTTCAAGAGAAAAGAAAGCATTCAGGAAGTACAAGGAATCACAGAAGGAGCAGGACAGGAACTGTATCAGTTAAAGCAAAAGGAAACTGGGAAGGCAGTCAGAACAGCAAAGGCCCAAACTGAGGAAAAGATAGCCAACTCATTTAAGAGGGGGATAAAACCTTTATAGGTACATCAGGGAGCGAGGAGGAAGACCAAGGGAGGGCTAGTGAGGCTTAATAAAGAGGAGGGAGGAGGGAGGGAGGTGGGCAGAGGGTGACTGTGAAAAGGCAGAGATACTAAACAGATATTTTTGCTCAGTATTTACAAAGGAAGTGAGGGAGATACTAAAACAAACAGTAGAAACGATCTGGATACAGAAGTTGATACCAGCCCATTTACAGAAGAAAGGGTTCTGAAAGAACTCTTAAAACTGAAGGTGGACAAAGCAATGGGGCCTGATGGATTCATCCAGAATTCTAAAAGAACTAAGCGTAGAACTAGTGACACCACTGACTAACCTCTTTAACAAATCATGGGAGGATGGGGTGGTACCCAAGGACTGGAGAAAGGCAGATGTGATTCCCCTTCACAAAAGTGGAGCAAGGCAGAAGCAGAAAACTACAGACCTGTTAGTTTAACCTCAGTGGTAGGAAAATGATGGAATCACTTCTGAAGGAAGGAATTGTTGAATATCTAGAGGACAGCGGGGCTCAGGACCCAAGCAGCATGGATTCACAGCGGAAAGGTCATGCCAGACAAATCTGATAGATTTCTTTGACTGGGTGACCAAAGTAGTAGGTCGGGGGGCTGTGGGCATGGCCTACCTAGACTTTAGCAAGGCATTTGACACAGTCCCACACAAAAGATTAATATACAAGTTAGCCAGCCTGGGAGTGGGTCCCAAGATGACAGCCTGGGTAAAAGAATTGGCTGGAGAAAGGACATAGAGAGTAATAGTAAATGGAGTCCACTCTGAAGAAAGGGGGTTACTAGTGGGTACCGCGGGGTTCAGTATTAGGACCAGTCCTGTTCAATGTCTTTATAAGTGACATTGCAGAGGGACTGGAAGGAAAGTATGTCTCTTTGCAGATGACACAAAGATCTGCAACAGAGATGATGCACAAGGTGGGGAAAGGATGAGAAGGGACTTGGCAAGGTCAGAGGAATGGTCAAATGTATGGCAGCTTAGATTCAATGCTAAGAAGTGCAAGGTAATGCACCTGGAAACAAAACCCCAGGGAAGAGTACACAATAGGGGTGAGATACTAACAACAAAAATGGAAAGGGACCTGGGGATAGTCATATCAGATGACCTAAAGGTGGGCAAGCAATGTGAGAGGGCAGCAAGGAGGGCTGGGGATACTGGGATGCATAGGGAGAGGCATCACCAGTAGAAAACAGGAAGTTATTATCCTTCTGTACAGACAGTTGGTGAGACCCCATCTGGAGTACTGCATGCAGTTCTGAGACCCAATCTCCAGAGACATAGACAGGATGGAGGCTGCCCAGAGGAGGGCAACTAAAATGGTGCAGGGTCTGCACCAGAAGACATATGAAGAGAGACTTAAGGAGCTGAATATGTATAGCCTCGAGGAAAGAAGGGAGAGGGGGACATGATAGAAACTTTCAAGTATCTCAAGGAATCAACAAAGTCCAAGGGGTAGCATCTTTCAAAAAGAGGTGCAAGAACAAGGGGCACAATTTGAAGATAGAAGGGGCGACTCAGAGGTAATTTAATGAAGTATTTTTTCACAGAGAGGGTTGTGGATGCATGGAACGGCCTTCCGGAGGAGGTTGTGGAGTCAAAAACAGTGGTGGAATTCAAGCATGCATGGGACAGTCATAGAGGCAATTCTAGGGGTGGGGGTAGGAAGAAGTAGGCTGCTGGTTAACTAGGATCTGCAGCTTATCCAATAGGTAGGGAAATGGGCAGACTGGGTGGGCCAAGCGGTCCTTATCTGCCACAAAATCTATGTTTCTATGTTTCCTATGTGGAGCAGAATGGTGTGGTCGCTTGTGGGAAATCAACGTTCAGGACAGATTAAGAAAATAACAGTGGTACTGTTCATAAGCAGAGGTCTCAAATGCTTTTATGAGGTGGGGTAACAAAAGCGGTCATGCTGAAAATTTGTAGTGCAAATACCAGCAATTGCACAGGGCATTAGGGCAAAGCACCACACGTGCCAAACACCACTGCAACTCTGCAAGCAATGTCCAGCATTGACAAATGCTTGTTTTTTAAATGTGACTAACATACTAACATACTATGAAGCCAGCAGACTAGGCCCTATGTTCTATAAAGTCTGCTCGATAATCACTGCCTTTTCAGGGCACCATTATTTTACCCCTCCCTCCCTCCCTACAGGGTCCCAGCAGGACTCTGGATACACCCTCCCAGTACCTATCCCTGCTGTTCTTGAACCCTTCCACAGTTGCAGGAGCCACCAACCCTGGCAGTGCATTCCAGGACTCCACCACCCTCTCAGTGTAGTAGCATCTCCTTGTTTCCCCTCAGTCTCCCCTGTTCAGCTTCATTGGGTGACTCCTTGGCCACCAGCTCCTCCAGCTGAAGCACCACTCAGGGGCTTACTCTATTTATTCCTTTGAGATATTTGAAGACCTCTATCATAGCCCCCTGTTCCTTCTCCTCCAGTGAGTACAGGTTGAGATCCTTCAGTCTCTCCTCATAGGGCCTTTCCCTAGTCCCAGAATCATCCTGGTCACCTCATCTGCACCCCTCTCCAGAAGAGCAATGTCGCTCTTTTAGTAGGGATACCAAAACTGCACGCAGTATTCAAGGTGTGGTCTAACCAGGCAGTTGTATAGCGGAAGGAGCACCTCTCGACTCCTTGAGGTTATCCCCTCAGGCCGCACCCTTCTACACTGCTCTGAGTTATTCATTTTGGCATCCACCACCACCCCAAGGTCCTTCTCCCCTAGAAACCTGCAGGTTATATATGCAGGCGGAACAAAAGATCGCAACCAGCATTTGAGTGACAGGCTCCATGTTGACCGCAAGTTGTAGTCGGCATGAACAGCACAGTTCAGGACACTTTTTACATGGGGACTTAAGCCCGAACTCTCCACATGAGGGGTATCACCCCTACACCCCCGAACCAATAGATTCTAACTCCAGGTCAGCGTTAGTTTGGAGAGGGGTGCAGGTCGGGGGAAGTGGTTGCCCCTTCCAGGAGCATTTCTGTATGCATATGGCACTGTAGTCAATATTGATGCATGTCACCAAGAAATGTTGCTGTTAGGTGGTATACCAAACCTGCAGTACCTCCCCATGTGTATACATAAGATGGGTTTTGGCTCCCAGGTGCAGAACCCTGCATTTCCCAGCATTAAACTTTAGCTTCCATGCTCTTGACCACCTCCCTAGAGTCCCTAGGTCTTCCTAGAGAGTCAGCTTCCTCCTCCCTTCCACCACTGCCCACAGCTTCGAGTCATAGGCAAAGAGGGTCATCCCACTCCTGATACCATTTCTGATGTCTGAGCTATAGATGTTAAACAGGAGTGGGCCCAGTACTGACCCCTGACAGCCCCACTAATGTCCTATAGGATGAGGCACCTCCCCACCCTCATCTTCTGGTACACACCCGCTAGGCAGTTTCCTATCCACCTGACCACCTGCTGCCACTCCCATATCCTGGCTTCCCCAGTAGCCTGGGATGTGGTACAGAGTCAAATGCCCTGCTGAAGTTCAGAAAGAGGACTTGCACTGGCCTGCCCTGATCCAGCCCTCGTCACCACATCATAGAACTCCACCAGGTTGGTCTGACACAATCTACCCTTAACATAGCCATGCTGGTGATCATCTAGGTGACCACGTGCCTTCAGAACCCCTCAAGCCTCTCCTTTAAGATGACCTTCAGCACTTTGCCCACTACTGATGTCAGGCTAACCGACCTATAGTTTCCCAGCTCCCTTCCATGCTGCCCTTGTGTATAGGCATTATATGGGCCATCCTCCAGTCAAGAGGCACCTATCCTGACTGCAGGGAGGAGTTCAATAGGTCCACCAGGGGTGCAGCCAGGGTATCAGTAATCTTCTTAAACACCCTGGATGGATCCTGTCTGGGCCCAGTGCTTTATCCTCTTAGGGCCTTAAGGGCTTTCACACCTCCCACTGGGATTTTAACATCTATTTCCCCCTTCATCTGCCGTTCCCCCTCCCTCTCCCCTTGCAGTGCCGCCCCCACCCCCATCCTCCTTGGTAAAGACAGAGGCAAAATTGTGATTTAGTACCTCCACCTCTCCCCGCCTCCTCCAACCATGCACTCCCCATCCTCAAGCCACTAATCTGCCCCTTCCCTTTTCTTCTTTCCCTGATATACCCTGAAGAACCTTTTTCCCCTTCTAATCTCCCTGTGCCAATCTGAGCTCCACCCCCACCTTGGCTGACCTCACCACCCTGGTGACCCCTGGCTACCTTATCATACTCCCCTTGGATATAGCCCCCAGAATGTTTGTATCTGCTCACAAGCAGCTTTTTATTTTCCTCACTGCATCCTGGGCCTCCCTTGTCCACTGGCTCGTCCACTTAGCTTTGCCCCACTTGTGTCTCTCCCTTATGCTGGCCTTGGTAGCTTCCAGGAGCCCTTTTAATAATTTTCCACTGGGACTCCATGCCCATGCTTGGCCTAATCTCATCTAGGTAGCCCCTTAGGATCCACTCCATCCCCAAGTCTGCCCTCTAAAATCAACCACTGTCATTTTTGTGTGTTCTACTTCCACCCCCTAGGTCAAGCGAGAATCAAACCGTGGCATGATCACTTCCTGTTAGTGGGTCCCCAACAACTAGGTCCTTAATGAGCTCACTGTCTGACAGGACCACATCCAGGATACACCTTCCCTCATTGGATCAGTCACCAGCTGGGCAAGGAACACATCCTGGAAGATGACCAACAGGTGCTGCTTCCTGCCCGATGAGGATGCCATAGTTCCCCGTCTGCTCCTGGCATATTCAGGTCTCCCAGCAACACAGTATTGCCTCTCCCCACCACAGTGATCCCTAAGACTAGCCACCAGGCCTTTCTACTATTCCTCCCTCTTGATGGGTGGTCAATATAGTACCCCATCTTCACCCTCTTACCCCTGAGCTTGCAGGTGACCCATAAGGCCCCACCTGATCTCCTGCTTCCTCAACCTTGTTTATCCCTATGCCATCCCTAATGATAAAAGCTACCCCTCTTCCTCCAACCTATCTCTTCTACATTTTGTGTACTCTGGTGTTTAGGTCCCAGTCATGTCTGGAAGTGGACCAAGTCTCTGCGACAGCTGCCACATCCACCCCTCCCTCCACTAACAGCACCTAGCTCTGGCATCTTGTTTTCCATGTTCCTGGCATTATTCAAGATCACCCTCCATTGTCCCTTGCCCCCCACCCTGAGATCTCCTGTTCCCTGCATAGAAAGCTCCCTCGTGCACTATTGGGTGCTCCTGCTCTGTGCCCCCTCCCCGCCTGTGGAAGAAGGCCAGGGTCCTCTTGGCCTGGCCTGCCAGGTAGCCCCTCCTCCCCTCACAAGTTTAAACCCCACCTGAGTGGATGAATTCTGCTAGTGTAAGCTGCAGGACCTCTTTTCCTCTGAGCTAAGGTGGAGCCTGTCCCTTGCATACAACTCCTGCCTCCCAGGTTGTACCCCAGTCCCCACCCACTTATACCCCTTGGCCTCTGCACCATTCACCAAGTTCCATACATTTACACCCCTTATTTTCTCCACACTGGCCCTAGGCACCAGTAATATCTCCCAGAAGGAGACTGAGCACCCCACATCCTGACAAACCCTGGCAAGCTCCTAAACCTAACCTGGATCTCCAGCTCACTGTTCCCTCTAATCGTTTGTACCCAGGTCCACTAATATGTCAGGGTCCTACCACTCCCACGTGCTAGACAATAGACCAGATGCTTTTGCCTTATGCACCACTGCCAGATATACTCCTGGACCTAACACCACATGAAGTACCCCTTCCTCCTCCTCCACTTGATCCCCTCTAATCATGGAGTCCCCAGGAGAAGTACTCTTACTGACTCTTGTTCCCTAGACCTGCTTGCTATGCCAGTTCCTCCCTATGCATTGTCATGCACATCCCTCTCCTCATGCCAAAATCTGGCCTGTCCTTCCCACTCCAACCCTTATCTCTCACCGACCTGACCTCCTGACCTCTTCCCTTACTGCTATAGTACTCTGTCCAGTCCCATTTTTCTTCCAGGAACAAGATCCCCCTGCCCCAGGTCTTCCTCCTCACTGACCTGTCACCTCAACCACTTCCCTTCCCCTGCTGTGCCTGGGACCATCCCTGAATCTCCCCAGGGGCAAGGCACCCCCTGCTCTCTGCTCTTTTCCTCTCAGACCTGTCCTCCTCCACCACCACCACTTCCCTCCTCCTACTGCATCCAGTGCAAACTCAGTGTTTCCAGGAACACGGGTAACTCCCCTGCTCCACCAGGGACTGCACAGGTCCCCCTTCCTCCCTCCTCCTGACCGCGCTCTGTTCCTCCCTGCATAACCTCATCCCCCATACTGTCCCACTTCCTTTACTAGGTCCCTCTCCGGCCTCCCCACCTGAGCTCCCCTTCCTTGCCATCCCTCCCTACCCCACTGTGACCTGACTCCATTTCTCCTGCCTGCCTGCCCTCCTGCATCCACCGATCCTTTTCCTCTGAGATCCTATGCCTAGAAATATCTCCTACCCCTCCCTGCCTGCTGAGCCCATTTCCATCCCCCACTTACCTGCCTCCAGAGGAGCCTCCACCTCCAAAATCCCTTCCTTATTTGTCAGTGTCAGGTGTGAATCTGTTATTATGATCTATGCCTTTTGTCCGGCCTCCCCTGCTGACTCACTCCCCCAATCAGTTTTTTTGCCCATACCCGCACTCTTCTATCCTCTCCACCAGGCCTTTGTTTTTTATTTCTCCTAACCTCATGACAGTGCCCCAGTCCTTATTTTCCTCAGGGCCACCCCAACCCATGCCCCTGGTGTTCCTCCTCCCTCTAGGGTCCACTCACATGCCCCATTTTGGTATGACAGTCTCCTGCACTTATGCCATCCTTCTCCTGTCTGTTCTCACCCACTTGGGTGCCTCACCTGAACCCACCACTGCCTTACCATTCTTTCCTACTGTCCCCCCAACCCACCACCCCACAGAGCCAATCTCTTTTTCACACCCCTTCCCCCAACACTCATCCTAGCCACTTGACCGCCTCCTGAGATGAGCCAACCATTGGCACACCGTAGAAACCCCATCCTCCATGCCAGGACTAGCACTATGGCTGACCCACACCCTATGCACTCCACTACAATTCCAAAGATACCAGCCCTCATGCTCTGTGGACCCTGCCCCATCTCTCTCCCCATACGGCTTCCCCATCCCAAATGACATGACAGTTTACATACACACTTGAAAGTCTAGTGTAGCCAGCCTTGTTAAGACCGATATGACAGGTTAAAACACAACTTGAAAGTCCAGTATAGCCAGTCGTTAGCCAGTTTAAATCCAACAATTTCCTAGACGTTATCAATTGATGCTAATTAAGGAATCCCTGCCCCCATGTCTCAGATTCAATCCAAACTTGAAAGTCTAGTATAGCCAGCCAATAGTCAATTTAAGTCCAACAATTTCCCAGAAGTTACCAATTTGTACCAGGCTTTGTACCAGAAGGTACCTCCCTATCTTTGTAAATGCTGGTCTATCCAATGCAGTAAGGGCCTTAGGGTCCCTGCCCTCCCTATCACTACTGTATAGAAACATAAAGTTGATGGCAGATAAGGACCGCAAGGGCCCATACAGTCTGCCCATTTCTTTTCTACCTTATAATGTGCCATCAGCCTTTGCTCTGTCAATGGCCTATCTATTCATACTCATCTGTTTTGCCCCTTATGCCTATCCCATACCTTTTAAAGCCCTGCACTGTATTCATATCCACCACTTCTTGAGGTAGGCGCTCCATGCATCCACCACCCTTTCTGTAAAAGAACTTCCTCACATTACCCCTTAATCGGCCTCCCTCTAATCTCATGCTGTGTTCTCTTGTCCTGCTATTTTCTTATACTGAAACATTTTAGACTCTTTTACCTTGTTAATGCCCTTAAGGTGTTTGAATGTTTCGATCATATCACCTCTCTCCCTCCTTTGCTCTAGGGTATACATATTGAGCTCCGTTAATCTGTCCTCATATGTTTTCTGATGCAGTACCTGCACCATTTTGGTTGCCCTTCTCTGGACTGCCTTAATTTGGTTAATGCTCTTGTAAAGGTGTGGCCTCCAGTACTGCACTCAGTACTCCAGATGAGGCCTAACCACTGTCTTGTAAAGAGGATTATTACCTCCTTCTTCCGACTTGTGATAACCCTACTAATACACCCCAACATCTCCCTAGCCTTACCTACTGCTTTTAGTTGTCTGCTTGATGATTTCAGATCATCAGTGATGATGATGCCAAATTCTCTTTCTTCCCTTGTAACTGCCAGCAACTCCTCCCAGCCTATAGGTGGCTTCAGGGTTCTCTTCCCTATGTGCATGATCTTGCACTTCTTTGCATTAAACCCAGTTGCCACTCTTCCACCATTTTACTAGTTCATCCAGATCTCTTCTCATTCTGCCCACACCATCTGAATCATCTACAGTACTTCTGTTACAGATCTTGTGTCATCTGCAAACAGACAAACCTTACCCTCCAATCCATCTGCAATGTCACCGATGAAGATATTGAAGAGGACTGGCCCCAGGACTGATTCCTGAAGTACCCCACTTGTGACTTGCATCTCTTCTGACTATACCGCTTACCACCACTCTCTGTTTTCTGCCCGTCAACCAGTTTGCCACCCAGTTGACCAACTTGACCCACCCGAGCCTACCCAGCTTATTAATCGATCTTTATCTGAAACAGTGTCAAAGCTTTGCTGAAGTCAAGGTAGGCAACATCAACTGCTCCTGTTTGGTCCACCACTCTGGTTACCCAGACAAAGAAATCTATGAGACTAGTTTGACAGGACCTTCCTTTTGTAAACCCATGCTGTCTTGGATCCTGTACTTCTATGATTCAGGTGTTGCACTATCCCTTCCTTAAGAAGTGCTCACAATATTGCCACTACTGAGGTAAGACTGACTGGTATATAGTTCCCTGCCTCCTCCTGCTACCACTCTTGTAGCGGGATCACATGAGCCCTTCTCCAGTCTTCTGGGACCTCTCCTGTGCTCAGAGACTTACTAAACAGTTCTTATAACAGCTCTGCTAATTCCACCCCTAGCTCCTTTAGTACCCTGGTATGTATGACATCAGGTCCCATTGCCTTGTCCACCCTGAGCTTATCGTGCTCTTGTAGGACCCTTTCTTTTGTGAAGGGACTAGTGCACACCTCCCTCCCATATGTCCATGGTGCTGAGCTGTGGGCCCTGCCCTACCTTCTCTTCAGTAAATACTGAACAGAAATATCTATTTAGGATAGATGTTTTTACATGGTCCTCCTCCTCACATGCCCCTTATCTCATTTGATCTTAGCAATACCCCCTCTGGACTTTCTCCTTTCACTAATGTACCTATCTGTTTGTGCTTCTAGTGTTTCCTTGGTTTGGGCCTTTGCCTGCCTTATTGCCTTCCCTACTTCCCTTAGGGAAGTCTGGTATGCTCTCCTGGTCTTCATCCCACTGCTGCTCCTTATATTTCCTGAAGGCCTGCCTTTTGACTCTGATCTTTTCTGCTGCTGTTTTGAGAACCAAAGTGGTTTTCTTTCTTCACACTTTTCTATCTAACACAATGGGTGTTGTTTAGCATTGCATCCTTAATGCTTGCCCACTTTGCCTGTATACCCTCACCTGTATTTCTTTTTGCCAGGGCTAGCTTAACTCTGTTGGCCATCTTATAAAAGTCAGCTCCTCTGAAGCCCTATACCTTTGCCTTGGAATGGGATGATTTAGTTGTAATGGCCAAATTGAACCATACCATCTGATGGTCAGTGGCCCCCAAGTGGCCTTCTACCTGGAGATCTGTGATCATTTCCCGTTAGTCAGTACTAGATCTAGGATAGCCCTGTCTTTTATGGGTTATTGTACCAGTTGTTTGAGGCCCTCCCCAGGAATCCACCATGTGTCTAGTTCTGGCAGATGTTCCTGCTGGTATTGACCAGTCTGCATCTGGCATGTTGAAGTCTCCCATTATCAGAACCTCCCTTTAGCTGTTATGTTTTGTATATCTTCTAACAGTAATGTGTCTATGTCCTCCCCTGGCCTGGGGCCTGTAGACAGCTCCTGTTCGTATGGCTGTCCCATTTCCAGTTTCCAGGGTGACCCACAGTTCTTCTGGCTCCTTATGTGTATTCTGAACATCTGTAATTTTGATATTTTCATTGACATACAGGGCCACTCCCATTTTTGCACCTCGGTCTCTTCTGAACAATACATAGCCAGGTACTGAAGCCTCCCAAGTGTGGTTACTGCCAAACCATGTCTCACTAATTGCTACTATGTCCAGTTTAGCCTCTGTCATTATTGCCTGCAGGTCTGGGATCTAGTTTCCAAGATTGTGAGCATTTGTGTACATGATTTTCCATTGGCCAGATTTTGGTGTGTTGGTTGTTGGGTAAGGTCTGGCATTTCCATGTCGTCGTAGTGGGAAGCCAGATCTTTTCCTTACCTGGTGATGCAAATAAACTACAAACATGCTGAACTCTTGTTTGACCACTAGCTGAGGGGAGGTGTGTTCTTCTCATTCGATGTATGGGTGCTGCACCCCTCTCCCATTTGCTAATTTAAATATTCTGCAAAGATGTCAAACTTGCCCCAATGCAGTCCATCAAATTTAAAGAACTTTTTGCTCCCCAAAACTGTTGCCAGTTCCCTACAAATCTGTGTCCTTCTCCTGGCACCAGCCCTTGAACCACATGTTTAGCTCCCTATCTCCTCTCTCTGACCTTCTGTCCATCTGCCCTCTCTCCCAGGTTGGCAGGATCTCAGAGACGGAGATGCCAGACAAAATGGATGATAGTTTGTCACCCAGCCTGGTCAGGTGTTCCTTGGTCTCCACAACTGACCAGCTGGCGATAATCATTAATCCCTATGTGTACCAGGATGTCAATGTTTTCTCCTGCTACCTGAATACCATCATACACTTGTGCTTTCAGCCTGCTAATATCCTCTGCAATATCTGGCCAGTTTTTGCTTCTATGTCTTAGGGTTCCTGTTCCCCCAATCACACTACAGCCATCAATACCTTTGTGCTATTCGTCTACAATTACATCCTATATGTTATCAGTATTTTATTTCTCTGCAACAACTGTATATTACAACCTATGTATTAACTGTGTAGTATTTTACTTCTGCAGCAACCATATATGTCACCTAATGTATTACTGTGCAGTATTCTTATTCTATGCTGAAATTGTAAAGCACTTTACTCCACAATTTTGATAAGTTGTGAATGAAGAGGCTGAAGAAGAATATTCGCTTCTTGGCTCCAAGGTTTCAGCTATAAAATCCTGAGTCTTTGGTTTGTCCTGATCCCTTAAGGCCTTATGAATGGATCCATTCCTAATGCTCTGCCACCTTCCTGCCCTGCCCAACCCTTGGCTTGCTGCCCCAAGTATTTAATAAAGTGAGAGGGTGGGGACAGTAGGGGCCAAACTTGAGCCCCTGTTTCAGACTGACTGGAAGCGCTGGAAGACTGCGCCACCACTGCTGCTGGATCCACCACTTGCTCCGTCTGTGAATGCTGAAAACTGTTGCCGCTGCTCGCTCTGGCTGTGGAGTGAAGTCTGTTGGGCTGCTGGGAGAGGGAATCCCAAGCTAAGGGACTAAGTCAACCTCTCCCAGTCTTCTGCTCACGAGGAGAAATGATCTACAGCCCCTTTCTGGCCCTTTTAAATGAGGCACCGCCCTTCCTGATTGGGCCCTTCCTGCCTTCCCTAGGACACTGCTGATCTGCATCTGAGATGCAAAAAGAGGTAATCAATAGGGTCATCTACATGGGTTCACAGTGCTGAGACAAGACCTGTGGTGTTATGCTGATAACACAATGGGTCCAGCCCAAACTGACCAATGACAGTCCAAGATTCTTTCTTGCCATTGTATAATAGTAAAGTATCTATCACACCTTCTTACAGCACTCAGAATCTCAACACATGGGTAGTAAGCACTCTCCTCATAGGCTGATGCACAAAGGAATCCCAAAATTTGAAATCTGATCCCTCTCCTTTCCTTGCTGTTCCCAGAATCCTCAATTTTTCTTTGTGCATTTTCCCAGGCTGGTCATGTCTCATCTGGCACTGTGCCAAGTTCTAAGGTAAGCAAATATTTCCCAATTTAAAATGCTGTATTACAATCCCAGACATAGTTACAGCCTATAAAGATAGGCAGTAATCTTCGTGGTTCCCTTTACTAAAAAGGACTGACAAAAGAGTTTATAATATGCAGCTACCAATTCAAAATGTCTAAATAATGTTAGATTCAGGATAGTTCCTGTGCAGGACGAAGAAGTAGACTTGGTAAAAAAAATAAATAAATAAATAAATTTTAACATTTAAAAGGCAGCTGATCATTTTATTTGGTCCGACCAGAAAAGAGTTTAAATGGCAGTGCCTAACAGTTTTCATCCATCCCGTCAGTTTACCTCGTTCAGCTGAGGAGGGGTAGTAAGTACTAAACCATCCACCTAGCACATTCTCAGAGCCCCCTTGTCAGCTTATCTTATTCAGCTGACAGAGGGAAGCGATGGACAGCAACACCATGAAGTTGCCTGAATGCCCGGAGGTCGCGTTTACCCTTGCTCAACCGCAACCGCCCAGGACCTCCTAAATCAAACACTTTACAGGAGTTTAGCTCTGGCTAAAAAGGGTTTAATTTCTCTTACCGGGAGCTGCGGGATCCTCCAGACTGCCCTTTCAGTGGTTGCTTTTCCCCTGCTACTGCGAGTGCTAGGATTCTCCTACTGGTTTTTTTCGGTATGCCATCTCCTGGGGCCTACTCCTTCCCCTACACTTACAGGCTTGCCATCTTGAACTAGAATGCCATGAGATTATTGATTGAAATCTCACAGGCTTAAAAGGGAGATTTTAGGGAAGAATTACCTTCCTAAAATGGCGCTGCCATCCTCCGGTCCTAAATGGTGCCCACAATGCAGCCACAGTCCTTAAAGGCACAGGCACCTCTTTAAGTGAGCCACTCAGGAAAATTAAAATTTAAAGCAACAACGGCCCCAGCAAATCACAAGGGGCAATAAACAAATGTCCCACATGCTTTTCTATGGCTAATTACCAGTATTTTAACTATAAGCTACCAGCTAATTCATCTCTAAGAAGATAATAGGCTGCAAGTGGGGGCATGTAGTTAACTGGCCAGAGCCTGATGAAAGCCTCAGTGCTCTTACAGGTCCAGCCAAGGGACAAATGTTCATTATTATTATCATCTCAAATATATTACAATTTTTCAGACGCACTCTGAGCAAGCACAAAGCTATTATGTCTTTCAGAATCATGACCACTGTCAGAAGATTGTGCAGAAAGTGCCCCAACATCTTGCTTACCTCAGAACTAGGGAGCTCTGCTCTCATGCATGGTGAATTCTGAGCCTAGGGATTTCACCCACAACTCAGGATCCACAGACGAGGACCCCCTAAACAATAATGCCTCCCCGCTTCTCAAAGCATGGTGCTGAAGATATTTCAAAAGCTCCTGTAGAATCAACTCCTGGGAGCAAACAAAGACCCAGGTCACCCAGCAAAATCCCCCACAAAGCACCCCAGGGGTGACCGAAACTCAGGTGACACGCCAGACGTGTCAGAAGATGAACACTCCAAGGAAGAGGAGGAGGAGCAAGAGGAGGATATGGCTGCACAACTATGCCCCTTCGACACCATCCCTGAGCTCATAAGAGTCATCTGTCAGACACTCAGAATGGATGAACCAGTGGAACAGCCAGACAGTAGACTAGACCCTCTGGTTAGGGAGAGGAGGCAGATCTCCACTTGCGTCCCAGTATGCAAAGCGCTAGAGAGCATACTAGCCAATGAATGGGAGGCACCAGATCCTATTAAGACAAGGAGAAGGAAGCTCTGGAAGAAGGTACCCACTGACTGCAGACAGAAAGGAACATTGGGCAACTTCCCAAAGTAGATGCGAGGTTGCCTCCTTGAGCAACAAGACAGTCCTGCCTCAGAGTCAGCTTTGGCCCTGAAGAACCCCATGGACAGAAAGGTAGATGAAATCATGAGGAAGGTCCATGCTATGATGATCATGAATATGAGAGCTTCCATGGCAGCCACCTACTTGGCGAGGGCAGTACTCAGATGGTTGGAGGCAGTCCAACACGCGTCCCCGAAACCAGTGCCCATGGAGCCACCATGGACTATGCCATTCAGCCCATGAAGTAGGTAGCTGATGCCATAATTAATAGTTTTAAGATGGCATCCAGGTCAGCAGCTTCAATAATAGAGCCAGAAGACAAGTATGGCTCAAGCTGTGGAATGCAGATCAAGAGTCCAAGTCAAGGGTCATGAAACTACAGTTTTCTGGAGATAAGGTGTTTGGACCTGGCATAGAAGACTTCATGGTAAAAAAGGGGAGGACAAGGATCAAGGAGGAAAGCTACTATACCATCCTTTCAAAACAACAAATGTTGACATTACTCAGGCAGAGCCAAGAGGGGTCAAAGTCATCAGGGCAAGATAGACGACGTTTAGATTTAAACCACATTTTTCAACAACAGGCAGAACTTTCACAGCAACAGGGGCAGAGGCTCCTACTACAATGGTGAACAGGGTATAAGACAAACAAATCAAACAAGGGATTCCGCCAATGAGAACCCACGATCCAGGGCCAGATGGATGCAGTGGTGGAAGACTACAGCAGTTCGCCACAACCTGAACCAAATCAATCAAAGACAAATGGGTCAAGGAGATAATCTCATAGGGCTGTGCCATAGAATTCAACTCAATCCCAAGGCAGGACAGATACATACAATCTCACATTTCAAGGGACAAAGCGACCTCCAGCAAGTACAGGCCATCCTAAATCAACTGCTACACAGCAGAGCCATAAAGCCCATTCCAAATCAGGAGAGATAATCCGCATCTACTCCATGTTTTTCTAGTCCCAAAAAGACCAGAGACCTCAGACCTATCCTGGACCCAAAGTTTGTCAACAAATTTGTATGGTACCAGAGGTTCAAGATGGAAACCCTAAGGTATACCATTGCAGCTATATGCAAGGGCGATGTTCTAACTTCCATAGACCTGAAGGATGCCTACCTCACATACCTATCAGACCATCCCACCAGAGGTTCCTCCGATTCAGCATACTGGTTACCACTTCCAGTACCAATGCCTGCCGTTCGATTTGGCATCGGCCCCATGATTGTTCACCAATGTCATGGCACCCTAGCAGCAAAACTACACACAGAGGGCATTCATGTGATCCCATACCTAGATGACTGGCTAATATGGGCAAGACCAGTGGATCAGTCAAGGACAGCAACCCTCAGAGCCCAGCAACTACTGACCAAACACGGTGGCTTATCAACAAAGCAAAGAGCCACCTAACACCTACCACATTGTTAGACCACTTGGGGGCAACACTCAACATAGTGACAGGCACAGTAAGACCATCACAGACATGCATCAGCATTAACAGTGCACTGCAGAACAGTTATGCAGAAGAACTCAACAACACTATGGCACCTGATGCAACTACTGGGTCTCATGGCAGCATGCATAGACCTACACGACTGGGCCAGGTTACACATGAGGCACTTACAATTCCTACTCCTGGACAACTGGAACTACAGTCAATAGAATTACAGTCAGAAAGTCACAATTCCAACATGGATAAAGAAAGCACTAAGATGGTGGTCAGACCCACACACCTTCACGCAGGGGGAACAATTGGAGAGAGATATGACAAGAACCCCTAAACAGATGCAAGCCTGCTAGGCTGGGGTGCTGTACTGAACAGGCAGTCGATTCAGGAAAAATGGACAAACCAGGAGTCAAAACTCCCAATCAACATACTAGAGACAAGAGCCATCTGGCTAGCCCTCATACACTTCAAAGCTCAACTCAAAAGAGACCATGTAAAGGTGTGTACAGACAGCCGAGTAGCAATGGCATACATCAACAAACAGGGAGGAACAAGAAGCAAAGCCATGGCTCAAGAGGCAGAAATCTTACTGCTATGGGCAGAAAAATATCTACTCAGTCTCACAGCACTTGACCTGGCAGGCAACCTAAACACAAGGGCAGATTGGCTGAACAGGCAACACTGCAACAAAGAGAATAGCAACTCCATCCAGGGATTTTCAATGAGATCCAGAGGAATTGGGGACCCTTCGACATCAACCTCATGAACCTCAGCGGCCAATGCCCAACCTCCGAGCTACATGTCCAGATTCAGAGACAAGAGAGCAGTAGAAGTGGATGCCATATCAACCCCATGGAATTTCAAAAAGCATATGTATTCCCCAATATCCATGCTACCAGCAGTACTGCAGAAAATCTGGGACATGGGCAGTAGCATAGTACTCATAGCCCCAGACTGGCTGAGGAGAACCGGGTCGCCTTAATCAGGAAAATGCTGACAAACAGCCCTGAAATGTTCTCCTCAAGAGATTGTCTCAGAGTTTGCCAATTATTATAAAAGTTATATGGTGACATGCCCAATCCGCCTCTGATTCCATGCTTTCCTCTTACTTAGCAGAGACCCAGCTACCCTATCTTTCTGAACCTCTGAGTAGGATGTTGATGGCTCCTATTACTACCTCGGAAATTATGGAGGTGATTCAGGGCCTTCCTTCAGACAAAACACCGGAATGGATGGTTTTCATCTAGTTTTATAAGTGTTTTAGAGACCTATTGCCTCATATCTCCTTTCCCTTTTTCAACACATCCTATCCGCACAGGTAGATCCCACTCTTTGAAGCACTTATCTGTATTATCACTAAGGCATGTAAAATTTAGAGTGTGTGGAAAGCTACAGACCCATTTCATTGTTGAACCAGGATATCAAAATTCTAACCACAATTTTGGCTGATAGGCTTGGTTTAGTTCTCCTGGCCTAACAGGCACACATCAGGTGGGTTTCATGAAGGGCAGATCATCTGCAGATTACCTTTGCACTCGCCCATGTCTTCTCTGCCTTCAGGGATGCCACCTATCCAGTGGCGTTGGTGTCCCTGGACGCCGAGAAGGCTTTTGACAGAGTGAATTGGAATTTTTGCTTCAAACCTTAAAATCTTTCAGTTTTCCCAACAATTCCAGATGTGGGTGAAAGCTCTTTATCAGAATCCAACTGCCAGAATTTCTGGACATGGGGCAATCTCTGAGACTTTCACCTTATATTCGGTACAAGGCAAGGTTGTCCCCTTTCCCTCTGCTCTTTAACCTTTATTTGGAACCATTAATTGCAGATTAGTTCTGGGCCCAAGGGTTCAGGGACTTACTATTCTAGGTGTTGTGGGGTGTAAGAAAATACTTTTACAAGAGACAGCATAGTGGTACAACATACCTTGAATAGGTATGATTTTTATTCAAAAGAAATACATTTGAAATAATAAAAGTTAAAGACTCACTTTGTTCAAAGTAAAGAAAACAAATACAAAAAGCACAGGTTTGGCATGAACAATTAGAGCTATTCTACCAACATCAGACTGTGCCTGACCTCTCAGAGATCTCTGGGAGAACCAAACAGGTCCTCTCCCAACAACTATCTGAATTACATCAATTCTGCCTCGATATAGGACTGTGATCCCACACACAAATTGAAACTCCACTTTTCAATTAATACAAATACAGAATTTATACATATAATTCCAAGTATTAATTTCTTTTACATACAATCTGATTCTTCTATATGAATAATCAATATAAACCATTATGTTTATTTTAAACATTGGATCTTGAGTGATTTATTCCTTAATTATGGGAATATGAGCTGTATTAGGCAAGACCGTACTTAAATAGAAGGAGGGGTTTTGCTCATGTATAAAAATGTGCTGCTCACTCCCTCCCTATAGGACACACCTGGAGAGTCAGAAGGTTTCTTCATGCAGATGCAGGGTTACCTAGCTTGCTAACAGGACTTGGCTCACAAAGAACAGTAATGTATTTCAACTTCCTTAATTCATGTACTTTCAACACAGAATGTACAAATGTGCACGGAAATACTACCGTGTTGTTTCAGATGCATAACATTCAAACTGGGGCTAAAACTCAGCACTTAATCTCTGCAGTTACTTAAAGCACTTTTACTGATTTTAAAAGGTTCCTTGACCTCTTCTATGAGCGGAGGTAAGCTAAGCCTTTTATACTAAAAATATCTAGTGGAAAACAACAAATCTGCCGCTTGTAGTCTAATGGAACAGAGGCGTATATGCTAGCCTCCTGTTCACTGGCAGGATTAACTCTTCCTGCTCCCAAATGGAGCTATAAATAAAAACAAAACACCTTAACTGTTTTTCTAATTTCAGGGTATACTAGGAAGGTGGTTTTATCAATAATTTAGAGATACTAAACGGTCCACTTTTCAAAAATAAACAAAATGAAGCTCGGTGGAGCCATTTGTCTTGTAAGTCAGCTGTGCTCACTAGAGAGTTAACCTTTCTTTTCTTTCCCAGACTATACAATCTTAAGGGAGCTCATACTTTTACCATAGGGATGCAGGATAGACACAAGATAAAATATTAGCATGGGATTATGAGCTTGTTAGCTTGCTCTGTGTCACCCGCTTCCCTAGACTTTCAGAAGGCACTGAAAAATGCCATACATTCATATTATTTCTTTTAGCTTCCCACATGGGTATGGCAAGGGTTTTACTAAATAGATTTATCCGTTTTCTGTGTCCATAATCATGGAATGCACTAGGCTTTAGAATTAGCTGTTTTACATTACTGAAGAACCTGAAGAGGAATTGAAAGGAATAGATTTGATAGTGAGTGGCCAACACGCTATTTAATTAGGAAATAAGTACAGAAGTACAGACATAGAAGTAAGACAGAAAGAAGGGGAGAATTTAAACAAAATAAATATGCTGTTGCAAAACAGACTAAAAAATATATATATATAATTAATAGGAGAAAAAGAAACTTCAGGTCTTAGTTCTGCACAAACAGTTTTGGGGGAGGAAAACACCATCACAAATACCCCTTTTAAAAAACAAACCAAGTGCTATTGGTTTGTATGAAAAGTTAATATCTCCACATTCCTATAGGAATGGGATGGGGTTTCCACCCACCTCACAGAAACCCCACCCCAGGGCACCCTAAATAACACAAGTAGGATGTTATTTTAAACAACCTACATTAATCTGTTTTAAGTACATTAATTACTTCATTTTGCCCTGGGGTTTAATTGATCCATCATTACCATATCTGGACAAAAATCAGCATTTTTATGCTTAGCTCCAGACCTGGGTTTAATCTCAAAGGAATAGGGTTGCATAGCTAAATACCATCAAAGGATGAGGGCATTCTTATCCTTCATTTGCTGTAGCCAGCATAAGGGATTATGATCAGTGACTAATGTAAAATGGTTACCCCATAAATAGAACTTTAAAGCTTCACTTGCCCATTTAATCGCCAAACATTCCTTCTCAATGGTGGCATATTTGAGTTTTCTTGAAATAATTTACGGTTGACATAAAAGATAGGATGTTCTTCACCTTTGATGGTTTGACATAGTACAGCTCCCAACCCAGTGTCTGAAGCATCTGTGGAACTTCAAATGGTTGTGAAAAATCAGATGAACGTAATATGAGTGATGCGATAAAGCAGCTTTGATGGAATGAAAAGCTTTATCACAAGTCACAGACCATGGAATTTTGTTAGGTACAGTTTTCTTTGTTAACTCAGTGAGAGGTGTAGCAATTGTGGCGGTCGGAAATGAAATGGCGGTAGTATCCAGTGCAAGCCCCAAAAGATCTTACATTTGTCTTAGTTTGAGGGACAGGACAGTTTGCTACCGTCATGACCTTGTCCACTTCAGGCCTAACGATCCCATTACTTAAGATGAAACCCAGATATTTGGCTTCTTGCATAGCTATACAACATTTGGAAGGGTTGATCGTAAGCCCTGCTGGTTTTATAGTTTGTATAACTTTGCTTAACTGGACAAGATGGGATGGCCAATCCTTACTATGGACAACTACATCGTCCAAGTAAGCAGAGCAATACTGTAAATGTGGTGCCAATAACTGATCCATGTATCATTGAAAAGTTGCTGGTGCTCTGTGTAGACCAAAAGGCATATATTTGAACTGAAATAAACCATAAGGGTACTAAAGCAGTTTTGTCTGTGGATTCAGGATCTAATGGAATCTGCCAATATCCTTTTGTAAGGTCTAGGTAGTGATATATTGGGCTTGCCAATTTGGTCAATAATATCATCTACCCTAGGTATAGGATAGCCATCACATTGAGACACCAAATTTAGTTTCTTAAAGTCTAAGCAGAGGAGAATTCCTCCTTCCTTTTTGGGGACTATAACCATGGAGATGACTATGGGCTTACTGAAGGTTCTATGATCCCTAAGGCCAATAATTTATCAATCTTTGTTTTACCTCTGATTGAAGTTTTCAGGTAATCTATAAGTTTTTGTTTTATAGATGAAGCAGTGGTTTTGATTTGGTGTGTTACATTTACAGCATGCCCTGGTTTAGTAGTAAATACTGTGGAAAATTGACCAAGAAGGTGATCAGTATCTTTTGTTGTTCTTTGTTAAAGCTGGATTAATGATCACTGTCTTGTCTTTTTCCTGTCATTTTCAATCTTTGATATGCCAAGTCTAAGTCAGTATTCTGACTCTCTGATATATATAACAACAGGGCTTTGGTTTTGCTCATTCCTGCCATGCTCTAACAAATTGGCATAGTATATTTTGTAAGGGAACGTTTTCCTGGGGTTTCAATTTGTGTGTGCGACTGGTCCAGTTTGTTCTAGAATATTGTAGGGACCTTGTCACTTCATTAGTAACTTGTTTTCGGATGATGGTAAGAGAAGCAACACCTTATCCCCGGTTTAAAAACCTTGTCACATGTTTTATATCATACAAAGTTTTTGTTTTACCTGGGCTTCTACAGCATTTTATGTGCCTGTTGAGTGTATAAAAGTAGTTTTTTCCGCATTTCCTTCATATATTCTAAAACATTCACATGTTTGATGTAAAGATCACCTTCCCAAGCTTTCTTTATTACATCTAAAGGTCCACGGGGAATACGCCATACAACAACTGGAATAATGAAATCCAGTGGAGGTCTGAGGACCTCCTGATAAGCAAATAGGAACAGTGGAAGATAATGATCCCAATATTTCCGTTATCATCCACTAATTTTCGTAATATGCATTTTAATGTTTGATCAAACCTTTCTACAAGGCCATCTGTTTGTGGATGATAAGGGTCGTTCATACGGCAGTAACACCAAGCAGTTTATAAAGTTCTGATAGAAAAGCTGCACAAAATTTGCTCCTCTGTATGTTAATATTACTTTTAGTATTCCCAATCTGCTACAATAATCAAGAACCTTTTCAGCTATCTTAGCTGTAGTGATAGTCCGAGAGGATAAGCCTCCGGATACTTGGTGGCATAGTCACAAATAACCAAGATGAACTTATTTCCTTTAGAACTTTTTAGTCAAGGGCCAACAATATCCACTGCTATTTGTTCAAAGGGCTGTGTAACTAGAGGTAAAGGTCTGAGGGGTACTTGGTCTTTTTGGTTACCTGGTTAATCTGTTGACATTCTGGGCAACTACTACAGTATTCGCAACGGAACCATGGATACTGGGCCAATAAAACCGTTGTAGGAGCCTAGCTAAAGTTCTTTCCTCCTGCATGACCAGCACTGGGCATATCATGAGCAAGAAATAATAAGTCAGACCTATATTTCTTAGGGACTATTAATTGCTCAACCTGTTCTTGGGTGGTAGGATGGACACAGATTCTGTACAAAATATTTCTTTTGTTACTACATGACTTTTGTTAGATTATCTCATCCTGCTTGTGCAAATATAGAAGTAAGAGAGGTATCTTTTTTGTTCCTGTGCTATATTGTACATCTGTAGTTCGGCATCGATTCTACAGGTGTTTTCTCTTTTCCATTGTTTTGTATTTTCTTTTTTCTGTCTTAGTTTTCCTATTTTTCCTAACTTCCCAAAGATGTCATCCTGGAAGGAAAAGGTAAATCATTCTGTTCAGGATTAGTAGCAATCTGAGATCTAGTAGCAACTGCACTAAATTATCAACATTTACATTCTGACAGGAAGATACTTTTTGTGAAAATCTGTCGTAATCTTGACCCAAAATAAAGGAACAGGTAAAGTGGGTACTACCCCACAGTAACAGTGTCCATGAGTCCTTTTATAACAATTAGTACTGCAGTTGTTGGATATTGATGAATGTCTCCATGAATACAAATTATACCTGTTGTGGAAACGGGATTTGTCAAATGAACCAAATCTGCCCGAATGAGGCTTTGTTTGCTGCCAGAGTCTACAAGTCCATCAACAGTTTGTCCATTAACTTGTACAGGAATAACAAAGTTACCCAAGTCTATAGAAGCAAAATAGGCCGGCTCTTTCTTTTTTAGGACAGAACCAGGCAATATGTCCCAAGCCATGACAATAATGACATTCTATTGTAGTTTCTTTTGTTTAACAGGAACAGTCATATTTTCTTTTAACACCCCGATGTTATGATTAGTTGGAAAGAAAGGTCTTACTGGTGTTGTTGTAGTAGTAGGTCTAGTAACAGGGTTACTGTCTGTCCTTTGAAATCCTTTCCACAGGGGCTGTAGGGCAGCAAGAAAATCCTCAGCCAGCATGATGGCAAGATCTGCATTATCCAGATTATGTTCCTGATCCATAGCTGTACATCGGCGGGCATAATCTGTATGAACTGTTCCAAGATAAACATATCCATGACAGCCGCCACTGTCTTCCCTCTGGTTGGATCCACTTGCCACAGAGGTCTTGGAGTCTGCTGTATGTTTCTCGAGGTGGAATATGAGACACATGTTTTAAAATCTGAATCTTTGCCTATAGGTTTCTGAATTGATATAGAAACATTTCAGAATCTCCTGTTTAACTGCAGTATAGTCATTAACAGAAGCACTGTCCATGTTGGCATAAGCTAATTGTGCTTTTCCTGTTAAATAAGGGGCAAGACGAACCACTCATTGTGTTGGAGGCCAATTGCATGCTTGTGCTACCTGCTCAAATGTTGTTAGATAGGACTCGATATCATCTGATAGTATAATTTTAGTTAGTTTCATGTCTTTTGGAGTGGTTTGAGCCCCTGTCCTGCCCCTAATGTCTGTAACAATTGCATGGTGTCTGCCCACCTCTGGTCCTGTCTTCTGCATTCCTGCTCTCTTTCCTGGTACTCCCAATCTTTGTCTGTCCTGCTCCACTTGCCTTAGTGCCAACCAGCGTAACAGCTCCCGTAAGTCATCTGGGGTACACTATCAGGTCGTTCCCTGGCTCCTCCATATTTATGGCCTGCATATGAACGGTAAGTTCCTCAATGTCATCAGGGATCATACCTGTTTTACTCTTAGGTCTGACAACAGGAGGAAGTCCTGACAACAGTGGTTCCTCAGTTAAGGGTGTCTGGCTTCTTGTTACAGCTCCAGATGGCTCTCCATTTTATGGGCCATGTATCTGCTGTCTCAAATTTAAGTCAGAGATACTAAAACCAGTATCTACTTCTGGGATCTTTTAGTGTGAATCACGAGTACCCACTTCTGGTACCAATTTGTTGTGGGTGTAAGAAAAGACTTTTACAAGAGACAGCATAGTGGTACAACATACCTTGAATAGGTATGATTTTTATTCAAAAAGAAATACATTTGAAATAATAAAGTTAAAGACTCACTTTGTTCAAAGTAAAGAAAACAAATACAAAAAGCATAGGTTTGGCATGAACAATTAGAGCTAATTTACCAACATCAGACTGTGCCTGACCTCTCAGAGAGTCTCTGGGAGAACCAAACAGGTTCTCTCCCAACAACTATCTGAATTCAACATCAATTCTGCCTTGATATAGGACTGTGATCCCACCCACAAATTGAAACTCCTCCTATCAATTAATACAAATACTGAATTTATACATATAATTCCAAGTATTAATTTCTTTTACATACAATCTGATTCTCCTATATGAATAATCAATATAAACCATTATGTTTATTTTAAACATTGGATCTTGAGTGATTTATTCCTTAATTATGGGAATATGAGCTGTATTAGGCAAGGTACTGCCCACTTAAATAGAAGGAGGGTTTTGCTCATGTATAAAATGACCAAGATGTGCTGCCTCTCCTCCTATAGGACACACCTGGAGAGTCAGAAGATTTCTTCATGCAGATACAGGGTTACCTAGCTTGCTAACAGGACTTGGCTCACAAAGAACAGTAATGTATTTCAACTTTCTTAATTCATGTACTTGCAACACAGAATGTACAAATGTGCTTGGAAATACTACCATGCTGTTTGAGATGCATAACATTCAAACTGGGACGAAAAACTCAGCGCTTGATCTCTGCAGTTACTTAAAGCTCTTTTACTGATTTTAAAAGGGGTTTCTTGACCTCTTCTATGAGCAGGAGGTAAACTAAGCCTTTTATACTAAAAATTTCTAGTGGAAAGCAACAAATCTGCCGTTTGCAGTCTAATGGAACAGAGGCGTACATGCTAGCCTCCTGTTCACTGGCAGAATTAACTCTTCCGCTCCCATATGGAACTATAAATAAAACAAAACATCTTAAATGTTTTTTAATTTCAGGGCATACTAGGAAGGTGGGTTTATCAATAATTTAGAGATACAAAACAGTCCACTTTTCAAAAATAAACAAAATGAAGCTCGGTGGAGCTGCTTCTCTTGTAAGTCAGCTGTGCTCACTAGGGAGTTAACATTTCTTTTCTTTTAAGACTATACAATCTTAAGGGAGCTCTATACTTTTACCATAGGGATGCAGGATAGACACAAGATAAAATATTAGCATGGGATTATGAGCTTGTTAGCTTGCTTTGTGTCACCTGTTTCCCTAGACTTTTCAGAAGGCACTGAAAAACGCCATACATTCATATTATTTCTTTTTGCTTCCACGTGGGTGTGGCAAGGGTTTTACTAAATAGATTTATCCCATTTTCTGTGTCCATAATCATGGAATGCACTAGGCTTTGGAATTAGCTGTTTTACATTACTGAAGAACCTGAAGAGGAATTGAAAGGAATAGATTTGATAGCTAGTGGCCAACACGCTATTTAATTAGGAAATAAGTACAGAAGTACAGACATAGAAGTAAGACAGAAAGAAGGGGAGAATTTAAACAAAATAAATTTGCTGTTGTGCAACAGACTAAAATATATATATACTTAACAGGAGAAAAGAAACTTCAGGTCTTAGTTCTGCACAAACAGTTTTTTTTGGGGAGAAAACACCATCCCACTAGGTACTGAGCTCAAAGTGGCTGCTTATGCGATACCTGCTCCTACAGTTATCCTATCCAGAAACATCTATCCCTGCCATGCTGGACATAATTGAGCAATTCAGTAAATTATCATATTACAAGTTAAATGTCAGAAAGTCTATTGTATTCCTCTAAACCATAGAGTCTTTAAGAATAATGTCACGGCCTCGGTCTTTTGTTGTCCAGGGACTCCTGAGATATTTGGGCATTGAACTAACTAGGATACACAACTTACTATTAAGAAAACGTGGAGCAATATTATCGACAGTGTCCCAGGATTTAACTCGCTGGTCGACCTTCCTCCATTTCTTTAGGGGAAAATAAATCTGGTCAAGATGAATGTTCTACCAAGGTTATTATACCCCTTCAATTACTTAATATTTTGGTATCTGAGGTTGATTCGAAAAGCTCAAAGCTTAATAACAGATTTTATTTGGGCTAAAAAGAAACCAAGACTAGCCTACCATAAGCTTGCTGCACCTAAATTAAAGGGTGGCTTACGGCTTCCATACCTCAGTTTGTATTACTGGGCTTGTAACGCTGCCAAATACCTCAAGTGGTTAGATCCTGATACTTCCACATACGTCCCCGCTTGGCTCAAAATAGAACGAGAACTGATTTGATAAGTTAATTTAGCCCTTCCCATTACTGTTCCTTAATTCATCTTCCTGCTGAAATAATTAAAAGATACTACAATACCAACATCTATTAGAATCCATTCACAGCTGTGCAGATTTTTAAAATATAAACACTGTTTAGATGCATCACAATTGATCTGGAATACCCCAGCTTTTAAAAGAGACAACAAGATGGCATCCCTCTTGTGGCTACCTAAATTGGGAGAAGGAAGACTGTCTTCATTTCTCAAGGAAGATGGAACATGGCTATCTATAGATGGTTTTATGTCAAAGTTCAGACTACAAAAGACAGAGGCCCAGATATTCAAACTGCACCCAATAAGTGCACAATAGCTGGAGCAAGCACAAGTCCATTGCATCCATGCGCAAGAGGCATAATATTAAAAACTGAGCCGCCAATATGCGTTTGCTGGCCGATGACTGAATATCGACTACCTGGCGCCCATCGCAGCAACTAGGGAGAGGGAAGCTGAGCAGATCTGATGCGCCATAGTGCAACAAGGGATGTTCAGATGAGCAGTCCAGAGGCACCATAGCACAACCAGGGATGCCCCCAGCAGCAGTGCAGCAATGCAACTGCACAACCAGGGATGTAGGGGCCCACCACCCATGCCACAGATGGGCAGAGGAACACACAGCAGAACAGACATTGTCCCCCTACACCCCATGCACTGCACAACTGGGGAGGTCTGGAATAACCACTGGCCCATGGAGACAAGCAACCAACCCACAGCCAGGCCATGGTGCCCCATCACACCCCCTGGCAAGCTGTGACTGGCAAACAAGGAGGGCCAACCACCCCATGCCACACCATCCCCCAGTGCAGAGCACATCCTGCACCATGATCCCCAGACACCCTGCCCAGAAACAGTGTCCACCACTGCAGGAAAGCCCTTGCATGCCACCACCCCCACTGTGACAATGCAACCCTGTGCAGCACAGAACCATGCAAGGCAGCCCCACCACGAGCACCATTAGTGGGTGGCAGCACACAGTGATGCAACAATGACATACACAGTGCCACCACACACAGCCCCCCAAGGTACAACTGAGAGACTGACCATGTGTCAGCACACAAGGTACTGCACACAGGACAGGGCATGCCCCAGACACCACCACCAGTGGTACAGCACCCTGCACACCCTTCCAAGGACACACTCCCAACCCAGCACTGGCCACAACAGCCAGCGCAGACACCCACAGTGGTGCGTGGAAGCATGCACCACACCTGATGCCACACTGTGCATGGACAAACACCCACCCATACCAAGGGCACAACAACACAGGGACACAGTAGCGGGCAACCAAGCCCCCAGCATGGGCTCATGGAAACCATGTACACACAGCCTGCAGTCCTCCATGGCACAGGAGTGCCAGCCACCCTGCACAGGCACAGTGGACCTGTACGCCACCATCATTTGCTCGGAGCTAGAGTCACAGACAGTGGTGCACATCCCTGCAACACACACAAGCCACAGCATGGAGGTGGGACAACAACTGTGGAGGCCACAGTGTCACCCAAGGCAGACATGCACCACACCAGTGACAGGAGGCAACCCAGCATTGTGACGGGTACAGTGGCTGCCCTGCATGGACAGCCACCACTGACATGCCAGCAGACTGTGCAGGTCACAGACATGCAGGGTGTCAGCTGCACAGGCCATGGACGGGCTGACAGGGGTGCCATGGACACAGATCATTCACCATGGACCACTGCACACAGTCATCCAGTGCACAGGGCACAACACACACACCACAGACACTGACTGATAGCTACTCGCACAACACAGTCACCTCCCATGGACACACACACATACCCATGACTGTACCCACCCTGACGCCATGCACACCACTGCAGCTGAGCACCTATAGCCCGCTGCAAATCAGAGACCACCTCAGTATTCATATCAAAACATTTGTATTCAAAAACATATCAAAAGGAACTATTTACAAAACTATGTACAAATGTGGGGAGGGCCAAAACAAGGTGGGTGGGTAAGGGGCAGGGCGAACAAATGGGACTGGAAAGGGAGGGGTGTGAAGGTGGGTCCAGAGGGTGAGGATATCAGGGCAGAGGGATGATCAATGGGGTCCCGCCTCCCGCCCCAGCTGCTCTGCGTCCGTGTCTTCTCAAGACCCCAAGCCAGTCAATCCTTTGCAGGATCTCCAACGATGCCCGCCCACATTGAGGATCTCCTGAAATGCATCCTTATCTCCTGCAGCTGGTGGACACCTAGGACAAGGGAGCACAGTCAATAGATGTGAATGCACAGCCCCATAAAGCTCACCCACTGTGCATGGCATATGGCTGTGGGACATGCCTCTGTGATGGTGTGTGACCACCCACAGTGATCACGCCCACAAGACCTTCCCACCCAGGCACATACAGCCATGCAAACCACTGCACACACCCACTGGCCAAGTCATGCACAGCACCACCATGGCCATTTAGTGACATGGCTATGTGGTGTGAAGGCAGTGGCACAGCTAAGTACCTGGTGCACGATGGACCACCATCAACGCACTCTCAGACATGCAGTGCCACTGGACAGTGCTGACTGTAATAAGTTGCATGCATGACAGTGATGTCAATGGATGGTGGCCATGCCCCACTGCCCACCCTGTCCACACAGCATGCAAAAGTAATCGTGGAGGTATGGCACTCACCATCACCAGGCTGGTCCTCGGGCGCTGTGGACCACCGCCCCTCCTACTGGCCCTGTCGTCCTGCTGGCACCGCATCTCCTGGCCAGACACCTCTCCTTCGCCCTGTGGTGCAAACATGGAGAGGAACATCGGTATTATCCTGTAGCAAAGTCCCCTGCCCCCATGTGTGTGCACTCCCACCCAGACAGACCCACCCACCCCACTCCCTGATAATACCACCACAGCCAACACTGGACAGTCTCTCACCCATGTTCTGGACACATACAACCGTGATACCCATATGGAAGACAAAAAGTGTGGATGTAACACCTACCTGGCCATGGCACCGTGCCCCTCCTCGTATGCGTGCCCACAGGTGGGCAAGCAGGTCTGGTTCCCTCCTCCGCAGGTCGCCATACCTGTGGCAGCACTGCTCCACCATCCGCCCCTTCCTGTGGCCTCCTCCAGGGCATTGGCCACCTTCTTCCACACCTGGCTCCAGGACCTGTCCAGGGGTGCCTCCCAAAACAGTGGGCCATAAAGTGCGCTACAATGGCCACCAGGTTGGCCAGTTCAACTTGGGTCCACTGTGCAGTCCTCCTCCGCACCATTCCACTTGCTCAGTCAGCTCAAAATTGCACGCTGCAGTATGGCTCCACCACGTGCAGATGCTGCGCAGTACAGCGCTGCCATTCCCTATTGTGCTGTCACCAAACAGTGCAATAGTGGTGCACCCATGCCTGACACATGGCGCCTAGGGGGCAAAGGTCAGGCACAGGGTCAAGGGTCTCTGGTGCACGGACAGGCACAGCGCCATTGGAACCCAATGCGTAGCGTGATTGGAAGCCTGTGTGCTACCTCCAATAGCGGCCTACCACTCTGTTGCCCCAGTGCGCCTATGAAGGCCCAGTGCCACAGCGCCATATAGGTGAACATTGCTGTAGCGCCACTGGCACAATGGTGGCCGTGCCCTGCATTGCGCCCCGCGCACAGCACGTCAGCAGCGTGGCAGATGCCTGTGTCAGCAACCCGGCATGTGCAGTGAGATGTGTACTGCACATGTCACAGAACTGCACCCATGGCTCAGCACATTCAACACATTGCAAAAAGCGCAACAGCGCGATATTCAGTCGTCATATGCAAATCAGCTAATCAGCCACTCAATGGCGCAGTACTGCAATTTGCATCCACTTAAAGTTGCGCCCGCCTCATTTGCATGGGTTGCGCTATAAAAGTGGGACATTGGGCTGCACTGGCGATAGTCAGTTACTGCAGTCTATTGTGAGTTGCATGCTGTTTGGGAGTGTGGACTGTGGATTCTGAGACATGCATGGACTGCACAGTCACAGGTAACAACTTTCATTCTCACAGGCTAAATAATGACCGAGCAAGTTGTGGGAGAGGAGGAACACAGTGGTGGGAGGAGAAGGAGACCTAATTTCACCAAGGCCGAGACCGATGCCCTGTTTGAGGCCTACTTGATCAGGAAGACGCTTCTCAGCGGACGGCAGGGAACACCACAAAGCCTGCGGTTGCTGCATGGGAGGAGGCATCGCAGTGAACCTGCATGGCAGCCACCAATGCTCCATGCAGGAGTGCAAGAAGAAGATGGGCACAGACAGGAGGAGGATAAGGAGAAGGTGGCTGCCATCAGGCAGCACAAGCTGTGACAGGTGGGGACAGTCGGAGGTGCTGCACCTGACCCCACAGGAGGAGAGGGTTGCTGGAAGCATGCAGCATTGTGCCATTAAGGGTGTTCTGGGTGGCAGCTTCCAGATGGGTGGTAGCCCATCACGGCATGGTAGGTCATGTCTGACTTTTGGGGGGCAGGGTAGGTCACATGCAGTAACACAACTTTGTTTTCCCATACAGATCCTGAGCATCTGCATGGGTCAGCGGTGGTGGCCCGTCCACTGAGGACAGTCAGATGGAGATGGAGGAGGCCCCATCCACCTGCACAGGTATGCGCGGCTCAGTGTGACACTGGGCCCACTTGGCTGTCCAGACTGATGTTGTTCAAACAGGTGCGGAGGAGGCCCTGCCTGTGTCCCAGCATGCCAGTGTCCATCGATGCCAGCATGCTGTGACTCAGGCTGGTGCTGGGTCTGTCACCGACGATGATGTCGCTAACGGCATGGGCAGTGACATGTGTGCCATGGATGGCCATACAGCAGGTAACATCGCGCCATGGCTGTGGGTGGTGCCACCATGGAGGCCTGTATGTCATCACAGTCCCAGTCTGTGCCTGTCAGCAACAGTGGGGCAGCACTGGTGTGTGACAGGACAGTGGGACTGTTGCAGCCACTGTGGCGGCACCAGTGAGCCCTGGTGAGGGCAGCATCAGTAGTTGGCCAATGGGCTTGGGGTACAGGGTCAGGGGCAGCGCAGTGCACCACCTGTGGACATGCCCAGACCTGGTCCCAGTGTAGCACCCAGCCTCAAGGGGTGCTGGGCATCAGGCCATGCACACCCTGAGGGACAGGATGCCGAGGAGAAAGATGACCTCTTGGATGAGCACACCTGCATACTGCAAGCATCAGTCAACCAGCAGATGTGGCTCACGACGTCGGTGGATGCACTGTGTGTGGCTCTGGAGCAGGCAGAGGAGCGTGCAGCAGAGACACTGCTCTGATCCTGGCAGGGATGAACTGGTTATGGGGATGTGACCGCTGCCATTGACAGGTAGACACACGCATTCACTGCTGTCATGGCCACAATGGGCACACAGTCATATGCCCATGCATCACAGACACCACGCAGTGCACTGTCCATCCCCATTCCTGGCGCTGTGACACCCTCCTTGTTAACACTGGGTTCAGCTGTGGGCATCCCGGCACACCTGGCGCAGGCATGTTTGGTGTGCTGCAGACCCCTGCATGAGTACAGTCGCTCACACAGTGAACCCCTGGGGACCATCGTGCCACCCCATGAGGCCAGTGGTCAGCCTGTCAGTGCTGGCAGGTCTTGGCAGGGCTGTCCACGCATCCGTGGTGGCCAGGGCACTGTGGCGCATGACCGACTTGTCTCCCAATGTGGCTACTGTCTGGTGCTGCCCTGTGTGCATTGTGTCATTCAGCAGGCATTGCACGGTGGGTACCCAGCCCTGCACGCAGACACACAGTCCATCTGCACACCCTCCTGGCTGCTATCCGCAGTTGCATGTGCATGATGATGCCTGCATTGTGCTGTACACCAATGTGCAATGGTGCTCAACATCTGACACACGCACAAGGACAGGCAGTGGGCCTGGTGGTCTGTAGACATGTGTATGACTAGGGGTGGATGTTCTGGGTCAGTGTGCCTCCTACCCTTTGTGCATGTGTGGTGCATTTGTGTGTGTGTGTGTGTGTGTGTGTGTGTGTATGTTTGTGTGTCCATCTGCGTGGTATGTTAGACCTCACCCATCCCTGGTTGTGTGGTGTGTGTTCCATGCCCAGCCACTTCCCTTGATGGAATGCACCCCTGAGTGTGTGTCCATGCATGTTTGTGGGTTGTGCCTTAACCACTGTTGGTTGCACATGGCCCCATGACTTACCTGGGTTGGCTGAAGTGCTCCTTCGTGATGGTGTCCCAGTGCAGCAGTGCCAGCCGGAGCAGTCGGGGATCCTGTCGGCCGGGGCTGCCCATCACCACTGTCACCAGCATCCTCATTATCCCCATCGCTGTCCCTCTTTGACCTGTACAGCTATCCCACATTCTTGGCCATGTTGTGCAGGATGCAACAGGCCAGGAATAGCCAACAGGCCTTTGAGGGGCTGTACTGTAGGGCACCGCTGAGGTGTCCAGGCAATGGAAATGTGCCTCAGCATCCTGAATACCCACTCGATTACATTACATGTGGTGGCATGTGCCTCATAGTAGCGTTGCTGCGATGGGGTCACAGGCCCGTAGGGAGGTGAGCAGCCAGGGACAGAATGGGTATCCACTGTCACCTGTGTGTAGAGGGTGAAGGTTAGTTTGGTGATCAGCATCAACCTGCCCCAGGCCATGTAGGCCACTACCCATGTCACCTCTGACCATGCCCTCCCAGGCCCTATGATTGTCCATGTGGTTTGCACACTCACCCACTAGGTGGTCAGTGGGATATCCCACTTTGAATCTGTGGCACAGTGCCGACTGGTGCCAGATGAAGGCATCATGTGCTCCCCAGGGTGTGTAGCACAGACATTGATTATGTGCCCCTGGCGTGCACACACACCTGGCAGTTGATGCTGGCATAGCCCTTGTGAATTATATATGCAGCCCCTCGGGGCCAGGGTGCGTGCAGATGTCCACATGGGTGCAGTATATTGCCCCTAGCATGCCAGGCATAGGTGCTGCTGTGTACTCCTGTATGTTTGCTGTGTGCTCTGCCGGTGTGCTGGGGAAATGGATGTACTCTGCAGCATGGCAGCAGTGCGCTGAGGATTTGGGTGAGGTGGTGGGACGTGGCTGACTGGGTTATGCCTGTGGTGTCCCCAGTTGAGTCTCTGAAAGGTACACACGGTGAGCAAGCACATGCAAGCTGTCACTTTCATCTCCACTGACAGGCATGGCTCTTCATGTGGGTGCCTGCATCACAGCACTGCACAGCTCACAGAGCCACCTCAGAATTGCCCGATTCAGGCAGTACTGGCCCACAATCTCGGTACTACTGTACAGCTCGAAGCTGGTGTGGGCTCGGTGACTGCCTGTTGGGGCATACTACCGACGGGCTCTTCCATGGCCATGCCCCCTGCTGCCCGCCTTCTCACCACCCCCATTACGGCCCCATCTGGATGGTGGCACTGGCCATGTCCCTGGCTTGTGTTCACCCCCGGCAGCTGTTTCTGTATTCCCCTGCTGTCCTGGCTGTTACTTTCCCTGCACCAGGAACACCTGCCTGTGCTGGCCTCTTTGCTGTGTGGTGTACTTTCCCTTCTGCACTGTGGCTCCCCACACCTTCCCTGTGCCTGTTGCTTCCAGGTGCCCTTTCCTGGCCTCCCTGTGTGTCCCTCTGCCCGGTGTTTCCTGCTGTATTTTGCTCTCATGTGGCTTCCTGTAGCGCTCTTGTGCCTCTCCTTGCTCCCTTTATTTTGGCTCATTTCTACTATGGTGCAACTTCCACTGGCTCCCTATTGCACATGGCACATGTTGTTGAATATTGCACTGCGCCATTTATGCAAGGTTCTTCCCCTCTCAGCATGCATTCATTATCATTGCGCTTGTTGCTCGCTGGATTTAGGAGGCACAACTGCCTCCTGCTGAATATCACAGAATGGCGATTTTCGACTCTGCGCAGGCGCAACCTCATTGCGCATGGCTCAACTCTTTGAATATCTGGGCCAGAGTATTTTAAAGTTTTGCAGCTCAGACATCTCCTTGTTAAAAATTTGAAGACGGCTATCCTGTACCCTCCAATTTCTTCTTTTCAATTGGACCTAGGCCCCTTAGCTTATTCCCCATGGCAATTTCCAAACTATTTGACATCCTATATGACTGCTTCCCGGATCCGCTTGGACCTACAGAATTTTGGTCTGATTCTTTCCCACAATGGACAAGGACTGTTCGGCCATATGGAGTAATTGCCACTTTGTCACACAAGATAGGTTCATGCTTAATGCAGTTTAATATCCTGCACAGTCTTTACTATTCTCTGCAGAAATTGGCCAGATGGGGAGTAATAAGTTCTAACAAATGTACGAGGTGCATGGAGGTGGAAGGCTTTGTTGTTTCATATTTTCTGGGAATGTCCTAAGATAACCCCCATGGGAGTCTTTTAAGGATAGGGCTGACCCTTGCTCGGATTAATGGACCTATTTACCCTGGAGTTTTGTCTGTTGGGGATTATTCACGGATTTCAATTAGAAGCGAAAATATTATATTACTTTGATTTCCATGTCAGTTAAAAGTTGGTACTTAAATATTGGAAAAGTACAGATGTTGTCTCTTATTCTGAATGGCCTAATGAGTTACTAGCTAATCTTCGAGTGGAGAGGACTATTTTGAGTCTTAACAATAATAATTCCAAATACGAGAGGATTTGGGTCCCATTACATGCTTTATATTCTATTTAGATCTTTTCTCACATAATTATCATTTCTGGATTGTTAAGCCTCCAGTCTGTGTGAGGGAGGGTATATGGGGTGTAATTATGGGGGAGAGGGTTTGGGATCATGTACACTGTTCTTGCATATGTGTATCTGGTTTTGATATCATGATCTTGTCTGGTGTTTTTGTTGAAACTTTAATAAACATTACATTAAAAAAAGGAAAATGTTGACAAACAATCCTATGGTGTTACCACGCCACCAGAACTTACTCAGATAAGGCCCGATCTGGCATGAAAACCTTCTACCACTGAAACTGATGGCTTGGCCACCAGAGGTCTAGATTGTTAGGGCTAGGGGTATCAGGAAAGTGGTGGACACCTTGGTACAAACTAGAAGGAATCCACCAACAGAAATTATAGTAGACACTGGTGGGCTTTTGCTTCATGGTGCAAGAACCAGGACTTAAGGGCATCTCAATATATTAGTATAAATGTTTTAGACTTTCTGCAAAACGGATTGGAAAAGGGATTATCAGCCACATCTCTGCGGGTACAGGCAGCTGCCATAGGGGCTATAAGGAGACAAACCGATGGCCATCTACCTGGAGCCCACACTTTGGTTCAAACATTCCTAAAGGCTGTAAACCTTATCACACACACCCAAGATCCATGACAGCTCTGTGGCACTCAACGTGGTGCTCGATGCCCTCGCTAACTCACCATTTGAACCCATTAAATCTATTCCCATATCCATACTCACGATGAAGACCGTATTCCTAGTAGCTATATCTTCCGCCAAGAGAACTAGCGAATTATAGGCTCTGTCTTGCAAAGAGCCATTTATTTGCTTTTTCCCAGATAGGGTTGTACTGCAACCCATCCCATCCTTTATTCAAGGTGGTCAATGCCTTCCATATGTCCCAGGAGATCACAATCCCTACCCTCGGTCAACAAATAAGGACCCTCACGGGAAACCCTACTTAGTCTAGACCCAGCCCAAGCAATCCGGACCTACCTGGCCAGGACGAAGAGTTTCCATCACACAGACAGACTTTGGTATTGTTCCAAGGTGATAAACAGGGTCTAGCTGCATCCAGATCCACAATTGCTAGATGGCTGCAAGAAGCCACAGTGAGGGCCCACAGGACCGGGGCAACACCCCTACAGCAAACATCAGAGCACACTCCACAAGAGCAGTAGCCACATCTTGGGTGGAACGCAATTCCGATCTGTCAGAGAGATTTTCCAGGCAGTGACCTGGGCATTCCTGCACACCTTCTTCAGGTACTACTGGTTAGACACCAACTCAGAGTTTGGTCGCAAGGTACTCCAGACAGCTTTGATTCAAGTTCCTCCTCCCATAAAGAACAAAGTCTAATACTGCTGTACAATCACCCATGTGTTGAGACTCAGAGTGCTGTAAGAAGGTGCGATAGATAATGGTACTTACTCACCTGGCAAAGGTGATTATAGAGCACCTTCTTACAGCACCCGTAACCCACCCATTGCAGAGGAACATATACATATATATATAGTAGTTAGAGATTAAGAAAAGAAACTAGAGTGATCCACCTAAGAACGTATGTGAAATTTTCAATCACTAGTTGTATACGGTGACAGGAAGCATGGCCCACACAGTCATTAGCTATGTAACATGTTATCAGATGCTTATAAATAACAGTATGTAGTAAAGAATGTCTCTTGACATAATATCAACTCGTGTTGTGTGTTCTTCTACTCCAACGGTCCCTCATGGGACCGACGGAGGGTAGTGTTTTTGGTTTTCTAACATTATGCTTTCAGGAAGAAAATGAGCTCTTGGAGATATCATACTGAGGATCTAGGAACAGCAAGGAAAGGAGAGGGATCAGATTTCAAATTTTGGGATTCCTTTGTGCATCAGCCTATGAGGGAGAGTGCTTACTATCCATATGTTGAGACTCAGAGTGCTGTAAGAAGGTTCTCCAATAATCACCTTTACCAGGTGAGTAAACTAGCATTACTGCATAATATTTACAATGCCACAGTACATTGATGCTCAAAGTCCCAGAACTCCGGGACCAAGATATTTTGAAGCTGCAGATGGAGTTATTTTGCTCAAGCTGTTGGCATTTATTTAATAAAGCCCTTTATGCATTTTATTCTCTGGTGCCGGATTTGCTCTTCATTTTGGTATTCTTTTATCCTGGCACATAGGAGCAGTAGGAGCGAGCTTGTTGCTATTTTTGGAGCCTGAGAGTATGCACAATAAATTATAAATAATTGCATAAGTGTGCAATATGGTCTACCTTATTATTATATCTACTAGTAGCTTGCTGTTTATACCCTCAGATCCTTTTTTTTCCTATTAAGGGTTCCACCATGACCACAGTAATTCTGTCTGCAGTTCACAATCGAATATTCATTCATCTTATCCCCAGAATTGCATTGCAAATGTTTCACACTCCTCTATGAACTAGTATTTTTCCTAGCTTTCATAGCATTGGAAGACAATAAATTATATTCTGTAAAATAGAAAGTAGTTTGCTTAGTCTTGTAAGCAAACTGTCCCCTCCGCATGCACACAGAAAGAACTCAACCTAGCTCACTTAGCAACATGACTAGAAATAAAACAAGGCTTAGTTTACATGGCTTAGTTGATACTGTTTACAGAGTATTATATGCTTACTGGAATCAGAAGTCTGACTACAGAACATGCTGCCATCTGAAACCTGCTGATACAATCTCAACTAAATAGTCTCAGCACACACACCCCTCAACGAGAGAATACTGCATTTTATTATGTCGTTTGACACCTTCAATTGAAACTGAACTTCAGGGCGGCAGGCAAATCACAGGCAAATGCTCCCACAGGAGATTAGAAAATTAAATTAGAGGGTCAAAGTCACTAGGGGCAAGATAGATGTACGCTTAGATTCAAACCAAATTTTTCAACAACTGGCAGAACTTTCAGGGCAACAGGGCAGAGGCCCCACTACAGTTGTGAACAGGGGTATAAGACAAACAAATCAAAGAAGGGATTTCACCAATGAGAACCCTACCATCCAGGGCCAGACGGATGCAGTGGGTGGAAGACTACAGCAGTTCGCCACAACCTGAACCAAATCAATCAAAGACAAATGGGTCAAGGAGATCATCTCACAGGGCTATGCCATAGAATTCAACTCAGTCCCAAGGCAGGACAGATACATAGAATCTCACATTTCAAGGGACAAAGCGACCTCGTAGCAAGTACGGGCTATCCTAAATCAACTGCTACACTGCAGAGCCATTAAGCCCGCTCCAAATCAGGAGAGATAATCCGCATCTACTCCATGTTTTTCTAGTCCCAAAAGACCAGAGACCTCAGACCTATCCTGGACCTAAAGTTTGTCACCAAGTTTGTATGGCACCAGAGGTTCAAGATGGAAACCTTAAAGTCCACCATTGCAGCTATATGCAAGGCGATGTTCTAACTTCCATAGACCTGAAAGATGCCTACCTACACATACCCTATCAGGCCATCCCACCAGAGGTTCCTCCAATTCAGCATACTGGGTTACCACTTCCAGTACCAATGCCTGCCATTCGGTTGGCACTGGCCCCACAATTGTTCACCAAGGTCATGGCACCCTAGCAGAAAACTATGCCGTAGGGCATTCATGTGATCCCATACCTAGATGACTGGTTGATACGGCTGAAACAGTGGACCAGTCAAGGACAGCAACCCTCAGAGCCCAGCAAATACTGACCAAAATGGGTGGCTTATCAACAAAGCAAAGAGCCACCTAACACCTACCACATTGTTAGACTACTTGGGGCAACATTCAACATAGTGACAGGCACAGTAAGACCATCACAGACACACATCAGCACATTGACAGCGCACTGCAGAACAGTTATGCAGAAGAACTCAACAACACTCGGCACCTGATGCAACTACTGGGTCTCATGGCAGCATGCATAGACTACACAACTAGGCCAGGTTACACACGAGGCACTTACAACGCCTATTCCTGGACAACTGGAACTATAGTCAACAGAATTACAATCAGAAAGTCACAATTCCAACATGGATAAAGAAATCACTAAGATGGTGGTCAGACACACACAGCTTCACGCAGGGGGAACAATTAGAGAGAGATATATCAAGAACACTCAAACAGATGCAAGCCTGCTAGGCTGGGTGCTGTACTGGACAGGCAGTCAATCAGGGAAAATGGACAAACCAGGAGTCAAAACTCCCAATCAACATACTTAGAGACAAGAGCCACCAGCTAGCCCTCATACACTTCAAAGCTCAACTCGAAAGAAACCACGTAAAGGTGCGCACAGACAGCCAAGTAGCAATGGCATACATCAACAAGTATGGAGGAACAAGAAGCAGAGCCATGGCTCAAGGGATAGAATCTTACTGCTATGGGCAGAAAAATTCCACTCAGTCTCACAGCAGTTGACCTGGTAGGCAACCTAAACACAAGGGCAGATTGGCTGATCAGGCAAACACTGCAACAAAGGGAATGGCAACTCCATCCAGGGATTTTCAACGAGATCCAGAGGAAACGGGGACCCTTGACATTGACCTCATGAACCCAGTGGCCAATGCCCAACTTCGATTTCAAATTTTGGGATTCCTTTGTGCATCAGCCTATAAGGAGAGTGCTTACTATCCATATGTTGAGACTGGAGTGCTGTAAATAAGGTGTTCCTGTAATCACCTTTACCAGGTGAGTAAACTACCTATTACATATTCTTTACAATGCCACAGTACATTGATGCTCAAAGTCCCAGAACTCTGGGACCAAGATATTTTGAAGCTGCAGGTGGAGTTGTTTTGCTCAAGCTGTTGGCTTTATTTAATAAAGCCCTTTATGCATTTTATTTTCTGGTGCGGATTTGCTCTTCATTTTGGTTTTCTTTTATCCTGGCACAGAGGAGCGGCAGGAGCAGAGCTTGTTGCTATTTTTGGAGCCTGAGGGTAAGCACAGTAATTATAAATAATTGCATGGGTATGCAATATGGTCTACCTTATTATTATATCTACTAGTGGCTTGCTGTTTATGCCCTCAGATCCTTTTTTCCTATTAAGGGTTCCACCATGACCTCAGTAATTCTGTCTGCAGTTCACAACCTAATATTCATTCATCTTATCCCCAGAATTGCATTGCAAACATTTCACACCCCTCTATGAACTAGTACTTTTCTAGCTTTCATAGCATTGGAAGACAATACATTATATTCAAGGTCTCTAGAATTCTGCTGCCGAGAATTTTATGAGAACTTGCTAATTCATCGAGAACTTCTGGTGCCTCAGAATTCACTCTTCTTGTCGATTTTTATTAATATTTCTGTTTTTCATAGAATCTGGTTCCTTCCTCTTTTTATATCCTAAACCCCTATATGATCAGAATGTGATATTATCATTGCTATAAAATCATACATTAGCTAATGAAATGGCTGCAATCTGCAACAGAAATGAACAGTCACTTATCTACCACAGCTCCTCTCCCAGAGACGGTGGCACAGCACATCATGCATGGTGATATTTGCTCAACCTGCACTACAGCCAAATACAATTTTCAGTCTTACATTATTGCACTAGGCCAACTTAAACAAAACCTTGTCAATAGCACAGACCTGTTAAGTCCATACCTCACTTTGTACAAACCTATTTGTGCCTTTTAAGGTATAGAGATGCCATTTGAAATTAATAACTGGTAAAATGAATTTAACTGTCATTTTTAAGAAAATAAAGTAATTATGCCCAGAAAAGTGGAATATAATAATGTGTAGACCTGTTTAAAGAATAGACCTGTTAAATAAATAATTGCACTGTACGATTTTTGCCAGGGTTATTGATTACATATTGTCATTGGTTGATAGAATCACCTAAAAGTTATGGAGAAATGTTGTGTGCAGGGACAGCTGTTGGGCCAGAGGGTAGCATGCTGTGTTTCCATGCTGGCAACTCAGGTTCAGAGTTTAGCTCTGGGAGCTGGCTGGGCAGCACAAGGATTTGTGGAATACATCACTGCTCGGAGCCTGGAAGGTATGGTGCAGTGTTCTGTCACATAGTGGACACATTGTGCTGGTCTGGAGAGCTCTGTCTCACAATCGGTTCAGATGCATGTCATGGCCTGATGGTGTTACACAGTGTGTCAGGGAAAGCAGGTTGACATCAAAATGAGTTTTGCAATAACTCCTCTATTCCATTTCTAATGGGACCTGTATGAATGAGGATGCAAGTTCATGGAAATTAAATATATATAACACACACACATACAGTATCTCTGTCTCTCTCACCCCACACACACACACACACACACACACACACGTGTATGTTTGTTACAGATTGCATATAAATATATAAGTGATACACAGGGAACCTCATGAGTGGTGTAGAAAGCACATACAAATATATAAGTAATAGACAGTGGAAACCTCATTAGTGGGATAGATAGCATGCATATAGAAGTACCTTATTTATCACATAAGATCCTCTCTGCATATGTCATTTATTTAACAGGCTAGGACCTTAAGGAGAGACATTTGTTTTGCTTTTTAAGGCACAACATTTTTTTATAATTCTGTTATTTTTTAACTAGTGTTACTGTGCTTTCCACCATCCTGATTGCTATAAAACTGCCATGAAAGTGAAGTCAGGATGACAAGCTGTCACTGTGATGTGGTAGTTTGTTAGTGCAGCAGAACTTCTGCAGAAATTACAAACCACTGCAGAGAAGTTCTGGCAAATGGTAGTCTTGCTGCAGAACTTGGTCCCACTGTGCTGCAGAAAAGTAGGGGCCCTGATTATATTCTGTAAAACAGAAAGCAGTTTGCTTAGTCTTGTAAGCAAAATGTCCCCTCCGCATGCACACAGAAAGAACTCAACCTAGCTCACTTAGCAACATGACTAGAAATAAAACAAGGTTTAGTTTACATGGCTAGTTGATCTGTTTACAGAGTATTGTACGCTTGCTGGAATCAGACGTCTGACTACAGAACATGCTGCCATCTGAAACCTGCTGATAAAATATTGACTAAATAGTCTCAGCACCCCCCACGAGAGAACACTGCGTTTTATTATGTCGCTTGACACCTTCAATTGAAACTGAACTTCAGGTGGGCAGGCAAATCACAGGCAAATGCTCCATAGGAGATTAGAAAATTAAATTTATATATGTAATGGAGGAATGGTCAGAAGTATGGCAGCTAGGATTCAATGCAGGTGGAAAGGTCAGAAGTATGGCAGCTAGGATTCAATGCAAGAAGTGCAAAATAATGCACCTGGAAAACAAGAACGAGGGGAAGAATACACAATGGGTGGGAGGTAGTAACAACAACAAAAAGGAAAGGGACCTGGGGTAATCATATCAGATGACCTTAAGTTTAGCAAGCAATGTGAGAAGGCAGTAGGGAGGGCTGGGGGTATACTGGGATGTATAGGGAGAGGCATCAGCAGCAGAAAACAGGAAGTTGTTATCCCTCTGTACAGACAGTTGGTGAGACCCCATCTGGAGTACTGTGTCCAGTTCTGGAGACCCCATCTCTGCAAGGACATAGACAGAATAGAGGTAGTCCAGAGGAGGGCAACTAAAATGATGCAGGGTCTGCAAGATAAGCCATATGAGGAGAGACTAAAGGAGCTTAATATGTATACCCTTGAGGAAAGAAGGGAGAGGGGGACATGATAGAAACTTTTAAGTACCCCAGTGGAATCAACAAAGTCCAAGAGGGTAGCATCTTTCAGAAAAGAGACTTGCGCTGGCCTGTCAGCACAGCAGTTGGATTTCTGCATGTGACGCGGTGACCTGGGTTCGGAGCGGACCAGGGTCACTGGAGAGTCTGGCGGGAGAAGGATGGAGCATCCTAGGGACTGCTCTCCTTCTCCGGGGAGGAGGGTGAGGAAGTGCCGGGCATTGATGACCCCTGGTGGAGGCCAGGAGTCCACAGCTACTGCACTGGCATGTATAGGGAGGCGGCAGATGCAGGCAGCATTGCACGACCCCGCCTCCCCGAAAAAACAGAAAAGTCAGCTGCCAGCCACCGCTAATGAAGCTTGCCACGGCTGATTTGCTCCCCAGGCCAGCCCTCCAATCTAGTCCGAAGACTGCGGCATGTGAGAGGAGTGCCACAGCCCCGCCATGGGGGCAAGCCAAGTATCGGAGGGCCCGAGGTCGATTTGGGAGTAGAAGCCCATGGCCTGTGACCGGGCTGAAAATATATCAGGTGGCAGGCAGCTAGGGGTGAAAAAGAATATATATAAAAAAAGAAAAGAGACTTGCAAGAACAAGGGAACACAATTTAAAGATAGAAGGAGGGCGGTTCAGCAGCAATGTGAGGAAGTATTATTTTACAGGAGAGGGTAGTGGATGCATGGAACAGCCTTCCTGAGGAGGTTGTGGGGTCTAAAACTGTGGGAGAATTCAAGAATGCATGGGACAGACATAAGGCAATTCTTGTGGGGGTAAGAAGAAATAGACTGTTGGTTAACTAGGATCTGCGGCCTATCCTGTAGGTAGGGAAATGGGCAGACTAGATGGGCGAGCGGTCCTTATCTGCCGTCAAAGTCTATGTGTCTATGTTTCTATGTTATTTAACCCCTAGGTGGCGCTATCCCAAGGGCTACTACCCCTGCCCGCTTGACTACGGACGGGTTGAGGGGCCTAGGTCCCATGGCAGGTGCCTCCACCCAGAGGTCAGGGTTTGTAGTGGTTAGACTACCTTGGTCACAGCCCTCTGGGACACTGAGACCCCTTTTATTCCCTCTAGTGGCTCACACAGTACACCGGAGTTACAGCCCCAATACCCCACATATACATACTGTTCACTCATATAGATACCACTTACCCTAGATTGATTCTGCAGCACGCCTCTGAAGACCCCTGTAAAATAAGGTTAAACAACATGCAAAGCAAAACACAATACTGTTTCCATAAGTTCCAATACCACAGACAGTATATAGTATAACAATAACAAATCTGATTTATTTAGGGACAGTAACAAGGAGAGGGGACAATCAGGTTGCTTTAGTTTGGAAATATTCAAATCACAGTACTGTGCACACATACAGGGTCTGAAAAGTCGCACTCTGGGTACCCAGGTTGGGGAGGGGCTAGCCAGGTCCATTGCCTGGGGTTGGCCGGCAGGTGCAGATGGATAGGGCCCTGTAGAAGAAAATATATGCACAACACCTAATTGTAATCCGGAGCCGGAGGGTTCTGTCCATGAAACAGTGAAACAATAAGAATTAGGTGACACACTTGTGATTGAAAACAAGCTGCAGGGAATACTCTGATTTGTACTCACAACACCCAAGCTGAGGATCAGATGGAGAATGTCCCTCTGGATTGCCAGAAGAGCAGGGCATGAGGACAAGGTTCTTGTGACTGGACTCCACTGCAGTTGATAGCAAATGGATGTAGTCCAGTAAGCTGGGGGTTTACTTCAGCTTCAGCACACAATTCACTGTACTGGGGATTTGAAATAGCGATTCCCCACAAGCACTACGCACATTTATATGTAAAAGGAAAGTATTATACCAGGCAGGCTGCTCCTCGATTTCATCGCAATTACTGCAAAATAGCTGGAAGCACACACAGCAGCTTCAGTTCCTGACAGACCGAGCGATTCAACAATTTCTCCAGTCTTCTACAGAGTGAGCCTGGTTTCCACACTTCTAGTGCTTCTTCGCCTCACAACTCGGATTCAGTCCAAACTGGCACTCACAAGGCTGCAGACTGAAACTCAGGGCCTCACACGTGCTTCCTGCACGAAACTATACACCGCAGAAGTACACAGCTCTTTCTCTCTTCACTGCCACAACTGATCTGATCTTTCCAGTCACAGAGCAGGGCATTTCCTTAGCTCCACACTATTCTGTTGGCTGATTCAGCTGTCACCCACAATAAGACTCCTCTGTTGATAGAAAAAGGTGCCAAGGTCAAAACTACATTTCCCAGAGTCACTGCCCATACAATCCCTTGTGGCTGGCTCAAAATTAAGAGTCCAAGTTCTGATTCATCTACAGGCTCCTTTTAGGGAACGCTTAACCCAATTGGCCCAGCACAGCAGTTTAGGTCCAAAATGGAGGGTAACACACACAGAGTCCCAGCTGCAAGAAAGGCAGGTTAGACAAATTGCATTTTACTTAACACTCTAACTGGTTTCAGGCAAACAGTTACATCTTTCATTTAGGCTTCCTCTGCGCTCTTAGCGATTGCAGAAACAAAGCAATTTCTCCACCACTCAGTCGGGATTCGAGCATTAAATACACAGTCCCTCCATACAAACTAATTAAGTCTGCAAGCAGACAGCTCTTAAAGAGACAGTACACTGAGGCTCAAATAGCACTCACTTGGAACCACATTTAAACAGCTCCGACCGAACACCACCCAGACTTGAAGCATTCAGGCAAGCTCCTGAAGACTTTTGGGAACCCCATTTGCAGGGGTTCCATATAATAACTCTGACCCTCTATAATGGCTGGAAAAACATTCTTGATAAAATGTCATAATAACCCACAGAATTCCATAATAGTTTGATAGGGACTATTTACTGCATTTTCTTCTCGCACTCTCACTTCTATGTATTTGTTCGAGTGTGACGGCTGCTCAGAGATAAGCTCCCTCACACAAATACAGTTTATTTTTGCTCTCTGTTGAAACCTTGCTCCAGTCATCATAAAAATATTGTCTGTGCAGTTTGTTTTATGAGTATTTTTCACAAACCCACAGTGTGTGATATTCTCATAAACCCCAAGAGCGTCGCTCTTAGGGTATATGGATTATCATATGCCTCAGGTGTGTGAAAAATCCTTGTAACACACAACTGCACAGGCATTTATTCTCTATTTATAAAAAATTTTCACCAGACTTGCATACTGAGTTGAGCCTGCAAGCAGTCTGCTTCTAGAGGAAAGGGGAAGGGACTAATGGAAATAACAAGGCAGAACAGTGTAAAGGTAAAAAAATGAAATAGTTTTGTAAGTTTTAAAACAATCCTTTTTTGACACAGGATTACTGCATTCATAGGTTTGCCCCGGTGCCAGTGCAGTGACCCACACCGACGTTCAGGTCAGTGTGGCAGGTGAGCAGCTGTCACTGTGACCCTTGTCAGCACTCCCTCATGGCTTGTTGACAAGCGGTGCTTATAGTGTGGGGCAGCCCTCACCTTTGCAGCATGCAGTCCTATCAGGGCACAAGACTCCAATGCAGGATGTGAACTTGGGTATGCCAGCTGGCAGGGCTGAGTTCGCTGACATATTGAGGGCCAGCAAAATGTACAAGTTAAGCATGTGAGCTTATTAAAATCCCACATGAAGGAAAAATAAATTCCAGTGCTCAGGGTTGCCTAGTTTAAGGGATGCTCATGTTAAAAAGAACTCAGTTTTTAAAAATCACTGTACAGGAAATATAGCATTTAGCATGAAATGTTTCTCTTGTAGAAGCAGAAAAAAACAAGACTCCTGTGTCTATCTGGTTAAAATCATTCTGAAAAGAAAAGCTTATTAAAAAAAACTAACAAAAAAAAAAACAAGCATTTATCGTCAGGGAGTGACATGAACATACTGACCACACAGCAAGCCAGTAATCATATTACCATAGCAGGAAGCGCAATTAATGGACACGCATTTGCCAAGTAAAGCATGATAAAACCAAAATTAGAAAGATCCTATAGGTCAATCCCAATATGTTAAATATAGCATTTAATTTTAACTTCCTAGATCTTGAGGCTGGTAGTCCAACAGTCAACCTACATGAATTTTTTACAATGAATTCACTATGAAATGTAGCTAGGGCTACCACCTTTGGATGAGGTGAAAACGGATCCGAAACCACACCCCAAACTCCGCCTCTGGCTCCACCCCTTTTTATGACTGGCTAGTATATCACTCCTCCTCCAAAGCCATTTGTAATGTTGGACTAGACATTACTAGTGATAGGAAATTATTTTTATATGGTTATTTATTTATTTATTCAGTTATTTATTTTTATTCTTTGGCAACCAGGTTACCTCCCAAAGACCACATAGCCCATTTTACAGGAGTGACCCAGGAGCATGGGAAGGTTAAGTGGCTTGCTCAGGGTCACACAGTATTTAAGTGGAGGTTGTGGGAATCAAACTGAGGTCTGCCAGATGTGCCAAGCTCAGCCACAGCTTATTGCTTAGACCTCTGTTAAACACTCTCCCATTTTCCTTTCCATGTCAACCATGTATTCTGATTCTTTGATCAATTTGTGATAACTTAATTATCAGTGCTTGTGGTACCCTTAATACTGCACTGTGTTCCCTTTACCTCAGCAGCTACTGCTGTTTCTTTCATATTTCTAAGACATTCCACAATTTCAGATACACCATTCCATGCTGTTTATCTGAATGGCCTGTCAAAGTGCAGCTAGTATCATGGAATGTTCAGGTAATACAAAAATTAGAGCAAATGTAGTGATAAAAGCAATAAAAGTTAGATTATTAATCTAACAAAAATGGGTCTAAAACTTACCATAATATAGAACAAACAAAAGAAACACATGAGAGTACATAAAGGTAAAACTGTTTCCTGTCATAGCAGTAAAGACCATACTTAAAATTCAGAGTGGAAAAGAATAGGTTAATTTATTGCTAGTGATCTTAATGGCCATACTTTACACCTCTTAGACAGCCTGGTTTTACAAACAAAGGCAGCCAGTCTGAATGACTGTGACAGCAGAACTTCTTTGTAACCTGGACATGTAATGAAGCCAAAACAGTGAATGATATGATACATCAGTTTTAAGAGTATATGAGCACTCAAATGGCCCAAAACCGGACTGCATGTAACCAAAACCGATGACCAGATAAGGACCCTAAAACCGGATTATCTGATCAAAACCGGATAGGTGGGAACCCTAAATGTAGCAGCCAGTCATCAACTATCATCTCTAGGTTTTCACAAAATCCTGATTTACAGTATTAGATTTAGAAGTATATTTTGTTCCAATCTAATCAGCATGCTAGAAGGAATATTTAGTTTAATTTTTTATTAAGGTCTTCCTTGCTCCAGAGCCAGCAGTCCCTTCAGCCAGCCTACTGCAGAGCTCCCAGCACCATCAGCAGGCAACGCAACCACCTAACGTGACCCAAGTGTGGTCCTAAGAGTGGCTATCACCCACAGTAGACTCTGCTTTTCAAGTTCACTTCCTTATCACCACCTGTGGAATGGCCTTCCTTCTCATGCTGCCATCTCTTGGGGAAGGCCGATGTTGTAGTGGACCCACAAGGTTGGAAACCTCATGTCGCCTGCCTGAAGGAAAACTACTGTTCCAGACTTGGCAGACCCTCCCTGGCATCTGAGAGCACTGACTCCAGAATGCTCCCATGACTCCTCTGGCCTGGAACTGAGCACTGGGTCTAAGGCACAAACCTGCTTCTCATGGTTGGTAGTGAAACATGCTTCCCCAGTGCCTTGGGGTCATCCCTGCATTTAGTTTCTGATCACAGCTGTACCTTCTAACAGGACCCCTGTGCCAATGGGGCCTATTTGACTGACTGCTAGAAAACCCGATTCAAATGAATAAGAAGGTCCCATACTAGTTTCCTTGTCAGGCCTTGGGGCTGAGGACTGGCAACTTTTTACACCGTTTGACCTGTTGAAAGAATCTTGTCATCACATGGAATTCCACTGGACCTTCTGAATGGAACAAGAGGTCTATGCACTTTCCATCTATGAACTGTGATAGGAAATCTTGGTCCTGAAGACCTGGAATACAACTGGCTCACTTTGGTTATGTGTGCATTGTCTTCTTCCACTGTTCCTGTTATAGAAATATTCTGGCTTTATTTCCTCCTATGCCACAGACTTGGTTGGAGTCTGAGTTTTGTTCTTCATTCTCCAGTTGTGAGAGCCTGTTTTCTCCTGAATATTACTATTATCCATCTTGTATTGCTGGGTCACTTTAATGGATATTTCTGGTTTCATTTCCAGCCTGTTGGATTTATTTCCCATTCTGTGCTCAGCATACAACCAGCCCTTTTGTTTATTGGTCTTATTTTGCTGTGGAACTTTGAAAGTTTCCTTTTCAGCTTGGCATTTTCTCTTTATATTTTACAGTCTCTTTGTGACTGGCTAGCAGTTCTTTCCTCAGATGGCAATTCTCCTTCATGAAGACTCAGTTCTCCTCTCCTGTAATGACTTCGCTTCAGTGTTAGGGGAGAAAAGTCCACGAAACCCTGGAACACAGCTTGAAGAAAGTCCATTTTAGATTTGCAGACAGTTGTAGAATAAAACTACTGAACTACAATAACTCTTTCACACTGAGATGCTCTATTCAGTGTTAGAAAAACAGAAAGAAAACTCATGATTCTGCGGTTTCTAATTTCACATCTTCTTAGTTTTGTTTTCTTGCATTGCCACACCTCTAATTATACAATGGGCTTGGAAGAAATTCTACTACCTAGCTAGTAAACATCCAGCATATACAGCAGCCACTGTCAGGAGTTTACACTGGATACACTTTATTAATATCTACCTTTGACGACAACAGGTGCAGGTTTCAGTAGCTGTGACTTTTTGGCATCCATTGCAACACAACACCTACTCCTGCACCCTCTCCTTCCCCATGAATAAAAAATAACATTTGAACTGTGACTTTAGAAACAACAATAACTTAGGCTTTAAAACTGTTTATATTCCTTCTCCAGCCCCAAATCCAGGGGCGGGGGCTCAGACTACACATATTTGTTGCTATTATTGGACGGTCCGTCTACGATATTCTGGCTGTGACATATTTCCCTACCTGCTGCGGTTTGGCTACAAATGGAGATGGACTATCTCCCTTTCTGGCCATGACTAAACTTCTCTTTCACATATCAGGAAGCCGGTAAGAACCACATGCACTCACACCCATGATACAGCTAATGATACAAACGTGGTACATTAATAGAAACTTCACCTAAATGCCCTTTTCAGTTTCATGTGAAAATTGGCACTGGCAGAAGGCTTTATGCAAGCCACACAAGATCCAGGATACAGAGCCTTTAGTAGCAATTCCTCCATTATATTTCCCAGGTTTTGAGCTACATTACCATATTCCTTTAAGACTCCAGTGGGAGTATCAACTACTGCAAAAATGCTTTTATAGCTATCTTCAGATACAGTATTTCATTCTGACTCTACCCTTGAAAGTTAGGACCATGTCACATGTATCCCTGCTGATAACTGCTTTCATACAGTTTACTGGTTAAGCAATACACCAGATTTCAGGCTTTATCAAAGTATAATGGAATCCAGAACCCAGTAATCAGAGTCCGTTAGACCAAGGTGGACTGAGAAAGAACAGTTACGTCAAAACTTAGTGGAACAGTAGATCTTTGAAAATCTCTTCCATTAGGCCCTGCCTTTGAAACCATAAGCCATCAGCATCACGGCCACTCAGAAACTTTTACTAGCATAGGGCCACCCAAAATGACATGCAACGTCAACAAGTATATGTTACCCTTAGGTGGTGCTATCCCAAGGGCTACTACCCTGCCTGCTTGGCTAGTAGCAGGTTAAGGGGCATGAGTTCTGAAAGCGGATGCCTCCAGCCTAACCTGGGCACAGCCCTCCGGGACACTGTAACCCCCTTCCCTCCAGTGGCCTGAACACTGTACAATAATCACTTTCACAATACCCCTGGTACACCACAAAGTACCCACACTGTTTGCACTTACCACCAGGGCTAGTTCCTCTGGCTCAGTCCTGGGACCACCTGTAAAACAAGGTTAAGCACAGCAAATAGCAACAGTACTGTACTTTGAGCACAAACTGGAACCACAGTCAGATTACATGCAGAAAAGTTAGATCTGATTTATTCAGGGACTTGAACAAGGGAAGGGCAAAATCAGGTTAATTAACCTAAAGGTTATATCAGTCAAGCAGTTATGCTTGAGCTTTGAGTCCCCAACATAGTCCACCTCTAGGTATCCAGATAGAGAAGAGATGGGCTAGCCTAGGGCAGTTTCCCGGGTTGCAACTGATTGGGGCCCTGTGATGGAAAACACAACATGCACAGTATACAATATTTGTAATCCAGAGCCAGAGGGCTCAGTTCATAAAGGAAATGAAACAACAAGACAATCAGATGACACACTCAGATTAAGCTGTTGTTGTAGGGAGCTACCCTAGATTTACTCATGATACCCAAGACTGGGCACAGGCTGGACGAAAATTGAGACTGCAGGTGGTGGATCTGGAATACCAGGAGAAGCAGGGCCCACACAAGTCGCAGAGGCATCGTCCCTATTCAAGCGTGGAGCAGGGGCTGATCCCTGGGCAGGTCTCTGTCAATGGCTTCTCTGTGCAGTGGGTAGTCTGGCTGGGCCAGTCTGGCAAAGCCCAGACCACATGGAGACAAGTTCAGAAGCAGTCCGTTTTGGGCTGGATACAGCTTCTGGCAAGCAGAACACAGTTCACACAGTGGGGAACTAACTCACAACCCACTAGCAGCTCATAGCACATTTACATGTACGGAATTCTACTGCTACCAGGCAAAGCACCCCGGGCACAATCGCAAAGTCTCTACACACACCAGAAGTTTAGGGGTAGCTGGAACCCCTGACAGGCCGATCGCATTCAGCAAAAATATTCGGTCTTCTTCAGGTTGAGCCTGGCCCACTTCAGTAACTTACTTTAGTCACACAAACTTGGATTTAGTCCAAATGAATTCTCTTTTCTCCCTCTCAAGAGCAGCAGGCAGACATGGAGGCCAAACTCTCAGCCTTTTCATAGTTCTCCCATGCGAATCCACTCAGGATTGCTCTCAGAATCACTTCAGCTCTTCTTGCTCAGCTTCCAGCTTAGTTCTAACTGAAGACTGCAAGCAGCCCAGGACTTCCCAAGATCCAAAAGCTTTGGTTGACTGATTTGGCTGTTAGTCAAAGCAAGAGCTCCCCTTCAGTTGCAAAAAGGGCAAAACTCAAACAGTTCCTATAGATTTTGAATTCAGACAGCTCCTGTAGTCCAGCTACATTTTATGTCCCACCAGAACTGATTGGTCCAATTTGCAGTCCAGGACCAAGATAGTGGAGACAAACAAAACAGTCCTTGCTACAAAGAAAGCAGGTTAGACAAACTACTTTATCATTATCATTCTAAATGGTTTTCAGCAAATAGTTACATCTTTCAACAGAGCTCCATCTCAGATTACTTAAACTGCAATTAGGCAGCTCTAAACAGACAGTACACAGAGGCTATACAAGCTCTGATAATCACATTTAAACTGCTAAAATGCAGAACCCCAGCCTGGCAGTGAGCATTTAGGCAAGCTCAAGGAAGACTTTTTGGGAACCCCATTTGTGGGGATTACACCTTCCTGCCTGGAAAATTTGAAGCGTCATCAAGTCTGTACCATCATAACATTGAAAATGCAAGCTATACAAGATATTTATACCATTAGCATGCTATACAAGTACTATCTGATTCATCAATTGGCATAACTTGTCACTTTACTATACATTTCAATGTACTCACTATATAATTTCCATTCGACAATACATTATTCATATTTCCACAGGTAAATTGAACATTACATACAGAATCATGTAATAACTTTTTTACTCTAAACAATGCAAGAGGGGCCTTTCCTGTCAGCTAACTTGGGCTGGATGGGGCAGGGCACCATGATGAAATGGCAGAACAAGTAACCTGGAATGGGCCATCAAGCTCAATTTGGGCAGTGAGCTCTGAGAGATATAAACACCTTTGTGGACTACATTGAGAGGCAAATCCACTGGCCTCCTGGGGAATCGTAAATGAAGCGCACCACTGGCTTGACAGCTTGGCCAGTCTTTCTGGGGTGAACAACCACAGTCTCTGTACTTTCAGCAATGGTCTTGGAGCTTTCATCACTTGTGAGGGGTGCCTCTGCATGACGGGAATGTACAAGCTGGGAGCACTGTCAGCCCCTTGCTCTGTAGTCTCTGTTTCTACAACACTTGGATCATTTTGAAGACACTTGGCACGGAAGGGGGTTGTCAGCACTTTCATAGTGTTCCTCAAGTTCTGGCATGTCACCAGAAGACTCATTCCATCAGCCTCTCCTTCAGACAAATCATACAGTTCCACTATACACAAGACTCAGCATCCTCAGACGTGATACTTTGCACTTCACCTTCAGGAGCATTGGCTCAAGGATGATGCTGGGGCATTAGGCAGTCCAGAAAGCCAGATTCATCCCCATAATTCAACATAGGATTTCCACAAAAAAAATAGCTTAGTTCATTTGAGGGGTAATAGGCATTATCACTCACTGTCATCCGAGTTAGACTGGTAGTCACTGTCATTCTGGGCCTGCTTGGGGAAGTCTTAAATCGCAACCACGGGGCAGGCTGACTCTGTTTCTTTCTTTCAGCAGCATGAGTCACTGGTCCAGGGAATTAATTTGTGGGTTCAGCCTCAATTGTAACTTAACCAATGGTAGCAAGTGGTTACGGTGCATGGTCTTGACAGCTTTGAGTTATTCTCACGGCACTCTGTACACTGGCAAATCATCCAACTTTCCAACTATGACATGGGAAGATGGTGCCATCGATCAGCAATTTTGTGTTTACCATGCAATCCTAAATATCACAACAACACATGGTCTCAGGCCTAAGCTCTTGAGCCTTTACTTTTCTATCATGTCTCTTTGTTGGCTAGATTTCTTTTGGAGGCCATTGTCTGGGCCAGTTGATAGGCATGGTTCAATTGAGCTTTCAGTGTTTGTACATATTGCAGGTAATCTTCGGCTCGGACCCCTATCGGGAGAAACCCCAAAACAGACATCAACAGGCAGCGGGCCTTTCTCCCAAACATGAGGGCGGAGAGAACCGGTAGCATCATTCTTTATGCAATTGTATGCATGTACCAAGGTGCTAATCTGCTGGCTCCATTTATGCTTATCTTTTGGGTGGAGGTTGCCTAGCATGTCTAGCATGGTGTTGGGTAAAGTGTTCTGGTTGAGATTCCCCTGCGGGTGATGAGGGGTGGGTTCTTGACTTCGCACTCCCATAGAGAGAACATTTCTTTGATTAGCCGACCTCAAAGTCCCAACCCTGATCAGAGTGAATTTGCTGGGGGCACCATAGTGGACGAAGAAATTTTCCACCAGCACCTTGGCCACGGTATATGCTTTTTGATCTTTGGTGGAAAAGCTGTGCATACTGTGTGAAATGGTCCGTAACCACAAACACATTGCCAATGTTTCACTGATCAGGCTCTAAACTCAAAGAAGTCTATGTAGACTAGTTCCATTGGAGTGCTGGTAGTAATGTTGACAAGTGGGCAGCCTCTGAGGCTGGGCTTTTCTCTACAGGCAGCGACTACAAATCCATACATGGTGCTCAACATCGGGCTCCATCTTGGGCCAGTAGAATCAAGATCGCACTTAGGTCAAGGGTCCGTCGATACCAAGGTGGCCCATATTATTGTGGAGGGACCTCAGTACCAAATCTTTGAAGGCTGTGGGCAGGACCAATTGTTGTTGTCTATTTGGCCACCTCAATCTACAGTCTCTCTATACAACAATTGATTAAGCAGCTTCAACCTGGGGCCTTCTTTAAACAACAAAGCAGTTCGAGATCAGACGAACACAACTTGGACACATCCTTTCCTGCACGGAGGGTGTCAAGTGCTGACTGAATTAAAGGATCTCGGATTGAGCCCACTGAATGCTGTCATTGTCAAACTGAGGTAGTGCACAATATCTAGAGCAGAAAAGTGGCAATACACAGCCAGTATGCAAGTGTCAGAGGGCCCAAGCAATCTGCTAAGCAGTCCACTGTGTCCGTAGACATCTGTTCATTTCTATCAAACTTTTGGCATAATGCTCGGATGTCAGGTTCAGACAGCCTGACCCAGTCACTTTTGGAAATGGGCCTCCGGATAAGGCATCACCATCAATATGATTCAGGCCCAGTCTGTATTCGACAGCAATAATCATATGTTGACAATGCAGAAAGCCACGGTGCCCGTAGCATCTAGCTTAGCTGAAGTCTGTACATAGGTCAACCGGTTATTGTCAGTCCTCACCAATATTTTCACCCCATAGAGGTAATCATGAATCTGGTAGACAATGGCCCATTTTAACGTAAGGAACTCCAACTTGTGCACAGGGTAGTTTCGCTCTGACAGGGTCAAGCTCCTACTGGTGAATGCCACTGGTCTCAAACCATCCTCATGGTCTTGATACAGTACAGCTCCTAGACTCTGCAGACTGGTGTCAGTATGCAGCACATAGGGTTTGTGATCTGCATACGAGGATGGGGGGATGGGTGAGCTGGTATACAGTGGCGTGAAAAAGTATTTGCCCCCTTCCTGATTTTTCTATTATTGCATATTTGTCACACTGGATGTTTTCAGGTATTTAGAGAAAATGTAATATTAGATAAAGGGAACCTGAGTGAACAAATAACACTTGTTTTTATTTTTTATTTCACCTATTTAATGAAAAAGTTAACCAACACCAACTGGCACTGTGTGAAAAAGTAATTGCCCCTTACACTTAATAACTGGTTACGCCACATTTAGCTGCAATGACTGCAACCAAACACTTCCTATAATTCAATATCAGTCTTTCACATCGCTGTGGAGGAATTTTAACTCACTCTTCCTTGCAGAACTGCTTTAATTCAGTAACATTTGGTAGTTTTCAAGCATGAACTGCTCGTTTCAGGTCCTGCCACAGCATCTCTATTGGGTTTAAGTCTGGACTTTGACTAGGCCACTCCAAAACTTTAATTTTACTTTTAGATATTCTGATGTGGACTTGCTTTTGTGCTTTTGTATCATTGTCTTGCTGCATAACCCAACTCACGCTCAGCTTCAGCTGATTGAAGGATGACCGGACATTCTCCTTAAGAATTTTCTGGTACAGAGCAGAATTCATGGTTCCTTTAATTATGGCAAGTCATCCAGGTCCTTAGGCAGCAAAGCATCCCACACCATCACACTACCACCACCATGTTTGACTATTGGTATGGTGTTCTACTGTGGAATGCTGTGTTTGCTTTGCTAAACATTATGGGATCCATGTTGTCCAAAAGTTCCACTTTGGACTCATCTGTCCATAGAACATTTTCCCAAAAGGCTTGTGGATCATCCAGGTGCTTCTTGGCAAATGAGAGACTAACATTTATGTCTTCTTGGTTAGCAGTGGTTTCTGCCTTGCTACTCTCACATGAAGCCAATTTTTGCCCAGTCTCTTTCTGATTGTGAGTCATGAACACTGACCTTAGCTGAGGCAAGAGAAGCCTGCAGTTCTTTGATGTTGTTTTAGGATCCTTTGAGACTTCCTGGATGATTTTTACGCTGTGCCCTTGGAGTAATTTTTTGCAGGCCACCCCCTGGGAAGATTCACTACTGTTCCAAGTGTTCTTCATTTGAAGATTATGGCTCTCACTGTGGTTTGATGGAGTCCCAGAGCCTTAGAAATAGCTTTGTAACCCTTTCCAGACTGAAAGAGGGCAACAAATTTTTTCTGATCTTTTCAGGAACTTCCTTTGATCATGGCATAATGTGCTGGTTGAATCTTTGTGCTGGCAACGTGACTCTGATGGTAAGGGCCAAAATAAGTGAGGTTTATATTGAGCAGGGCTGGTTGTAATCAAGCCTGGCTGTGTTCAATCAGCTGACTTAATTATCCTTTTAATTGGGTTGATTTAACTAGGGGGCAATTACTTTTCACACAGTGCCAGTTGGTGTTGGTTAACTTTTTCATTAAATAAATGAAATAAGTAAAAAAAAAAGTGTTATTTGTTCACTCAGGTTCCCTTTATCTAATATTATATTTTGTCTAAAGACCTGAAAACATCCAGTGTGACAAATATGCAATAATAGAGAAAATCAGAAGGGGGAAAATACTTTCACGCCACTGTATATGGCTTTGTTGAAAGCTGCTTCACAGTCAGGCATTCAACGGACCCGATAGTTCACCTGGGCAGAAATATGCTTTGTCTGGTTCTTTGTTGGCCCCTTTTATATATTTTTGATTGGTAGGAGGGTAACCTGGGTAAGATTCAAGAGTGGCTGAATCACTTTAGAATAGTCCCTTATGAACCGGGCGGTAGTAGCCACAGAATCCCAGAAAACATTGTAGTTCTTTCAAATTGAGGGCTGGGGCCAATTAGTCAAGGCTTCAACTTACTAGGATCAGTCTCTATCCCTCTGTAGATACTATGTGCCCCATACTTCACAGAGGTTTGGAAAAACTGGCACTTGTCAATGGACAGCTTGAGGCTAAATCTTCCAGTCAGTCTAGTACCTTGAATAGCTCGACTCTCATGTTCCTCTAGGGTGCTCCCAACACAATGACATCATCCAAGCACACCCAGGCACCCAGGAAATTCATGTCTCCCACCGCTCATTCCATCAGTCGCTGGAAGATGGTTGGGCCCATATCCCTGTGGCATTCTCAGGAATTGAGAGAACCCCAAAGGACAGATGAAGGTTGTCTTCTATGGTCCTCTGGAGCCATCGGAATCTGGTAATATTTACTGTGAAGATCCAACACCGAGACCATTTACTCCCATTCAAACAATCCAGAGCATCTTGTATATGGGGCATGGTGTATTGATCAGGGATGGTTTGACTATTGAGTGTCTGATAATCTAGACACATTCGTATTGTTCTATTCTTCTTACGCACAACCACAATGGGAGAAGCATATGGGCTCCTGGATTCTTGTATCACACCAGCCGTGAGCATTTCTTGCAAGTGTCTTCACATTGTCTATGTCTACAGGGATAGGCATCTAGACCCTCTTGAAATGGCGCTCATCATGTTGGCGTATGTGATGCTCCACACCCTGGACACATCCCACATCCCATTCTCAACGAAAACACTTGATCTCTCTGGGCAAGTTTCTGGCTAATTTTAGTCTTCCATTCAGCTGGCAATGGGGAGCCACCAAAATCAAACAAGTCGGGACACTTTATCTGTCTTGCTAGGGTGCTTGTTGCTGGGCAACACTGCAGTGTCTTTGCAGTACCATAGCTAGGGTGCATCCTCTGTTCACCTGGATCTCCGATCTGACACATTTTGAATCTGGACCATCACCGTGTGCATAGGTATGAGCAAGAGCTGGCAAGATGCTGGGCTTAACAATAATCCTTCTGGCAATTTTACATCGCCTGGCACGCCCAACATCAGTATTTTGTTCTTGACATCTTTGCAGAGGTGGACTTCCCCTTGAATGGTACATTGGGTGTTAGGGGCCAGTACCATTGATCGGGTTCCTTCTTCCACAGGCCCTACCAGTTCATCCTGGTCCACTCCCTTGAGTTCTGTTGCAAATCATAGGCCCTCTTGATCAGAGCAGGAATTTTAGGGCCCTCCCAGTCCGTCACCCTTGTTTCTCGTGACAGAGTTGTGCCAGTCTCCCAAACATATGGAAGTTGGTCCCACTAACAGGGGAACCCCATCATACAGTCCAGTAGGGGACACTACAGGCCAGTGTCTCAACTTGCTCCTCTATACCAGTTACAGCTGCAGGAAATGACAACCAGAGTGGACATATCCTAGGTAGGGATAAGACTTGTCACCAGCCCCCACACATGTAGGCCTCCCAAGGGTTGTAAGGGCACAGCAGATAAGTGTTTGTCATACCAGTCCCTAATCAATGGTCACTTAGACCCACTGTCCAGCACAGCCAAGCAGGAATACCATTCACAGTCATGGTAGTCTCCATTGAAGGGCCCACTATTTTGGACCAGTCTGAGGGACAGCAGCAGGGGCCTGGACAGATGATTAGTACATAGGATTTGAGTTACGCTTCTTGAACCCTCACTGTGGTCATTTTGGACACTCCTTGACCACTGATTCGTTCCTCGAGCTCGCCTTGAAGTCTATATACAACTATATCTAGGTCTTTTGTGGACCTGCATTCTCTCTCTCTCTCATGTGCCCATCCTTCCCACAATTATGGCAAAATATGTTTTCTGGGATTTGGGGTGGCCAAGGCATCACACTGGGAGCTGGGGTGGTACTACCAACCAAGAACCTTGGTGCCATCTCTGTCTGCTGTGTGGTGAGCATTTGGAGACATCTCTTCAATTTCTAACTGTCATAGTCAAGACATCGAGTTTCAAGGAGATGCCTGGGTGAACACCCCACCCCAGAGCAGATGCAATTGGATAAGGGTCGGTGCCTGTACTTGCAGGAGTGGCCTTCATAAAGAGACTGTTTTTGTTTCCCTGAACTCCCTCACCAGTTCATCCCATGGTGGCACACCTCATTGGTCCCCACTTGGAAGGGCCTTCTGATGCCGTGATCACTTGGGCTGCGCCACCCTAGAATTACAATCCCCTCTTCATCTTCAACCTCCTGGAGTTCTTTATCAAGTCACAATAGTCCAGTGGGTTACCCTTCTATCTGGGAGCCTTAATTGAAGGAGTTGCAATTTAGAATGCTTTGCATGTTGCAGCATGTGCCCCAACCTCACATGGTTTAAGTCACTGGTGGCTATCGTACCTTTTCGGTAAGCCTTCTGCAGTGCACTTTCCAGATGAGTAACATTTGCAGACAAACTTTCCCCAGGCCATTGTTTTGTACCTTGAAATTTATACATCACGTCTCATGCTCCAAAATTGCCTTCGAGTGCAGATAGGTACTTCTGGGCAGATGCATCAGGGTTTGTGACCTCAGAAATGTATTGGCCTCTAGGGCGGACCCCTCAAACTTCCTATGATCCTTTTCCATTTATCAGCCTCTGACACGGCCATTCAAGTACCAAAGGGCAACACAATCTATCCAGGTCTCCCAATCATCCTCCCTTGGGGTGTGGGAGGGTGCGGAGAAGATTCTCAACCTTTGTAAGAGTCGTGACTAATGGCAGACAGACATAGGAGCCAGCATTGGCACAGGCACAGAAGCAGGGGCAATAATAGGTGGTGGAGCGGGAGGGGTGTTGGGGAGGAATACCCCAGGGCAGGAATAGTTTCTTTAAGTCATCCACAATTTTCCTTCCTCCAGCAACAACTTAGCAAATTTCTCCTCAAAAGTCTGAGATTGTGGGGGGCTCATTCTCCCGGGTCTTTACTGTCTTTAGTTATCACTCTTCAGGCAGTGAGGGCTCTTTCGGGGTGATAGTCCGTGGCACTTTGGAACTGTCTACTGGGTTCTTACACCTACTAATGCCATGAAACTTTGGGTGAGCAGATTAGCCTGTCGACTCCACCACCACAAGGTTTTATAAACATTTAACCTTGAAAAGTACTCCCTCAACAGTGCCCTTATTGGTACCCGGGAATATCCAGGATAAGTATAGCATTTTGGGGTCGATCTCTTGGCAAGTACACCACCCCACCAACTGGTGTACAGCCACATCTGTTGGGGTAGCATTTATTTTTAACAGTAATACACCAATTGCCACTAGAAGACACTAAAATTCCAGTGGTGCCTCCAAAATGTTACCCTAGGTGGTGCTATCCCAGGGTTACTACCCCACCTGCTTGGCTAGTAGCAGGTTAAGGGGCCTATGTTCTGATACAGGTGCCTCAACCAGAGGTCAGGGGTTGGTAGTGGTCAAGCTAACCTGGGCACAGCCCTCTGGGACACTGTAACCCCTCCTTCCCCTCTAGTGGCCTGAACACTGCACAATAATCACTTTCACAATACCCTGGTAATAACCACAAGTACCCACACTGTTTGCACTTACCACCAGTGCTGATTCCTCTGGCTTGACCCCGGGACCCCTGAAACAAGGTTAACACAGCAAATAGCAACAGTACTGTACTTTGAGCACAAACTGGAACCACAGTCAGATTACATGCAGAAAAGTTAGATCTGATTTATTCAGGGGTCTTGAACAAGGGAGGGCAAAATCAAGCTTAATTAGCTTAAAGGTTATATCAATCAAGCAGTTATGCATGCTCTTTGAGTCCCCACACAGTCCACCTCTGGGTACCCAGGTAGAGTAGAAATGGGCTAGCCAGAACAGTTGCCCAGGGTTGCAGCTGTTTGGGGCCCTGTGATGGAAAACACAACATGCACAGCACACAATATTTGTAATCCGAGCCAGAGGGCTCAGTTCGAAGGAAAAGCGAAACAACAAGACAATCAGATGACAGACTCAGATTATTGTTGTTGTAGGAGCTACCCTGGTAGCTACTCACAGTACCAAGACTGGACACAGGCTGGACGAAAATCGAGACTGCAAGTGGTTGACCTGGAATGCCAGGAGAAACAGGGCCCACACAAGTCGCAGAGGCATCGTTCCTGTTCAAGCGTGGAGCAGGGGCTTATCTCCAGGCAGGTCTCTCGTCGATGGCTTCTCTGTGCAGTAGGCAGTCTGGCTGGGCCAGTCTGGTAAAGCCCAGACTGCACGGAGACAAGTTCAGAAGCAGTCCATTTTGGGCTGGATACAGCTTCAGCAAGCAGGACACAGTTCACAGTGGGAACTAACTCACAACCCACTTGCAGCTCATAGCACATTTACATGTATGGGAATTGTACTGTACCAGGCAAGGCTCCCGGGCACAATCTCAAAGTCTCTGCACACACGGGAGCTTAGGGTAGCTGGAACTCCTGACAGGCTGATCGTATTCAGCAAAATATTCGGTCTTCTTCAGGTTGAGCCTGGCCCACTTCAGTAACTTACTTTAGTCACACAGACTTGGATTTAGTCCAAAACAATTCTCTTCTCTACCTCTCAGAAGCAGCAGGCAGACATGGATGCCAAACTCTCAGCCTTTTCATAGTTCTCCCATGAATCCACTCAGGATTGCTCTCAGGATCACTTCAGCTCCTTCTTGCTCAGCTTCCAGCTTGGTTCTAACTGAAAACTGCAAGCAGCCTGGGACTTCCCAAGATCCAAAAGCTTTGGTTGACTGATTTGGCTGTTAGTCAAAGCAAGAGCTCCCCTTCAGTTGCAAAAAGGGCAAAACTCAAACCACAGTTCCTATAGATTTTGAATTCAGACAGCTCCTGTAGTCCAGCTACATTTTATGTCCCACCAGAACTGATTGGTCCAATTTGCAGTCCAGGACCAAGATAGTGGAGACAAACAAAACAGTCCTTGCTACAAAGAAAGCAGGTTAGACAAACTACATTATCATTATCATTCTAAATAGTTTTCAGCAAATAGTTACATCTTTCAACAGAACTCTATCTCAGATTACTTAAACTGCAGTTAGGCAGCTCTTAAAGAGACAGTACACAGAGGCTACACAAGCTCTGGTAATCACATTTAAACTGCTAAATCTCAGGACACCAGCCTGGCAATGAGCATTTAGGCAAGCTCAAGGAAGACTTTTTGGGAACCCCATTGTAGGGGGTTACATACAGTGCCTTCAGAAAGTATTCACCCCCTTGGATTTTGTCACATTTTGTTGTGTTACCACCAGCATTTTAATGCATTAAAATAATTTGTTTCTCCCTTGATTCACACAGCATACTCAACAATTTAAAGGGGCAAAATATTTTTATCATGTAACAAAATGTATGAAACATTAAAACTGAAATATCTTGTTTACTTAAGTATTCACCCCCATGAGTCAATACTTTGTAGAAGCACCTTTGCAGCAATTACAGCTTTGAGTCTTCTTGGGTATGTCTGTATCAGCTTTGCACATCTGGATTTGGGATTTTCACCCATTCTTCCTTGCAGATTTGCCCAAGCTCTGTCAAGTTGGATGGGGAGTGTCGGTGAACCGCAATCTTTAAGTCTTTCCACAGATTCTCAATGGGATTCAAGTCTGGGCTTTGGCTGGCCACTCAAGGACATTTACCTTCTTGTTCTGAAGCCAGTCCAGTATTGCTCTTGGCTGTATGCTTGGGGTCGTTGTCCTGTTAGAACATAAATCTTCGCTCCAGTCCAAGGTCTATTGCAGACTGATGCAGGTTCTCCTCAAGGATGTGTCTGTATTTGGCTCTTCAATTGTTCCCTCTATCCTGACAAGTGCCCCAGTCCCTGCCACTGAAAACCAGCCCCATAACATGATGCTGCCACCACCACCATGCTTCATGGTGGGATGGTGTTACCTAGGTGCTGAGTTGTGTTTGGTTTGCGGCCAGGCATAGCGCTTGCATTCAGGCCAAAGAGTTCAATTTTGTTTCATCAGACCAGAGAATCTTTTGTCACATGGTCTCAGAGTCTGCCACATGCCTTCTTGAAAACTCCAGGCATGCTATTATGTGGCCTTTTCTCAGGAGTGACTTCCTTCTAGCCACTCTCCCATAGAGGCTACATCTGTGAAGTGCTGGAGATTTCTCCCATCTCAGCCATGGAACTCTGTAGTTCTGTCAGGGTGGTCATTGGTTCTTGGTCACTTCCCTGACCAAGGTCCTTCTTGCCCAGTTGCTCAGTTTGGGAGGACGGCCTGCTCTAGGAAGAGTCTGGGTGGTTCTATAATCTTTCCATTTCCTAATGATGGACTTGACTGTGCTCCTGGGAACTTTCAACACCCTTAGAAATATTTTTACCCTCCCACATCTATGCCTCCTCACAATTCTATCACGGAGTTCTCACGGACAGCTCCTTGGTCTTCATGGTAGAGTTTCTGCTCTGACATGCACTGTCAACAGTGGGACCTTATATAGACAGGTGTATTTCCTCTGAAATCATGTCAACCATTTGAACTGACCACAGGTGGACTCCATTCAAGTTTTAGAGTGATCTCACAAGTACATTGGATGCACCTGAGCTCAATTTGGAGTGTCATAGCAAAGGGGTGAATACTTATCAAATCAAGACATCTCAGGTTTTTTTTAAATTACATGTACAAAAAATTCCAGAAGTTTCATTCCACTTTGACATTATAGAGTAATTTGTGTAGATATGTGACAAAAATCCCATAAAATATATTTTAATTTGAGTTTGCAGCAAACAAAATGTGACAAAATCTAAGGGAGGTGAATACTTTCTGAAGCACTGTTATATAATGTGGGTGACCCCAAAATTCCTCAGTTCCCCACTAGAGATTAGCCTCCGAGGGCCTCCAACCATGAGGAACCAGGAGATTAGACCAGCGCAGGCATATAATGAAAGGCATGGGGCAGGAGACAGGATGCATACAGCAAGGTTTTAGGCACAGCATCTGCTACAACCCTCACTGAAATCGAAGGAGGAAGGAGGGACGGTACAGTATGGTCTAAATGAGGAGACCTACTGTTACAGGAAGTTCTTACTTAGGTGTTCTAGATTCATCGAGGATTAGGCCACAGCTTTGAAACAGCTCCCAACCAGTACAAAGCAGCAGGGAGGATGGTACAGTCTGATCTGTAATCAGGACAGAAGGCCTTGCAGCACAGCAAGCAGCGTCAGCAGATCTTTGTAATGTTCGGTGACAGTGTGAACAGTGCTCAGTGTGGAGCAGCATGTATGTCAGCAGCAGGGACATTTTGAAATCAGCAACAGAAGTGGCCATACCCCTTTGGGGAGTGACCATGAACAACACCAGAAAGTTCCTTCCCATACTTCCTACAACAGAACATAATATATGTGCCAACCATTTGTACAGGCATTGTTTAGACACTGGAGCACCCTTTTTCCCAGGAACAAATGAAACAAAAGATGAGAGGACTTCTCAGTCCTTGTTGCGATCAATATAGTATCTCAGTATTCTATGTACTGTACATCCAAAGTATGGAGCACCTCACCTGGTCAGCATGCTCAGGATAATACACAGGAAGGTATACAGAAATAGAATATAGTAGTGCCCTATTGGTCCTTGTAAGAACAGATCCAGAAGCAAATGGTTTGATATCTTTTATTGGACCAACATAAATGTAACAAAATGAAAACAATGTCTACTTTATCGGACCCACCAAGTCCTTCCTCAGAGTCTATGACAATTGTTCAGAGTCACAATCTATTAACACCCAGATCATGCATAAAAAAAACAGAAACAATTCTCATTCGTTATATAATTATCCAAAACACACAGGAAGGTGTATCATTTGATTCACATAATTCTGATACCACCTTTCCAGTAAAAACTTAAGGTTCAAATACAAAGAGACTGTCTTTCTGAAATATAAAATAAGGAGACTACACATTAAAGCCCAGAACTCAGAAATCTTCTGAGCAAAGGTCAGTGTAACTAAACATAACATTTTCCAAGACAGGAACATAATTCACAACTCATAGCAGGCTCAAAAGGAGCTAACATCAATTTTCCAAGAATGAAATTCAAGTCCCAAGAAGTGACTGGATTACAGATAGGAGGTTTCATATAAAGAACACCTCTCAGAAATGTACAAGAGACTTCTAATTGGTAAACCATATGACAGTCAGTAGAGGCATGGAAACCTGATGTAGCAGCAACATGCACCTTAATAGGGAAATACTACAGGCCAGAGTCTGTTCCATGTCATAACAGAGATTGAGAAACAGTGATCACTATTATGGTGAGTGTACATCACCGAAAATCAATTTTAGGTATCACAGTGCAGTGAAAAAAAGGATCCCAAGATCTACAGGTCTAATTTTTAATGCAGGGGCTGCTCCTAAACCCCCTACTTATGGATTCTCAACCCAGGGGGTACTTGTTGGGGTGCAAAACTTGATAAAAATACATGCCTCCAGACAACAAAAAAACTGCACCATGCCAGACCAGAACCCAGTACCTCATGCCTCCTAGCCAACCACCCTCCCACAATGCCAGTGATCCAGCTAGGCAGCTGCTCATCGCAAACCCCTCCCACATGCCATCCCTCTCTGCCCCTGCGGGTGTGCACACGCGCTGTATACCCACTAGTTTCTGTCGCACTTTCACCAACTGCAGCATCCAGTCACCCTTCTCCTGGGTAGCCATGATCACAGTTGCCAACACTGAGTCACTATTTTCTAGGTGCTCAATCTCGATGACTATGGTCATGGACTACCACCAGAGTCAGACAGGGCAAGCAAGTGTACAAACACAGCATTCACAGGACATATAAAAGTTCCATATTCCAGAAAGTAGACCACAGAGTTAATCATTTCCATTTCAGGGCATAGGTATGTCTGCCACGAGGCTTCCTAGCTGCAAGCAGGACACCAGTAACCTTAAGAGATACCCCCAAATGTGCAATGGCTATTTTCTAGGAGCCGTGCAAGCAGAAATAGGGACTTCAGGTCCAGATGGACAGGGCCAGCCTTACGGATGGATGAACTAGGGCAGCCACTTACGGTGCCCATTGATAGAGGTACCACAAAACATATTCCCAGAAGTCTATCTCAGGTCCTATCCCTGGAAAGGAGGAAGGAAACATTGTTTAACCAGGAGTAGCAACTACTGTCAAGCTTGTTTCCAGATACAACCTGGGGTACAAGGAAGTAATCCTTGCTCAGGATCACACAGTATGCACCTAAACAGCTGTGGGATTCAAAGCTAGATCTCCACATCTGCAGTTCAGAGCCTTAACCTGCTGTGTAGTATAACTTTAAGAAATGTTAGAGACAGAACAGCTTTAAGAGAATGTACTCCTGTAAGTGTGCCTGTGTTTTGAGTTCAGTAACCTCTTGTATATGCTATTGAATGGAAGTAAAAGAGAAGGCCTAGATTTCAGTGTGTGTGGTTTTCTTACTACCAAGACTCTTGTGTGTTTAAGGTACTTAATTTCGCCACCAAACACAACAAACTGGTGACGATGAATGGTGGACATTTTCGTAGCTTCAGCTTACTGAATTACACTATTTTGTGACTTTCTGCATTGGAGGCAAGCCAACAATTTGGAACTGCACAATATCATGGCAACTTCAGCCAGCTTTTGAAATTTTACAGGAACAGACTGGGATACATGGTCCGATGGTTTGATCAGTGGTTATTACTTAATCCTGCCATACAAACTGCTAATGATGAGCGACAGGATAAGCTTTTCAAGCTGCTTTTTGTACTTTATTGGGGAGTGAAACCTTCAAACTTTTATGCAGTCTGCATACACCAGACTGGCTAGGATTTGTCATATCAAGAGCTAAAGGCTAAATTGAATGCACAATAAAGTTTAACAAGTTTTCCAAGGGCTGAACGTTATAAATTCTACAGTTACCTCAGAGAGTTCCATTCAGAATGGTGGGGGAAGGGAGTAGATGAGCAATACAAGCCCCTTTAGGGGTAGGAGAGGGACCCATGAAGACCATTAAGGCCCCTTATATTCTGTGAGAGACCAATGGAGGCCAGTAAGGGGGCAATTTGAGGGAAGGGAGGAGAGGTAGGCATCTGGGTGGTGTGCACAGGGTAAAATGAAGGTGACAATAGAGGATTAGAGTTTGTCCAGGGCTCAGAGGAGGAAGTTAGGGAGGGACATGGCAGGAGCAGCTAGAAGCAAGGTAATTATTGAGGGTAGAGCTGATGGAATAGGCAGAGGATAAGTGCCAGATTTGAGGGGGAGGAATTCAGATTTTTGGAGGCGGTGAGATCTGTGGGGACTACCAGAGAGAGTCGGATGATCTAAGGAATAGAGAGGGTGGGGTGGGTGTTATAAAGAAGGAGGTGAGTTAGAAAGGGAGCCCACCAACCAGTGCTTGGAGGTGAATTTAACACAGGGAGAGCTGCCTATTTGCAAGAGGAAGTGATTGGGCACATTAAAGAACACAGTGGTGTTGTGAGGGGAGCATCCCATTTCAAAGTGGCAGAAGGAATTGAAGAGGGTGTCCAGTCTGGCCAGGTAGGACTTAGGGGTAGCACCATTGACTATGTCACAGTAGTCAGAAATGGGCAGTATCATTTTATGGACAAGTTCACTAGAAGCAGTAGGAGGGATGTAACTACGGTTCCTGAACAGGGCACCAAGCTCGGGGCACAGTTTTTTCTGGATGGCGTCAATATGTCCAGAGAAGTTTGGGTGTTGATCCAACCAAACACCTAAGTACCTGAAGGAGGATGCCTCAAGTAAAGTCCCATCAAGGGTGTGTTAAAATGGGTAGGGAGTAGGCCTTGGAGAGTCTCTACCTTGTGCCAAAGGTAATGGAGCATGTCTTCTTGGCATTGAGGAAAAACAGAGCTGAACCTTGTCAAAGTCTTGCTGTAAGTTGGTTGTAACCTGATCAGGACAGGAGGCAGATGCATACAGGACTGTATCAGCATACATATGCATAGTAGAGGATGGGAGCAAACAGAGGGAAGGTCATTTAAGAAGATGGAGAATAGGAGGGCCCCAATACAGAGCTCTGGGGGTCTCCAGTGCTAGTGGGAGGAGGGAGGAGGAGGGAAGTGGCATCTAAGATCTTAACTGACTGGGTTCTGCCAATAAGGTAAGCCTTAAACCAGTTTGTGGTGGAGGAAATAGGCCAGCAGCCAGGACTGAGTCCAGGAGAATGGAGGAGAGACAGTGTTGAAGGCCTTGGCCAGGTCAACAAAATGGCAGAGATAATAGGTCATTGTCCATCCTGGTTAGGATGGAGTCTGTGAGCCATATGAGAGAGGTGGTGGTTGAGTGTTTTTTCCTGAAACCAGACTGGAAAGGGGTAAAAGGAGGTGTCAGATAGAAAAGAGATGAGTTGGGAGAGGACGATGTGTTCTTGAAGCTTGGCAAGGGTAGGGATGAGAGAAATGGGGTGTTAGTTGCTGGGGATGAGGGGTCACCCCTTTGGGTAGAGGGAGGACCACTGCATGTTTCCATAAAGAGGGACCAAGGCAGAGAATGAGAGATTTAAGATTATTGAGAGGGGTAGACAATGGCCAAAGCAGAGAGAGAGAGAGAGAGGAGTTTTGGGTCAAGGCCATCAGGGAGGCACCTTTAGAGGGGTTGATGGTGAGGAGGGCACATAGGGCATCGTTTTGGGTTGCAGTAGTGAAAGAGAAAGGAGGTGGGAGGATGTTGCACAACAGCTAAGCCAAGCTAGTTACAAAGCCTAATGCAGTCCCTAGGTTTATAAACCACGGAAACTCCTTTGCCTTTAAACCAGTCTTGGAGCACAATTGGACAGGCTGGAAAAGCAGGTGAGCTGGAAAAGTTTCAAGTTCAGATTGGGCCACTCAATTGTGGTGGTATCTAAAACCAGGTAGTAAGATTCGAATATGTGGAGATTTTAAGGTGACATTTAATCCAGCACTTAACACAGATGTATTTCCTTTACTCTTACCAGAGGAACTTTTCATAAACTGAATGGTGGTGGGGTTCTCTAAACTGGACCTCGCTGATGCATACCTTCAAGTGGAGTTGGATACAGACTCTCAGAGATTGGTAGTGATTAATACATACCAAGGACTGTACAAGTACAAACAGTTATGTTTTGGCCTTAGTTCTGCACCTGCTGTTTTTTCAAAAGTGATTGAGCAAACGGTGGGTGATATGCCGGTGTTGCTTGTTATTTAGATAACATCATTGTCATGGTTAAGACAGAAGCAGAATATTCACTTAACTACAAAAGACTTTAGAGATTGCAACAGAGTGGATTCAGACTCAGGAGAGAAAAATGCCAATTTTGTCAACCAAGCATCATGTACTTAGGTCAGACTATTGACAAATATGGAATTTGTCCAAATGATGAAAAGGTAGAAGCCATTGTGCACATGTCTGAACTGCAGAATGCTTCAGAGTTGCACTCATTCTTGGGTATGGTGTGCTACTATGACGTTTCATACCTGGCTTAGCCACTAAATGTGCTTTCCTAAATGAACTGTTACATAAAGGTACTCCATGGAAGTGGACCAATGGCCACATGATGGCAGTTCAAGCCATCAAGCTCTCTCTAACCAATGTGAATAATTTAACTAATTATGACCCTAACTTTCCTATCACATTGGCCTGTGATACTAGTCCTGTGGGTATAGGAGCTGTCCTTTTCCACACAGATCCAGAAGGAGTGGAGAAGCTGATAGCCATGCTTTACTCAAACTCACTGCAGTTGAAAGGAGTTATGCTCAGATTCAGAAAGAGCATTACCAGTTGTGTTCAGAGTCCTGAAATTTCACCAATACTTGCTAGGTCGCAAGTTTCACCTGAAGACGGATCACAGGTCACTAGTGACAATTTTAGTTCATAAAACGAATTCCAGAGAAAGCCACTAGCAGACTTCAATGGTGGGCATTAATTTTGTCTGTCTATAATTTCAAGATTACATACCAACTAGTGGACGAGCATGGAAATCGGATGCCTTAGTCGAGGTTATCAATATCCAGAAAATGGAGTTCAATGTGGGACTTAAAGAGTAGCCATTAGTATGCCAGGTGGGGCCAGATAGTTTTCAGTGCAATTCAGAGATATAGAGGACTCTACTGTTGTGTGTGCAATGCAGCTACAACAGTTAGACTAGCTTCAGTACTAGCCAAGGACATTGCAAAAGCAACTAGTCAAGATGTAATTTTGAAACAAGTGCATCAGTATACACATGAGGGTTGGCCGCAAGGCACTTCTTGTTAGGCTGCACTATAACCCTATTATACAAAGAGACAGCAGTTGTCCATGGCTGAGGGGTGTCTTCTGTGGGATTGCATGTCATAGTACCCCAGTGTTATCACTCAAATGTGTTGACTCTTTTGCATGCAGGCCATCCAGGAATTGCTAAATAAAATCCTGGCCAGATTTCATGTATGGTGGCCTTCCATTGACAGAGATATATACCAGGGTGTGCAAAGATCGAAGGTTGTGCTGTATCGATGGGAAACCTGGCAAGGGCTCCAGTTCACGATTGAGAATGACCTGAAAAACCTTGCAAAGGTTGCATATTTAGTTTGCGTGACCCTATTTAAATTCCATGTGGTTGCTCTTAACTGATGCTTATCAGAATGGCCAGAAATTCATCAAATGTCTTTGACAACTACTGAGAGTACCATCAAAGTGTTGAAATTTATCTTTGCTACCCATGGTTTCTTGCAAGTGATTGCCTCCAGATAACAGACCACAGTTCACGTCTGTTGAATTCCAAGCATTCCAGAAAAGTGGTATCCGCCATATTTTCTCACCTCCCTACCATCCAAGTTCAAATGGTAAAGCAGAAGGTCTGGTTCAGACTTTCAAAAGAGTATGGACAAATCCTACACCGACAGCAATACAAATAGCCCTTTTAGACTTTCTTGCAATGTATTGAACAGTACCACACTGTGTCATGGGACTATCCCTGCAGAATTGTTTGGACATCAGATTCTAACTCAGTTGGATCTTCTTCGCCCTCTAGGCTATAAGTCAGTAATTGAAATGCATCCTAAGACCAGATCCTTCAAACCCAATGATCTTGTGTGGCTCAGGTTATATGCAGGCCCACAGAGATGGACAGAAGGTGTGGTGGAAAAAAACTTCAGAAATGTTGTCTATAGTGTTCTACTGACTAACCAGAGGAGAGTAAAAAACATGTGGACCAATTACATACTAGAACTGAGACAGAAACAAAAGAGGGATACCCAGAGTTGGGGTAGTTATCCAGCATTATTTGTTCAGAACAAGAGCAGGAAGAGATAGTGCAACCACAGCATTTGAGACAAGATGTGGCTGATGCTAATCAGATTCCAGTACAACAGCCTTGAGCCCTACTATGTCGGTCAGGATGTGTAAGACATCCACCAAAGAGAATGGACTTGTAGAGATATAGCCTAATAACATTGACTAACTAAAAGGGACATTGCAGTATTAACTTTAATAGTTTCATATTACTTCTGAATTATTGATTTAAGTAACATAGAAACATGGAAACATAGAAGTTGACAGCAGATAAGGACCTCAAGGCCCATCCAATCTGCCCATTTCTTTTCTGCCATATGAATGTGCCATCGTATCAAGTACTTCCTACTCAGTCAGGGAGGATTGTTATGTGTAGTATAGCTTTAAGAAATGTTAGAGACAGTACAGCTTTAAGATAATGTGACTTCCTGTAAGTGTGCTTGTGTTTGGAACCCAGTATCCTCTTGTATGTACTGCTGAATAGAAGTAAAACAGAAGGCCTAGATTTCAGTGTGGTGTGCTTTTCTTACTACCAAGACTCTTGATGTTTTAAGGTACTAATTTTGGCCACCAAACACAACAGTGGAACTAGCCACTTTGAGCACACACAAATCTCCTGGAAGGGTGGCAATAGGCCAGTACTTGGTACATTTCCCATTATGTATAGGATAGGAAGGTGGCACATGGGCCACGATGGAGCACTCAAGGTTTAAAACTTGCAAAACTCACATACAATGTTATGGAGGCAGTATGGCGCAGTGGGTTAAGGCTCTGAGCTGCAAATCTGGAGACCTGGGTTTGAATCCCACAGCCCCTAGGTGCATACTGTGTGACCTTGAGCAAGTCACTAAACTTTCTTGTGCTCCCAGGTTGCACCTGCAAACAAGCTTTCAGCTTAGTGTGTCTCACCTGGTAAAATAATTGGTAAAATGAAAAATACAAGGGGTAAACTGGAGAAAACCCACATACTGTACAAGGGGTTGACTTCTTCAGGCATTGGCCATATGCACTAGAAGAAACACAGGTGCCCTTACAGAACCTGAAGTGCTGAACTGGTCACTCCAGATGGGGAGGTCTCCCACCTTTGCTTCCATGTCCATGCCCTGTCATTCTTTTAGAGCTACACCTCACAAATACTGAAACTGTAGAAAATGATGCTGTCCAGAAATGTTTGTCACATTTAACATCAGAAACACCACTAGGGTATACGGTTAAAGTTCTGAACAAAGGGCAAGCCACATCTGGGACGTCCCATAATTGTCAGAGATCTTTAAAACACAAAGTTCTTAAGGAATCCTCACAGAATTGGGTGACATTGTCCCTTTAGCAGAAAGTCACCCCACAGGAAAAAGCAGGTACAAATCATAGGTAACTCTCAGACAGATCTACTCACAGTTGTACACGCAGGCAGCTTCACCAAAGTTCTTGGTTGGATCAGGGATTGCCCCTAAAATCCACAGCAGTCCCATTCATCCCACATGGGATAAGACACAGGAATTCCTAGAGATGGTTTCCACCACTTCACTAGTCAGGAAAAGGCAATCCTCCACTAGGGTGAGAAAAACAGACACTCCACACACTGATGCTGATCACTGTCTGAGCTGCTACTACAGACTCTGGAACAAGACTGACTCCAGAATTCTAAGTCTAAGACTCCCCACTCTCACACAGCTGTGTGGCTTATGTTTGCTACGAGAGTTCTAAATTACATCACGCTCTCAGCTGAAACAAAACAGCAGAGAGGAGAGTGAAAATCCATTTAACTAGGCAATTACTAGCTGCCTTCCCTACCTAACACTAATCCTGATGGGATTCTAGTAACCCCAGGGAACGGGGTTACATATGCAAACGATGTAATGAGTTTAGCAATTCTCATGATATAGAATTGATACAACCATGTTGTTTACAAAGATTGCTATATATTGCTGATGTCCTACTGGATACTACCACTTCAAAATTAGAACCTGAGCTCATCAATTTTCAAGAGAATAGAACATGGTGCTGGATGTAGTACCTACCAATAAATCCAGTAACCTAGAAAAGAGCACATAAGACTTTATGAGGCATTGGAAATAAAATAAAATAACAACATGACACGGCTTAGCAGAAGACAGTTAATACAGGGTCCTAAACCTGAGCATGCTGGAATAAATATCATTTCCTTTCTTTATACAGGGTAGTAGCTCAATGTGGTCATTTAATCTAGGAGGCTGAGTTGTCCCCAGTGTAAAGATCCAAAAGGACTCATGATATAGGAGTTTATCATCAATGGTACCCGTGGTCCCAGGGTGACCTCTCTAGGGCATAAAACTTAAAAGTGTATTTCCCACCTCTGCTATTCATCACAACAGGCTAAAGCATGCTTTACGTCCTAATGAAAATAGAGCATAAATTTTCATCTATTCTTGTCTTCATTGGTCTGATAGTTTTGCCTACATAGAAGGAACCACATTCACAAGTGGCTAAATATATACCATTGTCACTACTACAACTGAAAAATTCTCTCATTTTAAACATCTTGCTATTGTTGCAGGTTGTAAAGGTGTCTGTTTTGAGAATGTAGGGATTAAAACCTACAATTTCCACAGTTAAAATTACCTAGGGGCAAAGGTGGAGGCAAGTGCCCACCTGTGTGTTATTTAACTTCCTGTCATATAAATGGCTGTGCACATGTCTGTCTCGCAAGTTTTTGCCCCTACAGTAAACCATTCATGGTTTCTCTCTTACAATTTCAGCCAGTGAGGTTCATTTCTAGCACGTCCAATTTCTTGTGATGATGTTTTGTATTTCTTGTGCGTATGTATTGTAATTTGTAATAAAGTTGGCCCTAGGAGGTCCCTCATCCTTGTTCCTTACTTGCAACAGTGTTTCTCTGGGTGTGTCCAAAGCCTCAAAAATGCTTGCTCCACAAGTTGGGCACTATAGCCTCCCAATAAAGCATGTGCACCTATTGGATCCATTTTCAATGTAGTCACTGACCTCGAAAGGTTCTACATGCCCGTAATAACTGGGGTTTAGGAATATTGTTGATCATATGGCGTGAGTGGCAACTGGATGTAAGGAGAAGGATTTTTGATCAGTCTCCTTATGAAATAAGTTTGTTTTAATGTACCATCAGAAAGTCTAGAAATTTTTAAGTCCAAAAAGAAACACTCATAAGATCAGTTTGTACAGTGGATTTCAAATTCTGCTCAATAGATTCCAAGTATTTAATAAATTCCCTAAGCTCATCCAGTGTGCCAGTCCACACCATAAATATGCTGCCTATAACGTAACGCCAGATATCAATCCTATCACAAAAGGATTGTTCTGGTCATCATTGGCAAATGTTCCAACCTGCCCAGATAGAGATTGGCGTAATTGGGGGCAAATGTCACCCATAGCCATTCCCTTGAGCTGTAGATACATGTCACTTCCAAACATAAAGCAATTTTTTTCAAAATATGTTCACTACACCCACAGAGAGAACACGACTGGGATGTCAACATACCAGGGTACAGTCTACAGAAGGGACAGGAGGGAAAAGAGGAGGTGGAATAGCTCTATACATAAGGGAAGGAATCAAAGCTACAGAACTTAAAAGTAAAGGAGGAGGACAAGAGGCACTCTGGATCACCTTGGAGACAGGGAATGGCATCACAATCCGCACAAGGGTTGTATACAGACCCCTATCTCAAGGGAGGAAATAGACAAGAAAATGATAGAGGACATTCTCAGAATGGCTGAAAAAGGGGAGATACTGTTGATGGGGACCTGAATATGCCAGATGTTAACTGGATGACATGTACTGCAGCCACATCCAAGAGCAGGTCATTCTCGATGCCCTGCAGGGGCAGGCCTTAGACAGCTAGTGTTGAAACTCACTCAGGAGGGAACAATACTAGACCTGGTACTCTCAAATGGAGAGAGGATCACAAATTTAGAAGTTAGTACACATCTGGGAACAAGAGACCACTGCACAGTGTGCTTCACAATAAGCACAACCATGAGACAAGCCATACAAAACAAGCATACTGGACTTTAGAAGGGCTGACTTTGGCAAAATGGGTAAGTACCTGAGGAATACACTAGCAAATGGCTAAAAGGAGGGTAGAAGAACAATGGAGAAAATCAAACTGCCATCATAGAGGCAACAAGCCTTTATGTGAAACAGATAAAGAAAACAGAGCGGAGTAAAAAACACTATGGTTCTCAAAAGAGGTGGCAGGGAAGGTTAAGGAGAAAAAGGCTGCATTCAAAAAGTATAAGGAATCACAGAAGGAGCACGACAGGGAACTGTATCAATTAAAGCAGAAAGAAGTGGGAAGGCAGTCCGAATAGCAAAGCCCAAACCGAGGAAAATAGCCAATTCAGTTAAGAAGGGGATATAACCTTTATAGGTACATTAGGAGCATAGAAAGGTTAAGGGAGGAATAGTGAAGATTAATAAGGAGAGGAAGGTGGGCAGAGAGAGACAGTGAAAAGGCAGAGTTACTGAATGAATACTTTTGCTCAGTATTCACAAAAGAAGATGAGGAGAAGTTACCTAAACCAGACAATAGAAGCACTCTGGGTAGGGGTTGACACCAGTCCATTTACAGAAGAAAGAGTCCCGAAAGAATTCCTAAAACTCAAGGTGGACAAAACAATGGAGCCTGACAGGATTCACCCCAGAATCCTAAAAGAACTAAGGGAGGAACTAGTGACACCACTGACGACACTTTTAACAAATCATGGGAGGATGGGGGTGGTACCTGAGGACTGGAGGAGGGCAGATGTGATTCCTTCACAAAAGTGGGAGCAAGGCAGAAGCAGGAAACTACAGACCTGTAAGTTTGACCTCAGTGGTAGGGAAAAGGATGGAATCACTTTGAAAGAAAGAATTGTTGAGTACCTAGAGGTCAGGGGCACAGGACCCAAAGCAGCATGGATTTACAGCAGAAAGGTCACGTCAGATGAATCTAATAGATTTCTTTGACTGGGTGACCAAAGTAATAGACCAGGAGGGGCTGTGGATATGGCCTACCTAGATTTTAGCAAGGCATTTGACACAGTCCGCATGAAAGATTGATAATCAAGTTAGCCAGCCTGGGAGTGGTTCCCAGGGTGGTAGCCTAGGTAACAAACTGGCTGTACAACAGGACACAGAAGATAATAGTGAATGGAACACATTCGAAGAAAGGGGGGTCACTAGTGGAGTACCTCAGGGCTCTGTACTAGGTCCAGTCCTCTTTAATATCTTTATAGGTGACATTGCAGAGGGTCTGGAGGGAAAGGTATGCCTTTGCAGATGACACAAAGATCTGTAACAGAGTTGATACACAAGGGGCGAGAAAGGATGAGAAGGGACTTGGCAAGGTTGGAGGAATGGTCAGACATATGGCAACTTAGATTCAACGCAAAGAAGTGCAAAGTAATGCACCTGGGAAACAAAACCCAGGAGAAGAGTACACAATAACAGGGAGGTACTAACAACAACAAAAATGGAAAGGGACCTGGGGATAGTCATATCAGATGATCTAAAGGTGGGTAAGCAATGTGAGAAGTCAGTAAGGAGAGCCAGGGGATACTGGGATGCATAGGGGCATCACAAGTAGAAAAAGGAAGTGGTTATCCCTCTGTACAGACAGTTGGTGAGACCCATCTGGAGTACTGTGTGCAGTTTTGGAGACCTCATCTACGCAAGGACATAGACAGGATGGAAGCAGTCCAGAGGAGGGCAACTAAAATGGTGCAGGGTCTGCATCAGAAACCATATGAAGAGAGACTGAGAGAGCTTAATATGTATATCCTGATGAAAGGAGGGATGGGAGAACATGATAGAAACATTCAAGTACCTCAAGGGAATCAACAAAGTCCAGGAGAGTAGCATCTTTCAGAAAAGAGATGTGTAAGAACAAGGGGCACAATTTAAAGATAGAGGGGGACGGTTCAGGGGTAATGTGAGGAAATTTTTTCACGGAGAGAGTGGTGGATGCATGGAACTGCCTACCTGGAGAGGCTGTGGGTGTAAAACAGTGGAGGAATTCAAACATGCATGGGACAAACATAAGGCAATTGTAGTGGGGGTGGCAGGAAGTAGGCTGTTGGTTAACTAGAATCTGCAGCTTATCCAGTAGGTAGGGAAATGGGCAGACTGGTGGGCCAAGTGGTCCTTATCTGCCATCAAAGTCTATGTTTCTATGCTAAAGAAAATGTTTTTGTGCTCATCAATAGTACTGTCCAGATTGAACCAGTACTGAAAGGTTGATACACCTTCTAAGTGTGGGATATTCATACAAAGGGACATGATATCCACTGAAACAAGGTACCATCCCGTTCGGTTTGCATTATCCTGTAAAATCTCCAGCATCTGGGTGGTATCCCTGATATAGGATGGAAGTTGTGTTATATAGGTCTTAATATGCGATCCACAAATCTAGACAGAGGCTCAGTAAGTGAGCCAATGCCTGCTACAATGAGCACTTTGTTAGTGGTTTTGCACTAATTTTTAATATTAAAGCTGCTATTCGCTAGAGCTCTGAGTTGTGTGGGTATTTGTTCTTTGCTCATATGGCAGCAATCTACTTACTGCAAGAAATTAAATTATTGATTAATCAGTTTCATTTTATTAGATTCTTAACATTAAATCATACTTGGAATTTGAGATCCAAAAAGTAATGTAATAAACAACAATAAATAAATAAGCAAGGCAGTGTCTGGAAAAAAGTGTGAGAGATTCCCAGGGTGAGATTTGAACCTCTGCTGCGTGAGTTTGCTGCAAGAGAATTTGGAGATTGCTGCTGAGACTTGAACCACGGCTGTGACAAGAAAATTAGGACTCCACAGCTAATGTGAGAGACTTTTGAGATTTGCTGAGAAACAGAGAGAGAACGTATTGTCCTGCAGTGCAGAGAAAGTCAGTGGTGTGTGCCAGCTATAAAGCAGAGATTGTAAAGGTTGCAGTCTGAAACCACAGTATCTGCAGTAGAAAGTAAAGGTGACCCACTTGCTGTGTTCCCCTTGGTTGGGTAAGTGCATTTAGAGACTGCTTTTGCTGCAAACCAGGGAGACTGCTTGTGTTGGGCTAGAGAGACTGAGTCAGAGCCCAGATTCTTTACTGCAGTGGAGAAAAGTGTGTGCCAAGCATCAGTCTGGGTAGCTACCAGCCTGCTCTGTACCCAGACCAAAGAGGAGACAACCGGAGAGGAAGATGTCATGAGGCTTGCCAGGTGAACACCACATATGGAGGCCCCAGGGCGAAGACTGGAAAGGCCTGGCAGGTGGAAACTGGCTTCCATCATTTCTTCAGTTAACTGCTGCTGTGTTGCAACAACTCCCGATACTAACACGATACTGTGAACTAAGTGTTTGCCACCCCTTTGAAATTGTAACTGTAAGTACTCCTGGGCTGTGGCTTTGGGGAAGATCTTTATTTGCTAGCTAGTCACAGAAATAGGGTTAAGCCCTGGGCTAGGATCAAAGCTCTTGCCCAGGCAGAAAGCTAAAGTTTGCATCTGTTAAAAGTTATTGGGCTAACGAAAAGATCCCCAGCTTCTTCTACTATGGTGGTGTGGTGCCCACACAAGGGACTTTATAGACAATTTGCGCAGCTACCATTGGGAAGTTGTGCACCCAGTAGTTATTAAAGTTGTTATGCCATTCTTCTATATTGCCTTATCTCCACTGGCGGTTAGAAGAAATAGAGTTGACATGATACAGACTTTTAAATATACAGTATGAGGAATAAATACAGGAATGAATGTAGCTTATTCAAAAGGAAAGTAGGAGTTAAAATGAGGGTCATAATTTAAGATTGGAAAGGGAAGATTTAAGAGTAATGTAAGGAGATGTTATTTCACTTAGAGGGCGGTGGAACCCTGGAACAGATTACCAATTGAAGTGGTATGTGCAGAAACAGTAGAGGAATTCAAGAGGGTGTAGGACAGACCCAAGGGATTGGCTAGTGGACAGAGGAAAATATCCCTGGGAAGTGGAGACAAGTAGAGGCAGGTGGGAATGGCAGACTAGATGGACCACATTGGTCCTTTTCTGCTGACACGATGCTACGATACTCCTCCTTTTTTCCCTTCCCAAAATAAAACTGTTAATGGTTAATGTTACAGTCTGGTCTTGTGACTCATTGCGAAAAGTGGGCATTGTTGTTGTGTGGGGAAGGCACAGTGGGGCAGTTACTATATTTTCCTGGGAGTGTTAACCTGCAATTTAACTATAGGTTCCCTATCACTACCCCAGGTGGAGGGACCATGTGCCTGTTGTTCCTGTGTCACTTGTCCAGCAGAAAGCCTAAGTCAGCCCCTCGAGGCATGTCCAGGAGGATATGGGGCCCTGAAACAGCCAAGGTGAGTCAAAAGGGCTGTTACATTAGCTTGCTGCATGGCTATGATGATATAGCTGCTGGCAGCTCTGGACAGATTATGGATGGAATGGATTTTACTAACTAAACCTCATAGCTCAGCCAGTAAATTAAACATTACTTTAATGCTAAAAGCCCAAATCAGGAATTTGTGCAGCAGCTGCACTGTAGACTTGCTGGAGTTTTCTTTTAAAGCCTAACTTTTAATTTCTTACTGCCTGTGTAACCTCAACATTAAACCAGCATGGTTTTCGGATTCTAGAGTTTTTCCCTTGAGCCTCACACACTCATTTGTCACAGCCAATACCTCCTCCATATTGATAGACCACTTTGGTGAACCCAGATCTGCCCTGATGTTCATCAGTCACATTCTTATCAAATTACCAATTTTTAATTCCTCTATCCTTTTTCCAGACTGTACTGGTCCTTGGCACTGGTAGTACTTCCAAGAATGCCAATGATCTTGTTAAAGGACAAATAAACAAGGAATTAGGGGTGAATGGAACTGGAAACGCTCCTGTGGATGTGTAGTATAAGGGCTACTGATTTACATGGTGTCAGTATTTACCTGAATATCTGCAATTTTTCATGGTTTCGCTCACTAATGAAACATTCCCCAAATGTAAACAAAAACAGCGATTGTCTCGATTCGAGCGCAGCTCGTTCACAAAATGGAGTGGGCGTGCGTGCGGCGATGATGTCATCATGGCGACTCCGCTCCGCTTCTTGTATTGAAACCTATAGGCACTGTTTTTAAATATTTTATATTGGCTCTGTATGTGGGTCTCGATACTTAGCTGTGCATGATGCACAAGCTAAGTATCGATATACATACGACGAGACCTACATACTCAGTCATTGATAATCGCTTCCATTTCTGCCATTACTAATTGCACAGAGGGAGCTCTGCTAGAAGATGTAACTGCTTGCTGAATATCTATTAGAGTTATGATGATATTGTAGTTTGTCTAACCTGCTTTCTTTGCAGCAAGGACTGTTCTGTTTATCTCCACCATCTTGGTCCTGAACTACGAATTGGACCAATCAGTACTTGGGACTCTAAAATGGAGCCTACTTACAGGGGCTGTGTGGAGTCAAATCTCTGAGGAATTGTAGTTTTGAGCTGTTGTCGCCTTTTGCACCTGGAGGGGAGCCTTTGTTGTGATTGACAGTTGACTCAGCCAACCGAACCTTTTGGATCTTGTGGAAATTCCCAAGCTGCCTGCTGTCTGGGGCAGATCTAAGTTGGAAGCTGAAGATGCAACAGCTCGAGACAGTCTAGCAGCCATCTGTGTAGTTCATGACGGGAGAACTGTAGAAAGGCCTGAGTTTTGGCCTGCATGCCTGCCTCTTGCACTGAGAGGAAAAAAAGAGTCATTTATGGACTAAATCCAAGTAGAGAAGCCAAAATAAGCCACCAACTTGTGACTAGGCTCATACCTGAGGGAGATCGAAGATTTTGCTGAATGTGATCGGCCTGTCAGGATTTCAAGCAGCCTCTGAACTCCCGATTTGAGCAGAGACTGTGCGATAGTGACCAGAGAGCTGCTTGCCTGGTACTGTAGAATCCCTTATTTATAAATGTGCTATGTATTAGTAGTGGGTTGTGATTTGGTTCCCCACTATGTGAGCTGTGTTCTGCTTGCTGGAAGCTGTATCCAGCTTAATCAGGCTGAATCGTGGATATCTCCATGTGGCCGGGCTTAACTACGTGGGCCCTGCCAGACTACCCACTATGCAGAGAACACCATCGATGAGAAACCTGCCTGGGGATCAGCCCTCTACTCCATGCTTGAACAGGAATGATGCCTTGGTGAATCATGTGGGCCCTGCTTCTCCTAGCACTCCAGATCAGCCACCTGCAGTCTCAATTTTGTCCAGCCTGTGTCCAGTTCTGGGTATCGTGAGTAGCCATCAGGGTAGCTCCTGCAACAACAGCTTAATCTAAGTGTGTCATCTGATTGTCTTGTTGTTCTTTTCTTTCACAAACTGAGTAAATAGTGTGTATTGTGCATATTGATTTCTTCCGTCACAGGGCACCAACCAGGCAACTGTCCTAGCTAGCCCATCTCTTCTCCAACTGGGTACCCAGAGGTGTGACTGTTTAGGGACTCTGAAGTGCATGCATAACTGTTTTATTCATAGAGCCTTTAAGCAAATCAACCTGATTACTCCTCCCTTGTTCAAGCCCTCTCAATAAATCAGATCTAACTCTTTTAAATCTAACCTGATTGTTGTTTTAGTTTGTGCTCAGTACTGTACTGTTGCTATTTGCTTTGCATAACCTTGTTTTACAGGGAGTCCCCAGGGTCGAGCCAGAGGAACCAGCCCTGGTGGTAAGTACTTGTGGGTACTTATAAGATGTATCAGGGTATTGTGAAAGTGATTATTATGTATTATTCTGGCCACTAGCAGGGAAAGAGGGGTTACAGTGTCCTGGAGGGCTGTGCCCAGGTTAGCTTGACAACTACCAACTCTGACCTCCAGGTGGAGGCACCCATTTCAGAACTCAAGCCCCTAACCTGCTACTAGCCAAGCAGACAGGGGTAGTAGCCCTTGTATAGCACCACCTTAGGGTTACATCTTGCAGGCACCACTGGGATTTACGTCCCTAGTGGCCAAAATCATGAATTATTGTCAAACATAAATGGCTACCCCAAGAGAAGTGGCTGTGCATCAGTTGGTGGGTGGTATACGGTGCAGGAGATTGACTCTCACAATGCCCTGCTTATATTGGATATTCCCTTAGCATTAGTAAAGACACTGTGGAAGGAGTACTTTCCAAAGTTGAATGTTTACCAAATGCTGTGGTGGTGGGTCGACAGGCTGATTTGACCACCCAAACTTTCATGGCCCTAGTAGAGTGTAGGGACCCCGTGGACTGCTCCAAAGTGCTGCAGACTATTGTCTCAGAAGGGGTCCCAGCTGCCTGGAGGGTAATAACTAAGGACAGTAAAGACCCTGGGGGATGAGCCCCACCCTTATCTGAGACTCTCAAGGAGAAGTTAAGCAGTTGTTACTGGAGAAGGGAAGACCATAGAGGACTTCAAGAAGTTAATCCTGCCACCTGGGCGTGTTCCTTCTCCAACAACACCCCTGCGGTTCCCATGCCTGTTCTTTCACCAGCTCCTGTGCTCACCTCCATGCCTGCAGTTAGTCAAGACTCGTATTGCCGGCTGAGGATGTTTTCAGGCACCCTCCCACACCCAGGGAGAAAATAATTGGGAGACTTGGATAGACTATGTTGTCTCTCAAATCCGAAAATGGCAGTGCCTCAAACCAGAGAAAAGGAGAAGGGAAGCTGAAAGCCTCAGAAGCCCCACTAACTTACTATCCCTGCTACACAGGCTAGTAATCCAGAAGCAACTGCTCAAGATTTTTTAATGCATTGGAAAATGTGCATGGAAGTCCTGATTCGGATGAGGACCTGTGGGTAGGGTCAAAACACTCAGCAATACCAGAGCCCTTATCCGTGTATGTGCCTTGACTCGAAGCAGTGCTACAGGAATACCTAAAGAAAGGTGGCATGGCCCCAGCTAAGTTAGATCGAATAGGTTGGACCAACTTTCGAGTCAGCCCCATTCTCTGAATTATTGCTGCTCCAACTACGCCTTGCTTTTCGGTTGGATGCGCCTCCTATCTATGATGGACTGATGAAGGAATCCAGAGGATTGAGAGGAGGCAGCCACATGGGGGCTCCTCCAGTATCTGCTGTGCTGCTGCCCAGATGACTGAGGATGCACAAGTGAGTGATGCTCAGGGGCAAAATACAGTGCCAGTTGAACATCGGGAGGCTAGCAAGAACGCTCCACCTGGGGTGGGATACTGTGAGAGGTCCAAGACATGAAGGCTACTGTTTTCCTACAAGCCCATTCCAGAGATACAATAGGACAAAACCCTCTCAGAGCGTGTCCACTAGGGTGGGGGTACTCCCAGGCATCCCTGTTGACAGCAGTTCAAAGACTGATGAATTGACTATGGAAGTGAGGGATTACTGAGGCGTCTCCTTGCTCACCACACACCACAGTGGTAGAATCATGATTTTCTGTTGGTGGCACACCTGGCACACCTGCCTCAGCCCCTAATGTGATGTCTCAGCCACACCAGACTCTAGAAAGTATACTCTGTTATAATTGTGGGAAGGAGGGCATATGAAGAAAGAATGCTGGTCCCCAAAAGGCTTAGATAAGGTTGTATACAGACTTCAAGGAGCTCCGAAAGCAAAACCATGGCCTAAGGGTGCGGGAAATGACCGCAGTGAAGACTCAGAAATCCTAACTCCAGTTTCTTTGTAGTGAAGTCTGTACCAGCCCTGCTATTGACTCCCAGAATGGTCCAAGGTGGTGGGCCCTTCAATGGAAACTACCATGACAGTGAGCAGTAACGGCCCGCCTCGTCAAGCGCACAGTGACTCTCAAGTAACTATAATGTTCTGAGACTGGTATCGGAAGCATCTGCCTGATGTGCCCCTACAACCCTTGAAAGGCTTACATTGTGTGAGGGTTGAGCGAGAAGTCTTATCCTTACTTGGGGGTATATTAGGATCTGGCTCTTTCTCTACCTCAGTGGCTGGAGTAGATGAACAAGTTGAGACACTTGCCTTAGTGTGTCCCCCACGGACTGTATGATGGGGTTCCCCTGTTAATTGGGACAAATGTCCATATGTTTTGAAGACTGGCACAACTCTGCCACAAGAAACAAGGGAATGGACTGGGTAGGCCTTAAGAATCCCGGCTCTAATCAAAGAGCCTATGACTTGGAGCGAAACCCAAGGAAGTATGAAAGGGTGAACCTGTGGGGATCATGTGGAAGAAGAATCATGACTCTCTGGTACTGGCATCCAATGCCCAGTGTACCATTCATGGGGAGGTCCACCTCCAGAAAAATGTCAAGAACAAAATACTGATGTTGGATGTGCCAGGCGATGGAAAATTGCCAGAAGGATTTTTGTCAAACCCAGCATCTTGCCTGCTGTGCCCATGCCTATGCCACGACGGGTGATAGTCCAGATTCAGAATGTGTCAGATCGGAGATTTGGGTGAACAGAGGTGCACCCTAGCTGCAGTACACTGCACAGACACTGCAGTATTGCCTAGCAACAAGCACTCTGGTGAGAAGGAGAAGTGACCCCGGACTCGTTTGACTTTGGTGACTCCCTGTTGCCAGCTGAATGGAAGGCTAGAATTAGCAAGAAACTTGCCCAGAGAGACCAAGTGTTTTCATTGAAGGAATGGGACATGGGATGTGTCCAGGATGTGGAGCATCACATACGCCTGCACGATGAATGGCCATTTTGAGATAGGTCCCATGCCTAGCCCCAGCAGACATAGGTGATGTGAGAAGACACCTGCAGGAAATGCTCGCTGCTGGCGTGATACAAGAATCCAGGAGCCCATATGCTTCTCTCATTGTGGTTGTGCGTAAGAAGAATGGGGTCTGTGAGGATGTGTGTTGATTATCAAACCCTGAACTGGTGGAGTATCCTCGATCAATACACCATTCCCAGACACAAGATGCCCTGGATTGTTTGAATGGGAGCAAATGGATCTCAGAGTTGGATCTTCGTAGTGAATATACCAGATTTGATGGCTCTGGAGGACCATGAGAAAACAGCCTTCATCTGTCCTTTGGGGTTCTACAAATTTCTGAGAATGCCCCAGGGGATATCAGGTGCCCCAGCCACCTTTCAGTGACTGCTGGAATGTGATGGGGATATGAATTTGCTTGAATGCCTGGTGTACTTGGACAATGTCACTGTGTTTGGGAGCTCCTTAGAGAAGCAGGAGAACTGACTGTTTAAAGTCCTAGATGGATTGGAAGATTTCAACCTGAAGCTGTCCATTGACAAGTGCCAGTTTTCCAAACCTCCGTGAAGTATGTGGGGCATATAGTATCTACAGAAAGGATACAGACTGATCCTAGTAAGGTTGGCGCACTGACTATTTGGCCCAGCCCCTAATATGAAAGAACTACAATGTTTCCTTGGGCTCTGTGGCTACTACCACAGGTTCATAAAGACTATTCAAGGTGATTTTCCCACTCTTAAATCTTATCCAGGTTACCCTCCTACCAATCTTAAATACAAAAGGGGCCTCCAAAGAGCCAGAGAAAGTATACATCTGCCAAGGTGAACTTTTGAAACCGCTGGACGTGACTGTGAAGCAGCCTTCCACAAAGTCATATAACAGCTCCACACTCCCCATCCTCGCCTATGCTGACCCCACCAAACCCTATGTGCTGTATACTGATGCTAGTCTACGGGTCTAGGAGCTGTGCTGTATCAAACCATGAGGATGGTTTGAGACCAGTGGCTTCCGCCAGTAGGAACTTGACCCTGTCAGAGCGAAACTACCCTGTGCATAAGGTGGAGTTCCTTGCGCTAAAATGGCCCATCATTGACCAGTTTCATGAATACTCTATGGGGCAAAGATATTATTGAAGACTGACAATAACCCATTGACCTACGTGCAGACTTCAGCTAAGTTAGATACCATTGGGCACCAGTGGCTTTCTGCATTATCAACCTATGATTATGCTGTCGAATACAGACCGGGCCTGAACCATATTGCTGCTGATGCCCTATCCCAAGGCCCACTTCCAAGAGTGACTGGGTCAGGCTGTCTGAACTGGACATCCGAGCATTGTGGCAAAGTTTGATAAAGATGAACATATGTCTGCGGACACAGTGGACTGCTTAGTAGATTGCTTGGGCCCTTCTGACACCTGCATACCGGCCGTGATTGCCACTTCTCTGCTCTAGATATTAGAGCACTACTTCAATTTGACAATGGCAGCATTCAGTGGGCTCAATCCCAAGATCCTATGATTCAACCAGCACTTGATGCCCTTCATGCGGGAAAGATGTGTCCCAGTTGTGTTCCTCTGACTTGCAACTGCTTTATTCCTTAAAGAATGCCCCAGGTTGAAGTTGCTCAATCAGTTGTATAGAGAGTGGTAGATCATAGTGGCAAAGTAGACAAGCAACAATTGGTCCTGCCCACGCCTTTAAAGATTTGGTACTGAGGTCCTCCACAATCATCTGGGGCACCTCAGTATTGACAGGACCCTTGACCTAGTACTATTTCGATTCTACTGACCCTAGATTGGGGCCAATGTTGAGCACCAAGTAAGGACTTGTAGTTGTTGCCTGCAAAAGAAAAAGCTCTGCCTCAGAGGGCTGCCCCCAGTTAATATTAATACTAGCACCTCCATGGAACTAGTCTGCATAGACTTCTTGTGTGTAGAATCTGATCAGTGGAATATTGGCAGTGTGTTAGTAAGTTAGGATCATTTCACATGGTATGCTAGCTTTTCCCACCAAAGATCAAAAGGCATCTACCATGGCCCAAGGTGCTAGTGGAAAATTTCTTCATCCACTATGGTGCCCCCAGCGGATCCACTCTGATCAAGGCATAGGCTCTGAGAGTCGGCTAATCAAAGAAATGGTCTCTTTGTGGGGGTGTGAAGGTCAAAAACCACCCCATATCACCCACAGGAGACCCGCAACCAGAACATTTAATTGCACCCTGCTAGACATGCAGACCACCCTTCACCCAAAAGACAGGCATAAATGGAGCCAGCAGATTAGCACCTTGATAAGCATATAATTGAATGAAAATTATGCTACCGTGTTCTCCCCTTATTGCCTCATGTACAAGAGAGAGCCCAGCTGCCAGTTGAAGTCTGTTTTGGGGTCTCTCAGATGGGATCTGAGCCAAAACTACCTGCAATATGTACAAAAACTGAAAGCTCAATTGAACCATGCCTATCAACTGGCCCAGACAATGGCCACAAAGAAATCTAGCCAACAAAGAGAGGCACGATAGAAAGTAAAGGCTCAAGAGCTTCGACTTGGAGACTGTGTGTTGTTGTGCAATTTGGGACTGCATGGTAAACACAAAATTACTGATCGATGGCACCATCTTCCCATGTAGTAGCTGAAAAGTTGAATGATCTACCAGTGTACAAAGTGCACCAGAGAATAACTCCAAAGCTATCAAGACCATGCACCGTAACCATTTGCTACCTATCGGGCAAGTCATAATTGAGGCTGAACCCTCAGAGATTGATTCCCTTGGGCTGGTGACTTGTGCTGCTGCAAGAAAGAGACAGAATCAACCTACCCAAGTGGTCACAAATTTAAGTTTCCCCACAACAGGTTCCAAATGATAGTGACTGCCAGTCTACCTCTGATGACAGTGAGTGTGATAATACCTATTACCCTTCCTATGAACTGAGTCAGTTGTTCGATGTAACTCTGTGACTAATTGTGAGGATGAAGCTTGGCCTTCCTGACTGCCTAACTTCCCAGCTTTGTCCTTGGAGCCAGTGCTCCCTGAAAGTGAAGTGCAAAGTATCACGTCTGAAGATGCTGCGTCTCTTGTGTATTGTGGAACTATGATTTGCCTGAAGAGGGAGCTGATGGTCTGAGTCTTTCTGGTGACATATCAAAACTTGAAGAACTCTATGAGAGTGGTGACATCCCCTTCAGTGCCTCAAAGTTTGATTGAGCCTGAGCCTTCGCAGATGAGTCAAGTGTTATAGAAACAGCCTGCAGAGCAAGGAGCTGACAGTGCCCCTAGTTTGGACATCCACATTCAGGCAGAGGCACCCTCACAAGTGACGAGAGTTCCCAGACCAGTGCTGAAAGTACAGAGACTGATTTGTCCCCTCAGAAAGACTGGCCAAGCTGTCAAGCCAGTAGTACGCTTCAGTTATGATTCTCCCAAGAGGCCAGTGGATTGCCTCTCAATGTGGTCCCAAAGGGTTTATGTTTCTCAGAGCTCATTGCCCAAGCTGAGCCTAAGGCCAATACCAGGTTGATTGTTCTGCCCTCTAGGTATGGTGCCCCTACCCCATCTAGACCC